>JAFIRS010000608.1:0-623146 GCA_018342105.1 Gonioctena quinquepunctata
TCCCCCTCCCCACCTCCCACTCTCAATCACACACTCCCATACACAACATGGCTGCCACCATTCCGACCAATCACAGGCCACTCATCCCCCCCACCTTTTTCCCTACCCCACATACAACCACCATCCCCCACCCCTCTCATGAAACCGCCATTTTGTGGTGGTGGTGCGGGACCATGTGGCGGGAACCGATGACCGGAGAGGTGCGCTCGTAGTGACATAGCCCTTCTACTGTTGAAGATGAGTAAGTTGATTTCCTTATCGAAATGTATTGCATGTTGTTAATTAAACTAAAGGTACCTAAATGTAATACAGATCCGACCCAAAGAAATTTGGATAAGGGTCAAAATCACCTGAAAATCAACTTTGAATGACATTGTATGATATATCGTTGAATTTAGCGTTAAAAGTTATTTCGAAAAGTGTCATAAAATATGCAGGTCCGTATTGAAAAAAATGAGGTTGAGGGTGGGCCCAGAGCGTACGAAACGTTGGATACAAAATCTGATTATGTCAAAATGAGGATAATTTACTGTCGAATAAAAAACTCTTATGGTTTAAAAGTTACCAATACAATCCCATTAAAAAAGTGGCCACTCTGTATATCAATATGAGCTCAAAAGTAAACAATAATAAGAATAAAGGCTTTGACCAAAAAATTTCCTCTTAGGTAAAAAAAGCGCGAGGTGCTTGATATCATTATGAAAAATAAGTAAAGAGCGTGCTTTTTTTCTAAATAAGAAATTTTTTGGTCAATGACTTTATTCTTATTATTTTTAACTTTCTAGTTTGCTACAAAAGACTAAAGAGACCTCGAGAAAAACTCTACGATTGACTCATCTACATGGGATTGAAATTTTAACTAAATTTTAGTGAACTTGCTGAGACCAACCTGCGCGTTCACCATATCTTTGTAATGTAAATTATTTTTTTTCTGACGATCTAGGTGAGAATACCAGGTCATAGCTATGAAATCATTGTATTGTCATCGGTTCTTATAGGCCAGTAGAGATAGACATTTTCCAAAAAATTTCATGATAATCACAAATGAATGAAGAGTACGTTCAAATGATATTGAGTCTGATTTTGCAACCCTTCTGTCTGAACGGAAGATGTAGAAAATCGGGATTTAATGAATTTTCACATTATTAGCGCGGAAAAATTTGCAAACCTTCGAAGTTCTGCAAACCTTCGAAGTTTTGAAAAATAGCAATTTACATCCTCTTATATGTTTGCAAGAATTCAAATAGAACGGAAATGTTTGTTTTATCGAAAAAAAATTGTTGTTAGTCCTAATTTTTCGATGAAAATTCCAAAAGTTCTGCAAACTCTAAAAAATAACTGAAATAATGTTCATGAGAAGAGTTTTAATTTGCAACCTCTTGCATCAAACAAAAAATATATTTTTTCATGAAATTGATTTTTTTATTAAAATAAGTATCGGAATTATTACAAAAGTTTCAAATAATGGTTGCAAGCGAAGATGTCCCCACGTACAATGTTTTCATTAATTTGCAACCTCGTCTGCAACACGGAAATGAGAGTAAAATCGAAAGAAAAATATTTTCGTATTTGTACTCTACCAAAAAAGCAAAAGTTCTGTAAATCGGGCAGACAACTCATTTTACCAATTGGTGGCAGTATAATAATTTTTAAACTATGTAACAATGCGGAATATTAGGAATAAAAAAAATATTTATTTTTGCAATACCTGTGTGATTAATATTATTAATGAAGATTTTTATATAATAAATGACATTCATTGTGTTAACTATCGTCAACGGTAGGTGAAATAATTCAATGTTGAAAGCTAACGTTTTCGGTAAGAATTCATAACATCATATTACAATTAGGAATTTGCATAAAAATCCTTTGAGTACGTTTGATGGAGGATCGAGAATCTCCCCACACGTTTTCGTAATTTTATTGATTTATTAAAAAATTGAAGAAATATTGAGATTTAAAAAAACTCTGACGTCATTAATTAGTACGATTAACCTATAGCTGTGCAACGTCACAATGGTTTTTTTCGTTAATTAAAAAAAAATATGAATCAAGAAAATGATTCTTACGTGTCGATTACATTTCAGTCCTCCACAATTGGAGTAAGAAAGTCAAGTGGGAAGGTAAATTATAATTTACTTACTTACCTGTAAAAATTGAATTTGAGATGGAATATCGATCTCGAAATGTTTTATTTTTTGGCAACGTTTCTGTTTGATGATGAAAATTATGTACTTGAGAGATGTGCAATCGATAACGTTTTGATATCCTTACTTCCATAGATTATTAATTTTGAAATCTCTTCGATTGCTATAGTCATGTTGGGACAAGTGAAAATTTCAAATGGAGAATGATTGCATGTCGTTTCTAATGCGATAAAAAATTAATGTCTTCCAATAATTTCTGAGCAGAATATGCACAAAATAGTTTAACGGTAGAAATAAAATTTTGTACTCTGGAAATTTTGTACATACCGATCTGGAATAAACATCATATCCAATCAACCAGTACAAAATATAACAGATATTCATGATGGATAATCAAGTATTTAACTTGACCACTGTAGATATATGTCGGCCCAATATTATATCTTAAACCTATTTGTACAATGTATGGTAAATTATAAAAATCACGTAAAATTTGCAGAACTTTTGCAATTATTTCGGCAGTTGTGCAAATGCAAAAAATTGATATTAGTGAATAAATAGGTTTCGTTTTTCGTATGAGGTTGCAAAGTTCCATATCCACTGAGACCGATATTCTCTTTATTTGCAACCACAATAAAAAACTTTTGTAATTATTCCAATGCTTGTGAGTATTGAAAATGGCAGCATCGAGAAAAAAGATTGATAAATAAATGATGCGTTTTTCAAAAATGGTTGCAAATGTACGTGAATATGTTTAACTTTTTTACCGTTCACTTATCCAGAACTTTTGTAATTTTTTTAAACATATTACAATAAAAAACTTAAACAACTGACAATGAATGAGGTTCCGCAAATTTTAGAAGGTTGCAAACTAATAAACTACCAGAAGATATAAAAAACTTAAATACAGCTTCGTTTTCAAATTACATGAGGAATATCTGCTTGGAAAACGCTTTTTATAGTATCGACGAATTCTTATCATTTGACTTCAACACCAACTAATATATTTCGAAGTTACAATCTACATAGACACAAAAAAAAATTATAGTTATGTATATTCTAGTGAAACAGTGATATTTATATTGTAATTGTTCACCTCTCATTTGTTTATTTAGTTATTTATTTAGTGTTTTTATTTTATTTATATACTCTTGACAAAACCTCATAATACTATTGTATTTTTTATGGTGAATAAAGGATATTCTATTCTATTCTATTCTTAATGCATGTTGTAAAACATTATTACTATCGGTATGCCTAGTTTGCAGAACTTTTGCAATTTTCAGTGCAAAACTAAAGCATGAAAACGTTTTTTGCAATTTAAACAATGTTCCGTTCATCGCAGACTTCTGCAAAATTTTATGGTTTGTTTTCATTAATGCACTAACATATTATTGAAAACTTTGGGAATTAATGTGAATTGATTATCTATATCTACTGGCCTATTGATACTTCCAAAATTTCAAATGATTCGGAAAGCTGGAAGGGGTGAAAATTAATTTCGAAGACTCTGTTACATACATACATACATACAGATGAAGCTAATAAAAGCGTGTTGAAAAAAATCGTGTATCCGGAGACGAAGGATACCCACAGTGGTCGCTCATACCAATAGTTTTGTATTAATTTTCTCCTGGAAAACATTGAACTCAATGAACATCAGATATTTCTCAGCAACAAAAATTTTTAGGGAAAACAGAAATCATCAATAGAAATGAAATATTGCATTCCCCATCTGGAAATTGAAATTTCAAATAATTAGCAGTTGAGAACTCCTGATACTCAAGTCAAGCTCACATTTGACTTCTGCTTCTGTTAATATCATCGATGTTTTCTGTTTTATTTTCACCATTGTATTTTTTTGGTTTGGTGAATGATCTAGTTTTGGATAGAAATTGTATTATACAGGGCGTAATCTAGCCTGTTGCACACCCGTGAATGACGAGTGTATAATGCCATTTTATAATGGTTAAAAATCTGAAAAAAAAATGTTTTGTTCTTTGCAAAATTCGACAAAATTTTGGGTAGCGCCTAGTTTCACCTGCTTTCACTTTGACAATTTCCGAATGCAATAAATATTTAACTCGACATTTGAATAATGTAGAATGTTGAACATTGTGTGGTAAATGTACACATTGCAGGCTGCCTGATATAGATATTCAATTTCAAAGTGAAGAAAAAGATAACCTTGTTATATCCAAACTGGTGAAAAGAATTGAACTAGTTGACTTCATACTCTGCTTCGAAACACTTATTATAATTATCACAGTCACTTGTAAGAAACAAACGACACAAACAGTATTGAAAAGGGAAACATTCGCAATTGAATATTTTTATATCGCGACCATTATATATAGTGATTCAGAACAACACGTGAACTGAACACAGAACACTTGTCAAGCAAGATTATCGCATGCACGGTTTACAAAACTGTCTACGAACGAAATTTTGTTAGATTGTATTTGTGTTTTTTTATTGGCTGGTGAATGAAAGATCCTAATCAGCAACCAATCAGAAAACAGTACGCGATGTGCAGGAAAATTTATTTGAACATTATTGTCTTTGTCTTTTGCTGATTCTGAAAACTAAACGCCGAGCTGTTCCGTGCGTATTTTGAAGAGTAGAAGACAAGACAAATCACTCGTCACATTTATGAATGAAGTGGTGAATTTCAATTCTGGTTGTATTCTGGAGTCGACAATCACTGTGCGTATCTAAAATAAGGAAACGCTTCGGTGTTTTCGTACTAGAAATATGAATATAATATAAATAATGTTTTGGTAGAATGGCAAATTTTTTAAGTGACAAAGACAATAATGTTCAAATTTATTCTCCTGCACATCGCGTAGTGTTTTCTGATTGGTTGCTAATTAGGATCTTTCATTCACCATTCAATCAGAAAACACTAGTACAATCTAACAAACTTTCGTTCGTAGACAGCGTTGTAAACCGTGCAAACGAGAATCTTGCTCGACAAGTGTTCTGTGTTCAGTTCACATATTGTTCTGAATCACTACATACAATGGTCGCGATATAAAAATATTCAATTACGAATGTTTCCATTTTCAATACTGTTTGTGTCGTTTGTTTCTTACAAGTGATAATTATGATGTGCCTCATAGCAGACTATGGAGCCATCTAGTTCCAATTTTATCACCAGTTTGAATATAAGGTCAGTTTTTTCTTCACTTTGAAATTAAATATCTATCTCAGGCAGCCTGCAATATGTACATTTACCACACAATCAGTTCAACATTCTACACTATTCAAATGTCAAAGTGAAAGCAGGTGAAATTAGGCAGGCAACGGTACCGAAAATTTTGTCGAATTTTACAAAAAACGAAACATGTTTAAAAAAAACGGATTTTTAACCACTGCAATTCGTTATAAAATGGCATTGTAACTCGTCATTCACGGGAGTGCAAGGTTAGATTACACCCTGTATATTTTTTTTTCAGTTAATATTTTCTTCATATTCATGATTTTTGTTTTTCCTGTTTCAGACATTTAGAAATGGTTGCTGATCTGACATGAATTATGATTAAGATATATGAGCGAAACAACTACGTATTTCGATCTCTACGTCAAAATCAAAGAACATTTAAATTTGATAATATGTTTAGACGAGGAAGAATATTTCACTGAATTTTGAATAACGGGAAAAATCAGACGAATATATTCCGTTTGCCTATTTTTCCCCATAAGAACAAAAGGAAAATTTATAAAGTTGTTGTATTGACGGATGGAATAAAAAAAACATTATTCTAAAATGAAATATATGTGATTCTTGCCTTGTAGAATTTAATATTAGAAAAAAAAATAAGTTTCTCGTGGAATATCGATATACTTCAGAGGAAATCATTGGTATTCATGATAATTGTGTAATTTATAGTTATATTTTCAGAAAAAATAAGTCATAATTTTGAAGAAAATAAATAACAGATGAAAGTTCAAAACAAATCGTGAAAAAAACACATTTAAATTGAATCGATGCTCATCTACGAAAATATTTGTTCTTTAAAAAAATCAATTCCACCATTTTTTAAATTTATCTCAAGATTCCGACTTTTCAGAAAATGTTCTTGAGTTTTCAACCTATTACTCGATACATAATTTTTTTGAAACTTGACAATTTTCGGTATCTATAACGGTATCTTCGCCAATTTGCGAAAACAATGCTTGCTTGGCTAGTTGAGTGACAGGCTAGCAATTTATTTTGTTAGTTCAATACCTTGAGATTAATGATCGACTTCTTGATTTTTTTGGTTCAAAGTTTTCGAACAAGTGAATAATACATTTTCCGAGAAGTGTACTGGATATAAAATAAGTAGATTCTGATCATAACAAAAAAAACTTTTTAACAAAAAATTAAACCGACGAAATACGGAACTGAAAGTGAAAAATAAAATAACCTTTTTAGTCTCAATAACTAAGCTCCTAAACTAATGTAAGTAACTAATTTTGAGTCGGCGCCAAACAAACAAGCAAATGAATTAGGTAGGGCGTAAAATGATGGCATCGAGTTGCGCGGTGACATTCTGATAATTGTTTTGAAGTAATTTGATGATCTTCGTTGATTGTTCGTTTGGTAAAGGTTTATTTTATTTTTTACTTTTCAGTTCCGTATTTCGTCGGTTCAATTTTTTGTTAAGAAGTTTTTATTTTTCAATTTTTTGTGGCTGAAATCTACTAATTACTACCGACTCGTTTTTTGATTACTTCCAAAATACTTACTTAGCCACCTTACTTCAACTAATACCAGTTGAATAATATGATTATCTACTTTTACTATTTGTTGTAATGTATATTATTTTTGTTGTTCTGGTTAGTTTATTTCATTACTTTGTATATCATTCCATCCTCTCATAGAATATAATGATTGTGACGGATGTAGGAGAACAAAAATAATTACAGTAGCGGTCTGTCATTGTCAACTACATATGTGTGTCAATGTTCACAAGTGAAAAATCAATTATCCCCTATTTTTCTACCCGTAAGGGTGGATAATTCCATTCGAAATCCAAATATGGTCAACGTTGAGGTATATCCTATCCAATAAAGAAAGAATCATCCAAATCGAAGAACCCAGTACAAAGTTATGCCTGATAGAATCGGTTAACGGACCAGAATTTCAGAGGGTGAGTGATCAATATCCTTCATTTTGCTACCCTTAGGGGTGGATTTCATCTTTTAAATTCAAATGGGATCAACTTCGAGGTACACCCTATCGGAATCAGGCGTCTCAGTTAAAAGTTATGCGTGGTCATACATAAAAAAAAATACGCGTCGACTAGAGAACCTCCTTCTTTTTGGTTTTGTCGGTTGAAAATAAACGAAATTTCGTACAGTCTCCCTTCAAAAAGTAGGCACTACAAATAATCAGAATTAATTTGAAATATTTCGTAGGTAATTTAAATTCCTGATGATAATTGGTCCATTTTTGCATTATTTCACGTGCGCCTTATAGAATATAAACCCATAATTTTTCATAACTCGCAGGAACGATATTTCCTTTCCTTTAACTATTTGATTACTATTATGATTTCACCAGAAATAATATTTTCCTCATTCTGTCAAATTGGTATAATTTTTGTTACTTTATAGATATAAAGTCCTGAATTCTCTCCAGTTTAGCCCAGGTGGTCAAGCTGACGAAGTTCCTTTGGGGAGGTAATAAGGGAACTCAAGGTATGTGAATGCCTTCCGCGAGGTTATCTTGAACAATGCAATATACCTAATGACTAAAGTTTATATTTCAATCGCAGATGATTTCACATCTAATTTTATAATCATTCTGTTCATATGTGCCCTGTTCAAATCAATGGGGCACAAAATTAAAACAAATTAAGCATACAAGTAGTATACTGGGTGAACCAAACATTCGCTTTCAGATAGAAGAAATACTACCTATTGGGACGTCACCGTTCATATAACACAACACAATGGTGTTGGGTCCCGCTTCAGCCAGAGGTCTTCGGATTTCTGACTGGTGACTACTCCGTACTGATGAGGGCCAAAAGCCTGTTAGGCGGACCTGACACACTTCAAACATAATCAAGTTTATCAGAAAGAAACATTTGCCATCAATTTTCATTGATAATGGAAGTTTGCATATATTTTCAGGTGGATATCATTCAATGTTCTTCGGTATTTGCCAGGAAAGTAGTTGTTCTTCTCTTCTAGTCTACCACTTATTTCAATTTATATTGAATTTTCTGAAGAGACTTCAAGTCTACCATTTCTAATATTACACTTCTCTTGTTTAATATATACAGAGTGACCCATTTGAAAGCGGGCCACCTCTCTAAAACTGTTATTTATTATCCGATTCAGAAGTTTTTTTTTCTCAGTAGATAGAGCATCAATAGCATAAATTCGAAATAAAAATAAAAATTTCACGGCCTACTTCGAATTTTTTTCAAGGTCAAAAATTCAAAAAACATACTAGCGATTTTTGTTAATAAAATTTGACGACGCCACTGGATTTGTGATGCTTTCAAATGGGTGTGACCGAAATTTCACGATACAATTTTTTTTTAAGAAATATAGCATGAGTAAAATATTCATATCAATATCGAAATAATTCAAATAGTTGTCATATAAATCACAATTTTCATTTATTTATTCATCTATATACGGGTGAACCCCAATTTTGTTCACAATAATTTCATAACAAGTTAATCTTATTCTATACTACTATACTACTACAATTATACTACTTATACTATTATAATATTATTTAAATATAATTATTTTTTTGATCTAGATATATGCAATATATAGGAAAATGATGACAATAAACATAATTAACAATTAACAATATGAACTAATGAACTACATTTAAATGAGCAATGCGCGAGAGACTTGAATCTTGAAAATATTTGGAGTATCACAGAAGAAATCAATTTTATCACAAAGGTTATATCCCAGTCTTAACATTTTCGATATAGAAGAGTTGTAACCATAGTTAGTTGAATGATATGGTGTAACGAATAATTTTATTTGTCTAGTGGACATAATATGGTTTAAAATACTCCTTCAGAACATAACAACTCTATGTGGGATATGTTATGTCTCTTAGAACACTGCAGCTTGTTGTCAAAGAATTGAAATGCACATCTTTACATCCAATAATATAATTACCAATAGTAATAACATAAATGAACTACTACAAAAGAATGTATTGACATGACAGTGCCTACACATTAAATTTCGGACTGTTCAACCAAATCTCCATTTAATTCGATACATTTATCGTATCGTTTTCTAATGTTAACCATAACGAAAAGGGAAACATTCTCAATTGAATATTGATAGAAAGATTTTTCTGCGAATTGAAAAATCCACGATTAAAATGAAGTTATTTTTTGTGAATGTCTAACAGAAAACAACTACTTCCCCGGCTAAAGCCACGCTGGACATTGAACTACATCTGATAGATATTCTGAAGAGGCCCCAACTCAAAAGAAAAAATCTGAAATTGAAAATTTGTATTTTCATTCAGATAGTTATTTGATTTTCTATTCCAGTCCTAATTAAGAACTCATAAAGATGTATGAGGCAAAGAAGAATGTTTTCCAAAAGAGAGTACTCACCAGAAATCATTCGTTACATTGACGCAGGAGAGACATCGCATTCACTAGGTCTTCAATACATTTTTGTCGACGAAAATCTATTTCACTCTTCCACGATCATCAGGAAGACCGGAAGAAATGGGAAACACATTTTCAAGAAGCAATCTCACTTTCAGTCGCAGATGATTCCACATCTGTGGACAATCGTTAATTTCATATATTTCGTCATAGCCCTGTATAGGACTGTCGTTAAGTAAATATTAATAATGATATGACAAGAGTGACGGAGACATTGTCAAGAAAAAGCTCTCACGTAAAACCTGTACAAAATCGACAGAAATAGCAGTAAAGCCGTAAAGTTCGACTACGTTGATCATTCCCAATCAAACCCGTAAGGGTGGTCCTTCATCAAGCCACGTAGAAACACATTTTGGTCCAATCGAACCGGACGTATTGCCAGCAACCAGAAGAAAAATTGTGCAGTCCTCGACAAAAGAAGCATTCCTTCCAGTAGTAAGCGTCTCCTCAGATACAGTAGTCTACTCAGCCGTTTAGAATCAAGGCCAACGAAATAGCAAAGCAGCAACGACACAAGTAAAAACTCATTTTTCCTTTTTCCTGACAATCTCCCAACCTATCAAAAAAAGGGGTATTTCTCGATCTGTAAATTCTAATTCTTGTTCATTCATTCATATTATCGAATTGAAACTTCATAATCACGATGGAAAACGAAGTAAAGGAGTTAAGACAAACACGAGGTGAATTAAAGAGTCAATTAACACGTTTTCAAGCATTCATGAATACAGTAGGAAAAGATAACATAATCGAACTGGAAATAAGATTGAATAAAATCGAATCGGTTTTCGAACAATATGATATTGTACAATCGCGTTTGGAAGTACTAGACGAAAGCGAAGAAGAACAGCGCGAAGAACAAGAAACGGCATTTATCAAGCAATTGCAAAGGCAAAGGGTCTTTCAGTTGAACGACAATCTCAAAATGTAACCAACACGCGTAATAATAGTCAAATTACTAATGCAATCTCAACAAACACGAACCAGGTAACAAATTTGAAATTACCAACAATACATCTTCCAACGTTTTCAGGAAACTATGATGAATGGATAAATTTTCACGATACTTTCTCACAATTGATACATGAAAACACGAGTTTGACAAACATACAAAAATTCTATTATCTAAAGACTTCTTTGAAGCATGATGCAGCGAGAATAATTCATTCATTACAAATTTCTGACAACAATTATACAGTAGCATGGGATTCACTCATTAGGAGGTATCAGAATAAAAGAATTATTATTAATACTCATGTCAGAGCAATATTTGATCTCCCAGTAGTCATAAAAGATTCAGCAACATCACTCAGACAACTCACCGATAAGGTTCAACATCATCTAGGTGCACTCAAGAATCTAAAATTGCACACGGATCAATGGGACATTTCTTAGTCTACCTAATTACATCAAAATTGGATAATTTTATGAACAGCGAATGGGAAAATTCACTAGAAAATGATAAATGTCCCACGTATGATCAGCTAATTACCTTTTTGAATAAGAAATGTTTCACATTTGAAACTCTCTCGGATAACAATAGAAAATCCAACTACAATACGCAAAGAATAGCAAATAATCAAGGTTGTAAGTTACCGTCACATATAACTTATCAAAGGCAAAGAGGACATGAACATTCACTTCCAGTTACCAATAACGGGCT
This sequence comes from Gonioctena quinquepunctata, assembly GCA_018342105.1. Lineage (NCBI taxonomy): Eukaryota > Metazoa > Arthropoda > Insecta > Coleoptera > Chrysomelidae > Gonioctena > Gonioctena quinquepunctata. The sequence goes on from JAFIRS010000608.1 coordinate 11,460, forward strand.
AAATATATCATGTCATTATTGCAAGGCACCTCATTTCATTCACAATTGTGCAGATTTCATTAAATTGCCAATTAGCAAAAAATACGAAGAAATCAAAAGATTACGACTCTGTAGTAATTGCCTTAGACCTGGTCATTTGAAATGGGCATGTAAATCAAGCAATTGTAAACGATGCAACTTGAATCATAATACTTTACTCACAATAGCAACCAACCATTACTCGAACAATAATTTACAACAAGTTGCCACCTCATCAAATGCGGATATTTCCGAAATCTCAACCAATCTCGTAACAAATACGGAAGAAATAACACCCATACTAACAAGCAACTGTTATAATGCTAACAGTGGTACTCAATCAGAGATCATACCGAGCATTCAATCTACGAACAAACAAGGTAGTTCGCAAGCGTCGGCACAAATAATATGAGCACAGAACAGGCAAACAAGGTATTGCAAGGCTCTAACACAAATACACTGCGATAATCAGTTAGTTTTATTATCAACTAGCCCAAATAATAATTTAGATACACTCAGAAATGCACACAAGGCTTCTTGTCACATCTCTTGGATTTGACGTAAGTAAGAGTATCTAAATCCACATGAAGTGACTTTCCAAAGAAAGTTAAATTTGAATTTCGAAGATTTTCGCAATCTAATAATCAGGTGAATAAATCAAAAATGTTATGACTATCACTCAGAAAACAAAAGCCACTATCAAATCTCGATCAACTTCATTCAAATACGATTTAACGTTTTTAGTATTAAACAAGATTACGGAAAAAATTCAATGAAAATATATTCAAATTACCGACAGGCATCACGCTAGCTGATCCAGAATTTAATAAACCACAAAATATTGACATTCTTCTCGGAGCTAATATATTTTATGATCTTTTATGTCCGAATCAACTCAAACTTGGGAAAAACAAACCTAATTTACAAGAAACTACTTTAGGTTGGATAGTCACGGGCTCGATCAATTTGCACAAATATTCAAATCGTAAATCATTTTGTAATCTCACGCAAACGATATCAAATGAAATGCTCAATGAATCATTAACAAGTTTTTGGAAAACTGAAGAAATTCCGCATAAGAATATTCTGATCAAGGAAGAACAGTATTGTGAAGAGTATTTTGAAAAAACGAGAGTCGTAGCTCTGATGGCAGATTTATAGTCAGATTACCTTTTTCAGTACAGATGTTAGATTTAGGCGATTCTGCAACGCTCGCATTGAAACGCCTACACTCTCTCGAGAACAGATTCAAGCGCGATGATAATTTGAGGGCAGAATACACGGAATTTTTAAAATAATATGAATCGATGGGACATATAACATTCATAAAAAAATTCGACGGAAACATTGAACAGCCCTCGTATATATTGCCACATCATCCGGTAATAAAACCAAGCAGTACGACAACTCGTTGCAGAGATGTATTCGACGGGTCCGCAAAAACCAATGAAGGTATATCGCTGAATGATTTATTACTTGTAGGTCCTAACGTTCAAGATGATATTTTTTAAATTGTAACGTCTCAGGCTACATCAATATGTTTTGAGTGCAGACATAAAAATGATGTTTAGGCAAATATTATTACATCCGGAAGACAGGAAATATCAGCGGATACTATGACGTTATAAAGAATCAGAGCCAATAAAGGTATACGATCTCAATACAGTGACATACGGGACAGCATCCGCAAGTTATCTCGCAACTTAGGTTTTAGAACAACTCTCATTAGAATTCGCTGAAAAATATCCACGCACATCGAAATTCATAAGACATTCATTTTATATGGACGATTTATTGATCAGTGTTGACACGAAACATGAGGCTTTAGAAATATACGATGAAATAACAAAAATTATCAATAGCGCTAACCTTCCTTTAAGAAAATGGTGTTCAAATGAAAAGGACATTTTAAATTCGATATTAGGTAATCAAGAAAATGAAGACAAACTGATACAGTATCACGACAATAAGGAATTGAAAACTTTAGGAATCGCGTGGAATCCAAAATCAGACACATTGAGTTACGCGGTAAATATAAATTTTGATGATAAAGCTCTGACGAAGCGCTCAGTATTAGCGACAATATCGAGAATTTTCGATCCGCTAGGTCTAATAGGCCTGGCAACCATTCAAGCAAAGTTATTCATGCGTAAATTATGGCAAAGAGAAATTTCTTGGGACGAATCTTTACCTGCGGACATGGTGAAAGAATGGATCACATTTTTAAAGCAAATTAATTCCATAAATGATATTGAAATTGAACGGCACGTTCTATGTCAAAATCATACTAATATTGAACTACACGGTTTTAGCGACTCCTCGGAGAAGACATATGGTTCATGTATATATTTATGTTCCAAAAACAAACAGGGTGAAGTCATCTCGCGGCTTTTATGTGCCAAGTCAAAGGTTGTACCTCAAGGAAAACACACCATTCCCAGATTAGAACTCTTAGCAGCTACATTACTTGCAGAATTAATGCATGTAGTGAGAAAAATACTCGATGTCGAAATATCCAGTACTCATTATTATTCTGATTCTATAATAGTATTAGCGTGGCTAAAAATTGATCCAGGCAAATTGAAAACATTCGTTGCAAACAGAGTTACTAAAATTATAGAACTCACCTGTGAAGGAAAATGGAAGCACGTAAGGTCTGCGGATAACCCAGCAGATATTATTTCGCGAGGTATAAATCCTACCGAATTGAAAGGGTCAAAAATTTGGTGGTACGGTCCTGCATTTCTAGTTGAAAATAAAATTTATTATCCAAATGACATATATGATATAGATATGATAGAAAGTATTCCCGAAATTAAACTGTCGACAATTTCATTAGCAACGACTAAGCATGATTTTGAATTGAATATATTTGATAGATATTCATCGTTAACGAAGCTACAACGTGTAGTAGCTTATTGCATTAGGTTCAAATCAATCACCTTATTGAAGGAAAAAAAAGGTGTTAACTTGACAGTAGACGAACTCGAGAACTCCCTAAGATTATTGATAAGACTGGCTCAAAAAGCTGAGTTCACACAAGAGATGCATGCACTCAAGTTGTCTCGCCCCATACCTAATAACAGTAGACTCATAAGTCTAAATCCATTTTTAGATTAACACAAATTGATCAGAGTCGGAGGTAGACTGGAGCACGCGAATGTATCCTATTCGCAAAAACATCCAATTGTCCTACCTAAGTCTCACAGAATCACAAAGTTGATTGTAGAATTTGAACATTCAAAACACTTACATGCAGGTGTTCAAAATTTACTTTCATTAATAAGATTAAATTTCTGGCCAATTGATGGAAAAAGTTTAGTTAAACGGGTTGTCAAATCATGCATAAAATGTTTCAAAGTTAGTCCTGCAGCTTCGGAAACTCTTATGGGGAATCTACCGATCACAAGAGTAATTCCAAGCAGGCCTTTTTCAAAGTGTGGAGTTGATTACGCTGGTCCCATCCTCGTAAAGGAAGGAACGTTGCGTAAAACAAAATTAGTTAAGACATACATATGTATTTGTGTGTGTTTTTCAACACGTGCGGTGCATATAGAGTTAGTCAAGGATTTAGTACAGACAGTTTCCTGAATGCGTTGAAACGTTTCATTGCTAGAAGGGGAAAACCCTCAGAATTATTTTCAGACAACGGTTCAAATTTTGTTGGTGCTAACAATCATTTCATCGAATTACGCAACTTGTTAGCTGACGAAGGTCATAAAGAGAAAATTGAAAAATTTCTTGCTTCGGACAGTATAAAGTGGACGTTTATTCCCGCGAAGTCTCCACACATGACTAAATTCCATATGAAACGTATTTTAGGGCTCGCTTCAGTTAGTTATGAAGAAATGTACACGGTGTTGACGCAGGTCGAGTCTTGCCTCAACTCCAGACCCCTCTCACCCCTCTCATCCGATCCTAATGATTACCTACCTCTCACTTCTGCTCATTTCTTAATTGGAGACACGTTGGCTGCTGCACCACAGAAGAACGTTCAGGATTTTAATATGAACAGATTATCCAGATATCAGAAGACACAGCAGTTGTTTCAACAATTTTGGTCTAGATGGTCAAGAGATTATCTCACCCAGTTGCAGCAGAGAAATAAATGGCAAACCACCTCAGCTGATCCCAAAGTAGGTGATTTGGTCATTCTGAAGGAGGACAATATTCCACCACTACGCTGGCCTATGGCTCGCATTGTTGAAGTTCATCCAGGGGCTGATAAGGTGACACGTGTAGTGTCTGTGAAGGTGTCCAGTGGAAATGTTTTTAGACGTTCAATAAACAGAGTTTGTTTTTTACCAATGTAGAGGCTATTGATGTAATGAGCATTTCTAAATGTTAGTTTTTGAATATTTCATTTAGTGCATCAATTTATGTATATTATGTTAAGGCATTTTTTCTCTATTGAAAGTGAATCTTTCAAGGTGGGCGGCCTATGGACAATCGTTAATTTCATATATTTCGTCATGTTTCATAGCATAGCCCTGTATAGGACTGTCGTTAAGTAAATATTAATAATGATATGACAAGAGTGACGGAGACATTGTCAAGAAAAAGCTCTCACGTAAAACCTGTACAAAATCGACAGAAATAGCAGTAAAGCCGTAAAGTTCGACTACGTTTATCATTCCCAATCAATCCCGTAAGGGTGGTCCTTCATCAAGCCACGTAGAAACAATCTGATTTTATGAACATCCTGTTTATATTTTCAACAAATCAAGTTAACCATAACATTCAATAATTGGTTTGGAGTGATATCTCTGCAAGCCTGTCCTAATCTTTCACGCAGTTCATCTTTGCTCGTTGGGCGAGTTTTGTAAAGTTTTTCTTTAACGAAGCCCCATAAAAAAATCCAATGGAGTCCAGTCCGGGGATCTGGGGAGAAACTCGATCAATGCACTATTTCGCCCTATCCACCGATTAGGAAAATGTTCTTCCAACCAATCTCTCACAATCCTGCTATTGTGGATGGAACAGCCATCTAATTGAAATAGAAGATGAGCCTTTTCTGCCAGTGGAAGTTTATCCATAGCGTTGAAAAATTCGTTTTTAAAAAAATTCAAAAAAATTTGACCTTTCAAATTGCTTTCAAAAAAAAGGGGCCAATCATTTTAGTATGTAATATTCCACACCAAACATTTATTTTTTGTGAGTACTGTCTTCTGCAATTTATTATCCAATGTGGATTTTCTTCCGTCCAGTACCTTGTATTTTGAGAATTAACTGTTCCATTGGTTGTGAATGTTGCGTCGTTACTAAACAAAATTTTTTTCAGAGAATTCCTGTCATTTAGATATTCTCTCTGAGCCCATAAGCTATACTCCATCCTCTTCTCATTATCGCCTTCTTCTAAGGTGTGACGAAACTTTGGTTTAAAGGGCTTCATCTTATTATATTTCCTAAGATTTCTCCTTATTGTTTCACGCGGTAAGTTGATATCCAAACTTGCAATTCTCACACTTGTTTTCGGATTATTATTAAAATAATTTCGAATTCGTTCAGAATTATTTCGTCTCTGTCTTTGTACAATATTACTATCTTCAGAATATGTTTACAAACAGCTCCATACTGATTGAAAATTTGGTTTATTCGGTCAACTGTAGCTCTGCTAATATTTCGACGCTCCGGATGCATGTTATTGAAAATTCTACATACTTCCCTTTCGGATCTGTCGTTGTTACCACGAAGTCTTACTATTTCAATTTTCTCCTGCAAAGTCAAATTATCAGCCATACTTCTTTATTAGTGTAGGTACTTGAGGAGTTATAAACTTCACTATTAACACTGACAAATTTGTGTCTTCTATTGTTCTGATGACTTGTCATCTCTATAGCAACTAAAGTTACAAAGCCTCCTAATAAAAATAATATTTTTGAAATGTGGTATCCCAAACATGTTTGAATGAAACCAAGATTGATATTCGTAATAACTGTCAACCACCAAAGAGGAACTGCGTGAAAGAATAAGACAAGCTTGCACAGATATTACCCCAAACCAATGATCGAATGTTGATCGAATCTTATGGTTAGTTAGCATTAGAAAATAGTAGAATAAATGTATCGAATTAAATCGGGATCTGGTTGAAAAGTACGAAAATTAATGTGTTGGCATTCCCATTTCAATCCATCCTTTTGTTGTAGTTCATTTATGTTATCAATATTGGTTATTATTGATTATTGAATATTGATTACTATTTGATGTACATTTAATTTCTTTGGCAAAAAACTGCAGTGTTCTGATGGAAGTAACTATCTCCTATACCATGGAGTTACGTTTGGAAGAAACATAATTTGACGCCATTTTGAATAACTGCTGTTTACAAACTCGACTGCTAACGACCTGAAAGAGCATTTTAAACGATATTTTTTTACAAGATTGTGATTTATATGACGAATATTCGAAATATTTTGATAAAGTGATATGAATTTTACTTATGCCATATTTCTGTAAAGAAAAAATTGTAGTGAAATTTTGGTCTCACCCATTTGAAAGCATCACAAATCCAGTGGCATCGTCAAATTTTATAAAAAAAAATCGCTAGTATGTTTTTTGGATTTTTTACCTTGAAAAAAATTCGAAGTAGGCCGTGAAATTTTATTTTTATTTCGAATGTATGGCATTCAACTAGAACTATTGATGCTCTATATACTGAAAAAAAACCTTCTGGATCGGATAATAAATGACAGTTTTAGAGAGGTGGCCCGCTTTCAAATGGGTCACTCTGTATATATATATATATATATATATATATATATATATAATATAACGAATATTCGTTATATTATATATATATATATTGTTATGTTATGAAAAACCAGTTATATATATTAGAAGGAAAAAACCCACAAAAAGAATAATTACTTAATAGCTATTAGTTTCAAGAGATTGTTTTTACATATTTTGAAATTCTATTTCCTTTATTAAGCCTCTGTATAATATGAATAGATAAAAATATTCAAATACTATAATACAATCAATTTCATACACTGTCATAATGATTACAATCCATAATTATTCAAAAGACAACAAGAAACGTCTAGATTTACAAAATCATCCTGAATAAAATGTGATAAACAAAATTATAAGCTTGAAACATACAGTATATGAAATTGTATGTAACTAAAAATAGCCAATGGGAGAACAACAAACTTCTTGATGACAATAGCCAATCAGGGAACAGTATGGTCAAATGTAAGATTTGAAATTGTGAGAAAATAAGAACGGAAAGGTGTCAGAGACAATTATGATTGAATATTGTAAATAACCCCAAACAGTGAAAATGTGAGAACATAGTGCGCGAATTCAAAAATTCAAATCAAAAGGAATGAGGAAAAATGGTATCCAAGTAACGAAAAACAAAGCCACGAGGAGATCGAAACGAATGAAAAAACGAATACCACGTTTTAATTGGGAAAAAATTCAATAATTTCAACATTTTAAGCAGAAAATCAACATATTTGTACACCATATACAAATATTCCAAAGCTGATTGCTGAATTTGTATGGTTCCTTCTTTTGGTATTGGAGTTCCTGAGAGCATTGGATTGAGAGAGAATCCAAATTCTGGCTGTATATTGAACAGCGACAGTTCCAGCGACAGGTATAAACTTTCCTAGTGCACGTCACGAACTGATCAAATTCTCTAATAACTCATATCCCATCAGAAGAACTTTATTTCACTTGATTTTGAACTATTAAGGAAATTTTCCCTTTCAAGGTAAAAGTGAGGTTGTGTCTATTAATCCATAACCTGTTTCTCATGATTATCCATGAATATTTGTAGATTCACCTTAGAATAAGTTATCTATCGTAGGCCAGGTAAAATTAAGTTTTCCTGAATAAAGGAAATAATTGCTTTTTGATACTATCTCGTTTCTTTTCCACAATTATCAGCAATCGTATTTATAAACATTGAAAAGATTGAGATTTGACATCAAGCAGTGGTTAGTGGCTCAATTGCCTGAACCGGCTATCTGAGACAAGAGGCGTACCAACTGAGTTTAGCTGTGGTAATGAAAGTGATAACAATTGGCAGCAACATGACGAGAGAACAGTGACGTTAGCTAGCAATTATTATTATTACATCACAAAACATATTATACAGGGCGAAATAATAACAAAATAATTTGTTATATCATCATTATATAACAAAATGGCGCCGCAACGTAGTGGCAAAGTAAGAGCAATATATCATTTCAAGGCAAAGTAAGGGAAATATATTATTTCTTGATATTTATCGTAACACTGGCGAACATTAGCAATTGGCATTTCAACGTGTAAGGCTAAATATTTTGGGGAATAAAAAATGGATTTGAGAGATGGTAAGAAAGTTGGTTTGGAAGAAAGTGCAGAAGGTAGAGAGAGGGGTGATCAGGAACAAGGAGAGAGTATTGATTTGTTGAAAATATAAACAGGATGTTCATAAAATCAGATGTGGAATCATCTGCGACTGAAAGATAAACTTTAGTCACTATCTTCCATCGTCAAGATAACCTCTTGTGGGGAGAGAGTAGTAATGTGAGAGAGAGAGAAATAAAAAGTGAAAGTACAGGAATGGAGTGTCAGCTTCAGAAAATGATGGAGTTCATGGTAGAAAAATTGAATGAAAGTTCAGCAAGTATGAATGAAATGGAAGAAAATTCAGTCAGTATGAATGAAAATATAGCAAGTATGAAAAATGATATAAAAGAGATCTCAGAAAAAACAGAGAAAATTAATGAAAATATGGGAAGTATGAAAAATGAAATGAAAGAGCAATGAATGATGGAATGAGAGAAAGTATGGGAAGAATGGAGGAAAGGATGGAAGAAAAAATGGGAAATATGAAGAAGAAATGAAAGAAAGTTTGTTAAATGAAATAAAAGAGTTGAAAGAAAACACAGCGAGATGGAAGAAAGATTAGAGAAAAAAAAAAATATAAAGGATATGAAAGAAAATATGGAAAGAATGGAAAACAAAATACAAACTGAATCTCAACAAAGTGAAAAGGAATTGTGGGAAGCTCACAAACAATTAGAAACAAAAATAGGACAGCAAAATGAGGAATTTTATGTGGCAATAACACAAGAAGTATCCACTATAAATAATCATGTAGAAAGGCAGGATGAGAAAATAAAAGACATGAAATTAGATATGAATAGTAAACAAGAAAGAGTTAAAATGAAATAAGTACTCTAGAGAAAAAAGTAGAAAAACAACATAAAGATACTAATTTAAAAATAATAAATGTAGAGAGTGAAATAACTAAAAATGTAGAAAAGATAAAATTATTAGAATTAAGCAGAATAGACAATAATGTAGAGAATAGAGTCATTAATCATTGTCATGGAATACAAATAAACAATAAATTTGAGGGCGACATAAAAAAATTACATCCCATCACTTTCATTAAAATAATAAAAAATAAAACTAGACATATAAATGATATTGAGGAATTGAAAGAAATTATTATACAGTATTTGTTTAATCAACCTTGTATATGATTTAATAGCCAGGAAAAGAATATCAATTCTTTTCAAGATTTTGAAAATTTATTTCTAAAACAATATTGGGGGGAAAATGCACAATTAAGCATTAGAGACAAATTGCAATTTGGAAAATTTGATCGAAAAAAGAAGTATGAATTACAATAATTATGCAATCCAAATGTTTGCAATGGCACAGTATTTAGATCCGGTTATGAGAGAGGAAGAAATAGTAGGTAACATCAGTAGGCATTTTGAACAAGCAATCTTTGAAGTTATAAACATGCATGAGATTAAAACTATGGAGAGACTTAGTCAATATTTATTGAGATTGGAGAGGACATTATCGTATAGAAGTTGGGAAAACAATAACCAACAAAGGAATTCACAATATAACAGCAATGATTATCAAAGAAGTAATCAAAATAATTATAGAATATAAAAATCAGAATAATAGGTTTATGAACCAAAATAATAAAGAAATAATAGATATTTCAATAATAATAATTATGATAGAAATAGTAATAACGATAGGCAAAATAACCAAAATCAAGGTTATCAAAGAAATCAAAATTTTAATAACAATTATAGCCATAATAGAAATAATTACAATAATAATAATCAGAATTACCCTCAACAATATCAAGGACAAAGGACGTATTATAACAGACAATCACAAAATAATGCTGGAATAAATAACAATAAACAAACGACAATACAAGACGGGTATATTCAAATAGGAGATGTCAAAGTGCTGAAAATTTGCATGAAAGAGAGGGACAAGTATCATCAAGTGAGGAAATCAATCAAATGAATGTTCCACAACTAGTCAGATAGAACAAAATTTTTGCTAGGAAAACCATATGTTAGGCTGGAAAACACAAATTACCATCACCCAATAGAATTTATAATGAAAGATGAAAATATGGAAAATGAACAAAATGTAGGATTAATAATTTTAAAAATAGGAAATAAAATAATAAAAATATTAATTGACACAGGGTCTGAAGCATCTTTAATTAAAGAAAATGTTTAGAAGATTTCATGAAAGTTAAAAATTAAGATGCCAAAAACAAATTTAGTGGGTATAAATGGTAAAAAACTAGCGGAATCAAATCAATATGTAAATTTAAAATTGGAGATTGATGAGAGGAATATTGAATTACAACTATTAGTAGTTAAAGATATGGAGTTTGATGTAATTATAGGTACTGATCAATTGGAAAAAGTAAAAGCCAAGATTGACTATTATAAAAAAAATTTGGAAATGGATGGAAAATGTTTTGTATTCTTTGAAGAAAAAACTGAAATAAGTGAAAATAAAAAAATGTTGTGTACAAAAGGTATGAATGAGAGATATGAAAATAATTATGATGAAGATAAAGATGAAATAAATGAAATGAAATATAAAAGTAATGATAAATATAAAAGGTATATTGATGAATTATTAAATAAATATAATAAGTTGATTATGTATGAATCAAGAGTTGCAAAAGAGTATGTACACAATATAGAAGTAAAAGAAACAGAAAAATTCAAATAAAAAAACTATCCAATTCCTTATAAGTACAGAGAACAAGTTAAAGATGAATTAGAGAAAATGGTAAAACAAGGTATAATAGAAAGAAGTAACAGTAATTACATCAACCCTATCGTAGTGGTTGTAAAAAAGAATGGTGAGCTTAGACTATGCTTAGATGCTAGAGAACTAAATAAAATAACAATTCCACAATATGAATAAAAAATATAATATTGATTTTGTGTAAAAAAAAATTAAAAATATTTTCTAAAATATTTAAAAATTTTTGGTTAATAACTAATAAAATTCTAGAAATTATACGGTTTTTGTATAGAAGGTGTTGTATATAGATTGTGTTGTTCCATATGGTTTACAATCGGCTTGTCCAGCTTTAGAACGAGTATTACATAAAATACTTGACAAATATGAAAATTTTGCATTACATTACATTGACGACATCTTAATATATTCTGAAAATGAAACAATGCATAAAGAACATTTGAAAAAAATATTTCACATATTAGATGAAGCAGGGCTTAAAATAAATATAGATAAATGTGAATTTTTCCAGCAGGAAATTAGTTATCTAGGCTACAAATTAAATGAAAAAGGTGTAGAAATGGATCCTGAAAGAATTAAAACCATAAGAGAGTATGTCAGGCCATATAATTTAAGAACTCTTAGAGGATTTCTAGGAATATTGAACTATTTAAAAAAATTAATTCCAGACTCAAGCAATAAAGAATTACCATTAATATCACTATTAAAAAAGAATGTTAAGTGGAAATGGGGAGACGAACAGGAAAAAGCATTTTCCGAATTGAAGGACATATTTATTCAAAATTTAAAAATATTTCATCCAAACTATGATGATGATGAACCTTTTGTATTGAGAACTGATGCATCGATGTCAAGATTTGCAGGAGTTTTGATATGAGTACAAAATGGAAAAGAAGTTCCAATATCTTTTGTTTCTAGAATTACTAAAAAACATGAAATAAATTATACTGTTACGGAATTAGAACTGGCAAGTGTTATATTTTGTATTACTAAATTAAGATTTTATTTACTAGGGGCAAAATTCTATATTGAAACTGATCATGAAGCACTTATGTCAATTGTAAATTGCAAATATGCAAGTAATAGGCTACATAGATGGGCATTATTATTGCAATAATATAAATTTGAAATTAGGCATATACCAGGAAAACAAAATTTCATCACAGACACTTCAACGAGAATGGAGATGGGAAAAACACATACTCCTAGACAGGTAAAAATAAAGATAAATGTTTTTAAAAATAATATAGGTTTGTTTTCTGACATTCAAATTAGGCAAGATCAGTACAAATTAACAAATAAAGAAAAAAGAGGAACAATAAACAAAAATGGTAGAAGAACTATACGTTATCACAAAAGAATTGGCAGAACAGGTGATTACATATATACATCAGAAATACATACATATAGGGATTAGAAAAGTCTGGTTAATATTTAGAGAAAACTATATAAGTTCACAAGATTTAGAATTAACTAAAAAAATCATAGCCATATGTCAAGTTTGTCAATTAAGTAAACATAAAAATAAAATGAATAAAAATGAAACAAAAAGTATTATTACAACAAAACCTTTACAAATAATATCAATAGATTTTGTTAGTAATTTGATACCAACGTACAAAATAACAAACATATATTTGTAATAGTGGATCATTTTTCAAAATTTTAAAATATATTCTACAAAAAGGCTAATTTTAAAATGTTAAAATCTTTTAACAAAATTCATAGTAGAAGTAGGTAAACCTGAACAAATTATTTTAGACAATGCTACATATTTTACTAATGAACAAATGAAGAATTTTTCACAGAGTGTGGGAATACAATTAAATTTTACTAGTATTAGACATCCATCATCAAACCCCACAGAAAGATATATACAGGAGGTAATAAAATATTTGAGATTGACGTCGCAGCAGAATCATAAAACATGGGATGAAAAATTAGAGATGATAGAAAAATATTTTAATGAAGTACCTAGCACTATTACGAAAGAATGTCCTATATACATTATGACAGGAAGAATGCCTGAAAGAGAATGGATTATGAATGAAAGAGATAAGCAAGAAATAACATATAAAATGAATATAAGAATTAAAAGAAATGCTGATAAGTATATACAGAAGGAAAATAAAAGAGGAACCAAAAGGACAAAGTTTAAGAAGGGAGAATTAGTCATTATAAAAGCATTAAGAATACCAAATAAAGGACTTGGTATTTGTGCAAAACTTTTAATGCCATTTGAAGGACCCTATGAGGTTGATAATGAGAATGCTATAAATAGCTATAGGTTAATACATCCTCAGACAAGACAATTGACAGGAATATTCAATATTGAGAATGTTTACAAATATAAAACATAATATTAGTAGTTGTAAATAATAGTTATCGTTGCAGAATTTTTTTCTTGAACTGGTGGGAAATCCAGCATAGGTAGTTTTCTGAAAGTAGAAAAATAGTATTAGTTGATGTAGATTCAATAACTGTAAATAAAGAAATTGATATTAAAAATTTTCTAACTAGTAGAAAATTATTGAATATAAATTTAGGAATGTTGTTATGTTATGAAAAACCAGTTATATATATCAAAAGGAAAAAACCCACAAAAACAATAATTACTTAATAGCTTAGTTTCAAGAGATTGTTTTTACATATTTTGAAATTCTATTTCCTTTATTAAGCCTCTGTATAATATGAATAGATAAAAATATTCAAATACTATAATACAATCAATTTCATACACTGTCATAATGATTACAATCCATAATTATTCAAAAGACAACAAGAAAGGTCTAGATTTACAAAATCATCCTGAATAAAATGTGATAGTCAAAATTATGAGCTTGAAACATACAGTATATGAAATTGTATGTAACTAAAAATAGCCAATGGGAGAACAATAAACTTCTTGATGACAATAGCCAATCAGGGAACAGTATGGTCAAATGTAAGATTCGAAATTATGAGAAAATAAGAACGGAAAGGTGTCAGAGACAATTATGATTGAATATTGTAAATAGTCTGTAAGAAAGGAAAAATAGATTCATTTATAAGTTTTGACAAATAACCCCAAACAGTGAAAATGTGAGAACATAGTGCGCGAATTCAAAAATTCAAATCAAAAGGAATGAGGAAAAATGGTATCCAAGTAACGAAAAACAAAGCCACGAGGAGATCGAAAAGAATGAAAAAACGAATTCCACGTTTTATTTGGGAGAAAGAAAAATTCAATAATTTCAACATTATAAGCAGAAAATCAACATTACCTTATTTGTACACCATATACAAATATTCCAAAGCTGATTGCTGAATTTGTATGGTTCCTTCTTTTGGTATTGGAGTTCCTGAGAGCATTGGATTGAGAGAATCCAAATTCTGGGTGTATATTGAACAGCGACAGTTCCAGCGACAGTTCCAGCGACAGGTATAAACTTTCCTAGTGCACGTCACGAACTGAACAAATTCACTAATAACTCATATCCCATCAGAAGAACTTTATTTCACTTGATTTTGAACTATTAAGGAAATTTTCACTTTCAAGGTAAAAGTGAGGTTGTGTCTATTAATCCATAACCTGTTTCTCATGATTATCCATGAATATTTGTAGATTCACCTTAGAATAAGTTATCTATCGTAGGCCAGGTAAAATTAAGTTTTCCTGAATAAAGGAAATAATTGCTTTTTGATACTATCTCGTTTCTTTTCCACAATTATCAGCAATCGTATTTATAAACATTGAAAAGATTGAGATTTGACATCAAGCAGTGGTTAGTGGCTCAATTGCCTGAACCGGCTATCTGAGACAAGAGGCGTACCAACTGAGTTTAGCTGTGGTAAGGAAAGTGATAACAATTGGCAGCAACGTGACGAGAGAACAGTGACGTTAGCTAGCAATTATTATTATTACATCACAAAACATATTATACAGGGCGAAATAATAACAAAATAATTTGTTATATCATCATTATATAACAATATATATATATATATATATATATATATATATATATATATATATAATATAACGAAACTTGTTAACGAAGTGGACACCATATTTTTCAACCGAATGGAACGAAATTTGGCAGCAAAATACTTTTTATCAATACTTCGCAAAATGGCGGTTGTTGAAAGATTGAAAAAAAATCTCAATCTATCATTCTATACCAATATCAGCAAACAATAGGTCTTCTGATAGAGCTCCATGAGCTCCACAACTTTCATCTGAAAAGATGTGCGCACAAATAAAAAATCTCTGTAAATTACCATTGATGAGAATTAATAATTTTTGTTTTCCCTGTATGCTCTTTTCGATTGGGGTTCATTCGTTCGTGTCAATCAGATACAAGTTGAGTTTGCCTTCCGCCGACAAACAGAGCGTCAATGTATTTCATTGTGGTATAGGCAAATAAACACTTATTCAAATATTATTCCATTTCCAGATTATATTTATTACCTTCGCGCTGTGGAATTAATGTATTTGAAAATCCGACTATTGTAAGTTTTCTCCTAGTTGAAGCAAATGGATATCGAAAATTTCAAGTTGATCGAGGTCGACGGAAAATTTCTGCAATCAACTCGTATATTAAAATTTTAATATTGATTATCTCGAACATTAACACTTGTTGATTTTTAGTTATTCAATCAACTAGTGTATTAATGGTGGCGATTAATGATCGAGATATTTTAACGCTAGAGCGAAGCGAGCGCGTTAGTATTCGAGATCATTAATCGCCATTTTAATATACGAGTTGATTACAAAAAAATTCCGTCGACCTCGTTCATGGGGTCAACGTGAAATTTTCGGTATCCATTTCCTCCAACTAGGAGGATACTTACAATATTTAGATTTTAAAATAAATAAATTTGACAGCGCGAAGGCAATATGATTTGACATTTGTATAATATTCGAATTCGTGTATGTTCAGTTGCCTATAGCACAATTATACATTAATGGACCAAATCGACCATTTACAGGTTATTAATGATCGATTCCGGTGTATGTTTGGTTGCATATATCACAATTATGCATTGAAAGATGAATTGAAGGTTAACAGGGGTCATTAACGATCGATTGTAGATTGAACAGACTCGTTACTACGAGGTCGCCGGAAAATTACTATTAACAATTCCCGAATTCAAAGTTAAGCTATACAGGGTGTTTCTTAATAACATTCTAATATTTAAGGAGGTTATTCTTGGGTCCATTTTGAGAAAAAACTTCATATGAACATATCTCCAAAGGTCTTAACTTCTGAACTACAGGGTGCTAAGTTTTAAGAAAAAAAATTTTTTTTTTTGATAATTTTGGTTAAGACCCTAGATATTTTTGTGAAACGTTCTACGCATCGAAAGGCATTTTCTGCTGTACGATATAATTTTTTATTCCAGCCAGTGGCGTTCGTGCGGATTTGCACTGAATAATTTTTAAAAGAAAAATGGTACGCTACTGCTTTTTTTAAAGAAAAAATTAGTTTTGAAATCCTTATTCCTTTCTGAGCAAATCTGGTTTCCTTATATTTTTTTCGTTTGACTTGCGGTTTTCGCATAGAAAAAAATTTATTCATTTGCACGTTGTTATGAAATTGGGTATTATCAAGGATTAAAAACGTACCTAGTAGGCAAGAAGCAGTTTTTTTTAAACATAAACAGTTTTGACAGTTGTCTACCTAGTCTAGTTGTCACGTATATAAGTCATCAAAATTACCAATATAATTAAAAATTCTGAATTTGTAGATTTGCATTACATGTATGGGCTTGCTGGCTTACTGGAAGCCAGGCGGTTGTATGGAAACCGCTTTCCAAATAGAAATATTCCGGATGCACGAACATTTCCAATCATACATAGAAAGTTATGCGAAAAGGAAAGTTCTGAACCAGACAATCATCTAAAAGGAGTACAACGTACTGTAAGAACACCAGAAATTGAGGTAGTGGTTCTGAATTCAATTGAGGAAGATCCCGGATTAAGTACACGAAAAATTGGTAACAATTGGAGTACCTCACATATTCTTGTTTGGAAAATTCTCCATGACTCTTTATTATATCCCTGCCATATCCAACGGGTTGTACACCGATGAAGCAAATTTTTCCTGAAACGCCATCCAAAACTTCCACAATAATCATTTTTGATCTGACGAAAACCCATATGCAATCTTGGAATCCCGTCACCAAGAGCAGTATTCCGTTAACGTGTGGGCTGGAATATGCGGTGATTATTTAATTTTCTTCATGCGAGGTTGAATGGGCATAATTACCGGCAGTTTCTCGAATAATTGCCAGCTTTGATGGAAGATCGACCACGGGCATGGCCACCTAGGTCCCCGGACCTCAATAGTTCAGATTATTTCCTGTGGAGTCATCTTAAAACATTGGTTTACAGCACACCAATTCATACTGAAGGGCAGTTGAGAAATCGCATCATACTTTCCTGCGACAATATTAGAAACAGTCCATTTTCCAAAGAGTACATGAGTCCATGAGAAAAAGAGCGCAGGCATGCATATTTGCAGGAGGTTCACATTTTGAACATCTGATTTAATTTATTTCTCAGTTCGTTCAGGGTAATTTTGTGTTAGCATTCCAAAATTTATTGAGATATCTTTAACTTTATAATTTTACTATTAAAAAATTATTCTCTTAAATACATGTCTGTTTAAAGTTACATACAATGTTTTTTCTCGTAAGTGGTCTAGCGAATTTTCTATTTTCGTGCGAAAACCGTACGTCAAACGAAAAAAAATTAGGAGACCAAATTTGCTTAGAAAAAATGATTATTTCAAAAATTATTTCAACTTTAAGAAAAAGCAGTGGCGTATCGCTTTTCTCTTCAAAATGATTCAGTACAAATACCGCACGAATGCCACTGGTAAGAATAAAAAATTATGTTATACAGCAGAAAATGCCTTTTGATGCATAGTTTCACAAACATATCTAGGTATACGTTTCACAAACATATCTAGGGTCATTCATGAAAAAAACATTTCATTTTAAAAAACTTTAGCACCCTGTAGTTCAAAAGTTAAGACATCTAGAACATATGTTCATAACATGTTTTTTTCTTAAAATTGACCCAAGAATAACCTCCTTGAATATTAAGAAACACCCTGTAAATCGAGCTAGCTTACAAACATACCTACACATGAAAAAACTGTTTTTCTAAGTTTTTCGAATTTCTTCTAAGAAAGTGTTTCCGAAACGGTCAGACATTATTTTTTATTTGACAGTCATCAGTCAGTGACAGAATTATTTTGATAGGTTTGGTATAAAGAATGGTTAATGCCTATTTGTTTTATAGCAAGTAGCGTGTATACTGTAAATTCGCGGATATACTAGCAACATATTCGCTGATATTGGGATTTGATTGGTTAGATAAATACATTTGATTCACTGAATTCGTTTCGAAGTATATAGTCGCGGATATACTAGCAACACGGTGTATATTCGCTGTTATTGGGATTTGATTGGTTAGATAAATGCATTTGATTACCTGAATTCATTTCGAAGTATATAATCGCGGATATAAACACGGTGTATATTCGCTGTTATTGGGATTTGATTGGTTAGATAAATGCATTTGATTACCTGAATTCATTTCGAAGTATATAATCGCGTATAGAAATTATTGCTGTTATTAGGATTTGATTGGTTAATAAAATTGTTGTAATTCATTCCAAGGTATATAACAGTAGAACTCGATAACTTGTTGCATAATTACTAAGAGTGTCAGTTTGACAGTTTAAATAATCCGACCGCGAAGCGGGAGGATTATTCTGTCAAACTGACCCGATTTATAATTATGCAGGAAGTTTGAGATGTATAACCGTATTCATTTTGAAGTACGTATTGTATTTGATACGATTATTTTTTGAGTGAATTAAGTAAATATAAACAATTTATTAATTTAAATACAAATTGGTACAATGAAAATTACAATTATTATATACTACGTTTTTTTTTAACTGAGTTATTTTCTGCGCTGGAAACGTGGCTACTGCTCATTGGTGTGCTGGGAATACCGAAGGTGTTATTACTTGAACCTGTAGCGTTTTTAAAATTGGATCTCATCTTATTACAAGCTTTTATTTAGTTTCACCTGTCCCGATGTTTGTCATCCAATCTTGCAAGTTAAATTTGACCCACTTCTAGTTGTTCGATTAACGTGAAATTTGGCAGGTGTTCATAGTTCCCGTGACAATGCATTATGCATTCGTTAGAGAAAAACAAACACAAAATGGCGGCTCCAAGATGGCGGACGAGATTTGTGTTTATGGTCCGATTCGATTCAAAATTGGTATGTGGGGGTTTCCAGGGTCGAAAATTATGAATTTTCTGACAACATTCATAGAATCAAATTGGCGGCTTCAAGATGTCCGACGATTTCTGTGATTATGGTCCGATTCTATTCAAAATTGGTATGTGGGGGTTTTCCAAAGAGAGTAAACTGAATAGGAGGCACTAATAAGCTCTAGCCAATCAGAATCTTGTATCATTAACGCATCATAGTGACGTACTTGGACATGAGTACAGGTGGCTCACGTAACATACAGAGTGGTCCAATATACATTCAAGAGCCTGTAACTCTCAGATATCAGAGTGCGGAATGCGCTAGTCCGCCACTGTCCAGAGTGAATGGTGGCCACGACATTACCATATACGTCACTATGACTCACAAATGATCTTTCATCTCTTTCTATTAGTGTCACCATTGTCTTATGGGGAATAGACTCTCCTATAACGTTTACTCTCTTTGGGGGTTTTCGGGGCCGGAGATTATGAATGTTTTGTAAAAATTCACAACTTCAGGATGGCGGCTCCAAGATGGCGAACGAGTTTTGTAATTATGGTCCGATTCGATTCAAAATTGGTATATGGGTGTGAGGGGTACTTACTAAAAAGCGCAAAATAAAATAATTAATAAAAACAACCTTTTTAAAAACAAGCTCTTTTTCAAATACCCTAAAAAGTACAAAATAATTGCTTTGGATGTGTGACGTAGGTTATTCCGTGAGTTATAGATTCAAAAGCTTGTCGCATCTGTATTCGAGATGAAAACTTTGCGGAGATCATGAATTATTTTTTGTTGAATTATTTGGTTTTAAAAAGCTTGTCGCGCGAACTGTAATAAAATTAATACTTCGACCCGTTGTTTCTTACCAACCAATGAAATTAATTGGTACCTACTTTTATGAACACTTTGCGCGACAAGATTTTTGAAAAATAATTCAACAAAAAATAATTAAATCATTGTCAGCGATGACTTAAACTCATTTTATATGTTTTAGTACATAGCTCAAATAAAAGCTTGTCTTTAAAAACGTTTTTTATTAGTTATATTCTTTTTTAATTAAGTACGGCCCTGGATACCACAAGCTTTCATTCAATATTCTACATGAAGAAGGATATCCTGAACCCCGGCCCTTCGCACTATTCATGAGGGTAGGCGTGTCGAGTGGATTTCATATTAATTTTGGAAAATCGAAACGTTAATTTCCGGAATAATGAGCGAAAATTGCGTAGACTGTATTCGATAACTCCGGGCTCTCCAGGCACGAGAGCCAAGCGGATATCAGACTAATCGGTAATCGAACAGTTTAGCAGGGCGTTCCATAGATTGACGATATATCAAAAGTCGAAAAAACTCTTATATAAATTGTTACATCATTTCACGGTTGAAATCAATGAACATTCCTATCAACTCATGAAGTCTTCAGAGATATGAGCTCCAAAAAAATTGAATGGGCTGAACATTCTCACAGCATTAATATGATGAAAGGATACTGCAGGAGGTAGGTTCAACAGAAAAAAATAATTACAGTTTGAAAAAACTAGAAAAACACGCATAAGGAATAAGTTGAAAATAATAAGAATAAAGATATTGACCAAAAAATTTTCTTTTATGTAAAAAAGCGTGAGGTGCTTGAAATCAGTTATCTTAATCATTATGATAAAAACTTCTTAACAAAAAATTAAACCGACGAAATACGGAACTGAAAAGTAAAAAATAAAATAAACCTTCTTTGTCTCAATAACTAAGCTCCTAAACTAATGTAAGTAACTAATTTTGAGTCGGCGCCAAACAAACAAGCAAATGAATTAGGTAAGGCGTAAAATGATGGCATCGAGTTGCGCGGTGACATTCTGATAATTTTTTTGAAGTAATTTGATGATTTTCGTTGTTCGTTTGGCGCCGACTCGATATTAGTTACTTACATTAGTTTAGGATCTTAGTTATTGAGACAAGGAAGGTTTATTTTATTCTTTACTTTTCAGTTCCGTTTTTCGTCGGTTTAATTTTTTGTTAAAAAGTTTTTATTTTTCAATTTTTTGTAGCTGAAATCTACTAATTACTACCTACTTGTTTTTTGATTATTTCCAAAATACTTACTTACCCACCTCACTTCAACTATTACCAGTTACATAATATGATTATCTACTCTTACTATTTTTTGTAATATAAATTATTTTTGTTGTTCTGGTTAGTTTATTTCATTACTTTGTATATCATTCCATCCTCTCATAGAATATAATTATTGTGACGGATGTAGGAGAACAAAAATAATGACAATAGCAATCTGTCAATGTCAACTACATATGTGTGCCAATGTTCACAAGTGAAAAATCAATTATCCCCTATTTTTTTACCCGTAAGGGTGGATAATTCCATTTGAAATCCAAATATAATCAACTATAAGGTATACCCTATCTAATGAAAAAAGAATCATCCAAATCGAAGAACCTACTACAATGTTATGCCTGATAGAATCGGTTAACGGATCGGAATTCAGAGGGTGAGTGATCAATATCCTCCATTTTGCTACCCTTAGGGGTGGATTTCATCTTTTATATTCAAATGGGACCAACTTCGAAGTACACTCTATCCACTGAAGGAAGAATTATCGGAATCGGACGTCTCAGTGAAAAGTTATGCGTGGTCATACATAAAAAACAATACGCGTCGACTAGAGAACCCCCTCCTTTTTGGTTTCGTCGGTTGAAAAGTGAGTGAAGAGCACCCCAATTTTTTTTTAAATAAAATGAAATTTTTTGGTCAATGACTTTATTCTTATTATTTTCAACTTTTTAGTTCTTATTGCCATTAATGCTTGTTTATAAGTTTTTTCAAACTATAATTTTATTTTTTACTTTTTACTCTATATTGCTACTGGATCAGATGGCATTTTAGGTACCAGCTGACTTTTATATTAATTAATATAGTTCATAAAATTTACTAATGACTATTTGAACGCCGAGCGGTGCGAAATTAACTTGAATTGAAAAGAATCATCTTATTCAACGTGCTAGGTTCGGAAATGCAGAGAAAAGATTTGGCATAGAAATACAAATATTTTTCACTTACCGGAGTTTATCAACTCTGTTGCCCCGGAACATCTCGAGACTGGCAAACATCGGTGCTTGGAGCACTGACTTTTCATTGTTCTCAAATTACTAACCCATTTATTAACTCTGTTGTGTAACTTAACTTTTCATACTCGTAATTCTCTTCTTTCATCAAACTGTATTGTGATGTTCTTCTCAGAGAGGATCTGTTCAATGATAATAATGAATGAAACAACAAGTTGAGCTTTTTCCTACATAAATGATGAAACTTTATTTAAGCTCTGAATCAAATTCAACAAAAAATAATTAAATCATTGCCATCGATGACTTAAACTTATTTTATACGTTTTAGTACACGGCTTAAATGAAAACTTGTCTTAAATTTTTTTTTTTATTAGTTATTTAATTTTTTGCTTTTTAGTTAGTTCGCCTCAATCTTTTCATTTCTAATAGAGCATCATTATTACAAGGTCTCCTCCCTGTTAGTTTTGGGCAGAAAGAAATCATGATCTCCGACTCCAAAAACTCCCACAAACCAATTTTGAATAGAATCTGAACATAATCACAAAACTCGTCCGCCATCCTGAAGTCGCCATCTTGTATTTATAAAATTTGGCAAAAAATTCATAATCTCCGAACCTGAAAACCCCCACATATCAATTTTGAAACTTGTCCTCCATTTATAAATTTTTACAAATAGTTCAAAATCTCCGACCTCGAAAAGCCCCGCAAAACAATTTTGAATCGAATTGGATGATAATCACAAAACTCGTCCTCCATCTTGGGGCCGCCATCTTGGATTTATGAATTTTGACAAAAATTTCATAATCTCTGACCCCGAAAACCCCTTCATACCAATTTTGAATCGAATCTGATCATAATCACAGAACTCGGCTGCCATCTTGGAGCCGCCATCTTGAATTTATGAATTTTGATAAAAAATCTAAAAGTTAAAATTTGCATTTTATTCAGATAGTTATTTTATTTTCAATTCCACTCTTAATTAATAACTGATATAGATGAATGAGGCAAAGAACAATGTTTTCCAAAAGAGAGTACTCACCAGAAATAATTTGGAACATTGATGTAAGAGAGGCATCGCCACTCACTGGGTTTTCAATACCTTTTGGTCGACCAAAATCCATTTCACGCTTCCACGATCATCAGGAAGAACTGAAGAAATGGGAAACACATTTTCAAGAGGCAAAGTTGGAAAAATGTTAGAAATATTTCTTTTGGAGAGAAACTTTGAAGATAGTTGGAAAGTTTCTAACATTTTTCCAACTTTACAAAGTAAGATTGCTTCTTGAAAATACGTTTCCCATTTCTTCCGGTGTTCCTCATGATCGTGGAAGCGTGAAATAGATTTTCGTCGACCAAAATGTATTGAAGACCTAGTGCGATGCCTCTCTTGCATCAATGTTACAAATTATTTCTGGTGAGTACTCTCTTTTGGAAAACATTCTTCTTTGCCCCATTCATCTATATGAGTTCTTAATTAAGAAAATGCAAATTTTCACTTTTAGATTTCTTTTTTTTGAGTTAGGGTCCTTTCTCAATATCTATCAGATGTAGTTCAATGTCCAGCGTGGCTTTAGCCGGGGAAGTAGGTGATTTCTGTTAGATAATACAGAAAATTACTTCATGTTATCGTGGAATTCACAGACAAATATTTCTATTCAATTGAGAATGTTTCCCTTCCCTAAAAAGGGATTAGTGAATTTGTAATAGTAGTCACAAACCATTGCTATCATTGTCAAATAATTTGTTTGAAGGTTATAGACGATGTGGTAACTTGATTACTATCGTTTCGGACGTCCATCGTCTTAATGGATTTAAAAGGTTCTCACGACTTTTCGAATGCTTGTATCTGCAATCGTCTTCAGGTGAATACTGACAAGTTTAGGTGCTACTTACCAATTTATATGACTGTCGGTGCAATGATGCGTGTAATTCCGCCATGTGCAGTGGTGCGTGTAACCATCCGAGTTCGACGAAGAGAGGGATCGTGAGAACATTGGTAGAGAGAGCGATGCACATATGCAACGACGTGGAGTCACTAGCTGCCGAATTAAACCACATCAGAGAGGACCTCCACGGAATGGATATCCCAAGAAACCCCTAGAAGAAGTATTGAAACAACTCCGGAGAACGAAGACATCTGAAGAGCAACAACAAAGCACAGTGATCTGCCTTCCGTACATCAGAGGTGTCTCCGAGAAGATCAGAAGGATCGGAAACAAGTTCAACATCAAGAGCTGCTTCCAATCTGGCAGCACTTTACGGAGTTTCCTGACCAAGACCAAACCTGACAACAAAAATGAAATCAGTAAGAATTGCATTTATGAAGTTCCATGTGAATGCGAAGATTCCTACATTGGCGAGACAAAGAGACCGTTATCGGTAAGATTGGATGAGCACAAGAAATGGACTCAACGTGGAGAAACATCAAAATCGGGAATCGCTGACCACGCCTGGACTGAGCACCATCGAGTTCTATGGGGCGACGCAAGTGTTCTACATAGAGATGAGCATTGGTTCAAACGAAAGTTCAAAGAGGCCGCCTACATCGAAGCCAATAACGCCTTTAGTCAACCAAGCGTTGAGATCAAGAACGTATGGAATCCACTGATTGCTCTTTCTGGCGGGCTGCAGAGGCGCGAAACTTCACGCACCACTGCACATGGCGGAATTACACGCATCATTGCACCGACAGTCATATAAATTGGTAAGTAGCACCTAAACTTGTCAGTATTCACCTGAAGACGATTGCAGATACAAGCATTCGAAACGTCGTGAAAACCTTTTAAATCCATTAAGACGATGGACGTCCGCAACGATAGTAATCAAATTGTCAAATCAATTATGCTAACCAAACGAGATAACGGTATAACGGGATAACTGGACAACGGAATAACCGGCAGCGGGATAACGGTAAACGGAATAATGGAAAGCAGGCAAAGCCACAGGGATAAGCTAGATGGAACAACACAAAGAAAAACATAGGAAAAAATACAAATTCTTCGCGGACGGAGTCGCGGGTACCAGCTAGTTAGTTATATTGGGATTGAGGCCCAAGTAGGAACTGCCTATATCCTTGTGTGCTTTTGTTCAATAAATTCAGAAATCAACCTTGCCGATTGGCCGCCCCATCGGTTTTTTAACATCACAAGAGCCCGCAGTATCATAATTATAGATTATGCTAAAAATTGTTATAGTTAATTGATTAGTGTCCTCAATATAAGCATATGGAAGTGAGTAAATAAAAAGAAAAAATTGAAATCTGATACAATCGTAAATAGTAGCCATGTAAAGTAATAAGTTCTTGAACTGACGTATATAAAAAAATAAATTGGGAGAAAAATCATGATTGCCTCGTATTTCGAAAAATGTATATCTCGCTAACTCCAAACGTATCACATATTTAAATATACTGGAAAACATGGATTGCACGCAGATCGATTCATAAAGTTTTGTATTCAATTCATTTATCTCTGATATGACCTTTAAAGTTTTTGATCGATTTGTATTCACAAGAATCAAGTAATCTAATAGTAGGTAATATATGTTCCTTCTTTGAATACAGTGTTAAAATTCAATGTCAATTTATTCATAAAAACCAATGGGATATTATCACCCCCTCTGAATTATGAGCACCCCCTCAAAAAAAATGTATGAGAACGGGGTCGTGTGGCACCTTGTTCGAACGGGATTTTCATTCTCTGTTCAGCAATATTAAGTTTTCCAAATTTGGTGCCATCATAACTGAGAAAATGTATTTTGAAAATGTAAAATTTTATACTTTACGTAGAACGAAGGAAATAATGTCACCTAATGTTAAGGAAGTATTTTTCAATTAAATTGAATGTTCAAAATGACCACCATTCACTTCTTGATAATAAGCAAGTCGATCTTGGAATTTTCGTACAACATTTTGTAGGACCTCAGGGGTTGTTATTAATTTCTTCCGTTATCCTAACTTTTAAATCTGCAATATTGTCTGGTCTATTGAAATATACTTTTGATTAATATTGTCATACAGTAAATTGTCAAATTGACAATAGAAATCGACCTCTTTCAGGTTTTTTTCAAACAAATACATAATAACGCTAAAAATTAATTTATTCCATACCTATGGACCGCACTGTATATCTTGTATCGCGATGCCAAAGCGGAGTATTGTGGCTTGGTGGGTGCATTCTTTACGATGTCTACCGCAGACAGAGAATTTTGGGAAGAATTCCTAAATATATAAGTAAGTTATTTGCATGTTTGTGGAACTGCACATCACAAGATTATGCAAATAAACAAAAGCGAGATTTTTCTTCTTAAAAGTTTGTGCCAGCACTACCGCAACTGCCACGGGTTTGGGTAGCAACATCGTCGAAACATTCAGTAATTAAATTCCAATCACGTTTTGCAATCAACTGATGTTTCACGATTTCATCTCAGCGTGTGTGGAGACGTTGATACTTGTTACAAAAATCATATACTTGTATCGTCTGTGGGGGCCTTTATAGACCAATATCTTTAATAACTGATTTGCAAAAAATATCGAAAAAAACTGATTAAAAACAGGCAAAGTTTTAGAAAAAAGGCAAAAAATAATCATTTAGTGAAGAAGTTATTTTTTGGGAAGAGAACATGGATTACAGGATTTTTCTACTCCTCCACTTCATATAAAAAATTGAAAATCTAATTGAAAATTTGCTAGAACTTGTTCAAATGTGGAAATCTCAAACATAAATTATCAATTTTTCAAAGTAAAAAATTTCTATATTACTTTGCAATTGTTTTCAACGGCATCAAATGAATTAGTAGGTTAATGAGGAACCCTTCTCTAGAATCCAAAATTTCTCCAGTGTTATGGGTAGTTTAGAAATTTTGTCAGAAAACTCATACTTTTTAATTTTTTTATATTTAATTTATCATTGTTTACTGCTTATATTTTTTGGTTAATAATGATCTGACTGCTATATTAGATCAAATTCGCAAATTTGTCTTCAGGAAAAGCAATCATTCTAACATCCAGGGGAAATTGCACTCATAAAATGTAATGAAATAACCTTCAACCAGGGATCCCGTTCAGATTATTGAACTCTTTTTGCAATTATGCATTACACTATCGATTACTGCAATGGGGAAAACATGACCGATCAAAATTAATAGCCAAGCAAAGCTAAAAATGTAATTGTGAAAGTATTTTTCCGGAATAATCGTAAAACAAAGCAGGGGTTCGTTTTGCAGAGTCGGCGACAACAACACACCGGAAATTAGTTTACAGTTTCGAAATTGTTGGTGAATTGTTTTCTGTAAATGTGCAACTTGATAAGGTTAACGTCCACATTCGCCGGTCGACGTTGTAACGTAGTCTTTTCCTGTTGGATGATGATGGTGCACCTTTTCGAGGTTGACGGTTGATATTATAAAATATTGTAACAGCGCAGAAGACGAAGATATGTGGCTTTTCCGTTTCGAACAGGGGCGTATCTTTTTTTGGGGGCTACGAAGAGTTTCAAAACTTGGCCTTTTTATACTTTAACTGGATTCAAGAAAGACCTGAAGGGGAATTCAAAACTAAAATATGACTATAACGAAGATGATCACTAGGGAATGAATGAAAAAAAATGTAACACAACAGTTACGCCAAGAAATTCTTCATGTGTTCCTTGTCAAATGCATTTGTTTATACAGAATAGACATTTTCCTCAGCTGATTCTGTTGGAGATTCAAGTTTTATTTGTTCACCTTATACATAGTAGTTGACAGTAGTATGAAATATGTCACATGTTCTTTGGTTTTCCTGAATAAAAGTTTATAAAAAACAACAGGTTATGGGCCCAGGACAATTCTGAAACTATCTGTCCTAGAATAAGTATATATTGTGGGTCATAATGAGTGGAAATACTATGCGAATCGAATGTTTGAATAAAAATAATTATGACACCTGGAAACTTCAAGTAGAAGCAGTTTTGGTGAAAAATGATCTTTGGGGCTATGTGAATGGATCTGTAGTCAAACCAGAAGTTGTGAATGGCAATCTAGAGTCATCAAAAGCAGCTGAGAACTGGGAAATTGGCGATAGAAAAGCAAAATCCGATCTTATTCTTTGCATAAGTCCGTCAGAGCTCAAGCAGGTGAAATCGTGTAAAACTTCGATGGAAATTTGGAAGAAACTGGAAACTGTATACCAGTCCTAGGGGCCTGCAAGGAAAGCAACACTTTTGAAGCGACTCACCCTGAATAGGATGACACCTGGAGAGAATTACGAGAGCATCTGGATAAATTTTTTGATATTGTAGACAAATTGGGGGAGTTGGATATCACAATCAATCAGGAGTTATTAGCAATAATGCTGTTATATAGTTTACCCGATGATTTTGAGAATTTTTGCTGTGCAATCGAATCACGCGACGAATTACCAACTCCCGATATTCTGAAAATCAAAATAATAAAGGAGTCTGATGCAAGAAGGAATAAAAATGATTCTTTTGTACAAGGTGCTTTATATGCAAGGAATAAAAAACATTATAGGCACTATGAGAACAAAAATACTCCAGATAAAAAGGAAAATTCAACTAACGATCCTGAGAAAACTACAAGGACAGAGGTTGATTTCAAGTTTAGGTGTCATAAATGTCATAAAATAGGACACAAAGCTATCGACTGCCGCAACAGAAATAGAAATAGCTTCAGTCAAATTGCAAGCCAGGCTAAAGAAGCATATACAGTAGAACCAATTACAATACAAGAAACAGTTTTGATGACAAATTTTGACAATGACAAGGGTTGGTGTTTAGACAGTGGTTGTACATCCCATATGAGTTCAGACCTCGAAAATTTCAAAGATTTGAAAACATTCAAGAGGACCTTGAATTTGGCCAATAACTTTTCAACTGAAATCGAGGGAATTGGCGAAATATCTGTACCTGTTTCTGAAGAAAAATCACTATTATTGAGAAATACCCTACATGTTCCGGATTTGCGCACAAATATCATGTCAGTTTCAAAAATAACTGATAGAGGTCATGAAGTCCATTTTAAGAAGAAAGACGCTTTGATTTTGTCAGAAAATAAGGAAATTGTTGCTGTAGCAAATCGAATTGGTAATTTATAGTATTTGAATTCTATTTCTGAATGTGCGAATATTTCAATTTCAAATTCGAATATAGAAGAATGGCATGTGAAATTTGGACATTTAAACGAGTCGAGCTTGAAAGAAATATGTAAAAATAAATTAGTGTTTGGAGTAGATTTTGGAAAAATTACCACCTTGTGAAATATGTGTCAAGGCAAAACAAACACAAAATCCATTTCGAACATGTAAATCGGAAAAAACTGAAAAAGTTTTGGAAATTGTTCACTCAGATGTATGTGGTCCCATGAGAACAGAATCCATAGGAGGAGCCAAATATTTCGTAACCTTTATAGACGATAAATCTAGATGGTGCGAGGTATATTTTCTGAAAAGTAAAGCAGAAGTTTTTGAAGCTTTCCAAAAGTACAGAGTACAAGCTGAGAATTATACAGGGGAGAAAATAAAATTTTTGCAATCTGACAATGGATCAGAATTTTGTAATAACCGCTTTGATAATTACCTCAGTACGAATGGTATCCAAAGAAGACTCTCTGTTCCGCATACTCCACAACAAAATGGTATTTCTGAGAGAAAAAACAGAACTCTTGTAGAAATGGCGAGATGTAATTTAATACAGTCGAAATTACCCCCTTCTTTCTGGGCAGAAGCGATATCAACTGCGAATTACGTACGGAATAGATGTCCTTCTTAAGTCTCTCAATAGCGAAACTCCTTTTTTACTCTGGAACAAGAAGCGTCCCTCTACAAAACATTTCCAAAAGTTCGGAAGTAAGGCATTCGTTTTGAATAAAAATCCAACAAGAGGAAAATTCGAAGAAAGATCGAATGAATGTATATTTGTTGGTATTCGAATGAAGCAAAAGCTTTAGGCTTTTCGATCAAAAATCGAAGAAAATTATAATAGGCAGAGACGTGAAATTCATAAACCAGTTCAATGGAAAGAACAATTATGAAGTTTCTTGGAAGTAACATTTGATAAAAGGATTGTTCCGATTGAACAGAATATTGGCATAGAAATATCAAATGAGACAAATGAACCTGATAATGAATTTCGACATGAAGAGTCTGTAAGTGGAGAATTTGAGAACGAAGAAAGTGAGTTAGAAAACAATCGACAGAAAAATGAAAGAAACAATGAAATAGATCAGATTGAATTCAAAACAAATGAACTACAACTAGGGGAAAAGGAAGACCGAGAATGATTCGAACCGGAAGTAGAGGGAGGCCAAGGAAGCAGTATTCGATGAAATCACAGTCGAATGAAAGCGAACCGCTCTTTCCGGAAAACTTTCAATCATCTAATAGTGAAGAATTTGCTGGTGCAGCTCAAACTTTGAATTCGTTGAGTTTGAATGAAGTCTTGTTGAGCCCTGAATCCGAAGAATGGCAAGATGCCATTAAAAGTGAATATATTGCGCAAATACAGAATAAAACATGGGAAATTGTTGAAAAACCGAAAGATAGAAAATTATTGGAAAAATTAGTTTTTCGAACAAAGTACAGGGCCGATGGGAAATTAGAAAAGAGAAAAGCAAGACTGGTTGCCAAGGGTTATTCACAAGAGTATGGGCAGGACTTCCACGAAACATTTGCCCCAGTTGTGAGGGCAAGCTCATTAAGATTGATTATGGCTTTGTCAACAGAACTAGGTTTGACCGTGCACCAGATGGACGTGGTAACCGCCTATTTGAACGGTGAATTAGAAGAAGAAATATTCATGGAAATACCCGAACTATTAGAAGAAATTTTGGAAGAAATCATAGAAAATCGCGAAGGAATGTTGGAGATAGTGAAAACATCGAAAAAATGGTTGAAACAAATGAAAGAAGGAAATAAAGTATGTTTGGTTCGAAAAGCTTTGTATGGACTACGTCAGTCCGGGAGGCAGTGGTACAAGCGACTAGATTACGAACTACGAATAATGGGAATGAAACCCTTAGGAGCAGATCCATGTGTATATTATATAAATACCAAAAGAAACTTTACTCTTGTTGCCATCTATGTCGATGATATCATAATTGCAACCAACAACCTAAAAGAAATGACCAAACTGAGGACGAACCTATCGAAATCATTCGAAATGAAAGATTTAGGTCCTATCAATTTCTGCCTAGGTGTTGACAACACAGATAACGTTATGTCAGAGGAAGTTTATACAGGACGTTCTCGAAAAATTTGGAATGGAAAACTGTAAGCCCTCATCAACACCTCTTGACGCCAATGCAAAATTAACCTCACCAGAAGATTTGAATGAGGAAGAGATGAAACAATATCCGTATAAGTCATTGATCGGCTCCCTTATGTACTTGGCTATATCAACTAGACCTGACATAGCCCACACAGTGAGTATGTTGAGTCAATTCAACAAAAATTATGGCGAACAGCACTGGAAAGCAGCAAAGAGAGTTCTTCGGTACTTGAAGGGAACAGCTGATTTCTCTCTCATCTTTCAAAGGACAGGCATTCCTTTGACTGGGTTCGCAGATGCTGATTGGGGAGCATGCATTCAAGATAGGCGATCATATACAGGGTATATTTTTAGAATGGCAGGTGCAGCTGTTAGCTGGGAGTCCCGAAAACAGCGAACAGTGGCTCTGTCTAGTACAGAGGCTGAATATATGGCACTAACGGAGGCAGCCAAAGAAGCCATTTACTTAAGAAGATTTCTCGAAGAATTGGAAATTTTGTAGAAAACATTACGATTCTCAGTGACAACCAGGGTGCCAAGCGTTTGATCGAAAACCCAGTTTATCATTCACGAACTAAACACATTGACATCCGTCATCACTTTATCAGAGATGCTTACAAAAACAAATTAGTGAATGTCGAATACCTACCCACTACAGAAATGGTAGCTGATATTCTAACGAAGTCGCTACATGGTCCGAAGCATACATTTTTCATGGGATCCATGGGAGTGGCAGATACTAGAGTTACTAAAACTTTAAGAGGGGGTGTTGGAGATTCAAGTTTTATTTGTTCACCTTATACATAGTAGTTGACAGTAGTATGAAATATGTCACATATTCTTTGGTTTTCCTGAATAAAAGTTTATCAAAAACAACAGATTCTGAAATTATAATAATGATATTTAAAGTTGCCCGAGAATTGCAAAATTCGGTATAAGAAATTTGGCGAAGAAAAAGACTATCGAATCATTTATTACCATACGAGGAAATAGCTCAGTGGTTACACTGACGCTTACCAAGTAGAAGGTTACAGGAACGAATCCCGGCTAGGGTAACATTTTGGAACGAAGTTCCTTTACGCGGCTTGCGTTAGCTGTTGATTGGTAGAAATCGCCACGTAAGGAAAAAGCGTTATGCCCCCTCCATGCGACTTTCTCTCTGTTTCTGTCTCTTTCTATTATATACGAGTCTGTGTGACAAGCGTCTAGCCCTTGCTCATACGATTCCGAAGGTGGACGAAACCATCCGAACTGCTGTTCGGCTTGCGGGAAATTGAAAATGATACATATGCGAATACAAGTCGGATATTATCGTTGAGTGGTAATACGTGGAAGATATTTTTGTTTCTCTTATATTTCTTTTTAACGTGTGTTTAAATGATTATATCCTTTTTTGGACATAATGCTTTTCAAAAGTATGACGAAGTTGGATTAATGGTTTACATTGAATATACAGGGTGAGTCAGAAGTACTTTAACAAACTTGAGGAGGTGATTCCTCACAATATTCCAATATGAATTGTCCAATTGAAGTCTGGAAACGCTTCGTTTCCAAGATACAGGGTGTTGAAGTTTTATTTTCGTTTTTTTTAAATAACTTTCGAAATACTGACCTTAATTAAACGAAAATTGGTATCGAGATGTTTTAACGGTATCGAATTCGAACCTGATGTTATTATTGCTCTTACTTGTAGGGAGCGCCACCTACACGTCTTTTTATTTTTTGAAGATTCATAACTTTTTTGTGCGTACTTCTAGCACATGTTTGAGTAAGAAAATCAATTCCTCTATCATATCTACGTAAACAAGCTATCCTTGTTACAAGTCGCTATAAGCAACCGTTTTCTAGATATTTGGACTTGAAAATTTCAAGTCGATTATATGATAATCGATGCGTGTTGAAGTTATTACCATTATTTTGCATTTTTCACAAGAATGCTTAAGAAATGAATTTGACGTTCAATTTTGGTAATTACATATTATGTGACAGTTAAGCGTGTTGTTGTTTTGTTGAAGTTTCTGTAAGTTTGAAAACACTAATTTTGAAAAAATTGCTTATTTAAACAATAATGCTCATTTAGCCGATATGCATTTCGTTTATGGGCTTGCGGATGGCAATACGCGCGAGGCAAGACGTATTTATAGTTTTCCCAATATCAATTGCAGAAGCATAAAAAAGTCTTGCGGCGAAATCCTGTGAGCAGCAGTGGCGGAGATAACTAATTTTATTTAGATATTTTAAGATTTTAAAAATACTTCATAAATAATGAAAAATGAAGAAAAATTGAAGACAAGCTTTTATTTATACAAATACATTAAGAAAAAAAAATGTCTTTCATTGTTTGATGTAGGTTATTATTATATCCTAAAACGTATTTCGTTCGGCACACAACAAGACCACAGACGCTACTGGTTTTTAATCTTTCAGGGCTTTAAAACGCAAATATAACGCGTGATTTATGGCCTCCCATCGTATAGACACACCCCCAAGCATTCGATTCGATTCGATTGGCCCAGACGAATCGGTGACAGCAGTCACTCAGGTCCACGTTGACTATCAGCTCTTATGATCTTCCCTCCGCCGGCGGCGAATGTTTACGAGTAGTACACATTATTTTTCGTTCCGTTTCTTCGCATATACGCTCGTGTTAGCGAAGTGAGTTTTTATTTGCTCCCTATAGAAACAGCTTCTGCAATTGATATTGGATGGACTATACCAGGAGCGATTTCCTAATCGAGTACTGCCTTCAGCTCCATTATTTAGCATATGCAGTCTCCACCGTCGTTTGGCAGAAACAGGTAGCTTTAAGAGAGCAGCTGATATTATTGGAAGACCACGAGCAGTCTGAACCCCAGAATTGGAAGAAGCTGTTCTGAACGCTCTCGAGGAGAATCCAGAAACAAGTACAAGAATAATTGCTGAAGCTCTCAATTCTACTCAGTCCATGATCAACAATTTCATCCATACCATATTCAAAGGGTACAAGCTCTTTTGCCACGAGACTTTCCCCAACGCATTACTATGTGTCAGTGGTTTTTGAGAAAATTGGCTGGAAATCCTCAATTTTTAAGATACGTACTCTTCACGGACGAGGCAAACTTCTCCCGAAATGATATTACAAACTTTCATAACAACCATGTTTGGGCTCTGGAAAATCCGCACGCAGTTAGTGAAAGACATTATCAGTATCAATTTTCTGTAAATGTATGGACGGCAATAATTGATAATTACTTGATAGGTCCTTTCTTTCTTCCGTTCCGACTAAATGGCGCAACTTACAGAGACTTTTTAAATTGCCGGGACTACTTCAGAATGTACCATTAGAAATTCGTATCTGCATGTGGTTTATGCATGTTGGGGCTCCGGCCCATTTTAGCGTTGTAGCCAGGGAATTCCTTAACACTGTCTATCCAAATCGATGGATCGGTAGGGGTGTAGAAGAACCTAACAGGCGTGGGCACCAAGGTCCCCAGATCTAAACCCGCTAGATATTTTTTTTGGGGACATTTGAAGTCAGTAGTTTATAAAACTCCAGTAGCGAACGAGGAAGATCTAAGAAACCGAATAGTAGACGCCTGTGAAACAATAAAAAACACACCAATAATTTTTGAGCGGGTACGAGATTCAATGACTAGAAGACTGAATACATGTATCTTCGCTGAAGGTGGACACTTTGAACAATTTATTTGAATACAATTTAGTTTCCTTTATTTTATCCTACATATTCAGAATTTCTTGAAATAAAATGTTGATATTTCTTGTAAATTTTATTAAAACAAATACAGATTTTGCACCCTTGATACAAAAATAACTATTTTAAACTAGTAAAAATAAATAGAATAGGTGGCGCCCCCTACAAAAAAACAAAACTACTTATTTAAACGTCAAATTCATTTCCTAAGCACTCTTGTGAAAAATGCAAAATAATGATAATAACTTCAACAACGCAAGTCCAAATATCTAGAAAACGGTTGTTTATAGCGACTTGTAACAAGGGTAGCTTTTTCACATAGATATGATAGAGGAATTGATTTTTACTGAAAAATGTGCTAGAAGTACGCTCAAAAAAGTTATGAATCTTCAAAAAAGAAAAAGCCGTGTAGGTGGCGCCCTCTACGAGTAAGAGCAATAATAACGTCAGGTTCGAATTCGACACATCAAAAAATCTCTCAATAACAATTTTCGTTCAATTCAGGTCAGTATTTCGAAAGTTTAAAAAAAAACGAAAATAAAAATAAAACTACCCTGTATCTTGGAAACGAAGCGTTTCCGGGCATATATTTATTTGGACAATTCATATTAGAATATTGTGAGGAATCACCTCCTGAAGTTTGTCAAAGTACTTCTGACTCGCCCTGTATGGCACGTCAATTTGATATAATATAAATATACGCGTCGAATAGAGAACCTCCTCCTTTTTGGTTTCGTCGGTTAATAACGAATAGTATTATCAGGACTAAAATACCTTTTACTGTGATCGTCAACTCTCGAAGGGAAAAATGGATACATGAGATTGATGGCAACATATTCTGCTACCTCGATATTAATTGATTCATTGGATCGTTTGGAACAATGGAGGGAGCATAACGCTTTTTTTTACGTGATGAAAATATAGAAATCTCCATATCGAATTACATTCGGAATTGATGGCCAATCGAGTAACCGAATGAAATGTGTTCAAAATGTTAGTACTTACAGCAAACATGAACTATAAATAAATATAAAAAAATATGGTCGTGTTGAGGATTGAACCCCGGACCTCTGGCTTGGTAGTCCCTCGTTTCACGGCAGCTCCGTTTGGTCTTTGAAATTATTCGTGTATTTGTAGCACATGAGCGTTGTGGAATTGAATATTTCTATTGCGCATGTAAGATTTCGGAGCAAAGTAGAAAATATATTTGTTATTTGTTTTTTTGTTTTAAATCATACGTGAGTTATATTGTCTCATTATTGCAATTTTGCAATGAAGATTCGAGAAATGGAAAGTGCAGCAAGTATGTGTAATACAAACTTAGAAAAGTAAGTTCATAAAATTGTATAACTTGATAAAAGTATTTACTTTTTACATACGTTTAATGTACATGTGATTCGAGTGTTTATTATTTACTATTTATATACGTTACAGAGACAATAGTGAAATCATATGCTCAGAGTCAAAAAGAGTATCGAAAGAGAAAAAAAAAGGTTAAGGAACTTCGTTCCTGACGGCGGTTCCCTGACCGCACAGGTTTTTTTTTTAACTTTTATTTTATAAAAACAACGCGCAAAGTTTTCAGTTCGAATACAAAAGCGACAAGCATTTGAATCGAATAACCTACGTCACACATCCAAAGCAATTATTTTTACTTTTTAGTGCATTTGAATAAAAGCTTGTCTTTAAAAAGGTTTTTTTATTAATTATTTCATTTTGTGCTCTTTAGTACTTAAGTACGCCTCAATCTATGCATTTTTGTTGAAGCATAGTTATTATGAGGCCTTTTTACTGTAAGTTCTGAGCTATCTAGTCCTTCAATGAGAAGACCATCTAAATATTAACTCATTCGCTATTTCGGAGTTGCCATCTTCAATTTATAAATTCCAACTAAATATAATAATCTTCGACTAAATTCATAATCTCCGACCCCAAAATCCCCGACATACCGATTTTGAATCGAATCGGGCCATAATTACAAAACATGTCCGCCATCTTGAATTTGTGAATTTTGATAGAAAATTCATAATCTCCGACCCCGAAAACCCCCACATACCAATTTTGAATAGAATCGGACTATAATCACATAGATCATCGGCCATGCTTGGAGCCGCCATTTTGATTTTATGAATTTGACAAAAACCCCCACATACCAATTTAGAATCGAATCGGACCATAAACCTAAATCTTGTCCGCCATCTTGGAGCGCCATTTTGTTTTTTTCTATAACAAAAATTCCTGAGCCGCCATTTCAAAATCATAAATTTTGACAAAAAATTCATAATTTCCGACTCCGAGAACCGCCACATACAAATTTTGAATCGAATCGGACCAT
This sequence comes from Gonioctena quinquepunctata, assembly GCA_018342105.1. Taxonomy (NCBI): domain Eukaryota; kingdom Metazoa; phylum Arthropoda; class Insecta; order Coleoptera; family Chrysomelidae; genus Gonioctena; species Gonioctena quinquepunctata. The sequence continues at coordinate 49,174 of JAFIRS010000608.1, forward strand.
TATCTCAAAACTTGTTCGCCATCTTGGAGCCGCCATCTTGAATTTTCGAATTTTGACAAAAACTTCACAATCTCGGTCCCCAAAACCCCCACATACCAATTTTGAATCGAATCGTACTATAATCACAAAACTCGTCCCCTTGCCATTTTTTTTTTTTAAAATCACCGGAATTATGAACACCTGCCAAATTTCAGCTCAATCGGATGTCGGCAAGTGCTCCAAAAATGGATTAAAAATTTTGAACCGGAAAGAATGACATACGAACGAAGCAAGTTAAATAAAAGTTGAAAAGGGAAACATTCTCAATTGGAAAACATTCTTCTTTGCCTCATTCATCTTTATGAGTTCTCAATGAAGACTGGAATAGAAAATCAAATAACTATCTGAATGAAAATGCAAATTTCCAATTTCAGATTTTTTCTTTTGAGTTAGGGCCTTTTCAGAATATCTATCAGATGTAGTTCAATGTCCAGCGTGGCTTTAGCCGGGGAAGTAGTTGTTTTCTGTTAGACATCCACAAAAAAAAAATTACTTCATTTTAATCGTGGATTTTTCAATTCACAGAAAAATCTTTCTATCAATATCCAATTGAGAATGTTTCCCTTTTCAACATGAATACCCCACAAGAGGTTATCTTGACGATGGAAGATAGTGACTAAAGTTTATCTTTCAGTCGCAGATGATTCCACATCTGATTTTATGAACATCCTGTTCATATTTTCAACAAATCAATCTATCATACCCCATGACAGGTTTTAATGTCAGAAAACACTAATTTCAAAGTGTATCTCCAAAAGAAATGATTCTAACTTTTTCCATCTCTGCAAAGTGAGATTGCTTCTTGAAAATGTGTTTCCCTATTTCTTCCGGTCTTCCTGATGATCGTGGAAGCGTGAAATAGATTTTTGTCGACAAAAATGTATTGAAGACCTAGTGAATACGATGTCTCTCCTGCGTCAATGTAACGAATGATTTCTGGTGAGTACTCTCTTTTGGAAAACATTCTTCTTTGCCTCATTCATCTTTATGAGTTCTCAATGAAGACTGGAATAGAAAATCAAATAACTATCTGAATGAAAATGCAAATTTCCAATTTCAGATTTTTTCTTTTGAGTTAGGGCCTTTTCAGAATATCTATCAGATGTAGTTCAATGTCCAGCGTGGCTTTAGCCGAAGAAGTAGTTGTTTTCTGTTAGACATCCACAAAAAAAAAATTACTTCATTTTAATCGTGGATTTTTCAATTCACAGAAAAATCTTTCTATCAATATCCAATTGAGAATGTTTCCCTTTTCAACATGAATACCCCACAAGAGGTTATCTTGACGATGGAAGATAGTGACTAAAGTTTATCTTTCAGTCGCAGATGATTCCACATCTGATTTTATGAACATCCTGTTCATATTTTCAACAAATCAATCTATCATACCCCATGACAGGTTTTAATGTCAGTCGGATGATAGTGGAAGCGTGAAATAGATTTTTTCCTCGCCACAAATGGTTTTAAGAAAACACTAATTTCAAAGTGTCTCTCAAAAGAAATGATTCTAACTTTTTCCATCTCTGCAAAGTGAGATTGCTTCTTGAAAATGTGTTTCCCCATTTCTTCCGGTCTTCCTGATGATCGTGGAAGCGTGAAATAGATTTTCGTCGACAAAAATGTATTGAAGACCTAGTGAATGCGATGTCTCTCCTGCGTCAATGTTACGAATGATTTCTGGTGAGTACTCTCTTTTGGAAAACATTCTTCTTTGCCTCATTCATCTTTATGAGTTCTCAATGAAGACTGGAATAGAAAATCAAATAACTATCTGAATGAAAATGCAAATTTCCAATTTCAGATTTTTTCTTTTGAGTTAGGGCCTTTTCAGAATATCTATCAGATGTAGTTCAATGTCCAGCGTGGCTTTAGCCGGGGAAGTAGTTGTTTTCTGTTAGACATCCACAAAAAAAAAAATTACTTCATTTTAATCGTGGATTTTTCAATTCACAGAAAAATCTTTCTATCAATATCCAATTGAGAATGTTTCCCTTTTCAACATGAATACCCCACAAGAGGTTATCTTGACGATGGAAGATAGTGACTAAAGTTTATCTTTCAGTCGCAGATGATTCCACATCTGATTTTATGAACATCCTGTTCAAGATAGTGACTAAAGTTTATCTTTCAGTCGCAGATGATTCCACATCTGATTTTATGAACATCCTGTTCATATTTCTACAAATAATTATTATACCCATGCGGTTTTAAATGTGAATACACTAATTTCAAAGTGTCTCCAAAAAAATGATTCTAACTTTTTCCATCTCTGCAAGATGATCTTCTGAAAATGTGTTTCCCATTTCTTCCGGTCTTCCTGATGATCTGAAGCGTGAAAAGATTTTCTGAAAAAATGTATTGAAGACCTAGTAATGCGATGTCTCTCCTGGTCAATGTTACGAATGATTTCTGGTAGTATCTTTTGAGAAAACATTCTTCTTTGTCATTATCTTTAGAGTTCTCAATAGAAGATGGAATAGAATCAATATCATCTGAATAAATGCAATTTCATTTCAGATTTTTCTCTTTTAGTAGGCCTTTCAGAATTCATAATGTTGTTCAATAAAGTGTTTAGCGTAGGACTAGTTGTTTTCCTGAGATAAGTGCATTGAAGTGGATATGAAAATCGATTTAAAGTTTTTCACATAGAGTTCAATATAAGAATGAACCAGAATCTATCTTTTATCAATTTTATTAGATATTTTAATAAACTTAATGACTTTTCAGATGTATTCTTAGACGTCCTTTAAAAAGGAAAAGTTCTTTTTTGTCATTTCAATTACAAAAATTTTTAATTCAATTGAAAAATTTCTCTATCAACATATGAAGGTTTCATTCGACGATGGAAGATAGTGACTAAAGTTTACTTGTTCAGATGATTCCACTCTGATTTTATGAACATCCTGTTCATATTTTCAATCATCAATCTTTCCCATGCAGGTTTTAATGTCAAAACATATTTCAAATGTCTTCAAAGAATGATTCAACTTTCCTCTCTGCAAAGTGAGATTCTTTTGAAAACTTTTCCATTTCATTGTCTTCCTATGATGGTAACGTGTATCAATTTCTGTGAAATAAATATTGAAGACTAGTGAATGCGATTCCTTCTCTGTCTGTAATAGTTTACGAATATTTGAAGACTCTTAATGAAAAATTGTTCTTTGCCTCATTTATGTTTCTATGAAAACTGAATAGAAAACAAATAACTTCTTGATAATGAATTTCCAATTTAATTTTATAATATGAGTTGAATGGCCTTTTCAAATATCTATCATGAGTTCAATGTCCAGCTGAGTTAGCCATAGTTTTTTCTGTTAGACATCACAAAAAATATCACTCTTTTAATGTGGTTTTTCAATTCACAGAAAATCATTTAAAAATAATTAAGTGTCTTCCAAAGAATACTCACAAGGTTTATCTTGAGATGGAATATGAATAATTTTCTTCAGTCCGTGATTCCACATCTATTTATGAAATCCGTTATATTTTCAACAAATAATCTATTAACCTAGACGGTTTTATGTCAGAATAGAATTTTCTGTATCTAAAATTCTTGTTCTTAGTCCAACTAATTTCAAAGTGTCTCTCAAAGAAATGATTCTAACTTTTCCATCTCTGCAAAGTGAGATTGCTTCTTGAAAATGTGTTTCCCATTTCTTCCGGTCTTCCTGATGATGTGGAAGCGTGAAATAGATTTTCGTCGACAAAATGTATTGAAGACCTAGTGAATCGATGTCTCTCCTGCGTCAATGTTACGAATGATTTCTGGTGAGTACTCTCTTTTGGAAAACATTCTTCTTTGCCTCATTCATCTTTATGAGTTCTCAATGAAGACTGGAATAGAAAATCAAATAACTATCTGAATGAAAATGCAAATTTCCAATTTCAGATTTTTTCTTTGAGTTAGGGCCTTTTCAGAATATCTATCAGATGTAGTTCAATGTCCAGCGTGGCTTTAGCCGGGAAGTAGTTGTTTTCTGTTAGACATCCACAAAAAAAATTACTTCATTTTAATCGTGGATTTTTCAATTCACAGAAAAATCTTTCTATCAATATCCCAAATTGAGAATGTTTCCCTTTTCAACATGAATACCCCACAAGAGGTTATCTTGACGATGGAAGATAGTGACTAAAGTTTATCTTTCAGTCGCAGATGATTCCACATCTGATTTTATGAACATCCTGTTCATATTTTCAACAAATCAATCTATCATACCCCATGACAGGTTTTAATGTCAGAAAACACTAATTTCAAAGTGTCTCTCCAAAAGAAATGATTCTAACTTTTTCCATCTCTGCAAAGTGAGATTGCTCCTTGAAAATGTGTTTCCCCATTTCTTCCGGTCTTCCTGATGATCGTGGAAGCGTGAAATAGATTTTCGTCGACAAAAATGTATTGAAGACCTAGTGAATGCGATGTCTCTCCTGCGTCAATGTTACGAATGATTTCTGGTGAGTACTCTCTTTTGGAAAACATTCTTCTTTGCGTCATTCATCTTTATGAGTTCTCAATGAAGACTGGAATAGAAAATCAAATAACTATCTGAATGAAAATGCAAATTTCCAATTTCAGATTTTTTCTTTTGAGTTAGGGCCTTTTCAGAATATCTATCAGATGTAGTTCAATGTCCAGCGTGGCTTTAGCCGGGGAAGTAGTTGTTTTCTGTTAGACATCCACAAAAAAAAATTACTTCATTTTAATCGTGGATTTTTCAATTCACAGAAAAATCTTTCTATCAATATCCAATTGAGAATGTTTCCCTTTTCAACATGAATACCCCACAAGAGGTTATCTTGACGATGGAAGATAGTGACTAAAGTTTATCTTTCAGTCGCAGATGATTCCACATCTGATTTTATGAACATCCTGTTCATATTTTCAACAAATCAATTAAATAAAAGCGTGTAAAAAAGTGAATCAATCACATTCCTCTTTCCATAAGAAATAAAATCGTGTACGTGTGGTCGGGGGACCCCCGGCAGGAACAAGGTTCCTTTACGCGGCTTGGGGTAGGTGTTGACTGGTAGAAATCGTCACGTAATACCATGCAATACTATACCTATATATCCTTTCTCCAAACTCCTCCGCTACAGTAACATGTATTTTATTCCTGATAATACTATTTTAATCGTTGGTAATAAGGCCACAAATTGCACGAGTTAAATTTCCTAGAGGCAAAATTTAAAAAAAAAATGCGATAAAATCCTATAGCTCGAAAGATATTTTATGAGAATATATCCCGAATCACATTCAAAACTGAATAAAATTACCAGAATTCATGTTATATTATAATTTTCAACGGAGAAAGTTACAATTCTTTTCGACCCAAAATCGAAGGAATCGCGTCCCAATAATTACCGTTTCTAAATGCTTCGTTTTAGAGGTTCATTCATTCACATTGATCATTCACTGCTCTTAAACTCACCCAAAAACCTGAAATATATAAAAATAAACACTATCAGATCAAATATGTTTGTATCTGAAATCGATTAAAAAAAAATAAAAAGGTTCCTAGGTATGGGATCGTACCCGAGCCGACCGCGTGAGAGACTATGAAGCTAACCACTGCTCTATGAGGACTTTTATTGATATACAGAAAATGACACAATTAAATTATTCATTGCCTTACTTGAAAAACTGAGGCTTTCTAACATGCTGAAAAAGGTATATTTGAATTCAAATATCAAATCACTGTATGTAGTGAGTTCAAAATCCCTTCACAACATATTCCTGAATCTAGCTAAAATCAACATATTTATATAATGAATATTATTTATTATTTTTGAATTTTATATTATGCGTTAGTTTTACTTTGTATGTATTTTATAGTGTATCTTAGCTTTAGTTAAGCTTTGTCGATAGAATAGATGTTCTATGATAATTAAGCATTTCTGATTCTGACCTTTATACAAGAGACAGCGTAGCTGGAGAAGTCAGTCAGTTTTATTCAACGTGAAGTCCAACTGAGGAAAACGAATTGATTCGGATTTTGAATTGACATGGCAGATACTTGATGAATATCTACGAAGGCGTAGAAGTGCCACATTTTTTTTTTATTTTACAATTCCGACTTATAAGTCAGAATTCCGACTTATAAGTCGGAATTCCGACTTATAAGTCGGAATTCCGACTTGTATCTTGCAATTCCGACTTGTATCTTGCAATTCCGAATTGTAAGTCGGAATTCCGACTTGTAAATTTTACTCGGAATTCCGACTTGTATCTCGGAATTCCAACGGAATACCAGGTGATTCGGGAGTTATGTTGCAATTTTTGTTACGAAATGGATTCATTCGACACCAAATATATAAAAATCAATAATTTGCAATAAGAGAATTTGTCCACACAATATTCTTGAAAATAGTATATTTTCGTTTCCTATTCATAATATTGCCGAATAGCTCTTTTTCCATACAGGGGTAACCAAACTCGGGATCACGGGCTATACCAGAATACCACTATGTGTTTGCAGAAAATGTAGTGTTTGCCTATTTAATTTCCATCGCAAACGTATCTAATTTTCAAGGAAAGTATGAAAAAGTCATCATAACAGCAATAACGATTTTTTTACTCGATGCTGGACAAAAGAGGTAACAAAGTAAACTCAAATAATTTGAAAAAGCGTAAATTCACAGGAGATCAATCTCCCATTTTGAGCTATCTTCGGACATCAATTCAAGTTGATCTTGTAAAAGAACGAAAAACTTATTTAATTATATTCTTCACATCTTCTGGTGTCGTTGGTTTCTCGCGTTAGACCTCTCCTTTATCATATCCCGAGAGATATAAATCTGGGAGCGTGAGGTCTGGGGACCTTGCTGGTCACTGAATGGGTCTGTTTTTTTGTATCCATTTATGTCAGCGCCATCTGTTTAAAAATCTTCTCACCCGATTTTGATTATGGGAAGGCGCGCTATCATGGTAATATAACCTCTGTCTGGTGTAATCGTACATTCCCCAACAAATTTGTGAATTTCTCCATTCAGTGGCCCATCAAAGAAATATAGTCCTCTAACCTGATCTCCAATCATGCCCCGACATTTATCGACCATCTATTTTGGTTATCAACTCTCTGTCGAGTAGTACTGGCAAATTGTGGCTATTTACCCTCCGAAAACTCTCTGACTCTAGACCTTGAATCAGGATATCGAACTGCATTCGTCCTATTGGCTAATATACAATTTATGTCATGTTTATGTATATATATATATATATATACAGTGTGACCCATTTAAAATGGAACCACCCCTGTAAAATACGCATTTTTCAGTCAATCTCAAAAATATATTTTTTTTTAATATTAAGCATCAAAAACTGTATCTTGACACAAATTTTCATAACTTTAGTTTCATTTCCAAGACACTCTATGGTTTTTTTTCTTTGTCAAAAACGGCAAAAGTTTATTAGGCAATTTTTGTTTTGAAATTTGACTACACCACTGGATTTGTAATAGTTATACATGGAAACCATCAAAATTTCATGAAAAAATATTGTTTAACAACGAAGTTACAACAACTTTAATTTTGGAAACAAAGTATTTGGTTATAATTTTTATTTAGATTATAACATATTTAAAATCTGGCAACACTGCCGATACAAAGTAGAACACCAGTGAATTTGTACAGCAAAATCCGAAGTCAATAGCTCATTCCGTTCTACAGTTATAAGTATGGTAATGTGAGCGATTTGTGGAGTACTAAATCACAGCCTACTATTGATTTAGTACAATACCTATGCCTAATGTATTAGTTCAGCTTTCCTCAAATTATTGATACCTTCTCTAAAAGCTTGTTTCAATTGAGTTTTGCAGAATTTAAAAGGCTATCGAAGACTGCATAACTTGAGAATTAATTTTTAATTTTCTGTTATTTTCGAATACATTTATAACCTAAACTTAAATAAATCATTTTAAGGAAATGGCGTAGTCAGATTTTTATTACAAAATCGCTTCCACCACAAATCGCTCTCATTACCATACTTTCAGGAGTTATAACTGTAGAACGGAATGAGCTATTGACTTCGGATTTTCGCTGTACAAATTCACTGGTGTTTTACTTTATATCGGCAGTGTTGCCAGATTTTGAATATGTCTATTATCTAAATAAACATTATAATCAAATACTTTGTTTCCAAAATTAAAGTTGTTGTAACTTCGTTGTTAACCAATATTTTTTCATGAAATTTCGATGGTTTTCATTTACAATGACTACGAATCCAGTGGTGTAGTCAAAATTCAACACAAAAATTGCCTAATGAACTTTTGCCCTTTTTGACGAAGAAAAAAAACCATAGAGTGCCTTGGAAATAAAACTAAAGTTATGAAAATTTGTGTCAAGATACAATTTTTGATTCTTAATATTAAAAAAATAATTTTTGAGTATGATTGAAAAATGCGTTTTCTACAGGGGTGGTTCCATTTCAAATGGGTCACACTGTATATATATATATATATATATATATATATATATATATATATATATATATATGTGTGTGTGTTCGGATAGGTTTCCGAAGTCATGATTATTATGAATATTGAAAGTTAGGGTTGAAACGTGTCTAGAAATTTTGTAATTTCGGCGCCCATTTTGGAGCCGTTTTCAAGAAAATGGAAAAAATATATTTAAATATAAGTTATTTTTAAGAGCAAAAGAGGGACATGATTTCCAACAAAGGTCTCAATCTGCCTACTCCTAGGCTAGAGTCACTGAAGTAGGAATGTGATTTTCCCTGAGGTCCCAATCTGCCTACTCCTCAGGTGTTTTCACTTAGGAAATAAAATGATTTCCAACCGAGGTCTCAATCTGCCTACTCCAAAACTTGTAGTCACTTAGGTGGGGTTCAGGATTTTGTAACTCGACACTGGGGTCTCAATCTGCCTATTCCCCAGGTTTCGCCACTAGCTTCCTCCAAGGTCTCTCAATCTGCCTATTGCTTCGAGGAAACTGAGGATCAGAGGGTGGATGTGGAGTATTTAATCTAGGTGAATTCAGTGGAGCGGAACTCTGGGCACGGCTTGGTTTGGCAGTAAGACGAGAAAGTAGATGTTTCCAAGTATTGGGTAGTCTACGTCCATCATCGCGTTTGTTGAGGCAGTTCGGGCGCTTCTCGATCTCAAGGGCTTCACGAATGACCCTCGCTTGCAATGTTCTCTCAGTAGCAATGGTCCTGGTGTGGTCGATATCCAATCTGTGGCCTGTCTCTTCATAGTGCTTGGAGATTGCCGAAGAAGGGTCTAAGTGTCGGACAGCAAGTTGATGTTCGTTAACTCGACTGGTGACTCGCCTGTTAGTTTGTCCTATATATGTCCTAGGGCATATAGTATTTCATATATTCCTTGAGACTCGTTAGCTATGTTATCTTTGGGAGACCTGAGAAAATCAGAGATTCTATTATATGCTGTGAAAATTGTTTTAATGTCGCGTTTCCCAAAGATTCTGCCAATTTTAATATAAAAAAATTCTAGACGCGGTTAAACCCGAAATTTCAATATTCATATATTTATATATATATATATATATATATATATATATATGTTATAAAAATCTCATTTGTTCAATGTTTTGTTCATTGTTATGACCTATATGTCGGAATTCCGACTTATAAGTCGGAATTCCGACATACAAGTCGGAATTCCGAGATACAAGTCGGAATTCCGACTTGTAAGTCGGAATTCCGATATACAAGTCGGAATTCTGACTTACAAGTCGGAATTCCGAGATACAAGTCGGAATTCCGACTTATAAGTCGGAATTGTAAAATAAAAAAAAATGTGGCACTTCTATGCCTTCGTAAATATCCATATTAAAGCAAACAAAAAGATACTTCACTAAATTGAGGTTTCAAAATCACGATATGTGTTTCACTATAAAATACCTTCTTCAGGTGGAGGATTTACTTACTCTTAACAATCACATATATTATTTTAAATAAGCAGGTAGCAGTAGGTATATAAATTTTAATTATGGATATTCCAATAGGCGAATAATGTCTATTACCTGTTTAACCTTTGAGGACTACTAGTTATCAGTGAAAACCACACTACTACTATCCCCCTATTATTTTCCTATGGGCTTAACGTAGTAACCACGGTGTTTATGTGTTGCCTACACATCATTTTTACTCTGCTTGTCGATTGCAACGATTTTGGTCTTCTTTAGTGACATTTTTTATGGCGAATTGATAGCGTTTCGACCATTTACTTCCTATTGGTTAGCATAATCCTGTATATTTTTTGTTATTTATGTCTCATTTTTATATTTTTTGTTTATTTAAGTCTCATTTCAACTAAAGCTCATGTTAATAAACACTTTTCTATAAAAAATCTCATTATTTTTCACATTAACAATTTTTAAATTAATTTCGGCCTCAAAGGGTTAAACTGAAACACAATGTTATCCTTTAAGACAAATCAGTTCTAAAATAGAATATTATAGAACCCCATGTCTGAAAAACTGGCAGGCCATGTATGTCCATTTGACAGCAATACTTGGTGAAATCTACCTCTTGTGATTGGGCGAGCCATCGGAATTCCAAACCTCTATAATTACCGTGTGCCCTATCCTTTCCTACCATTAGATGACCTCATTCGCTGCATTTCAAAATGAACACTGTCTGTTGTTATTTAAGTCTCATTTTTAAATTTTTTGTTTATTTAAGTCTCATTTCCACTAAAGCTTATGTTGATTTCTATAAAAAAATCTCATTATATTTGACTTTCACCATTTTAGAATTAATTTAGGCCTCAAAGGGAAGTAAAATAAATTTAACAAAGAGGAATCATTTAAGTTTACAACTTTTATTTTATATATGTAATATCTCAAACTCCCTAGCAAAACAATGTTTTTTAGTCAGGAGGTGAGTAGCAAAAGTTGAATTTGTTTTACCATCAACGAAACACGTCTAATGTTCTGATATTCGCTTTTTAAATGTTCCACCTGTTTGGCTCATGTAAAAAGTTGCAGAAGAGCCACAAGTTAATTTATATATTTTAGATTTTTCAGTTTTATGTTTATTGCTTTTAATAAATCCACCACGATTATTATGTTTTGAATGCAATATTGATGTTTTGATACAAGTAGATAGTATATCGTAGGATGGCCGAAATATAATATTTGGTAATGGATATAATCCCTGTTCTACTTTGTCCCTGTTCTATCAATCACCTATTGGAATATCTTCAATAAGATTTATATATCTACTACTACCTGATTTTTTCATTCAATATGATACATTGCGATTGTTGAGTTAGTATTTTCTCCACCTGAAGAAGCTATTGTATAGCGAAACACATCGTGATTTTGTAAACCCAATTTAGTAAAATTTATTATTTTTTTTGCTCTAGGGTTCGACCCATGAAGCCAGAAACTAGTTAACTCCTTGAATGTCATAAGGCACAAGGTTTGTGCCTTACTATTTTATCCAATGAGGGTCCAAGGTGAGTAACTTGGAGCATGGTATTTCAATCTTAGTGGCGTGGAGGACCCAAATTAACAAAAACCCCCGGAAAAATATTCAAGTTCAATTTTTGTTAGCATTTATTATAAAAAAAATGTATGTATATCATTCCTATATAGATATGAATATGCCCCGTTTTGTAACACGCTTTTATTAGCTGTCAATTTTAACCTACTTCTAATTGTCATATCGAAATGAAACTTGATATGTATATGTAATTTGGGTGACAATATTATTATTTAGTATCTTGGAGCTGATCTGATGATGGAGCCAGGAGGTGAATAGTGGAACTCTTCAGTGGCTACTAGTAAAATATGATGAATGCACTAAGGCCGTTCTCAGCATAATTTTCAATTCAATGATATGGCGAATGCACTGGTTCTCAGCATATTCGCCAAAATTTAGTTATTAACAACTTCCATCTCATGTGGATGAATCAATCGAAGAGTTTTTCTCCCATAGGCTTTTTTAGTCTTCCGTAGCAATGTGGACTAAAAAGATAAAAATAATAAGAATAAAGTCACTGACCAAAATATAACTGATTTTTTACATAAAAGAATATTTTTTGGTCAATGACTTTATTTTTATTATTTTCAACTTTTTAGTCCTTATTGCCATATATGTGTTTTTTAAGTTTTTTTCAACTATAATTTTATTATGACAATGCGATATAATAAGTAGTACAAATAAAAATGAATAGATTTTTTCAAAAAATACATAAGTAATGAAAATAATATGAGGAACATTTTGGCTTGGACTACTGAACGGTCATGATTGGAGTAATTTTTTTTATATCAATGGCATCTTGTGGCATTGGAAAAAACATGTAATACAGAAGTTGCTTTCACAAGCAGTACATTGGTACGTCAGTCGCTTGATTATTGCTGAAATAAATCGTTCAAAGTAATAATAATAATAACAAGTGTTTCTGTTTTCTTTTGAGGTAGCCCATTTTTCTTCTTTCGTACACAATTTTTCACGAACTCTGTCAACTTCACTGTCTCCGTTTTGCCACATACTGAATCCTGCATAATGAAGTAAGAGATATAATCGACAATATAAAAATAAAAACAGTCGTGCCATTTGGTATTAGCATAAAACTAGTCGAATCAATTAAAAATCTAATTATACACCTACGACAAAACTTATTAACCAGTGTTTCAGAGAAAATACTTTCCGATGTATTCTTAAGCAAATGCTATCAATCAATCAATCAATCAAACATTTATTAAAGAAGTTTTCTTTCACAATCATATTAGAAAATCATAACATCATAAAATACTAGCTAATTCAACAGGTCAAACATCAAAAAGATACTATAATACACAGTTTACTACACCATTCATATAAACACAGACAACGAATTAACTATACAATTATTTTTGAACAACCAGCACAACGAATAGGACAAACAATATTGTAAAAAAATATATATATAACTCATCAATAGAGTAGTAAGCTTTTTGCAGTAGAAAAGATTTGAGTAGCCTTTTAAAGACCATGCTATTTGAGGATTTAATGCCATCATATAGCTTAACCCCCACAGCACAGGGGATGATTCTGAGATACTGTCAATCTACTATATGGTTGATGAAGTTGAGATTTATTTCTTGTGAAGTGTTCATGGATATGTTCATTTTTTGGAAAAATTGAAATATTGTTTTTAATGTACATCAAAGTTTGGTGAATATACAAACAAGGCATTGTTAATAAATTATAATGAATGAATAATGGTCTACAATGTTCACCTGCCAGAATTCTAATCGCCTTTTTCTGAATAACAAAGACTTCATTAGCTTTAGCTGATAAACCCCATTGTTCAAGGCCATAGGAAATAACAGATTGAATTAAACTATGGTATAGAAGTCTGAGAACACTGAGAGAGACAGTAAGTCTCAACTGACGCTGTAAATATATATGTTTACTCAGCTTAAGTTTAACACTATCAACATGGTACTTCCAGGTAAGTTTATCATCAATATCAACCCCTAAGAATCTAGTACAGTTCACTTGATGAATAGTTTTATTATCAAGTCTAACCAAATAGCTTTTATCTATTGTTGAATTTTTAGTAGCAAAGTTGATCATTTGAGATTTAGCAGTATTTAACCGTAGGCCATTTAGAGAACACCACTCAGAAATTTTATCTGTTACTTCCTGAGCTCTATGAATTGCTTTAGACATAGTACCAGCAGATATTAGTGTCATCAGCAAATATAACAGTAATGGAAGCTTTTGTACAAAATTTCGGCAGATCATTTATAAAAACTAGAAACAAAAGGGGTCCCAAAACAGAGCCTTGTGGTACCCCAATTGATACACATTTTCTATCTGAATTTATTCCTATAGTAATCCCATCACTTAAAAACGGTGACCCAGATATGTTGGAAAATTACAGACCCATTTCCTTGTTCCTATAATTTCAAAAGTCATGGAAAAATGTATGTCAACTCAAATGAAACAGTACTTTGAAACACACAACCTTTTTAATTAAAGTCAAATTTGGGTTTAGGAAGGATAAAAATACAGACTTGGCCATAATGGAATTTCCGACAACTTCCATAATTTGCAGTATGGGACTGTTCTGCTTTGTGATCTCAGCAAAGCCTTTGAGACTGTGTGAACCACGAAATTCTCCTACAAAAACTGGAAGCCTATAAATTTTGTCCTAAAAGTGTACAACTATCAAAATCTTACCTAACTCATAGACATCAAACAGTACAGTATGCTGGTGAGGACTCAGATATGCGTGAATCGAATATAGGAGTACTTCAGGGCTCAATTCTGGGGCCAATTCTTTTTTGATTATATCAATGACTCACCACTAATCAATCCTGAATCAAAATTCACGTTTTTTGCCGATGACACAACAATATCTGTGGATGCAGGCACTCTTGAGGGTTCATTGCCTGGTTCCGTGGGGGCACAGAGGCAGTAAGTTGGTTTAATACTAATAAGTTATATCTAAATTCAGATAAAACAACACGAGTTGTATTTTCTATGAGGAAATTGGGAAGTGTGAATTCTGACACTGGGGACACTAAATTTCTGGGGGTATATGTAGATCCAAGCAGACTGCAGGGGGGCTTTCCGGAGCATATGGGAGTGCTTACACTTCCATCTCTTTTATATCCATAGAAGCATTGGTACATATATATATAGATCCCACAATGAGGTTCACAGCTACGAAACAAGAAACTGCGGCAGTATTGTTTCTATATACTGTTGGCTAAATAGGTTTCTGGATGGCCCAAGATATTGGGCAATAAAATTTCTTAATGTTCTACCAGAACATATTTAGGTATTATCTTTATTAGATTTAAAAAAAAATTTGAAAAGTGTCTGATAGAATATAGCTATTATAGTTTTGATGAGTACTTGTCCTTTGATTTTAATTTATATTTTAGCACATAACCTGAATGTGTCGTCTTTACTTAGTTGTATTTGACATATGTAAATTGCTATTGCAATAATGGCATGAATAAAGGATTGATTGATTGATCGTGTATGATTCCTGGACTTGTGACATGAACAAACGAGCATTTGAAGGTACAGCATTCGTGCCCTTTGGCCCAATACTACAAAGTACATATGCTGGGACCACGAGGCATATATACCGTGCCCTCACAAGAAATTGGAATAAAATCAAAAATATATTTTTTTTCACATACCTATGTTCTAAATTTCCTGAAAAAGTACGCTAGTTTTAATCAGAATCCATGATAATAAAAAAGTGGCACAGGAGGCCGAAATTTTTTATATACTGCGGCAGTCAGCGTGTTAAGTAAAAATCAGCTGTGCGACACCCCAGAACTTGACCAGCACTGGCCGCATATTCGGAATTCGCCGACACATTAGCCGCTCGGAAAAATTCGCGGGTGCTGCGATTCAAAGATACATATGTAGGAAAAGCATACAATTCAAAAGGCTGTCGCTTGGGTAAATAGTGTCAGTAATTTTCTACAGTTCTTATACCACTAGAGCCCATAGTATTAGTTTTATAATAAGAGCATAAGATCAAACACTCGAGTTTGTAAATATTCCTCCACTTGTATTGACTATCTATGTACTAACTACGACCTTGAAAAAGTTTCATGTTCAGTTATTTCCTCTGGAATATCTTATCATGAAGCTATAGAATGTTCCATTCTTCTAGATGTAAATAAAAATAATAGATATAAATATGGAAGACTTTATAGCAGTGCAAACTATAATAGGTTCTATGAGAACTGTCTTGAATTTGACTGGGAACAGGTCTTACTTTTGAACGAACCTTTCGTTGCTTTCTATAGCAAACTTTCAAAATTTTTCAGTGTTTCATTTTCTATCCAGAAAATTAAAAAAACCGTAAAAACCCTGGATAACATCTGGAATCAAGACATCCTCAGGGAATCTACGGTCCCTTAGTTATATAAGAAAATTTACATCAAATCCAGATTTCCATGCCTATGTTCATAACTACCGTAGAATTTACCGAAATGTTCTTAAGCTTGCGAAATCTAAATATTTTCAAAATAGAATTGATTCCGCGAATAATAAAAAGAAAGAGACGTGGTCCATAGTTAATGACCTGCGAGAAAATCCTAAAAAAAGGAACAGTGTGAAAATTGCAATCAGTGCAGATGAGATCAATGAGTTCTACAGTTCAATTGCTCGTAAGCTTAGTGACAACATAATTGTCCCTTACGACCCTCTTATCAATGTCCATAATTGTCATACAAGGGATACTTTTATATTATACGATACTAGTATTGATGAAATCTTCGATGTGTTTAGGGATATCAAGAATAAAAAATCAAGTGGATACGATGACATCTCCATGAACATATTTCAGAATCTTCCAAGAGTAGCACTTGAAACTCTTGTCGCATTAATTAATCTTTCCTTTCGCAACGGTAACTTTCCTTCATTCTTGAAAAAGTCTGTGATAATTCCCTTGCACAAAGGCGGTAGTTTGGACGATCCCTCAAATTATCCCCCAATATCACTCATCCCGACTCTGGCTAAAATAATTGAAAAACTCGTGAAAAAAGGCTCAATGAATTCCTTACTGCTCATAAAATCATCAAAGAAAATCAATTCGGTTTCCAAGCTAAAAAGAACACCCAAGATGCAATTTTCTTCTTCCTGTATGAGGTATATTCAGATATAAGATATAAGATGTAGCAGCAGCAGTATTCTGTGACCTCAAAAAAGCTTTTGACTGTGTAGACCACAAGATACTTGCGGAAACTGCATCGCTACGGCTGCGAGGGAGTTACTTTGGAATGGTTCGAGTCCTATCTAACTGGGCGCAGTCAAGTAGTAAAAAGCGATACTACTTCAAAATATATTAATATTGAGTATGGAGTGCCACAAGGATCGGTTTTAGGACCTACTCTTTTCCTTGTATACATAAATGATTTACTGAGTTTACACACTTCTGGAAAAATTAGTTTATTTGCAGATGACACCACCATTCTATGGCATAGTAAAACTGTTGACGATTTGAATAATAAGATATTCAGAGACATACATACAATCAAATCTTGGTGCGACTCGAATCTCCTTTCATTTAACATAAGGAAAACAAATATAGTAACTTTCAAATGTACTCTTGAAAATGAGATGAATGAAAATAAAGATTGCACAAAATTTTTGGGTCTTTTTATTGCCAGCAATTTGAAGTTTGAAGCACACGTTAAACAACTGAAGAATAAAATCTCCTAAGGGTGCTATGCAATGAGAATTATTTCAAGGGAGCTTGGTACTGTCACGGCTATGACCGCATATTATGCATTAATTGAATCTCAATTGAGATGCTATACCTTTCTGGGGAGTATGTAACTCCAGTCTGCTGGAGTCAGTACTTAAACTGCAAAAGAGAGCCATCAGATATGTGTTCAAACTAGGACCACGCAATTCATGTATTTGTAGAAAAAAAGATATTGACAGTTGTGGCTCTCTTCGTTATGGAAACTGTCTGTCTTATACATAAACATAGTTCAAAATTTGAAAATATTTCATCGTGTCATAATTCTCGTCAAAAATCAAAAAATAATTTAAAATTGCCCTTGCCTTCCTCATCCCTGGTAAAGGACTCCATTTTCTATAACGGTGTCAAAATGTATAACCACTTACCGTCTCATTCTAGAGAGAGCCACAATAGTACTGAAAGCTTTAGAAAATATATTAAAAAACTACTCGTGAGCAGACCCTATTATAGTTTGCAAGAATTTTACAATGACAACTTTCACTAAAAAAATGTGAATTGTCTTTCAATTTGTGATTTTATTGCTTTCATTGTATTGTATACTCGATTAGAGCGATGCTTATAAGTCGAAAAATTGACAAAATGCTCAAATAACATTTTTTCATTTTTTATATCGATATTTTATTCATGTATTGACATTTATTTTATTAAATAATATGTATGTGTTTGTATATGTATATATACTAAATGTTAAAATAACAATTTTTATAGGTGTACATTTATTTTATTTTATTTATTTTACATGCTTGTGCGTATATAACCATAATTATTTTGTACTGTTTACCTTTTACTTTGTCAACAAAACTAGATTTTATCGACAATAAAGCTTATTTTGATTTGAGTACGATTGGTTAAAATTATAAATACTAATATTTGTTGAATGACATTTAAAATTTAGAGACTAAAATATGTTTTTAAAATATTTGCAGGTACGGATCCTGCTACAATTTGAAACATTATCACACCACTATTTTTTCACCTTTGAGAGCATGACACAAATTAAACCAGCTATCATGTCACAATATTGTGAATCCAGAGGCATCAACAGATAAGCTAATTTATGTTTAAGTATTCCTTTATGGTGTAGGGTTCTAGTGTCATAAGATATTGAAATTAAATCTTTTTTTAAATGTTTGAGTTTTGTTTGGTTTTTCATTTGTTGGGGTAAACTATTATATAATATTAAAGTAATGCGCGTCGATGATTATTTTACTTATTTGCTATTAGTTTCGTTATAAATGAAAAGAAGCAGTATACAATACATTGCATACCATAGACATGTTTCAGCTATTGAGCATTTCATAAAGCGTCTACGCATTAGTCTAATACTTCGGTACTTTATGTAACCTTGATTCGCAGCACCCGAATTGTTCCGAGTGGCTAGTCAGCGAATTACGAATATGCGCACGGGCCTCGGGAAAATGGGGTTATTTTCAAATGAAATATTGATAAAACATTTTTAGTCAATTTGATTGGTGAATTCAACAGTCAATTGACCAAGTGAGGTATTTAACCCCAGTCAATTGAGCGGTCCTGCACCAAACGCGGGTCGTCCTAGTGAGGGGCCTCTCGGATAGTAATGCCCAGTGGAAAGCTCCAACTGCAGACTTAATTTTCCTTTTCTGTTGTGTTGCTCCCTGCCGAATTTAGTTCTAATTCATCGGATAGATTTTGAATGGCAAAATTTTGAAATTTACATTTCTTTATTTTTGAGAAATGTCAGTTAGAGAAATAATTTTGGAATGTTCTGGTTACAGTTTTTCAAGTCAAGTTCCATACGCTATGGTTTCTGTAATTTTTTAATAATGTCACTTCCGTTCGATAGATGTCAGCCAAAAACTAATGGTCGCATTAGGGGCTGGAACTGTATCTTCATACCAAATTTCAGCTCGATTGGTCAAATAGTTCGACTGTTATCGTGGAAGATTACAGACAGGCGGACAGATTTCACTCTGGAAATATTCTCAATCATCTCAAGGGACCTCAAAACGGATATTTCCGTCGATATCTCGTTTTCTTTTTTGCACGATTACATTACTTGAGCACTGGGGGGGCTGGTCAAGTAAAAGTCTTGATTAATTTTTTTCCACACTGGGACTGATTGAAGATGATGGATTACCACCACTTGTAGGCAGATATAAAAAGGGCTACAGCACTTTTTTCGTTCAGTCCTAACCTAAATATATCTATCAATGCTAAATTAGATGAAGTTTTCCTAATTGGAAAGGATTGTTTCACTCTCTTCTCGCCCAGGGGTCGTTCATGGCATTTTTAAAAGACGTACACAAAGGTGGGCCTCTGTTAAAAAGTAAATACATATAGGGCAACAAGACTAGCCCTAATCAGATTTTTATAAATTAATTTTTGATTCGAATACAAAATGTAGCAAACTGTAAATATATTTCTCTTATTTGCATTCCAATGTTTGCTCCGAATTTCTGGTTTGAGTAGAGTATAACGTGTAAGTTTGGTTGTACGATATTGCATGTAGAAATGGGTCCATTTGTTGTGTAGTTTAATCCTTTGCAGTAATTATCCTATCATCTAATGTCAAGGATGTTACAGTTTTTACTCCTGAAAAATGTGCTTTCTTTCGCAAATTGATCCACTTTTTCATTATGTGTAATGTCTGTATCAGGCGCGTGCCTAGGTTAATGCCCTGGGGGGGGGAGGTGATAATCAGTATGAAGGTGTCATATATGTTCTAAAAAGTAAAACTTCAGTCACACTATCGCATTTATATTCAATGACATATTACACAAAAATAAAAGAATATTTTATAAAAAATACATACAAACAAAACAGATAAAATAACAAAACCAGATTATGATGGATAAATATGGTATCAAATTTAAAAATCTAATTTTAAATTTATTTTCAGACTGAATCTCTTTATGTATATTCAACAAGGCAAGGTCTATTGAGCGATTATCTGACATGGTTGATCTTATAAAGGTTTTTTTTTAATCTCCTCAAAGACTTATCGCTTGTCACTTTTGTATTTGAACTGAAAATTTTGCACGACAAGCTCTTGAATCTATAATTCACAGAATAACGTATGTCACATATCCGAAGCTTTCATCTTTATTTTTTTGGGCATTTCAATAAAAGCCTGTCTTTAAAAAGGTTTTTTATTATTTTATGTTTGAATTGATTCAGAGCAGAGTGCACTCCCAAGTAGCATTTTTAGTGGACGGAACGTAGCGGGCAACAATTCTGGAAAACTTTGAGGTATTTAAACACAACCGCTCCCCTATAATATAAACGGTTCTATAACGCGGCGGATACCAAAGCAAGAAACACTTTTTTGATGGCTGCTACGTTCTGATTCCAAAAACGTTTCGGTCACCTGGCCAAAACGTAGATATGTAGTGGCGGACACTAGACACGTTAAACAACGGACTGCGTTAGTGTAAATAATACGTAGCTCGATCTCTGTTCAGCAACATATTTTTATGATAAATGTTCCTCATTCTTCCATTTTGCCTGATTCATTTCTAATACTTGATCAACTATAAAAATATATAACATATAAACAGACAAACGTGTAAGTAAGTATATTAAATTTGGATACTTCTGATCGGGATAAAATTAAAACGATTGAAAGTTTTATGTGAAATATGGGTGTTGTAGCTCGATTGTGATACTCTTTATTTAAGGTAAACATTATAATTTTGGAAATAACTCGCCTCTGAAATTATGTACTTAAATCCCTCAAACATTGTTTTATCAATCTTGGTTAGTTGAAACAAATACTTACGTAATAAATTTCTACGTTTGATGCAGTGCTGATGACAAATAAATCTTTATTAAATATTTCGATCATTTCCCTAATAATGGCGACCCAGCATTTTCCTGTAAATATGGCGGCTTTTGGAGAATATAACTTTGAAGTGTCAGAAAGTGTAAATATACCACTCTAAAGCTCCTGCCATCATAAAGTGCCCAGTGGAACTAAATTATTAACTTTTCCTCCACTGGAAAGTGGCACCCACGTCGCAGGCCCATAACTCACCACTTCAAAGTTATAACCTTAAAATTACAATAGGTCTCATACCCTTGCAAGGGGCGAACACGTCGGGCTATTACAACTTTGAAACCTCGACATTGCGGGTACATGTTCATTAATTGTTAAAAAAGGACATGTAGCAAGTATAGTGGATTCATGCAGCTCCAATCAATAATTATCAAGTATCAAGTAACAATTATCAATGAACAAGTAATTAAAATGATGACATTTATGCAAACAGAATTAACAATTAAGGTATAAATATTAAGCAGGAGCACAAGTCAGAGATCCGATCATTTGTATGAACCTTTTCATACAAAATCAAGGAAAATTGTCTATTGAAAACGCATAACCCATTTCATATTGAATAAATATCATTCATGTTTCACGTAACAGGTTAAACTAACTTTCTGTAAGCCACAATAAAATAATTTGAGGAAACTTAGGTTAGCTTTCGTCATCGCGCAGAATGGGGAATTTTGAAGGTTATTGTAATTTGTAGTGACTTTTATTAAATGTGTACTGTGGCTATCAATTATGGAGATAACAAGAACTTGGCAACTATCACCACATATCACAATCAACTGCCTGCCACATTGAAGGTTTTATGGAAGTTACCAAAACGTCACCGAAACTATCATACTCTCTTGAAAGTGACTGTGACTTCTTAGTGATATTTAAGTGGTACAGGATGGTTACCGCAACAGTTATTTTTCAATTTTAAGTTTCAAATCCTTTTAAGGGATTTGCTAAGTGGCCATAACGTTTCAGACACCTCAAATGACACTAATGAGTTATAGAACTGTGGAGTGGCTACCATAGATGGGAATTACGTGACTACAACCATAAAATTTTAGTTATTCTTACTGTATAGTGGTAGATTTATTTTATTTTATTTATTTTGTAATCTGTTGATAATTACAGATTACAGATAATCACTGTTACATCGAAATTCTTAGAGATAGCCATATTACATGATTACTATTGTAAGACTACTTAAAAATAAAAACAAAAGCTTTAAGTGAATAGGATACATTTTGAATAATTTTAAATCGAAAGAAAAGAAAATGAGAGAAGTAAGCAATGTCTCCAATCATCATGTTTGTATGAGATATTAACATAGCAGTTGAATAAACAGAAGAAATGTACTTGTTACATATACCCATCATAATTGTTCATGTAGCGAGAAAAGAAAAGATAAAAAGAGAAAAAACAAGAACATAAAATGTTATTCATACAATGAAATATCAGATATCAGAAATGCTTTATTGTCATATAATATCAATTA
This sequence comes from Gonioctena quinquepunctata, assembly GCA_018342105.1. Lineage (NCBI taxonomy): Eukaryota > Metazoa > Arthropoda > Insecta > Coleoptera > Chrysomelidae > Gonioctena > Gonioctena quinquepunctata. The sequence continues at coordinate 71,717 of JAFIRS010000608.1, forward strand.
TGTTGACAAAGCTTGCCTAAATCTAAGATACATAAAAATAGGATAAAATTTAATGCAGTACATGCGTAATGTTAAAGTTATATATATAAAATATCACAGTACAGTTTCAACAATTCAGACAACACATTAAAAGTTAAGAGACTTCAGAAAATTCAGTATGTAATATTGGTGATAATGATAAACATAAATATAAGTAGTCAACATGGAAATAAAACTGATATCTTTCGCTTAAAACTAGAGAAGGTTTCAAAAAAGATATCTACGTTGTGTAGGTATTCGTTTGCTGTGAGACATAATCTATACAGGGGAGTTCGTAGGCCAAGATTGGAACGTGGAGTTGATAACCGGAATAATTCATTCATATTTCTCCTATTAAATTGAGGGACATAAAAATAAATCATACTTAGTAATTGCGTGCAATTGATTTGATTGTTGACCAGTTTATATAGAAATAGTATACTTGCAATTGTCCTTCTACTTTCAAGTTTTTTGAATTTGAATTCAGTGAGCAAAGTGTCATATGGGATATCAAAATAATAAATACCGTATTTTTTGAAATATAGATATTGGAGAAAAATTTTTTGCACTTTTTCGATACTGTTTTTATGTTCTGAATACAAGGGAGACCAGATGATTGAAGATTCCAGAATACTTCTAACATAGACATTATAAAGATATATAAGGGAGTTTTCTCTTTTGAAATGGCACAAGTTCCTTATAACGAAGCCCAGTGTTTTGTAAGCTCTGTTAACAAGTGTCTCGATGTGAGTGTTGCCACTGAGATTGGTTTCGAATGACACCCCAAGGTCTTTCACCTGGTCTTTTGATTGAAGTAATTCATTATTGATACGGTAGTCAAATTCTGTAGTAGTATTTTTCCTGGTGTATTTTACTACGAAACATTTAGAAACATTGAATGAAAGTTTATTATTAACTGACCAGTTATGCATGTTGTCCAAGTCTTTTTGAAGAAGAAAACAGTCGTAGGCGTTATTTATTTTTCGAAATATTTTGAAATCTTCAGCGAACAGTAAGTTACTGGAGTGATGGATAGTTTCGGGAAGATCGTTAATCATACATAAGAAGAATAATGGGCCCAAGTTGGAGCCTTGTGGCACTCCGGATAAAGTGGGAAACATTTTTGAACATTCACCTTTATATACCACGTACTGTTTTCTGTTCCTTAAGTAAGACATACGAAGCTTCAACAGGTTGAGCGATAGAACTAAAGAATTCAGTTTAGTCAACAAAATGTGAATAAATTTTGTCATATAGGATCGATTCGAACAATTTGCTAGGTACACATATTAAACATACTTGTCGGTAGTTTACAATTTCACTCTTATTTCCACTTCCGAAAATAGGGCATATTTTTGTACATTTCCATGCTTCAGGAAAAACGGATGTCTGTATTATTAGATTGAAAAGTAGGCTTAGCGGTTCGATTAGGAACTCCATACATCCTTTATACACATATGGAGGGATTTTGTCAGGCCCGACCGACTTTTTTGGTTTAAGTTTTTTAATAGCACTCTGAATGTCTTCATTGGTAATACTCACTATGTTTAAAATATTATTGATGATATTAGAATCGTTGAATGACATATCATAAGTGGCTAGTCTAATCATATACACTTTCAAAATGTTCTCTGGCGTTTACAATATGATCATTTTTGACAACGATCACCCTGTATGTCATGGTACCAAATGTATTCGAGTTACTTTTTACACTATTGATGTATTTCCAAAAGTTTGAAGCATCGTTGCTTATGTTATTTTCTGTATTACGTACATATTGTTCGTGTGCTAATTTGATGTATTGTTTTATTTTAATTCTCAGGTGCATAAATATTTGCTGGTTATATTGATTCGTTTTTTTGTACATCTTTCGGCGATTGTCCTTTTTCTTTATATTATCTATTATACCCTTGTTGAACCAGGGTGGATAAATGTTTCTGCTCTTACTAGCAAGCGGTACACATTTAGTCACTGCAACATGCATTAATCTTTCGAATTCTTCGGTGGCGAAATTAACGTCATTCGAACCATACAAAGAACTCCAATCTGTTTCTTTAATAGAGTTATATAGTTTCTGGAAGTCGGCTTTTTTGAAGTTGTATTGCGCATTGAATGTTTTTATATATGGTTCGGAATTTTGGATATTAAACAAGCAGAACAAAGCGGGGTGGTTAAAGTTTTCATTTGTAAGAGGAAAATCGCATCTTTCTATATCTATATCACTGGAATTACTGAGAAACAAATCTAAGATTCTATCACGGTTGTTTTGAACGGTATTGTGTTGCTTGAGGTCAAAAAGGTTGAGGAACTGTAGGTAACATGTTTCTATATTTGTCTAACGGTTGATATCTAATGTTGCAATACTTAGTATATTGAAGTCCCCTGCGATAATCAAATCACTGTCTACAGCAACCAAATTGTCCTCAATATTTTCAAAGAAAGAATTATATGTTTCGAAAGGCATTTTTGGAGGTATATATATTGCACATATGTAGAAAACTTTGGTGAGTAATTTAATTTTAATCCATATTTCCTCCACATTATTGCTACTATTTTTAAAAGGTAAACATTGAGAATCATATTTGGAGTTTATGGCGATTAGAACACCCCCTCCGCGTTCTTTACCAGTAAGTTGACTGTCTCTGTCTTTGCGAAATACTATAAATCTTTCGTCAAAAAGTTCGTGGTCATATGTGGAGGGAGTTAGCCAAGTTTCTGTTAATATAATTACATCATAATTCGAGGCATTGACGGAGAATTTAGTGGTGATTACTTGATAACCACCGAGTCGAAGTTGCAGTATCAGTTTTTGTCACTATAATGCTGCTTGGGCTGTTTTCAAGTAGTGAATTCAATTGATTTATTCACAGTGCATTATTGTTTTGATAAGATATTGGTATTACCCAATCTTTTACTGGCCATATCTTGGTATTGCATGGCCACATTCTGACAGTATCACTTTTTGTGACATCTTTGGTATTTTTTAGTGCTGATATTAATTCAGCTTCCGTAAAGTTTGGCACAAATTTAACGGTTTTCTCTCTCAAAAGGTCTCGCTCCACTTCGGCAATGGCAACCTCTGGGTGAAAAAAAAACACTTTATTTTGAGTATATTTTAATCAAGGATAATTATATACAGGACAATAATTGAAAATTGTTTTCCGATCAAGACAATATTTTATTTGAATGTTATCACTACATATTATCCATATCTACCAATCTATTTCACAAAACTTCTGCCCATTTGGGTTCTGGACCAGTCATTAGATGATTTGACACAGTGATAAGAATGAAGAAACTTCTATCTACCGCTCTAGTATACACTCAGTTGAAAATGTGCAGATATTAATTTTTTCATTGGTGAAATGCGAGATGCAACATCCCCTATTCATCTATATGTGAAACTTCAGACCATAAAATGTAGATGCCAAGTTCACGTAATAACTGGTTTATATGTTTAGACACTACAGGACTAAACATACAGCTCACACTATATTTGCTAGTCAATTTGATACGCGTATATACCAATTAGGTCGAGTTGAAATTTTCATTTTTGTTTCATCGAATAGCCACACTCTGCCATATATAACATTCAAATTCAAGCTTTTTACATCTCATATCTCTATATTTAAAATATTCTAATCATTCACTAACACTTATATTTAGCATAAACAACTCACAGAAAGTCTTCGGCAAAACCCAAAAGAAAACGTTTGGATCTGCGACGTTCTGTGAATGCATTAAACTATTCCCTTACTTATAACAGTCCAATCATATTTTTCATTCGGCATTCGACAACCTTTTTTAAACAATCTTCAATATTTTACAAATTCAAATGGAAAGACTTCAAGTTCCTCGTTATTGTGATCGAAGGTGATTCGAAGTTACGTTGATTCCCATAAAGTTCCATTCGATTAAAAGTTATCGCAATCGAGTTTGAATGGATATTCCGTCAATGTATATAGTGCATTTTTCATATTTACAGATATCAGTTATTCCTTTGGTGGATTGGGTGTTAGTCGAAGTTGTTTTGCATCGTTTTATAATTTAATTTCAGCGTGGACATCCACTCGTTTCTACAAACGAAGTAATAAAATTAGTTTTATGAACAGCGGCAGATATAATACTATAGCCACGCCTAATTACCCTTCTTATGGTGCAAACACAGTTTTTATTGGCCGTTCCGTAATATGTCTATTTTGTTAGTCTTCGAAGGTTACCGAAATTGTTAAAAAGTGCAAAATAACTTTGATCCTTTACACTGAGGAGACGCATATTTGGTTTTATTGGATTATGTCCGATATAACATATAATTTGCGGTTTATGAGAAACAAATTATGATTGGAGGGGTTCTAGTGAAATATACTATTAAAAACCGACCTTTGATTCACTTAATTTATAGAAAAAAAAATACGAAACTGTTATGGGATTTTTAGAATATTCTCGTGTTGATTCAAAGCCTTTTCCTATTGAAGATGGGATGCAGGCTGTACGCTTGAAGAAAATAACATTAAGATTTTGCAACTTTTTTAATCATTTCCACTATCTACTGCAATTACAAAGAACTTTCGATTTTTCCATTTCGTGATGAGATATATTGATGTATATGATAAACTATGATAAATAATTAATAAATACGTTAAAATGAACACAGTATATATTGAAAAAGATTATGTTGATTTTCTTAAATTAAATGCAAAATGCAACTAGTAAAAAATTTCCTACATCTTACAATATTATAAATTTTTTGACAGTCTTAATCTTTAGAGATGCAATGTAAAAGAATAGTTTCTATCTGAATTAGGAGATATCTGGTAGATACAAACTACATTTAAAATAATGTTACTTATTTTTACATCGATCCGAGAATACAAAAACAAAACAATAACCATTCTGGAAACGGGTTATGTACAGGTGTGTTTGGAGCTCAAAAATCACTAGTGAATTCATAATAAGTACTGAATGTCATATTCCCAAACACAAGTGATCTCACGATAATCTCCTTAGGTTTGATCTAAAAAAAAATTGTTCCATTCGAAATTTCGATTCGAAATTTATCAACCAAAGTGATTGTAAAATAACTCGTGCGAGGATTTTGATTGATTTACAGCTTTCGTGTCCAAGATGGCAGTCAAAAATTGAAATACATAACCATTGCATTTAAAATAAATCAGTCGAGTATAATTAAATAATTTGTATTAAATTCAGTCTACTTTTCAATGAATGAAGAATTGAGCCATAGCAATTAAAATAGTGACTGATAGAACACGTGTAATTGAATTAAGTACAATTTTCCAATGAAAATATTTCCACAGAGTCTGTCAATTTCTAGATATTCGCCACAATAATTATGAAAGTAAAAGATAGGTTATCATTTTAGAAATGGCATAATAAAAATGACTCGAGAGTTTGAATGATTCCTTCGAAGCAAATTTTCCTTCATATGCAAATAAAATAAAATACGAATAGTGAATTTGGTTTCTGAATTAGTGGAAAGATTTTCAATTCAAATGATTAGAGATCTCACAGAATTGAATAATCAAACTTGATACAATTTCTGAAATCAAATCATCTACTGTTAAGTTATCAGAATACATATAGTTAAGTGAAGCAACATTCTGAAACCCAGAAGGACTTTTTTGTAGTTCCATGAGCAATTTTTTTTTATTTGGTGTGTTTACATCAATTCATATTAAGCCCTCCGCTCATTAGACGAACACGAACCCATATCATTCTGTTGACATCAACGCCCACTAGACAGTGCTGTAGCCAAAACACCACAGCCTGTAGCCAACACACTACAGCCTGTAGCCAACACACCACAGCCTGTAGCCAACACACCACAGTCTGTAGCCAACACACCACAGCCTGTCACCCACACACCGTGCAGGTGCAAAGAATCTACTGAATTATTATTGTAATTCCATAATAGTGTCATTACCAATACAGAAGCCATACCGTAAATATCAAACACATTTCCAGAACAAAATCTTTGGGTACGATGTCGTCAACTACAATCTCTACAACCGAATCGGTTGTAATTGCAACAATTTTAGATGAAGAGAAACAGCACAGAAATAAATAATGGTTTGAAAAAACTAAAAAACACGCTTTTATAGAAAACCTACGAAGGCGTATAAGGGCCAACAAAATATTTTTTTAAATATTAGGAATTGTCACTTTGAACTGACAATTGTCACTTTGAAGTGACAATTGTCACTTTGAAGTGACAATTGTCACTTCGAACTGACAATTGTCACTTCGGTATGAGGATTGCAATACTCTGGACGGGGTTGTTGATGGCGTTTTCTCAGAATAAGTTTCTGAAGTGTTATTTACATGTGTTGCCATTTTTGTTGATGAGCAGTATGCCCATAAATTGACTGAAAAACAATATTATTTTAGCAATTGGCATCAAATGTCCTTTGAGTGAGAATTGTCACTTCTAAGTGACAATTGTCAGTTCAAAGTGACAATTGTCAGTTCGAAGTGACAATTGTCAGTTCAAAGGGGCAATTGTCACTTCAAAGTGACAATTCCTAATATTTAAAAAAATATTTTGTTGTTGGCCCTCATACGCCTTCGTAAAAACCAAACTAAAAAAATGGAAAATAAAATTAAAAAATAGAATAATTTTATCAAATTAGTGTATTGTCATCGCTCCTTGATAAATCTACAAAGTTTGAATGAAATATGACCGTTTAAAGTGGGTCAAAATTGCGCCCAAAGGAGTCGGTTACAAACAAACATACAAGTGAAGCTAATATAAAGCGTGTAAAAAGGTGGGAGCTTTTGGTTATACGAACGGAAAACTAAGAGTTATTTTTTGTTTTATTTATTGTACATATGTGATAGCCTCCATTACAGTATAATTACCTGATTATAAATTCATGTTAAACTAAGATTTAAGAGATATTGGACATTATATAGACAGTTGATGGACGAAGAAAAAAAACCAACAATCTCCTTTGTTGGTGTTGGCATATTTAGGATGACTCAGATCATTTATAAAGTGATATTTTCTAATGGTGTATATTTGCTTCTCAGCTAGCCAATGAAGTAAAACATTTTTAGTATTCCTCTTCCACTATACCATCCTCCCTATACTCTCTCTGATACTGTCGAGCCGCCTACAATCCTCTTAGTGAACCTGTTCTGTTGGCGGTGGTACTTTACTAACAAAACGTTCTAGGTGAAATTATCGGACTGTCCGTGAAAGGCGCCCGGTCGGGTGCATGTTGGTTGCAGAACAGTGTAGTGAGCGGCGTTCCATTATAAGGAAACAATGATTTTTGGCTTATTGGAACGATTACGGTTTAGTATGGACCAACTTGGTTAAAGTGTTGATTCAAGTTTATTTGCACCATTTCATAATTTAACCTTTTCGCGATGGGAAATGCATGCGTGTGTTTTTGCACACCAATTTAAAAAAAAATCACCTCTGTGGATCTGGCCCTGGGTGTATGAATTTTCAAGGGCAAATTTCACATGAAACGTGGCAATTGCTGGCTCAAACAATTCAAATGAAAATACAATGCTGAACAGTGAAATGGCACTCACGTCTAACTCAGATGAATGATGAATCGAGAAGAATGATAACGGACAACACCTATGAACTGATTCTGCTGTTGAACATAAAATCGAGGCAAACGTCATTTATGAAAGATAAAAAATGTAAATGTTTCATTAACTGTAGACTGCTTGCTACTACCAACGTATACATTGGTGTGTGTGTATGTTGCGACAAATATTAATTAGAAAACACAATTATTCATAGGATGTAATCAAATTTTCGTCGAGGTATAAGCCAGGAAAGTAGTTGTTTTCTGATGGAAATCGAATTTTGACATTGATCCCTAAATTTTTTGTTAAGTTTCTTATAAGCATATTGTAACTAGCTGTAAAGTTCTACGCATTTCAACCCCAGGCAAGGGTTGGAAAAAAAAGTATTTCAATATAATTGCAAAATAGTCATATTTTACAGGAAATAATGTAACCCCTTTTTCCTATTTCCAAACTTAACAAAGTTTTATACGAAGGCATAGAAGGGCCAACAACAAAATATTTTTAAAAACATTTGGAATCACCACTTTGAACTGACAATTGTCACTTTGAAGTGACAATTTTGTCACTTTGAACTGACAATTGTCACTTCGAACTGACAATTGTCACTTTGAACTGACAATTGTCACTTCGAACTGACAATTGTCACTTTGAACTGACAATTGTCACATCGAAGTGGCAATTGTCAGTTGAAAGTGACAATTACAAATGTTTATGTAATTGACAATTGTCACTTTGAAGTGACAATTGTCAGTTCAAGACAATTGTCAGTTCGAAGTGACAATTGTCACTTCAAAGTGACAATTGTCAGTTCGAAGTGACAATTGTCACTTAAAGTGACAATTGTCAGTTCAAAGTGGCAATTCCAAATGTTTTAAAATATATTTTGTTGTTGGCCCTTCTACGCCTTCGTAGTTTTACAATCAGGGGATAATACAATTTTTGTTTTTAAATCATAGCAACTCGAAAAATTAATGTTTTTGTTGTTAATAAAACACCTCAGATTGACATCAGCACTTAATTCATTATTATTATCACTGCAAACAAATCTTTTAGAAAATCCATTTATTTTCTAATTGTTTTTTTTTTCAAATTAGTTTCATCCCCTCCCAACCTTTATTATTTTTGAAAATAGGAAAAAGTAAACACAGCATTTTTATGTGGAATTGTATGATCTTGCCGTTTTGGAATTGTATGACGCGCATTAGAATTTAAAAAAACAAACGATCAGTTAGAAGATGCTTATAAAAAACTTAAATAGAAATTAAGGTCAGAATTCTATTCGAATGTTATTTTAACTGGACTAATAGTGGGTCCAATATCCATCAATAAAAAAAACTACTTTCCTGGCTTATACCTCGACGAACATTGGATTACATTTGATGTATAGGTTAGTGGTAGTAAACAGTCTTGAGAAATAAAACTATTTGATTTTCTAGTAAATTAGCTCACTATAATATATTAAGAAGTTGAAATGTCTTGGTTAGGCAGTTTCAAACCAACGAGTATCAGATAACACAATTTTGGCACAAAGGAATCAATAGGTGGCTGATACGAGAAAAATCAATTGCTAATTGTATTGCATTTGTATTTGCGATTGGAAAGATTTCACCAGCAGAGTCAATTCTGAACACAATGCGCTGTTTTCGACTTTCTCTAAATGGAAAAATCTGAAGCATCACGAGTGAACACAGTGGTACTGAACTTTAAAAACATTCCGCCAATGATTATTGGCGGAATTTTCCGAGTCCAAGTGTTTCTCACAGTTTGATTTGAAAACGTCATGGTATTTTGCCAATACTAAAATTTATTCGCCGGCAGTAGAATGGCAGTAAAACATTCAGATTCAAAAAAGAATCAATACAGCCACTATTGGTATGTTCACATTTACTTGAGATACAAAAATAATTAGTAGCTATGCTGATAATTCTGGAGGAAATAAAATATGGACAAATAATGACAATGTAGGCTTTTGTATTGCTTATTGGCAGGTCATAATTTACTCAACACTACTGATTTTCAGGTGTTCTCAAGTAAGTGTGATTAGAAGATGAAAAACTAATGGATAACAATGGTAATCATGTTTGAATAAATAGGATGAAACAGGAATGTAACAAAAATTTGACTAACTAAAAATTTGTTAAAAGCACATAAAACAGGTATAATCGTTTAGAAAATAATTCATATTAACATTGCGCACACAAAATAAAAAAAATACAACTAAAAAATATTACATGCACTTATACAGTTCGGACTGACCCAGATGGAATTTGCAAGTTGAGGAATTTCAGGAAGAGCCAACAGCAAAGAAATGTTTACATCAAATAATTATCGAATTAGTTTTTGTTCCAAATCTCATCCAGGAATCAATAGATTGCTGAAGGAAATATAATTTAACTGTAGTTTATGATTGGCAGAATCGCCATAAAATTTAAATTTCATGGCAGTTTGGCCAATCAGAAACCAGGCGGTCCGCGATCACGATGTTTACATCGGGACCTATTGGGTTTGGACGTAAACATCATGATTGCGGCCCGCCTGGTTTTTGATTGGCCAAATCGCCATAAAATTTAAATTTTATGGCAGTTTGGCCAATTAGAAACCAGGCGGTCCACGATCACGATGTTTACATCTGGCCTATTGGGTTTGGACATCAACATCATGATCTCGGTCCGCCTGGTTTATGATTGGCCAAATCGCCATAAACCTATTGGGTTTGGATATACCAGAGTTTGTACCATTCAATTTCATTTGTATCCATCAACATACTACAAATTTTGAATATTTTTAGGGTTGAATCAATTTAAAACAATGACTCGTCTGCTAATTGAGCTCTAATACTAATTCGATTATTAGATAATTTCTTTGGTCAAAATAGGTTCTTCCCAAACTTACCTCATCAAATGTAAACTAATTGCATACCATCTCGATCAGCCCATTATCCTAATCTAGATGGAAGGTTTTTTACCAATTACTCAACCAGATTTCATAATGGCAGTGATATCATGCTGGCTGCTAAATGGTCAAAACCACACAGTTTCTCTCCACATTTTCCTTACGATACTATACATATACATAACCTACTGTACAGAGTGAAAGACTCTTCACGAAATTATACACATCCATGTTCCGTATTATACAATTGTTTAAGGTAATCGAACCTTTGCAACGAGATCCATTTTTGTCATACCATATAAAAACTCGATCAAGAAGACTTCGGCACAGTCATAACGAAAACTTTCTTGCAAACTGAAATTACCCAAGATGGGAGAGATAGCTCTAAATGTATTGGTCAAATTTAGATTTATGTTGCTTGAATATTTCATTGACTTTTCCGAAAACTAAGTTTTATTCGTTTTGCATATTTCATAAATGTATGGTTTGAAAAGTTTCTCATCTCCCACCTTTAGGTGTGCGTATTTGACAATGATTCATAGGCGAGTTGAAACTCGCCGACTCCTTCAATTTTTTCAATTATAATGAATATCACATATTGCTCCCTAGTTTTTATATGGTTTAATTCAGTACAGTTCATCTTCTTGACCATTTAAACACATTGCTGGTGTTTTGTTTTATACAAAGGCTCAAAAATATTTTAAATTCATAATTATTTTAAACAACAACATTTTATCACGTTTGCTTTGACATGGGCTTGCGACGATGCTTCTGTCTTGGGGGCTGGTTCGAGGGAAACAGAGAAGGCTTGAGAGCATTTTTCGAAGACGAATCCAACTTGGGGATCGAAACTATTCTAGTGGGTTTGTACTCTTTCTCAGGCACCCATTCATCTGGAACACTGTTGATAAAATATATTAATTGTAGCTACCATATGAAATACCACAAAGAGAAAATAATTAAAGCCCAATCAAACAATCGATTAATTCATATACCAGTTGACTACATTGTAACATACTAACTCATATAATGAGTCAGATGAGCCATTCAAATGAGGCAATGAAGATTATTTAGTGGAAAGACAGACACAAACGTGTTTTAAAAATGCTGTTGGAGACAATCTCTTACAAATAAAACAAAAATAAAATAAGTAATTAACATACAAAGAAAATAGTACATAAAACACTCTGAAGGAAAATTCATAAACAGACGTTTTTCAGTGCTGTTTGGAAGCAATGCAAGCTGGAGACAGGATAGACTTGATATTGTCATCTAGTGCGATATACAGGGTGCCCCGAATATGTGTTCCTTGAAAGGGTATGTAGGAATCATTTAAAACAAAAATTTTCTATAGAAATTTTACCTAGTCATCCATTTTTCCAATAATTGAACACAAAAATGTATATCTAAAAGTGATATGTAACTGACCCCGCGTTCAATGATTCATTCATTGACTGTGCCACCATGCCAAGGGTGCAATTGAAAATAAGTTCAGTGTTCATGTATGAGCATGAACCGGTAAATTGAAATTATTTAAAGAATTAACACAGGTCAATAAACCTAATAAACAAGGCTAATAACCAAATCTGACGAAATTCGTCCAAAGAATTAGATCCTCTGAAACCATAATATTGAAGCTTGCAAAGCAGGATTCTGTGATTTATGCAGTCGAAAGCCTCATATGAATCACAATATACTGCCACAGCTGACTCCTCTTTATTTATTTCACTGAAAACCTTCATCAATAAAAAAAATAAAGCATCATTTTTGTCTTTTAATTTTTGGAATACAAACTGATACTCACTCAAAATATAGTTTCTTGATAAGAACTCCAAAACTCTCTTCTGAACTAACCTTTCAATTATCTTGGATAAAGATCTGTGATATTGGGCGAAAGTTTGAGGGATCTATTGTTTCACCCTCTTTGTGTATTGGAATTACAATTGAAGTTTTCAGAAATTCTGGAAATGAACCCAGATTGAAAGATCTGAGCTGAGAATGCCACAAGTGCAGAATCTGGAATATTTTTGAGAGTTCGTCCAGTCTAGAATCTATTAATTTTTTATTTTTCCGATGTTTTCTTTCAATTCCGTCATATTTATCGAATCAAAGTGGAAGTTTTCTTCAACATAAAGATTTTTACTTATATCTTAGTTTGGTGTTCAGTTAATTTAAAGGCTATAGTACAATAATAATCATTGAGGATATCTCGACTGATATTTCTGGGGTATTTTTTTTCCTCTTAGGCAGCTTTCTTTGGTTTTGTTAGCAGCTCTATCAATTCTAGTCTTGTAATAGTTATTTTCCGGGACACCCATCAATCTTGGGTGATTCTGCGCCATATGGCATAGAAAACAACATAAACAAAGTAGGTTTTACGCTCGGATATTTAGTTTCCAAGATTTTCTAAACATTAAACTTGTTTGAGCAATTTACTACTTTATTTATGACTAGGCATGGATTGGGCTCTTCAAAGAAACTACAACTCTCAATTTGTTCAACTGGCAGCTTTAAGAATTACCATATGTATTAATATTAAAAATAAAAATGAAATCTGCCACCCATTAATTGATATTTATTAAATTTTTACAAAATAATACTAGCTGTAGAAAAATGCATAATATGTCATACTCACACATCAGTAGGATGCCATCTGAGAAGAAATTCTTTGCTACCATCATTCTGTACACGTCTCGCTAATATTTGGTTTTTCAAATGGACAGTATCACCCGCGTCGCTGGCTTTACCTAACGTCCTCGTGTGGGTAAGAACCAAAAGTTTGTGCTGGAGACCTTCCATTATTCCAGAATCGATGAAATCAAACATACGAGCTAGAAAGATAAGGCAGTGAGTTTTTTATTCCCCCGACATTCTTCAAGCAATACAGGTAAGGTGAAATTTGCATTGACATCAGTCAATTCAGGAAATGTTACAAGTAGATCACACACACCCTGGAGTTATGAAATAATGTTTGGAAAATACATTTAAAAAAGCAAGGAATGTAAATGTTTGCTGGTTTGGGATGAGACAAGACGATACTTTCACATATTCAGCAGCAAGATTCATTATATTTTGCAGCTAGAAAACTGACAGGAGACAATCAATATCAGTGCGAGTTGTGCAGAAGGGCGACAGACAGAACAGGTTAGAGAGATAGTCGAGGCACCGCAAAAATTACTTTGAAACAATTTCGATTTGATCTCCATGTACAGACAGTGACCATAGCCAAGCATATCACAATACACAATTGAAGACATGAGTGGATGAAGGTGTTATGTTACAATCCTTAAAAATCTGTTTCTTTCTGCATAAATGAAGGTTTTCTCGTATGTACCCATCTTTCACATTAATGAATCGTTAGTGAGTGAAATTGTATGATCTTTGATAACCACCTAGACACACAATTTCTTAGATAGTTCTGAATGGAAAAAAAATTGATAAAAAACTTTGACCTTACTTTACTCAAATATTTTGTAACATAACACCTTTATCCACTCACGTCTTCAATTGTAGGTATGAGCTTTATGCAGCGGTAGTCTACTGCGGGTTCAATGTCAATTCTGGCCATTATTATTATTCTTCACCAAATAAAGCTGGTTCCGATTCAATGATTGTTCTGTCATTGGCCTCCCCTCTGGAAACTTGTGCAGATAGAAACCCTCGGAAACACCCTATATTTTATTTGATAATAGAGATGTTTTGTAATCCGGAAATTTGCCACTGCCAGCCTTCCTCTTAGGCTAGCTAGAGTTACTCCCAAGTCGAGACAATTTTGAATTCGAACAGGAGGAATAGCAATGGTTGAAGCGATTTTAAAGATTTTCGTTAATATTTGATGTTTCATGTAATGAGGATATTTACCTGAATTAGAAAAATAATTGGATATTAACGAACTTGAAAAAATAAATACCCCCATTAGATACCTACTAACTAATAAAAAAAAAACATTATCTGTAGTTTCATCTCCAGGGTGCATCAAATATGAGAATTGCCGACTGTTTTTCTTTTATAAAATCACCCCCCATATATTGGTCCTTTCCATACTTACTTGACGTTGAAAAAATAGAAAAATAAACAAAAAAACAACGCATTACCTGACCACGGTTGCCTTCTAAACCTTATTCGTTTCCCGTTCCTCTTGAACAGCTTGCAGGGGCCGTTGTCTGGGGATTTCTTCGCTGTGTTGTTTGGACTGCCATCTGAGTTGAAGTGACCATTGACGTGTCTCTCCAACATAAGCTGAAAAATATATGAATTGAAATATCACATCACCACATCATTATTAGAGATGAATAACAATCACCAATTGAATACAGAATTTCTGAATTCATTTTATTTTTACTTTATACAGCTGAACATGTAGACTACAGCATTTTAGAGATTCATTTGGAATGTTCGAAACATGATTGAAAGTGAAGTAAATGAAATAAATAAATATCCACTGAATGGAACAACATATTGAAGTTAATCTGAGTCCTAGAGGCCAGACGTGAATATCGTGATCGCTGCACGCCTTGTTTCTGATTTGTCAACATGCAATAAAAAACAAATTTTATGGCAGTTCAGCCTGGCCTTCTTAGATTCAGATATTCTAAGGGGTGCATTCATCTCAAGAAATGTATAGTTATGTGGATCATCAAATGGTGTACTTTACCTGAGAATTAAATCTTTGGCCGCATCCTTCGACTATACACCGGAAGGGCTTTGTTCCAGCATGAGCAAGAACATGCCTTTCTAGCCATGTCCTTGAGCAAGAAGTTCTACCATGAACCTTACAGCCTAACCAAAAGCACACATAATGCTCCTGTGTTGCTTGAGATATCACATGTTTAACCTGTGAAAATGAACCAATTAAATAGTTTGAAACTGTTATTTTGTATATAAGGGCATAAAGTATGGAAAATTATAACTCGTGAAAACAAACTGTTCTCTGAATGTTTGATTGATATTTTTTTGAGCAGTGAGTTTAGTGGGCTCATGCAAGCAGAGGAAAACCGATTCGGGTACGTATTTTTGTCTTGCGGCACTCGCCAATACTTTCAGAGTTAGGGCCCGCCTGCAATGGTCCAAAAATTGTCATTTTCATACACTAATTTCTCAGGCAGAAATCACACAAATACCTCCTTCTTTTTACTGACTTTATCTACACACTCGTATTCATCAATTTTTTTAATGTTGCGCACCAAAAACGAACGTTTTTACAAAAAATCGCCTTTCATACGGTAAACATAACCTGACTTTTCACGGGTGACACTCAAACTTTTACTAATTTTTGACAAGTTACTTGTCTGCCTGAAACCCTTATTACACTATGCGGCGACTATGCCTTTTTCGTGCCTATTTGTCTACCTGACTGCCGGGGGCTGAAATTTTAAACAAATACGCATGCGCGCGAGACTATTTTGTTGTTTGTTTCAGGCATGAAAATAAATAGGACTGGTTCTATTTTTTACCCCTGAATCGAGGGGATTTCAAGGACGTTTGTGGAAATGTCAGTTTTGCCAACACAGTAAATTATCTTTTGGACTTGACATAACCAACAAATAAATGGAATTATTCAATTAGTTTTCGTTTGGTTCAGTATGAGAGAAAAGAAGAAAAAATCTTGTACCAGGTAGGGAAAAAGTTGAAACAAATAGTCCAGAAATACTAAATTACTAAAACATTTAAGGTAAATGTCAATTTTCCTTGTGTTTGCAGCTCTGAAATTACTGCCTGAAACAATAATTGAAAGGGCAGGGTGTGTGCCAGTCATTTGGGGAAATTCAGCCAACAAAGAGCCATGAAAATAGGCACAAGAAAAAGGCATAGTGTAATAAGGGTTTAAGGTAAACATAACCTGACTTTTCACAGATGACACTCAAACTTTTACAGATTTTTCGTTTTTGACAAGTTGGTCACAACTAAAGCCCTTATTGCACTTTGCCTTTTTTGTGCCTATTCTCCTGCCCGACTGCAGGTGGCTGAAATTTAAAACAAATACTCATGCGCGCGAGACTATTTTGTTGACTGTTTCAGGAATGAAAATAAATAGGACTAAATTAATTTTTTTCCCCTGAATCGAGGGGATTTCAAGGACGTTTGTGGAAATGTCAGGTTTGTAATTATCTGTTGGACTTAACCAACAAAATAAATAAAACTGACATAACCAACAAAAAAATTAAATGAAATTATTCACATAGTTTTCGTTTTGTTTAGCATGACAGAAAAAAAAATCTAGTACCAGGAATGGAAAACGTTGAAACTAATAAGGTATAGGCACTAAATTACTATTGTAAAATGATGAAATATTTATTTGTATATATATAACACAATTCTGGAAAAAATTTAAAATAAATGATAGTTTAAAAAAACTAAAAAACACGCTTTTATAGAAAACCAGACTTAAAAAATAGAAAATAAGAAAAAAAATTATTTTATTAAAAAAAAAGCGAGGGGTGCATGGTATCGCCTCGGCCAACAATTACCTGTGATCTGAGACATTTCTTACTTTACTGCCCTAGGTGTGTAATGTACTATATAATTATTGATACCATGCACCCCACGCTTTTATTTAAATAAAATGCATTTTTTCTTATTTTCAATTTTTTTTTGTCTGGTTTTCTATAAAAGCGTGTTTTTTAGTTTTTTTAAACTATTATTTATTTCCTACTGTTTAGTGTGGTTCACTTATAAAAGCGTGTTTTTTTAGTTTTTTTTTCAACTATTTTCATTATTTTTTTGCAAATTAAAAAATGGAATAATCTTATCAAATTAGGTAATCATAATCTCCGACCCCAAAAACCCCCACATACCAATTTTGAATAGAATCAGACCATAATCACAAAACTCGTCCACCATTTCAAAGCCGCCATCTTGAATTTTTCAATTTTTACAAAAGAATCAAAATATTCGACTCCAAAAACCCCCACATACCAATTTTGAATCGAATCGGACCATAATCACCAAACTCGTACGCCATATTGGAGACGCCATTTTGTTTTTTTTCATACTTGACAAAAAATCATAATCTCCGACCACGAAAACCCTCAGATACCAATTTTGAAGCGAATCGGACCATAATCACCAAACTCGTACGCCATATTGGAGACGCCATTTTGTTTTTTTTCATACAAAAATTTCCTAATGCATTGTCACCGGAATTATGTACACCTGCCAAATTTCAAATCATTCGGACGTCTGGAAGTGGGTCAAAATCGCGCCCAAAGGAGTCTGTTACAAACAAACAAACATACAAGTGAAGCTAATATAAAGCGTGTAAAAATGAGTTTTTCAACCTTCAAAGTGCTGTAATTCGGAAAGTATTCGAGAGGATCGCGTTTTCACTTCGGATTCATGACGAAAATACATGAGCACCACCAAACAATTTTCGTTTAGTTGTATGAGCCCTCAAAACCTTATAATTTGCCGGTCATTCAATCAGCGGGGTGTTATTGGGTGTCGGTAAGGTAAAGTGTTGATCAAATTTATTTTGCATCGTTTCATAATTACCCTATTGGTGCAAACACAGTTTTTCTTCAAAATGACACATGTTGATTGAGTCCAAGTTAAACCATTGCAGGTTAAGAAGCACAATAAACAGCTGGCTTTTTTGTAACTCTGAAAATCCCCAGAATTGTGAAACAGCGTAAAATAACTTTGATCCTTACTACAAACGATGCAACATAGTGAATTGCATAGTGAAAATTGTTACAATTCATTCGTCTCGTCAGAAAGAATTCTGTTGGGGGTAAAGTGAAATGTAGTGATACTTTGATATATTATTGACTCACCTGTAGATGTTCTAATAAGGCCCCACTGGTGTCAAAGCGAGAACTGCATTCGGCCCATCTACATAGCCCGTCCGTTGAATGCTGCGCCGATTTTCCTTCGTCCTTATCATTCCGTGCGACCGGAAACCGAATCGTCTTCGGCTTCGACAAAATCGGCGACTTCTGTTGCTCCACGACAACATCTTCACTCACACTAACTTCCAAAAGTTCGAAACACTCTTTGTTCGATACTCCGCTCGATATGCCGCTATCAGAATCGGTCGGAGTGGGCGACGGATCGTCAGTCCGAAATATCTCTTGTCGCTCCTCCGTCCGATGCGGTTCTTCTGTCCGCGAATTCTCCTCCGTTCGGTATTTGCCTCGTACATTTTCCAAAGGAAACTCGGAACTGCTCGGAGTACTGTGATGCTTTGGCGTCAGGAAGAGGTTTGGCGTTGTATTGCTATCGTTTATCCTCGGCTTGGCCGACAGAACTGTCGGCACCGCCGTTTCCACGCTTAAGGCTACGTTCGGTATTACGTTCGAAACGTTCGGTGGTGTGACACTATTCGATAAATTAGCAGACCCGTTTAGCCGCGAAGGCAGCGTGTTTACTTTGACGATAGGCACTACCGTTGCATTTAATTTGACACAATTGAAGTTGTTGATCGTGGTAATTTTCTGCACTGGCTGGATGACGTTCAAACAAGGAGTTCTGTTGATTATCGGCAGTGGGAGCTTATCGTTACCCAGAGTAGCGAATTGCGGAACGAAAATTGGGCTATCTGGCGGTTTTGTAGTCTTTGTATGGAGATACGTGTAGTTGGGAGGAAAACTAAGCGCAGTCAAAGTCACTGTTGGCGTGTACTTCGCTAGGTTGTTCAGCTGATCGTTAATGGTTAGTTTGTCGGACATGTTGCTCGGCGCGGGCAGAATTTTTCTAGGAACCGATGCTGGAGCGATCTTCTTGAGTTTTGATTGGACGCTTTTGCGCGAACTAGACGCCGTCTTCTTCGCTTCCTTGCGAGGAATTTGTGCTTTGAGACTGTTGAACTGGGTCTGTTGGTCGACTAGAGGAACTGCTGGTTTCTTCATTTCGGCTTGTTTGACGAAGTTGAATAGATCTTTCTTTAAACCTGTAGCATAATAAGAATGGAAGAACTTGAGTTGTACAGTGTTATGTGTAACAAATATGTTTATCATTTCCAAAACAGCGTATGTAATGTAACTTATCCTTTCGAATATAACAAAGATTTATCAAGTGAACATTTAATGATTTAATTCTCTCTGTATTATTATGTCTCTAGAGATCATAAAATACAACTGCAAAAGTCCCGCGTCGTGAGAATAAATCTGGAACAATACCAGTGGTGAGTGTGTCAATGCGGCAATGTCATCGGCAAATATACAGAGCGCCTGTTGGGCTGATGATATTGAAAGGCAAATTGGGGTTGGGAAATCATCCCCTTTCATATTGTATACCCCCTAACCCAGTTACATGTTGTCGTTAAATGAGTGGGATAGGTACCCTCGAATTGTAACAGAATGGAATACAGTCAATCTAAATCTCTTTAGGCATTGGTCGTTCGTGAATCACGAAAATATGAAAAACTCAAAAGTGAAATGGTATAGCTTGGAAGATTTGATTCGTGTCGTTTGATGTTGAAATACTCGTTTGAAGAAAAATTACCTTTCGATTTGATCTGGGACTTGAAATATTCCGTGATTTTGCCTTGTTGCAACTTGGCCACCTCACCTTTTTTAACTTTGAGGTAAGTATTGACCGGCGGACTAGTTGAGGAGGGAACGATCTTGACGAAACGTTGCTGCGACGATGGTTGCTGGGAAGCGCTGAGGCATATCGGTGATTGCTTTTTCTTGACAGGAGCTGTTATTTTCTCGCGTACGTTCGCCCTCTTGCAGGGCGGCTCTTCGCCAGTGGCGGGCCTCTGGCCGTGGGGGACTTCGAGTCGCTTGCAGAAGGCAGTGTCTTTCGGGCGAATGTCGGTGGCTTTGTCTTGCAGGGTGGCCCTTTTGCAAGAAGGGGCCTCGTCGGCGGTCCACGGCCAGGGGGGAAGATGAGCGGTGGGCGTGGGGGGCATTTTAGCTGGTTGGGAGCCGGAGTCCTCGGAATGACTCGACGAGGTGCTGAACGGAGACCCGGGTTCGGTGATGTCGCTCGAGGCGGTACTGCTGCCGCTGCAATCCGTGCAACTCAGTACTGCCACACCACTGGAATGAAACGATTAGAGTTAGAGTTAGAACCAGAAATCGTGCAGTATAAAATAAAAAAATTCACCTTCAAAAAATATGTTCCTAGTAAGTGAAAAGTTTTCATTTATTATTGTGCTGCCGCTAACACTTGATTAAAAAATAAAAATATTTTTCCTATGAAAAAAACACGAAAAGCTAACAAGAGAGAGAAACATTAATAATTTATTTTTCTCCGATTGACAGCAAATATTAATTTTGCAGACACATATCAATCAGCAAAGTATTACTTTTCCTGCCTAGGCAGCAAAATAAGGACTTTCCTGCCTAGGCAGCAAAAATAATTATTCTCAATGGGAATAAAACATTTGACATTTTTTGACAAAAAAAAACATTTATTAGCAATTATTACATAATACTTTTAACAAGAATTTAAAAAACATATTTTCAGTTGTTATTAACATTGATAGTAAAATTACTACAATTTTGAATAAATAGGCCACCTTTTCTTTCCTCAGATATCGTTCTCTTTACATTCACTATATTACCAGTTTGATTCGCCTCATAAGTAGTTCCTACATTGGTCAAAACTTTTTCACAAATACTGGTTTTACTTGCCATTGAATCCTCTATGTACCCTTCTGCTATAGTTGGGGATTTCCACCCACCATGTCTTTTCAACATTGTTATGTCACCTCCTGAATTTACAAGTAAAGTAGCAGAACTTCTACGGAGGCAGTGTCCCGTATATTCTTTAGCATTCGGCAACTTCAAATAGACAGACAGCTATTTCTTGAGGTATTTTACCAAATTTATGGATACCAACAAATTGCTTTGCGGATTTACCTTTTACGTATTTAAAAAAAAATCTTGTGTCTTTTAATTCAGCAGGCCGAATATTTTCTAACATCTAAATATTCCATTATTACGAGAGGCCTCGAATTTTTCGTCTTCGTGTCCAATAGGGATACCAATAGTTTATTGTTCATATCTTCAATATTTTCTAACTTTAAATTCAAAGAATGGATTATAAGTATTTTCACTTTATCGTATAAATATCTTATTTAAAACTTACTTTTGCTAATAAATATTCATCATCTGGAGCATCCAGTATAAAGTTTGTGATATCTTGTTTTTCGAAAACTCGGGACTTCTTTGCCTTGTAGCCTTCGGATGCCCGTTTTAAATATTCCCGCAACTTCAAATATCTTCCTATATCTACGCCATTTTTAACATTCATAGTTGCCTTCAACATGGAATATACTGACCAATGTGTAGAACTCTTCATTGTTTTAGATAATCTAGCAAAATAAGCAAGTAATACGTTCCCCGAAAAAGTCTTCGCATTTTTCTCCATGCAATAATCCATAAATCGTTTATAATTTCCTTCATATTTCATCCGAGACTTCTCCGGCAACAAATTTAACTCAATATTTTTTGCCACCTCCCTTATTTCTGGAGGAGTAAGTACTTCTAAGTCGCTATCACTGTCCATAATATAAATATACTAATATTTTTCCACAAAACTGTCAGAAATTTCATAAGTTGTCAAACTATAATTATTATGGACATATACGTTTCCATAGCAACCAACCATTCGAACAATTGAGATTTCTATCAAATTTTGTTTCAATTTATCACTACAGGAAAAATAAAAAGATTGTGGGAATTGTAATAATTTGCAAATGCAATATCTTACATATATCATTATAAACAATGGGAGAAAAAATTATATGTTCAACTTGGCAGCAAAGTAGATTGACTGCCTTAGCTGAATTCCTAGCCTCGCTACGCTCGGCTATGAACTATCAGCCGCGGCAGTCAATCTACTACTTTGCTGCCTAGTAAAACAAATAACTATTCCTCGAAAAGTGAATATGAGTTGAACTACTGCTGAAATAATTCAATCACAGCTCTCCGGCTCTCAATTTACTATGAATCTTGACAGTAAAACTCTAGGTCAGTATATCAGTGATTTTTTTTCAAAGCCGTTGTTTATCTCAATGGTTTATGCATAATAGGCGAGATTACAAACTCACAAATTTGCTTCATATGTGCTTGAAGTTGAAATATTGTGATAAAATATTATGTATGCAGTTTTTGCTAGAAGATATTGTGTAATTTTCGAATAAACGCTGCTCTCATCAAATTCAGTGAGACATTCAAACACAGCGTTATTACCGCTTCTTTTGACGTCATAAGTCCATTGATTTGGCATTTTCACGAGTTGCCAGTGTCCCTATTTTGCGGAACTTCTGAGGAAATATTCTGTTTTATCCTATGAATAAAGCTTGTGTCGGCAGGTGTTATATTGAAATAAATACTTACCGGTGTGAAGTTAGCCACATCCACAGGTATACTCGAGAAAAAAAAGTTAGGTCAATACATTTTCAGCTTTTACCAAAGGAATAACACGTACAAAATTAATCAAATCAAGCAATTCAATCCCAATAATATCATCCCACTCCTTTACTACACTCCTTTTACTGTTTGTGTATGGGGGTAGTTTCTGGAAAATAATTCAATAACATTCCTAAATGAAAGAGTACCGCATTCTACTTTTAGGATGTATTTCATGAAGAAAAAGTAAATTGAATGTCATCCCTCCTATAGTTTGTCAGCCCTTCAGAAGGTGGTAGAGGGGGTAGTTTCTAGGAAATAATTCAAAAACTTTCCCAAATTAAAGAGTCCGCATTCTGCTTTGAGGATGTGTTTCATGAAGGAAAAATAAATCGAATGACATCCCCCCCTACAGTTTGACAGGCATTCAGAGGGTGATAGGGGGTAGTTTCTAGGAAATAATTCAATAACTTTCCCAAATTAGAGAGTACCGCATTCTACTTTCGGGATATGTTTCATGAAGGAAACATAAATTGAATGACATCCCCCCTATAGTGTGTCAGGTCTTCAGAGGGTGGTGGAGGGGGAAGTAGTTTCTAGGAAATAATTCAATAACTTTCCCAAATTGAAGAGTACCCCATTCTGCCTAGAGGAAGTGCTTCTTGAAGGAAAAATAAATTGAATGACCTCCCCCCTATAGTTTGTCAGCCCTTCAGAGGGGTGGTAGAGGGGGTAGTTTCTGGAAAATAATTCAATAACTTTTCTAAATGAAAGAGTACCGCATTCTGCTTTCAGGATGTGTTTCATGAAGGGAAAATAAATCGAACGACATCCCCCCTATAGTTTGTCAGCCCTTCAGAGGGTAATAGTAGGGGTAGTTTCTAGGAAATAATTCAGTAACATTCCCAAATTAAAGAGTACCTCATTCTACTTCTAGGATGTATTTCATGAAGAAAAAATAAAATGAATGACATCCCTCATATAGTTTGTCACCCTTCAAAAAGTGGTAAAGGGGGTAGTTTCTGGAAAATAATTCAAAAACTTTAAAGAGTACCGCATTCTGCCTTCAGGATGTGTTGCTTGAAGGGTAAATAAATCGAATTCCCCCCTATAGTTTGTCAGTCCTTCAGAGGGGTGGTAGAGGGAGTAGTTTCTGAAGGTCTGACAAACTATAGGGGGGATGTCATCGATTTATCTTTCCTTCATGAAACACATCCCGAAGGTAGAATGCGGGACTCTTTAATTTGGGAAAGTTATTGAATCATTTCCTAGAAACTACCCCTCCCTACCGCCCTCTGAAGGCCTGACAAACTATAGGGGGGATGTCATTCGATTTATTTTCCCTTCAAGAAATACATCCTAAAAGCAGAATGCGGTACTCTTTGATTTGGGAAAGTTATTGAATTATTTTCTAGAAACTACCCCCCCTACCACCCGCTGAAGGGCTGACAAACTATAGAGGGGATGTCGTTCGATTTATTTTTCCTTCACGAAACACATCCTAAAAGCAGAATGCGGTACTCTTTCATTTAGGAAAGTTATTGAATTATTTTCCAGAAACTACCCCATATCACCATCTAAAGGCCTGACGAACGGTAAAAGGGGTGTATTAAAGGGGGTGGGATGATATTATTGTGATTGAATTGCTTGATTTGATTAATTTTTTTCGCGTAATTCCTTTGGTAAAAGCTGAAAATGTATTGACCTAACTTTTTTCTTCGAGTATACCTGTGGATGTGGCTAACTTCACACCGGTTGAATACTTTGTATTTGATAGATGTTCTTGATTTAGTTATTCTTGAATAATATGTATGTATACCGAGTGCTGTCATTATTTTTTCAGCATGCTCACATTGTAAAGACATATTATGAATAACGCTTGGCAATGCTGTGATTCCTGGCACTCTCGGCGATCGGCGAGTTGCCAGTGTCACTATTTGGAGGAACTTCTGAGATGTTATTCTGTTGGGTCAGCATGTGTTATATTGAAATTAGGACTTTTCATTTGATAGCTGTTCTTGATTTAGTTATTCTTGAATAATATGCATGTATACCGAGTGCTGTCATTATTTTTTCGGCCTGCTCACATTGTAAAGAAATATTATGAATAACGCTTGGGAGCTCTGTAATTATCTTACGCTCTCGGCGATAGATCTATACTTGTTACGTTACATCGTGGCGCGGTTTCCGCAGTGTTCAAACAGGAACATTTCTTTGGTATTTTTTTTTTAAAACAACTTTGAAAAAATAACCACTTTTCTCATCGTTCTGGACATCGTGGTATTTTTTCCAGAAATTAGTGTCCTCGCCTATATTGTTAAGTGATTTCATCTACCCAGCTTGGATAATAACCGATGAGGTAAGTTCGTCAGTAGTTGGATTTATTTATTGTTTACCTGTATCAACCATATCAGTTATCTCTTTATAACTTATCATTCATGAATGGCGAAAAGTTGACGATTCTGATTTAAACAACATGTAGAAAAATAAAATGTTATTCGATCATTATCGCAACTAAAGATTTAGATACGCATCGCAGGCAATCACCTACATCTTGCTGTTATTAGCCAGGCGGACAGTGGCAAAGATTATAGTTCTACGAACAAAATCCCGCACAGAATGGTTGGCGCGAAAATGAGATGAAATCCTTGAAATTTAGTACAATGTTTACATATTCTTTCAAAAATGAAAAATCAGATGACCGTTAAATTTTTCTTGAAAGCCAAATTAAGCAATTGCATGTAATTCACAACACTTCATAAAAACATCTTCCGCCTCATCATAAGATTTTCATTATTAGCAAACGTCCTTTATAATTGTGGTTACATCACGAGTATGTCAAATTCCTCAACATGTTTTCATGGTTGAAATTACTAGCACATACATATTTATCCATTCCTATATCATCACTTGAATAGATTTTCCCGTGTATTGAATATTCATAATTAAGTAAACTTATATTCCAAAATAAATATGGACAGAAATGATGAACAATAGAATGTACTGATTGTCAAAATAAGTTAACACATTCGAACGCATTATGAATGCAGTGATCACCAAAAAAATGTACATAAAATGTGAAGATTTCAATTAAAAGGGTAAATTTTCTGACTGATTTTGATAATATAATCTGTCAATATGTTGGATACAATATCATAATCATTTTATTGATCTTGCAAATACGAAAATAACCAAAGCGTTTCCTCATTTCAGACTAGTACAGTCTGCCACATGACGTGCTATTTTGGCTCGTGATTGGCTACACCAGAATCTCACCAGATCTCGACCAGAAAATTATATCCAACTTTGAATGCACCACAGAAAAACCGTCCAGCATTTGATAAAGCCTATTTTTTTCCAAATTTCTATTGAATGCATTGTATCCGAAATCACATACCATTAATCACATGAAGTTGGCAAGAACTCTGTCACACCATTTGGATTGGCATAATCACAACTCGGCATCAGCCGTCATCTTGAATTGATTTTCAACTCATAGCAATTAATGATTATCCAAATGAATTGGACTATTTGTGATCCTGTGAAACCATCAATTTGATAGTATTAAAGCCAATGAACCCTGTTTCCAAATTCTATGCATTACGAATATAACTACTGCAATTCAAGAAGTGGGTCAAATTGAACTTGTAAGATTTGATTACAAACCTACAGACATCGGGACAGGTGAAACTAAATAAAAGCTTGTAATAATACATTGAATTCAGATCTAAAGAGTTAGTCATTAATGATTGGGACATCGGCTTGAGAAAGCTCCCCAGTTGGGTGGAGAATATATCAATTTTATTAATTCGTTAGTTATAAAGAATGTTTTTTTAGGGTAAAGTAGTCCTATAAATACTCGTATAAACTATAAAATACACCTATAACTTACACACTTCAGTTTTTTTTTTCACTAATTGAGCTACTTTTAAAGTACTGTGGAAATCAACTCAAATGTATGTAATTCGAATTTCCTTGGGATTCATTATTCTAATAACATCCGATGAAATCATTAATTGCAATTGATCATGAAAAGCACATTGTATTAAATGCTAACTATCGATTGATTACGCATGAATCATTCGAGAAATAATCGAACGTAATTTGGTAAATGTTGGGGTAAATTATTATCACTTTTCCGTTGATTCGATAATCAATATGAATTTCTTGAATCACTTCCGTTCCTTAAAGGATTCATGGCATTTTTCAATATATAAATTTATTGATATTCCGAAGATTTTCCACGTGACATACATAACATGGTATTTTTCCCATTCATTGTTTCATGGATTTTTTAGTGGATTTTCCCGCATCTAGAATATGAAAAGGAATGAAACAAATGTAAAGAATATTTTCACAAAAAGTCACCATTAAAAAAATACCGTTCTGTGGTTGCGCTCAGTTTCTTTTCAACACAACTCGATTCATTAGAAGAGGTTTTTCCATTGTCGATTTAAATATTTCGAATTTGTTATACAGGGAGCAGAGATGATGTTGCAAAAATTAAACTTTTGACTTCTAAGACAATTTCTGATTTCAGTATTTGTTTCTGGCGTTCGAAGTAATGAATCAAACGTCTTTACTGAGTTTTTTCAATAGCCACCTTTATTCTGTCATCCATAATCTATTGAGTATTCCAAATAAATAGAAATAGATCACAATTACCATCAACTAATTTTATCCTTGGAATCGAGTATTCAGGTCGAAGTGGAAATCATTTCATGATTCAAAAAGTAGTTTTACCTCACATTTTTACCAATCAATCACGAAATAGATAAATATAAAAATCCCATCGTGAAGTTGATGGTTAATATCGAGTCACTATGGATCCTAGAAGAATGCCTCATTTTGATTTATCCAATCGTATTCGACAATTTATTGAATAATTCATGTGATTTTGTTACCATTTAAAAAAGTTGTGAGCTGCTGCAATACAAAATGTATTGTTTATCGATCTATCAGGTATCAGGGTTCATTTCAGATCGAAATGGTGCATTCCCGATAGGGGCATGCATCAAAATTTACCTGGTTTATACCCATTAAGTGCGTGACGGAAACGTATACCTAGATATCACAATATTGGGAATTTGTAATAATTTTGAGATTTCCACCCCCTTCTATTTCCTATGGACTAAGTTAGGTGCCTGTTTTGTTTCATTTTTCAGTTTTTGAGCATCTGTATGATGTCCACTGCATTTTTAAATAAAGAATGGAGCTACAAATAATTGAATCAAGAAAAGGAAAATCTCTTTTGCTAGATTTTTTCAATATCTCTCCCCCCGACGCGGCGACAAATTATTTCATATATCAGGCTGTATGTATTTCGACCTCCTGAATTCGATTTTGCATACAAGAAAATTCTTCGTTTAAACTGTTTTTTTTAACATTTCCACCCCCTTAGAGGCGAACTTTTTATTTTTTTTTTCAATATTTTCACCCCAAAATTCACCCTCCGACGGGGCGACAAATGATATCATATATCAGGTGGTAAGTATTACGACCTTCTGAATTCGATTTTGCATACAAGAAAACTCTACACTGTCGTTTAAACTAAATATTGATTTTTTCAATATTTTCACCCCCAAAACTCACTCTTTGACGGGGCGACAAATGATTTCATATATCAGGTGGTATGTATTTCGACCTCCTGGATTAAATTTTGCATACTAGAAAACTCTACACTGTCGTTTAAACTGAATATTGTTTTTTATTTTTCCACCCCCAAAACTTACCCTCCGACGGGCCGACAAATGATTTCATATATCGGTGCTATGTATTCCAACCCCATTCGATTCTGCAAACAAAAAATCTACAGTGCCGTTTGTTTGAATGTAAATTTAATTTTTTCAACGTTTCCACCCCCGGATGGCAATGCATTCTAAATATCATTTCTTGCACTTATCAACCTCGGAATTTGATCATGTACTGGAATAAGCCCTACATGGTCATTTTAACGAGAAACAGAGCCGAGTTACATTTTTCTCAGTGTATTTATTGGTTGTGGATAACTTCACACCCGTGGATATAAGTATCATCAAAAAAAGATTTATCAAAGCAGTGACGTACTATGGTATTGTGTAAATCGCAAATGTAGTGGAACTGTACCTACCAATGCACACCATCTCTGTGCACCTGATGTTGCTAAAAATGAAGTTGCTGAAAGTGTTTTTAAAGCCAAGGAAAGGGCCCGCGAAGAATTGACACCAATGCTGATAATGTATCAAGAACAACTAATAAAAGTCAAGAACAAAGGACTGGATTCTTAACAGAAATTGCAAGACACAAATCTCTTGGAATCGATCTTCTCCCGAAACATCGTCGATATGTAGTTATTCCAGAGAATATGAATAATTTCTCTTGCATGACAATATGTGCGATGAATGAATTTTAATATTTGTTGAAAGTGAAAGTGACATGTACAAGTTTTTTGGCGATGGAACCTTTAAAAGCTGTCCCTTGATATTTGAACAGCTCTACATCATACATATGGATATTGGAAGTTCAAAAGAAAATACTCGCGTGACGCCTGTAGTTTATGCCTTATTGCCAAACAGGAAAGAAGAAACTAAACATATATTTTCGAAATATGAAAAACAAAATTACCAAAATTTCAACCTAAGGAGTTTCACGTGGACTATGAAAAAGCTGACATTAATGGCATAAAACATATTTACCCAAATATAAAAATAAAGGGTTGCAACCTACACTTTAACCAATCACTATGGAGAAAGATTCAAGAAACTGGACTGGTCAGTGATTACAAAGATGACGACAAAACACATTTGCCAGAAGAATGGATTGACGAAGGGTGGCTCAGCATTAGGGATTCCTCGCCAACAAGTGATAATATTGTCAAATTCAATTACTATTTCGTAGAAGAAGACTCTGACAGATCCTGGGTATATTTTAAGAGTCGTCATCGTACGACCAACGTTGTTGAATGGTGGCACAGCAAACTTAATTAAAAATATAAAATCACATACAAATACCTACATGAGAATTACTACAAGTTTTATACGACGAAGCTGTTTATTTCAAAATAATTAATGAGAGGGAAAAAATGCCAGCACCAAAAAGAACCAAAAATCCAGAATATAATTGATGCTTCTGAATAAGAAGCTGAGTATAAAGACACTTTATGTTGTAAAGGATAAAACTGTTTGAATCTATTGTGTTTGAGCGTCATGTATTGCCACTTGGGGACTTAGATATCTAGATGTTGCTTGAAAGAGTTCAAATTTCCTTCACTAAAAGAATTCTACTAGTCACCTATATGAAGTTAGCGAGACAACTCCGAAAAAATTGATAACAGATTATTCCATAATTTGCCGCCTTTTTGTCGCTAATTAGTTGCGAAGAAAAAAAATTGTCGCTCTTTTTTTTTTTAAATATGTGATGTTTCGCTAACTTCATATGAAGTTAGCGAAACAACTTCTGTAATATCTATCTTTTCTCAGTTCTGAAGTATCCAGAATTTGCCGCCTTTTTGTCGCTAATTAGTTGCGGAGAAAAAAATTGTCGCTCTATTTATAAAAAAAATATGCGATGTTTCGCTAACTTCATATGAAGTTAGCGAAACAACTTCTGTAATATCTATCTTTTCTCAGTTCTGAAGTATCCAGAATCTGCCGGTTTTTTGTCGCTAATTAGTTGCGGAGAGAAAAAACTATTATCTTAAAAATTATACGATGTTTCAACAACTCCCGTTACTTTTATCTTTTCTCACTTTTTAGGCACAAATTGCTGCTTTTTTTCGATAATTAGTTGTGGAAAGAAAATATTCGTCTATTCTTTCTTTCAAAAATTTGCAATGTTTTGATAACCTTATATGAAGTTAGCGGGACAACTTCCGTCTTTTTTTATTATTTTAAATGGTCTTATTCAGCTTACAGTTTTGTTTATTTGTGTGGGTTGAATCTAGTAATTGAAATTGTATTCCTTTCCTGTTGAGCTATGAATCTGAAATATCATTGTAAATCCAAGATGGCCGTCGCCACAAAAAGGCGGATGACATATTTTGTTCAACTCCCTCAATATGGGTATCAAATGAAAGGACTGAACCAGTACAAAGATAGTACTCCGTGAAAAAATAGTACTCCATGTGGGAATTTTGGGGAAAAAGTTTTAGTTTCAAAATGTTATTGTAAATATTGCTCAAATCATCCAGGTCTGTATTTTTGTTTATACTGTTGGTATCATTCTTGATGGAAAACATTTCTTTAAATAACCTTTTATGTAAGTTATTCTCTGTGCAAAGTACTTCAAAATGGTTGTAATCCAAAATGTGCTCACTGGAGATGACATTCTCAGCCAGTGCCAAAGTTAATTTCTTTGTATTGCTATCACTTTTATGGTACGTTAGGCGTCCAGACAAAGTTCTTGATGTTTGTCCAATATATGCTGTGTCACAAGTCTGACAGGGAATTGGGTAAACGACATTTGATTTTTCCAGCCTTTTCCAAGGTTTCAATTGGTAAGTTTCAGAGGGGAGACTATTAGTAGTAGTGACGATGCGTTGGGCAATTTTGATATTCTCATTTTTGAAGACATTTATAAGCTTTAACGATTGAAAATATGGTAACAAACAGAAAAATAAGTGATTGAAACACTTTTGGTTGGGAGGATGAACTGAGAACAGATAGAAATTACGGAAGTTGTTTTGCTAACCTCATATGAAGTTAGCCAAACATCGCAAAAAAAAAAAGAGCACAATTTTTTTTTCTCCGCAACTAATTAGCGACAAAAAGGCGGCAAATTATGGATACTTCGGAACTGTGAAAAAATTGAAATTACGGAAGTTGTTTCGCTAACTTCATATGAAGTTAGCGAAACATCGCATATAAAAAAAAAGAGCAACAATTTTTTTTTCTCCGCAACTAATTAGCGACAAAAAACCGGCAGATTATGGAATAATCTGTTATCAACTTTTTCGGAGTTGTCTCGCTAACTTCATATAGGTCTACTAGTCCCTATCAATACACCCGATTCCATCGTTAGCTTAGAAGCTGGAAGAGTTAAACTCGCTTATAATATTTTCAAAATAATCCTCAATTGGTTATATAAGATACTTTTAACGGAAAATTCTCGATACCAAGCACATATCTGCTGCTAAAACTACCCATACAGGTCACCCGCACTCTCGCTCAATTACGTATGGCCAATCATTTCAAGATCAAATTCACTATTAATGGAATCTCCTATTCTATTGATCCCGAACTTACTTGCCCAGTTTGTAATAAAAACGAAAGAGAAACTCCTTTCCATATTATTTTTGACTGTCCTATCTATACAGTGATGAAACAAAATACTTCTTGCCTACGGAGTTTGGAAACATTGAGTTTCGCCTTACAAAATATAACAGTAACTGATGCCAAGAAAATATCAGAGTACAATTTGGAATATTCTTTGATTACGAACATTTATTTTAAACGAGGAGGTAACTGCAATATATGTTTTTTTTCTTTTTTTCCTAATCACGTGAACTGTATCTAATTGGTAAAACTCACATAATTTTTTCCCTTTTCCTTTTTTTTGTTACCCCCAACTTGTTTTCAGAAGCAATAAACTATTATTATTTATTTCTCTTTTACACAAGGCTTTTATTTTATTTGATATTATATTAATCCACAATTTCTTAAAGTAAACAAAAAAGTAAAGTGTACAAAGAAGTAACAAGATCCATAATATTCAACTGAATTCGAAAATCAAAAATAATGTTTGTTTTTGAGCGGCAACATATATTAAGCATGAAACCAAATATAAATTAATGCCTGCAACGGGAAAAACGTTACGCTTGCAGGTAAAATTCAATATCATGCCTGCAACGGGAAATTTTTGAGTCGTACACGTTCTGGGAATGGACCTAAGGGGCATAGATCGTTGAAACAAGAGTACCCAGGAACCACCAGAAAAAATACTCCTATTGATTTCCCAACTTTTTTAAATATCGGATATTTGACAGGGTTGAATTCATTTCCACCAAGTTCACAAATCTTGATCAGGTGAAAAACTGCCCCGCTTCTTATTACCATATTCAACTTCTTGACATAACACACCCACTAAATAAATACGTACTAGTATGGAAAAATTATCGATGGTGTTAGGAAAATACGGCAAATTCCTTGTGAATATAATCATCCAAAAATTTAAGAACTATACCGCAGGACGATGAGAATTATTTTTAAAACATTCCAGTAGAAAGTTTGAATCCTAAAACATCCGATACCTTTATGAACAGAAATGTTTCTCAGAAAAGCGCTTCCAGGACAAACAAACTAGTTGAAATGCTAAGAGTTTTCCTGGGAAGTGAAATCTACCCAATAAATATTTTATAACGAATTTAAATTATAGAGCTAACTCAAGTTTGTTCATACCAGAAATTTCTTTTTATTCCATTTGCGAATACAATCCCGATATCGGTTGAAATCGTAATCAGCTCCTGCACTTCAATTCTATTCTAAACTATCACAGTGCCTATTTTGGTGGATGCAAACTCAACATTTTTCTCGTTTTCCGCGTTACGTCTGCTATATCAGGATTTCGAACTATAACTGGCAACGCCGCGTTGAAGAGCAGACAACGGACCCCGATCGGTGCTGCCATCTGCGCGCATCGAACACATATATTCTTATTGAATGGGTTTAGTCATGCACGCAGTCAGTCAGCTGAATACAATGACCTGTTGTTTTAAATTGTTACGTTACGACATACTTTACATTTTATATTTTCACTGCGCCCGCTATGGGACTTCCTGCGTCGCATCATTTCAACGTTGGTTATGACGTCGACTAGCGATTTACGATACGATGCGATAGTAGGATAATTTTAGATTTCAGACTTGCATTCGTTTCGTTTTCGTCGATAGCGGAAACACTACGTTCGAGTTTGAAATTATGTAGCTGCCCTGCTCTCTCGGATGCGTAGAACTATAGTAATAGCAGATGAAATAGCGACCTTAGGAAAGGTAGGGTTTTGTTCTACTACATATGAGCGATACTATAGCATAAGGATAGGAATAGCAATAAAAAATAGATTAAAGCATTTAACTTTTTTCAATTAGCATCGAGAAAATCTCTCGGGTATCTAACTGCACGTCATAGCAATATCAGATGATTATAGCAGATGATAATAGCAACATTCAGAAAAAAATAATGACATGGTAGGCTTTGGTCGCTCGAATATTTTACTCAAAGCACTTCACTTGTTGGGATTTTGGCAGAATTATTCCTTTCAGGTATCTTACTTCACATAGAATCATAAGTAACTACAACAGATGATGATGGAAACAAGCAGGAAACAATGATGGTACCTAAAATAGGTTTAGTCTCCCGGGATATTTCACTAAACATGAGCGACACTGTTATAGCACACGCGTGAAAATAGTAATCAAAATACTTTCAGATATCTCACTCCCATTAGTATAATAATAATTGCAATAGCAATTGATAATAGTGACAATTGAAATGGAACAATAGAGAACACGCATTATTTTTCTTTGCAGCAGTTCGGTCCTCAAAAATTATATTTTGTGAAAATAATTTCTGAAATCCCAAAATTTTGTCGAAATTTTCGATTTTAAAGGTCTCTACTATTTGACCTTCACTTGAATAACTCCCTCAAACACTAGCGCCAATTGTGGTTGTTTCAGGAATATTGATAGAAAATAATATATCTTACAACCCAAACATGAATTCAACCTCACTGTTGATGTGATGTTTTAGTAGCAATTGAAAGTACTATGATAATGAAAAGATTTAGTATAATGGATAAACGACTGTGAAGTAACGATACATACGTCCATGAGAAGCGCTAGGAATACGTTTTTTTAATGGAAAAAGTTTGTTGCTGAACTCACTAGGTGGTAATCTGTATGTGCATATCAAAATATTTTAGAAAAGGGGCACGGTAGATTTTGTCAATTGGATATTTTACTGAAAATGAGTGACAGAGTAAAAACATGATACAATGAATGAATTACCACTTGAAATAAGTATCAGAACTCTATGCAATTGTAGAAAGATACGATGATAATAGGCACCGATACCAAATGAATTTCGCTCGTTTGTTATTTCAACCTGGTTAAGTGAAATAATGATAGCAAATAAGAATTACATCAATAGCGAATGAAATCCATAGCAAGTGATCTTTCTATGCTCTGGATAGGTGAAATTATAGCAAGAGCGAATGATAATACAATCAAGAGTAAACGAAATAAAATAATAGGTGTTTTTAATCATCTATAAATGAAAAGATTGCTTTCTAAATATGAGTAGGAATGATTGTTTACATGATGTTCGTTTAGTTTGTAGCAGACATTGCTGATGTTTCCCTGTGGAAAGCCGAATGCATATCAATAATTAATTATAATACACCAACAATGTCTTAACAATAGAAGCTGTTTTCTGACTTTGCAAGCTCTTGTTTGTTTCGGCCTGGGTGGATGAATTTAATATAGGTAATAGCAATTCAATGGCAAATTATAATCTACCGAGGAGAATTATAGGTTATGACAAATAATTATGGCAGCAACAGCGAGGGGGGACAGAAGAAGCCGAGCAGGGTTGGGTCAAATATACGGAGATTAGTCCCAGGTACAAAAATACCTTCAAGTACTCGTGTTGTAGATAGCATCCAGTGAGTTCAATCAAGGTACTCGGAAGAAGTACTTCCTCATTAGAAACAAGTACATAATCTTGTAATAAACTATTGAATTGAATATAATTTCAGATTAACAAGTTTTATATTTTATTGTTATTGGGATATGAGAATCATCAAATTTAATTTGTGCAATTTTACAACAGAATTCAGAACAAATATCTAATAGTATTGAATTCAAAAAAGTATATGACATTATGTTCAAATTTAAAAAGAACAACACGGATTCCTCACTAAACGTACAATAGAAACAAATTTAGTTACATATACATAATCAGATGGATGAACGTTACACCGACTTCAGCAAAGCGTTTGAAAAAATATAGCTCAATATATTGTTGCTGAACTCTGAGGTGGATTTCTTGCGTTGGTTTGCTTCCTATGTTTTCAACAGATCACAGATTGTAAAAATCAATGGGTATCAGTCTAGAGCTTTCACTGCTACCTCGGGAGTGCCTCAAGGCTCACACTTAGGCCCTCTGCTATTTTTAATATTTATCAATGATATCAAATAATGTTTCAAAGACAGTAACACGTGTTCTACGCAGATGATTTAAAAATAGTATCTGTAATTGAATCACGGGATGACTGTCAAGCTAAACTCCGATCTAAGGCAGTTCTCCCAATATTGTCAACAAAACGGACTTTTCCTATATTTGCACAAATGTTCCACGATTTATTTCACGAGAAACGTGCAGATAATTCAATTATGAGATTTCGGGTACTGTTTTGAATACAGTAAACGATATCAAAGATTTGGGGCTCATCTTAGACTCTGAGATGACCTTTGTCAAACACTCGTATTTGCAAAAAAATGAAATCTCAAAAATCATTGAAAGCGCTTTACTTTGCATTCGTTCATAGCAGAATAAACTTCGCTAGTGTAACTTGGAATCCTGGATATAGCATAGGTATATAAAATCAGATTAGAAAGTGTTCAAAGTAAATTTGTAAGGTTTCTGAATTCAAAATAAATGCTGGTACCTATGATATTGAAAGACAGTCGCTCGGTTTTCTAGAAAAACACAGAAAAATTACCAAACTAGTTTTTCAAACTTCTAACGAATCATTAAGATTTTCCCACACTATTATCTCTAATCTCTATACACATCTCTGCTAGAAATACTCGAAAGAAATTTTTTACCCAATATTTATTATAGAAATAACAATTTAAGCCGTAATTCTCCAATCATTACACTAAGTATATTAGCTTCAATAAATATTGTAACAATTTTGATATCTACTGCCTATCTTTACTTTCGTTCAAGTTAGGAAAATGTTTTCACCCATTTCAACATAATCTATTCTACCTATTTGTATATTGTAAACACGCATTACTTATAAGAACTTCAATGTGATTTTATTAACTAACGTACTGTTGTATTACGTATCAGCTGATACTTTTTTGGGTATGTATACCAAAGTTGTAATAAATAAATTATTATCCATTCCGTTGGCAACAACACAAACAAAAACATAGCATACCTTAAATAACACTGGAACTAAAGGAATACCTTCTCAGGAAAAATCACACACTTTAACCGAGCTTTAACCACATTATTTATTTCTATTTCAAGACACACTAGTGAAAGATGAAGTAGCAGACTGGCAAGTTGACGGACAAACGTGGTTATTGAAGGCAAGATTTATAATTGTGGTAGGTAACTACGGAAATGTCTAGATTCTTTGAAAATTGCCATTATAGGGGATTCATTGGAAAGTACTAATCATTTAATCAGGTAGGTACTCGTTCAATGATTTACATATTCCGTTTGATTCATGAAAACATTCCGATTGACGAACGCAGGTAATCCCTAAGTTTCCATATGAAATAAAATTATGCGGAAATGATCGAAATACCCGGTTTACTCCCCACAAAACAACGCAGTGTAATTTTTGTTGACTACAGTCTACTGAGGTAATTTTTTGTAACACGATTAAAAATATTTATAGAGCCTTACATTTTTACATTTTTTTACATTTAATTCTGAAATATCGATCTCATATTATTGATTCCGATGCGATTTTTTTCACTGGTATCAGAAATATACCCTCAATATTAAAATTTAAAACATAACAATGAACACAAAATTCTTAATGATCTTGAAAACACATAAAATTGTCCCCTTATCTTTCAAAATGCCTTGCATATATTTGCATATTAGTGGAATTATTTTCCCAAAACAAAACCATGAAGGTGAGAATTCCATTGGTACCCTTGTTGCATATTCATTCCTTGTGTTACAGATTGAATATTTCTATTATTTACATAAATTTCGTTTGCCTCTTTTGATGCACCTGTAAGTTGCATTTTCCGTAAATATCCATCCTCTATTGCAATTGTCTGTATCTGCAACACTCATAACACTATCTTCCGTTGGAGTTTTTCATATTGGTCTATTTTTGTGGGTTCAAAGGGGATACTTTCCACAAAAAATACCGATTTTCGATTCATCTGCTACAGAACAAAAAATAATCGGTTCAAATTCATGCTGTTGAAATTTAAAAAACAAAAATCAACTTGCGAGGGAATTTAAATCAATTTTCTATAATTTTTGTCCAATCTCAATGGTAAATACTTTTAAAACTATATCCATCGAGTATTAAAGTAATAAGTAGCTACAATATTTTTGGATAAGGTAAAACAATAATATTTTTTTCTGAATGTTGACCTATTCACTCCTAAGACATTCAAGGAATAGAAATAACAATATAGTTATCAAAACATCGCATAAGCTGATGTAGATGTAGTAGTTTATCTAAAAAACATAGAACATTAAGGACTATTTGAGAGAGGAGCATTCAAAACAAGTAATCCATAAAAATAAAACTGTAATACTAAATTAGAAAATGGAATGGAAGTTTTGGAAATAATCTTGGCCCAAGATTCATACTATACTGAGATTTGGATATCATTCAGAAAGTCTTGGATCTTACTATCTCCTATTCAAGTTGTGGTAAAAAATCTAAATTGCTCCAGTAAAAAAATCGTGAGACATATAGAAAACATTCTCTGGAGTGGACACATCGGCAATTGAATAAAGCGATAAAAGAGGGAGGTTTGGGGTTGCTAAACACGAACATAAGACAAAGACGCATTTTATCAAGACAGTACCAATCGGGTACTATACTCCTAATCATTTACAATTCTTCGGTGAATTGTATTTTAAGGAATACAATATTCCTAAAGGATATCGGGACGTCTTAACAACGAATTATTTATGTTTGTCACCATTCAATAATGTCGAGGCAAAATATATCTTTGGTGATAACAGAAGTAAAGGAAAAAGTTTGGGAATTAATATAAGTAATCAATGACAATGTTCACAATCTACCTATACTAGTATAAAACTGTAATTTGTCTGTTAGATTGTTCCAGTATAACGCCGATTTTGATGTTCTTATGATTAGACTCCAAAACTGGTATAGGTACGTTTGTTTGAAGGTTGTAGACGATGTGGTAACTTGATTACTATCGTTTCGGACGTCCATCGTCTTAATGTAATCACCTGAAGACGATTGCAGATACAAGCATTCGAAACGTCGTGAAAACCTTTAAATACATTAAGACGATGGACGTCCGAAACGATAGTAATCATGGTAGGTACGTATTTTATTTCGCATAAAACCACATTTTTCACAACCAACACTCGGGCATAAGCTAGTGTCATATATAGTCAGAGGACTAAATGTTTCGTACATTGAAGGAAAGCGGTTTTTCAAAAAAGTAGGTTTATGAGATTACGAAAATTCGTGTTTAAAAACAGTTTAATATCACTATTGAAAACTGTTAAGAAAGGTGTAGTTTTAGGATGTAAAACATCCAATAAAATGATAAAGAACACTGCAATGTATCGAGGTTTCAGAGAATGAGGGAAATTGAACACAAAACCGACAAAAATGGAAACATTACGTTTTTAGAAATAATTTATCGTAGTGGGTGAGACAAAGCACTAACTATATTTCCCGTTTTTTCAAAGTAGGTTAATTCAATGATTAGGCGAGTGATAAAGTAGGTATGTAAACTAATTATTATTAAGATTTTATGAAAAAACTATAGATACAATCTTAGAAGATCGCTTGAAACCAATAATGAATAATACATTGTCGAAATACAAATGATTAAGAAAACTTAAGCAAATAGGTACAGGAATTTCGATTCCATTTAGCACATTTTTTCGACCATTTTTGAGGGAACTTTTCCTACCAAATAAAGCAACCAATAATCAATATTCCCAAACCCTCGGCCATAAAACTACATATCATTTGATACCGAGTGTGAGCCATGAAGAATCGAATTTCAGTTCGTTAGGGGAGGAAACTAGTTCGTTATAAAAAAGAATTACCCTCATTTTTTCTATGTTTAACGTCTGAACTATTTCAATCGCTTTAACGACTGAAGCGCAAAGCACGAAGCATCCGTTCACTGTAACCAATCTTTAAAGGCACCACGAGCAACGCTTCCCCTTTTCCAACACAGCGCACACCACACATAATCACCTGTTATTCGACGTATGTAAACACATATTCGAAATCTACACAGCCGAAAAACACATGGACGATTTCCAGATAGTTTCCGAGATAAACTCGTGTAAAACTAACTATAAAACAAAACACAAACGGCTCGAGCGGAGCCAGCGCACACGCGGACGTCTCCGACAAATTTCGAAAATATACTGGCAGGCAAAGGGGCCACAATTGTAAGGTTAGAGACCTACACGAGATTCTAGTTCCAGACCCATTTACAACACACAATAACACTACGGTCGGGCGGCCGCACTCTAAGTGTGCCTTTAGGCATTTCAGTGGCGTTCAAGGCCTATGCAGTTGCATAAGACGGGCTCTGTATTGGCGGCATAAATATTCCATATTATTCGATTTTTTGTCGCACTGTATTTTATTCTGTATACTTTTTAACTTGCTTGTTTTCTGTATTTCTTCTCAGTTTATTGTTTAATAATTTTTTGATAATACTTTCCTATTCTCCAGATTTGTTATTTTTTTGTGTGTGGGGAGGGGGGATGTTTTGAAATCATTCCCGTTTTCTATTTGTTTTAAAATATGAACAAAATCAGATGCGGAATCATCTGCGACTGGAGATAAACTTTAGTCACTATCTTCCATTGTTCAAGATAATCTCTTGTGGGGTATTCATGTTGAAAAGGAAAGCATTTATTGAATATAAAATTTTTGTGCAATTGAAAAATACACGATAAAAATGAAGTTGTTTTTTGTGAATATCTAACAGAAACAACTACTTTCACACCTAAAGCTACGCTGGATATTTAACTTCATCCAAGATGTATTTTGAGAGGACCCTATCTAAATAAAAATCAAATATCAATCTGAATCAAAATGCAAATTTCCGCCTTCAC
Source organism: Gonioctena quinquepunctata (assembly GCA_018342105.1). NCBI lineage: Eukaryota > Metazoa > Arthropoda > Insecta > Coleoptera > Chrysomelidae > Gonioctena > Gonioctena quinquepunctata. The sequence continues at coordinate 112,524 of JAFIRS010000608.1, forward strand.
ACTTTTTTTCTAGATAGGGCCCTTTCAAAATATCTATCAGATGTAGTTCAATGTCCAGCGTGGCTTTAGCTGGGACAGTAGTTGCTTTCTGTTAGACATTCGCAAAATATAACTTCATTTTTATCGTGGATTTTTCAGTTCACAGAAAAATATTTCTATTTAATATTAAATTGAGAATATTGCCCTTTCCAAGATTCCTGTTTTCTCATGCCCGTATTTGGGTCCCATATTTTTTGTTGGTGGTCCACTTTCTTGTTAATTTTCCTATTTTGTGTTATTTTGTTTATAGAAGTGTGTTGATTTGTTAGGTGAAAATTGTAATTGATATAATTTTGCAATACTTTTTTATTCTATATATGATATCAATTTTTGTGCTTCAATTTTTATGCTTAACGATGAATTTCATATTATTGCTGAGGAGTTTTGTTTCGCAGAATATTTTTTCGCTTTTCCCAACTGTTTGGTCATTTCAATAGATTTTGTATTTTTTAGTTTTATTTCCTCCACAATTTCTATTGTTTTATAATGTTCATTTTTTGTTGGTAATCACCATTCTTCTTAACAATTTTCCTATTTTCTGTCATTTTATTGCTTGGTATGTGTTGTCTTGTTGGTAAAATTTGCATTTGTTCGCAATACTTTTTATTCTATACGCATTTTTTCGTTGATGTAAAAAAAAATTTTTTTTTAATTTGCTTGTGTTGTCGCATTTTTTCGATTTGGTCTCGTTTTATTGCTAACATGTTTGGTTTCGTTTGCTGAAATTTATATTTGTTACTAATTCCGCGACCCTTTTTGTGTACTGTTGATGCCATTTTTTTCATGTCAACCTTTTTATGTTTACCTGTTTATGTCTATTGATAGATTTCATGTTTGACGGAAGTGTTTTAGTAATTTTATTATCAATATGTGTCTTTTTTGGTGTTTGCAATACTTTTTATTATGCGCATTTTTTTTATTGAAAATTTTTAGGTCGACTTTTTTGCTTACCGAAAAATTTCAACATTTTTGCTGGTATTTCACAGAAAGTTGGTTTCGCATTATCTTATTTTGTATCATTTATTGTTTATAATACATGTCTGTATTTCTTACTAATTCCGCAATCTTTTTCATTTTGTAACGCTTTGTTGATATACAATTTTCGCATGTTAAACTTTTTGGTGTTTTGTTTAGCGACATTTGTATTTTTTCGCAATACTTTTGTTCTGTGCATTATTCGTTGATTCATTCTTTTTCGGCTGGTTTTTTCTACCAATAAATCTCGTATTTTTCTAGTGAAACCCGTTTGCACAATAGTTTTTTATCGCATCTTCCGATTTTGGTCATGTTATTGCTCAAAATGTGTTATTTGGTTTCGGTAAATTTTTATATTTGTTTAAGTTTTTTTATTTTCGTGATGTTTTTTTTTGTTTTTTGCTTACCGATAAATTTATATTTTTGTTATGAAACTGTTTAATGATTTATTACTTAAAATGTATGTTTGGTAAAATTTATATTTGTAACTACTTTCGCATTTTTTTTCATTTTGCAATTCTTTCTTGTTGCCTTTTTTTATTTAAACCTTTTTTGCTTACCGATAAAATTCATATTTTTCTCAGATTATTTGGTTGTTAGCATTTTTCGATTTTATGTCATTTTATTATATTTATTGTTCTCTTTTTCTACCAGTGGATAATTTAACAATAGATTTCTTCGAATTTTTATTTCAGTTTATTTTCCAGTATTTTTTATTTTCTTTTATATTTGCCATATTCATCTGTATTCATTTTTTTCTGATAATTTTCATGGTTATTTCAGATACCAGTATTTTTCCCTTTAAAGATTTTATGTTGTCAAAAATATATATAGTTTTTCCGACTTTGCGAATTAAGTTAAATGTCGCTTAATCCTATTTTTGTAGTATTTTCCCGTTAGTATTGATAATTCTCATCTGATATTCTTTGTCCCTATAATTTATACTTTCCTTGTTTGCCAACTTTTTTCCCAGTGGCTTCTATTCTCTTCAGTAACATCATTATTATTGCCAAAAACATTTGGTTTAATATCAATTAAAAGTCGGATTCTTCTCAATCATTATAGTTAGGTTAATAAAAACGGCATCTCAGACTCATTGTGAAGAAAAAAATCATCATTGTCTTTAAGAATGATTCTACAATTAGAAAAATGTATTTACGTGTCGTAAAATATTTTCAAATATTGTTAAAAATTCGCTCCGCCACTGACTTATGGTGAAATGATGGAAATTGAAGGATTAATAATATTTGATTCCAATGTTTACAAGTTACCTTTGAAACGGATGAAAATGTCTAAATAACTAATTCCTTATTTATAGTTCCTTTGTTCTTGAAATTAAATACTCATTTCTGCAGTCGATGTTGATAGTTAGCATCACGTGCAAAGGAATCGTAACTGCTGTAAATGGTCAATAATGAGCGCAAAAGCCTTGTTGTTTGTGGAAATATAATTAAATGAGAAATTCTATTAGAAGGAATATTGTTAAGTCATTAATTTCTTTCTGTTACGGACGGAACTTAACTTTAAATTGGGTAGTCGATTAAATCAGTAACATTTCTTTACATTGGCCCTTGAACTATTAACCAATATCTGTTAACACAAATACTAGTGAAACCTCATCAAAGACATCAAATACTTTTTTTTGTAGACATTTTTTGAATTTTTGATAGTTTCTGATAGTAAAAAGTCCATGAAGACACACACATTTAATAATTATTTTATTAATACTAATAATGTTTATTTTATAAGAAGCGATATATTATACAATTAAAAAGAAATCTAGATGATTTCAAGGAAATAGAAAAACCCACCGAAGTTTCTACCATTTCTATTTTGTTGCAGAGATGTAAGAAAACTAGGTTTTTGCCAAATTCACTCCCTGGATGACCGACGAGTAAAATAGTAGAAAGATAGTTATAATATGAACCCATACAAAAAACTCTATTTCAACCAATTAATTTTTTAGTTGAAATGGAGTGAAAAAAATAAAAGAAAAATTTATTCTGTTGAAATCTAACATATAATGCTATTTATTCGGTTTTAGGTATTCATAATTCGTGTATTGGGCAATCTGATTAAATTGTTCATAAATTTCGTCTGTAATATAAGCGCAGCCGATCGCCACGTTTGTGTACAACTCCTGTCTCAAACCGTTTTGTTTGCTGGATAATCATCATGATTCACATAACTTATTTAGTTTCTGCTACAACATTATTATAAACGTAATTTAACAATTCGAAGTACCTGATTGATAGGTACATAAACAATTTAGGGAAAAAATAATTATTTCTCGATCACTGCATATCATTTCAGTAAAATTGTGGAAGAAAACTGGAAGACAATTAGAAATGTTCACCGACTTTATCAATGAATTAATTAACAAAAGAAATAAAAGAGATAATTCTATAAACTTTTTAGACCTAACTATAACAATAACTTTAAAATTTTCCATAAACCATCAAATACAGACATTACAATACACAGTACCTTCAACACATCCATACCAATATAAATGCCGCATATAATAAATACTATGATACATATATATCCTCTTTAAGAAGTAAATTTCATTCAATAAAGAATTGAATAAATATAATTCAACAAATTCCAATCAATCTGATGAATAATATTAAGAAAACTAATAAAAAGCTTTACGAGAAGTGTTTCCTACTGAAAAAAAAAACATAATTTTAAGTTATTACATATTCAGGCATCCTAAAAAAAATCTGCTTTCTTACTTAAAAACAATATTAATATTGCATACAAAACAGATAATAATTTAAGGAAATTTATTTAAGAACAATAAAGATAAAACTGAGAAATCTGATAAATCTGATGTATATAAATTAACTTGTGGCTCTTGTGCAAGTTTTTACATAGGTAAAACAGGCAAAACATTCAAAAAGCGATTGTCAGAACATAGCAAGTGTTTCGTCAATGGAAAAACAAATTCAATTTCGAACTATTACGTATAGAAAAGAAAGGTTCTAAACTCTACCAAAGTCTACAAATTAATAGATGCAAAAATTCGCAATATTTGTTTAATGACCAGATCAACTTAAATAATTCTCCTTTGATGAATTTATTTCATTGAAGATTAAAGAGGTAATGGATAAATGGATTAGTCTCCGACCTATTAATTACCTATTGGTTTGCCCTTAATATAATATATTTATATACGTAATACTACCTGCCTTGATTATTTAACATGATACATCGCGATTGTCGAGTTAGTATTATTCCCACCTGAAGAAGCTATTGTTTAGCGAAACACGTGTTTAGTGAAATGAGTTCAAGAAATGTGGTATTTCAACTCACGCCAGTTTGCTTGAGATAATTATTATCTAAAACAAACTAAATTGTCGAGTGATACTTGAATAGATTCATTCAGTTTGTAATTTTATAAGTGTGCCACTCTTGGGAGGAAATATGATTCATCAAGACAGATTTCTTGTCTTGACGCACATTTCTTGTTTCCGCACCAAATACATGGGAAAATGGCTCTCAGCCAATTTTGAAAATTTTTCGGGATATTGTGGTACAAGTCACTAGAAGTTACACGTGCAAGTTCAAATTCGTTTCTATGTCTAGTTTCAGGAGATATGAATTTTTGAAAATCATAAAAATAGCTGTTTTACTAAACACTTATTCAAAAGTATTACTTTTTAGATGATTACTAACTAAATAATAGCATGAATGTCAGTCAGTGGGTCTTCGAGATAAAAGAAGCCGCCCATTATACAGGGCGGGTAAAAATAGCAACAATTTAGCATATTTGCAATCTTTATCTTTGGTCCCATTTGTGGGACTAAAAATTTTTCATCAAAAATATCTGTATTGGGAGTCTTTTCTTATGACAAGGAATATTTTCTTTAAAAGTTTTAACTTTCTTCAAAACACTGATTGTTTTAAAAAAAATGTTTTTATACTTCATGTTTTTAACATTAGTCACTTAAAACACCTTTTTGAGCAATAAATCCGCTTCGAAGCCAAAACTACTTGAGGAAGATTTATAGTAATTAATTAATATTACCTACAAAAAGCTACAATCACATTTTATATAGGGGGTGTATACAAATTAAGTTGAAATAGGTTTTTCATATAATACATATGTTTGTTAATTATTCTTGAATGGACCTGTCAATTTGAATCGTATTTTTCAGTTATACTCTAAAGGAAATTATCCTACACTCGTGTGAGTTTCATTAATTGCCTATGTCTGGCTTTTGAAATATAAATATTGAAAATTGATATTCTATATAAAATATAATTCTATCTTATTTCTTGATGAAATGAATATGACTGCACTTGCGCTTTGAACGCATGACATAAATGACAAACTTGACGTTGAAGCCTAATTAAATAGATATTCGTGAACTCACAAGCGGGTCGATATTGGATTGAACCGAATTGTAACGGTGGATAATGCGGAATAATTACAAATATATATATATTATTATATATATATATATATAATATAATTATATATGTCAACCATTTCAGCTAATATTGACCTCGTATTGACTTTCATATAGAGATCTGAAAATCCGATTATGATTTTGTAAAGAACAGGTGGATAACATCTGATATTCTGATCAGGACCACATTCAAGATTTTTTAATCGAACAACACATTTTATATTTAATCAAGAGGTATTGACATGAAGATAGTGACTAAGTTTATCTTCAGTAATGCAATTGATTATAACATCTGTTATATTCACAATCAACCCCTCGTATAAAATGTGTTGTAACTTTTCGTAGCTAATCATATTAAGCAATTACTATAAGTCTTCCTCAAGTAGTTTTGGCTTCGAAGCAAATTTATGGTCTCAAAATGGCTGTTTTAAATGTTAAAAACATGAAGTATAAAAAACTTTTTTTTAAACACGTGTTTTGGAAAAAAATTAAAACTTTTAAAGAAAATATTCTTGTCATAAGAAAAGACTCCCAATAAAGATATTTTTAATGAAAAATGCTCAGTCCTACTAATGGGACCAATGATAAAGATTGGCGAAATATGCTAAATTTTCGCAAATTTTGACCCATCCTGTAGAAATAGGCGGCTTCTTTTGTCTTAACGACCGACTGACTGGCATGCCATTAAACTTTCTTCAAACCAGCAATGCTATTATTTAGTTAGTAATCATCTAAAAAGTAATACTTTAGGATAAGTGAATCTTCTTATGTTTTAGTAAAACAGCCATTTTCAGAATTTTAAAAATTCATATCTCTGAAACTAGGAGTAGAAACTAGGAGTAGAAACTAATTTAAACTTGTACGTGTAACTTCTAGTGACTTGTACCACAATATCCCAAAAAATTATCAAAATTGGCTGAGAGCCATTTTCTCATGTATTTGGTGCGGGGTTCTTTCTTGAAGTGACGTCGGGACCCCAAAATATATATTTTTTCTTCCATTTTCTCAGGAAAACCAGTTATGATATTAGTTACAAATATCTTCAAGAGCCCATCACGAAGGAAGATATTTTTCAAGTTGTTTTCTTCTTTTTCTCGATTTGAAAAGTTTAAAGCTTCTGGATGTATTCATGAAAAAACTCAAAATATCAAATTTCCTCTGAACCATCCCATTCATCATTACAGTCGCTAGAGACTTCGATACACATTCCGCAAATTCACTTTATTTGAAATTAAACACTTTGCTATAAAAGGATTGAGAACAACTGCGCTCTAAATATGATATTATTTGTAGATCCCTTATTTTGAACGTAATCCTGCATGGATTGGGTATGGTCGCGAGAAGGAATCTCGAGAGGAAGAAACAGTTGTGATATATGGTACCCCAAAGAGCCAACACAAGCGGAATGGTAATGACGAAAAAACCAGGTCAAGCACATAAAATTAATAAATGCTTAATTCAAAGTTCTTATAATTTATGTCATTTTCGATTTTCGGAAAAATAGTATGTATACCTCGTAGAACTCCGTATTGCCAGTCTACTTTACGGTCGCCGGTTTTCCTATTAGATATACAATGTTCTATTCCGGCACAGAAATGTCACTTTCCGGCACAATCATATCACAAATATTGTGAGAAATGATCAAGTTTGTGAACGTAAAACTAAGCAGGAAAGCATGAGTTTTGAACTATGGTTGTAGAAAAAAATATTAACAGCTTCGTTCTACATACCTCGCAAATTACCCATGATGGCAAAAAACGGAAAAACTTGATTGCAAACTCTTACATACTTGCGAGTAAATTACATTTCAGAATGACTAGTTCTTTTCACTTCCTGCTAAAATAATAGCAGTCTTTGAAAAACATGTGCAACAAAATACCTCGAACAATTTTTACTAGGAAAATTGTTCGTTCGGAAATAACAGTACCTTATTTTTTCCCAATTAGACATTGATGTCTCAAAAAACCAACAGCATATCGGAGGAAAGTTAATTAACTGTTGGAATTGATTATGAAAAAAAAATGGTGATCCATCAACCCTCCTGCAATACCGTATCCATGAATTATTTCTGGTAACGAGAAAACGTCACACTCTTCATGAAACCACTAAGAACAGCGATAACACGACGATTACGTACAAAATAATCACGTTATTTTCCTGACATCATTCATTGTTGAAAAATGAATTGTTAACCGCATTTGACGTATATATCCATCGATCATGTTTATCACTTCCCTTTCATTTCACTTAACAATATAATATAACAATTCTTCATACTTTATTTGAACATAAAATTTCCCAAAAATCATGAACATCAACAGTTTATGTATCTTCAAATAGGAGTAACGGGTTGTCAGAAGATTGAAACCGAAAAAAATTGCGATCAATTAGCGAAAATTAAATTACAATTAGCAGTCCCGACAATTGGTTTACCTTTCCCAATATTGAAATGAGCAATGTGCAGAATGGCAGAACTATAAGTGAGGGAGAACCGGTGCAAAAACTAATAACATACTCTTAAGTTGCTCTTAGTCGTCACTTTTGTTCCCTCATTTTAAATCTTCTATTTGCTTTTACTTTACTCCAGACAATGAAGGGTTATCTGATTCTTTACTGTTTCTTGAGATCTTTGTCAAACGATTGTATATATTTTCTGCTCTTACTTGTTTCAGATATGAATCTATAGACTCAGTTTACTGAAGAATCACGACAAAATCCTCCACCTTTTCTCCCAAAACTAAACAATATGATGTTTGAAACGCAAATGGCTTTAGCGGACATCTTCATATTCCGATTCGCCTCGCTAAAGCTTCATTTTGCGTACTTGATACATAAACTATTATTTGTGACTTATCTAGCCTATTTTTTGGAATGCTGAACTTTACGGAGTTGTCCAATTTTGTTAACTAATTTTGGTGGAGATGAGAGAGGAGGAATGACACAATTATCTTTATTCTTTAAAAATTTGTGGCCCAGTTCACAAAAAAGTAGGCACTTCAGAGAATATAGAGCAAACTTACTGAGAATTACTGACAACATTCTCAGTCTGTAACTAATAATTGTCACTTCCGGGGGATTCCATTGGAATATAAAAATTAAATCTGTATCCATCTCTACGATTTCACGAACAAGTGGCAATATTACTCACATATTCACAAAACTAAGTGACACCATAATTTCAGAATATCAGCACCGGTATGAGTTTTTTAACGTTCGATAATATACTAACATTCCATATTGATGGGTTCGCCTGGAAATGAAAAAAAATCAGATAACATTATCAGTCATTGATAATTGTGTGATTTGTGATGAACTGTCCTACAGGATGTCTCGCAACTATGGTGTCAAACTGAATCCATAGATAATAAGGAGGATTTTTTTCACAAAGTTCTTTTGTTGCAGATAAACAGGTTGTTTGAGGTGAAAAAGGTCGTAATGCAACTAAGCACTTGAAAACTTTTGAATTCACAATAAACAATTATTCACTGTCATACTTTTTTGAAATTGAACATGGCATATGTCTATGAATAATTTCTCTAAGCTGAGCAAAACACTCACTTCACCAAATGATTTTCACTAAAATGGGTTCACAAAACCACAACACGTGTTTCGCTATACAATAGCTTCTTCAGGTGGAGATAATACTGTGTAAGTACAGCGAACACGTGTCGTAGTTTTGTAAACTCAGTTTAGTGAAAATCATTCAGTGATGTGAGTGTCTTTTGTTTACTTAAATATACATTTTCATCAAGTATCGGCCATATCAATTCAAAATTTCTCTAAGGATGAATGTGCCATATTTCTTAGAATGAAATGTGCAATGAATTCTTGTAAGTATTTAGTGTCAGTGTTTTCTCGAGATTTTTTATGGAATTGGTCCCCAAATGGCCCGGAAAAATAATCTGAAACAATATTTTGCCGAAACTTCGTAAAATCGAACGTTTCGAATAACAATATATATTTAGACATAAACTTATGACTTACATGTGTACGGGGTGTACGGTAATCTACCCTCTTGCACATACGTGAATGGCGAGTGTATAATACCATTTTATAGCGAATTACAGTGGTTAAAAAACCGTTTTTTTAAACATGTTAAAATTTTGGGGAGCGCTGCTCGCCTAATCTCAGCTTTCTTGATCAGAGTTGTAAATGAACGCAATTGCCGGATGCAATAAATATTTAAATAATGTGGAATAATGAATGATTGTGTGGTAGAAGAATAAAAAAAATCATTTCAGGCTGTTTGCGATAGATATTCAATTTCAAAGTGATGAAAACAAACGAACCTTGTTATATCCAAACTGACAAAGTCAGAACTAGTAGATGTCAACGCAGCTTTGGCACTTATCAAATCCCAATTATAAAAAAAAACTGGTTTTTTAACACAAAAGACAATATTGTTTACTTTTTTCAAATTATTTAAGGTCATCATTATGAACTAGTCTTCTTCAATAATTTTATGAATTTTTGCTCCCTCTTATTCGCAGTGCTGTCAATAGAAACTGTTAGAACTGATCAATGGACCATATGAAAATCCACTCATTTTACTCCCAAAGCATTAATAATCTGGCACTATAATGATATGATCAGGCTGTACTGTACGTATGACTCAAAAAAATTAAAGAAAGTGACATTCAAAAACGTACTCCTAGCGCCTCTGATGAACGTATGCATCGTTACTTCACACAGTTCAAACTTTTACCGCTAGGTGCTTCGAACTGTCAACAATAATTTCATTTGTCTTCGTTTATATGTTGTACAAATATTGTTATCATAGTATTTTCAATTGTTACCGAAACATCACATTGAATTTATGTTTGGGTTGTAAGGCTAGTGTTCGGGAGAAGTTACTCAAGAGAAGGTAAAATCGAATTTGAATTGAGGAGCACCTTTGAATTTGAAATTTTCGACAAAATTTTGGGATTTGACAAATTATTTTCACAAAATGTGAGGAACTTCACTTATGCAAAGAAAAATTTAAATACAAGCATGCGTGTCACCTATTATTCCACTGTTAATAGTACTCAAGAAAACGCAGATATGTCCAAATGCGAGAATCATGGAAACACTAACTGGCAACAGTGTTCACATGATATGAATGACGATGACTAGTTTATAATGATATCCGGAATTATTTTGAAAAAAATAAACAGTACTGTGTCAACAATATAAACAAAGACAGATGAAATCATAGTTGACAGTTCGAAGCACCTAGCGATAAAAGTTTAAACTGTGTGAAGTAACGTTGCATAAGTTCAATCAGAGGCGCTAGCAGTACGTTTTTGAATGTGACTTTCTTTAATTTTTTTGAGTCTTACATACAGTAAAGCCTGATCATATCATTGTGTGCCAGTTTCTTGGTTTTGTGAGGATTATAATGCTTTGGGAGTAAAATGAGTGGATTTTCATATGGTCCAGTGTTCATTTTTAACAGTTTCCATTGGCAGTACTGCGAATAAGAGGAAACAAATAGCCATAAAATTATTGAAGAAGAAGACTAGTTCATAGTGATGACCCTAAATAATTTGAAAAATTAACAATACTGTCTTTTATGTTGATAAAACAGTTGATAACAGTGATTTAATAAGTGCGATTTGATAAGTGCCAAAGCTGAGTTGACATCTACTAGTTCCGACTTTATTTACCAGTTTGGATATAACGAGGTTCGTTTGTTTTCATCACTTTTAAATTGAATATCTATCGCAAACATCCTGAAATGGAATTTTTTTATTCTTCTACTACACAATCAATTCATTATTTCACATTATTTGAATGTTTATTGCATCCGGCAATTGCGTTCACTTACAGCTTTGATCAAGAAAGTTGAGGTCAGGCGAGCGGATTTTTAACCACTGTAATTTGCTATGAAATGGCATTCTACACTCGCCATTCACAGATGTGCAAGAGGGTAGATTACAGCCTGTATAACTGGCATTTTATTTATTTATTTGTCATTATAGTGCCTCAAAACACTTTGGATAATCTTACGTGACAAAATAAAAATGACCATCGATATACCTATCGATAACGAGTAATGAGTGGTTCAAATATCCAGTCACTGTAAATTAAGTATTATCTCGAGATAATGGATAATTGGAAACCAATAAAATCGTATAATGAGCAATCACCAATCGTATCAATTTAATGGATTGAATTTGAATGGTTAGAATACTTTTATTAGAAGTTAATCGACCGAAGTGTTTACGTCAAAAAAAACACTGAAAATTATTCTGCTTCAAGTTATTATGGATTTGTTCATTACTAGATATTTTTTCTGATACTTAGTGTTCTAATCAAGGCCGTACCCAGAGAAGAATTTCGTGGGGGTTTGGTAGTAACTTTTATTCGGAAATACTTCTCAGGATCATTACTTGGAATATTACGAATAGTTTATATTTAGAAAAACTAAGGGTATTTAAACAAAATTGAAAAATGTGAATTAGTGTATGGTATGTACATAAAACTACCTGATTTTCACCTTATTCCAGATATATTTTACAGATTTCGGGGATGGGGGTTAATACTTGAAATAAGTTCAATGTATTCTTCTGAATAAAGAGTATCATATGTTAGAATAAACAAAGTATTTCTTGAAGTTATACATGTCAAACTAGAATTCTTATATGGACCTCTTGTTCTGAACTTTTTAGAAGAGGCTTTTCAGTCGCGTTTATTTTAAGTAATTTTTGTCGTTCCCATCGATTTATTAGAATTTTCGGTCTGACATGACATCAATATGAATCTAAATTCCCAACACAAAAAATGTATTCTTAACAATAAACTGTTTAATTTATTGGTGTTGAATATAATTTGAAAAATATGCTCCTACAAATAATTTTCTTATATGAGAGTTTCGATAATTTCAATACAATGATTAGTCAATTTTTGTTTTAATATATTCGAATGGAAGCTTGTCTTGAGTCTATTTTTTTTTCATTCACTTGGTCATGTCAACTGTTTCTGAATTAATTTTTTCAAAGGATGTAGAAATGAGATATCCATAACTAAAAAAAACGTAGTTACAAAATAAAATCAAACGATAAAAAAATCTTGAATTCACAGAAGATGTTCAAACAATCTACAATTTTGAGCTATGAACAAATTAAGTCTATATCTATTGCTCTTCGAATTTCAATTAAAGATGATATTCTAATAGAGCGGAAAACTTCTCTAGTTATTTTCTTCATGTCTTCTAGTGTCTTGGTTTCTCGCGAGTAGACCTCTCCTTCAACATATTCACAGAGATAGAAATCTGGGGGCGTGAGGACTGGGGACCTTGCTGCCCCTCCAGAAATGTACCATTTGCAATTTCCCTTGTACCTGTGTACATTCCATATCGAACTGCATACACTCTACTGGCTAAAAGCAGCTTCTGTAACATTTTCCCGGAATGTAGATTATATTTTCATTTGTATCAAATCACGCTTGGAACATTCGAATGTTATAGGAATTGTCAACAAAATTGGCATTTACTTATCGAGGAGGTGAATTTATAGTTGAAATCTAATATTTTTTGGCTTCAAAATGAAATTATCCACCGAAGAAAAGATAAAAATGATCAACATAGTGGGTGACTGTGATAGAAATTGTTTATTAGTAGAATGATACAGTTTGATACCTGATTCAAGGTCTACACGACCAGAGAGTTTTTGAAGGGTTAAAGGCAAGTACAAGAAAAGGCAAGTAGTAAATAGAATTGCAACAAATGAAGAAAATTAATAATAAATGAATTTATATATTAGTATATTAGTAAATGGGATTAAATTTTTTTTTGAAAAGTAGTTTACTATTTTTATACTTTCGTAAAATTTGTGATTCACAAAATTTATTTCTTCTGTTGTTTCCACTAATGACGTTTCGAAGACTGAATTCCCAAGAATATAATATGAACTTAAACAATATTGAAATCTAAATTCACTTTATAGGAATTTGCTGCCTTTCTCACTGTCTAATAAAAAAGAACCTCGACGATTTCGAACGCCGCCAATGCGAGGTACAATCAGGTTTTCCCTGTTTGAAACGGCCTTACACCCCAATCGTCTGTCTCCCTCCCCTCGCAACAGAGGAAGGCATTATGTCCCGTTGCTTCAAAATAGTCAGGATGGTCGATGTGTATCGAGGATCATGGCCACGATAGCCTAGAATGAATTTTGTGCCGACGGATATTGGACGATTTCTAGTCAGGGTTGGTGCAGTATTTTTAGTTCGGAGACATTGCAATATCCCAGAAAAGAAGAAAATAATACAGATATTATAAATGAAACATCGACATTTCGTAACGAAATCATGGGGTGCAACAAACTGAATGTTTGTTTAATCATAATCGTTTGGCTGAAAGACACGCTTTGGCCCCTCTCTCTTTTTAACATGTAATTCGCGACCTCGCAAAACCCTAGATATTGAATATGAATCAAATAAAAACTTTTTAACAATAAATTGAACCGACGAAAAAATCAACTGAAAAGCAAAAAATAAAATAGACCTCTCAGTCTTAATGATAATTGAGCTCCTAGACTAATGTGAGTAACTAATTTTGAGTCGGCGCCAAACAAATAATTATCGAAGATCATTATATTACTTTGAAGAAGTAATCAAAACGCCGATGTGCATTTTGCTGCCAACATTTTACGCTTGACCTAATTCAATTGCTAGTTTGTTTGGCGCCGACTCAAAATCAGTTACTCACATTAGTTTAGGAGCCCAATTATCATTAAGACTAAGAAGGTTTATTTTATTTTTTGCTTTTCAGTTGATTTTTTCGTCGGTTTATTTTTGTTAAAAAGTTTTATTTTTCAATTTTTTGTGGCTGAAATCTATAATTACTACTTACTTAATTTTTTATTACTTCCAAAATACTTACTTACCTAGCTTACTTCAACTATTAACTGTTAAATAATATGATTATCTACTTAAACTATTTATTGTTATATAATATTAATTATTTTTGAAAGTTCTGGTTAGTTGATTTCATCACTTTGTATATAATTCCATCCTTTCATATAATGTAATTATTGTGACGGATGTAGGAGGATCTGTCAATGTCAACTACATATGTATGCCAATGTTCACAAATGAAAAATCAATCATCCCCTATTTTTCTACCCATATGATCAACTATGAGGTATACCCGTATACCCTATCTAATAAAAAAAGAATAATCCAAATCGGAAAACCCACTACAAAGTTATGCCTGATAGAATCGGTTCACGGACCAAAATTCAGAGGGTGAACAATCAATATCCTCCATTTTGCTACCCTTAGGAATGGATTTTTTTGTTCAAATTCAAATGGGATCAACATCGAAGTACAACCTATCCAATGAAAAAAGAATCATCGGAATCGAACTGTTCTGTGAAAAGTTATGCGTGATCATACATAAAAAAAAATACGCGTCGGCTAGAGAAGCTCCTCCTTTTTGGTTTCGTCGGTTAATAAGAGTATAAAGGACCACATTTTGGAAAAATATCGAATTCCTGTTCCGCGGCCAACGAGGCTGTCGCTTTTGCATCAATTGAACCATAAATGATAGAATTCGTCAGTTTTCTTGAAGCCGCCACCTTGAATTTTAATCATAAAAATATGTCAAAACCGTATTGTTATGGAAACAATTTCAAGATAATCGGACATGTAGTAGTGAATAATCAATATTAAAGTTACGACTGCAGCTTATATAAAGGATGTAAAATAAAATAAAAGATAATACATTGTTTCTCGAAAAAACTCTCATATATACAACATAATAGAACACAATAAAATACAAAAATTATAATGACCAACATCATGTGGAAATTTGACAGTAAATCATATTTTAATCATAGATAACAAGGACTGCACTGTACTGTACAAACATTTCCCCGTCAGGATCATTCAAATAGATTTTCTGAACTGTTTCAAATCATTTATGGCTGTCATTTGGTTCGATAAAAGATAGTAAAATTGTTTACTTCTATAAATTAGAGATTGTCTTATCAGAAACAAATTGGGAAACGAAAGAGCGAGTTTTATGTAGCAAACACACCATTTCTATTCGATTCTCGCATCTTTTCTTCTCAGTGCTAGTTTCTGGGGGACGCATACACTTTGCAAAACAGCAGAACCCTAGAATAGAATTACATATCAGAGATAAAATTTAATAAATGAATAATAACCATAATAGCCCGGATTTACGGGATATTATCTTTAATAGCCAAACAACTTGGGGATGATTTCTTCATTAGTTATGATAGATACTTATATATGAGATTTAAATTGTGAATTATTATTATTGTGCACGTTACTGGTTTGCTTTCCACAATAACTTAATACTCAAACAATTCTTTATTCATTCTCAAGTACGAATACAATAAAATATATAATAGGCACATCTTCTGAATATATAAAAGAATAACTGACTGACTGAGGTATCAACGCACAGCCCAGCTAGGAAAATTCGCATGTGGGTTTCTTTGACACTGTAGGTGAGCACTAAGGAAGGATTTTTGGAAATTTAACTCCTAAGGTAGTAAATAAGGGGATGAAAGTTTGTATGAAAATCATTGAATCTGACAAACTGTCAAATTAATGTTCGAAGCTAGATGGAATCACATAAATAAAACTAGGAAAAATACAAATTCTACGCGGACGAAGTCGCGGGCACCAGTTTGTATAAAGGAGCTGCTTTGAAACTTTTCAAAATTTTAAGGTTTCCACATGTTATGATAGGACTATCCAATAACATCTCGGAGGCGTCTCCCACAATCTCCCCAGGGGCGTGCGTGGCGTTAGATAGAGGGTAGCATCTCCTCGCTATGGAAACATAGCGAGGGAAATGCAAATTTCCACACTTTTCCTGCCCCATTCTGTTTCCCATATCCCTGGCTTCGAAAGAATACTGCGAATACATATGCGAAATGGAATGTATTGTATTATGTAATGTATTACATTTTATATATTATTTATAGGGAACTGAGATGTATACCGTTATAATAATTTTGAAATACATTTTTGATTGATTGGTTTGGTTTCAATCGGTGGTCTCCTACTTGTAATTGTTCGATGTTTAACTTGAATCTGACAATTTTTTTAGTCACCATATTCGCATGAAATCAGATTTTAAGTTTTTGAATAACTAAGCTGAATAATTGTATTATTGCCTGCAAATAATGTAATTGTCAATATCATTGAATCAAGAAAATAATTGGACGTAGAAAAATGTTCTCTTTTTCAACATGTGGAAGTCAAATTTAATTAAAATATTTATTTTTTTCCGACGCCCAGACAAGGAAGTCAAATGAAGCTTGTGAAAATAATATTCGATAAATCATATTATTGGATAAAGAATCCCTCTCAATGTTTGTTTGATTAAGACTAAAGAAGTACTTCCATATAATAACAATTATTTTTCAATTGACATCAGTTTTTTTTTAACCATTGGCGATATGAATGACAAGTGAACCCTTCTTGTAAAAACATCTTACACACAGGAAACTAGGTCATATATAAAAATCAGCGTATCAGCATCCCCAACCCTTGCATAAGCAATTGTTATCAGTGAATTGCATTGATGTTCATACATTCATTTCAAGTTCGTGAGATTGAAGTCGTTAGATAAAACGATAAACGATAAAGATCCGTTTTTCATGTGAACTTACCAAATTCCTAACAAAGAATCTTTAGCCCAACACAAAAATATTGAATTCTATATTACCCTGTCATATACCATCGAGTACTGGTCAGATAACTAAGAAAACAGGCAGAATAGTCATAACTTAATTTTTTTCTCTCCAGAAATACATTTCTATTAACTCAACTATCAGTGCTTTTCTTTAATGTCCCCCCCCCTTTTATTTTTTGAACGGGTCAACTCAAAAAATTGAAACTTGGGATAATTAAATTGATGCATGCAATACTATATTTTGGAGTAAAATTGACAGATGAAACTTTCACCATCTGGGAAAAAAAACTGAAAGGGAGGTCTTGTGACTCATCCGCTTGAAGCTCCTGAGGAATACTTCACAACCCTAGAATATAAAGTCAATAACTTCACCTACTACAAAATGGCGGAACATTTAATAATTACCTGCATACAAACACATTAATATCGATACATCTAGAAATATTTGTTTTTCTCTGCCATATGGCAATCCCAACAACCCGATAAGGTTTGATAGGTTATTTTTTGTTTAAACAAAAAATGACAAGAAATGTCAATACGACAACGAACATCATTGTTCAGTTAAAATATTCTCATTTAGTTTTCGGTTTTACTAGTAAATAGGTACCACGTGAACTATCTCTAAAATGGTCAATTCTCGTCCATTGGAAGAAAAAATCGAAGCGATTTTTATTTACGGTGCGACGCGTAACTTTCACGAAACCGAAAGAATTTTTAATGATCGTTTCCCGAATCGTCCTATCTGTAGAAAATATTTAAGGGAACTTGTAACCAAATTTACAACTACCGGTAGTGTACAGAACAAAAAGCCCCCAGGTCATCCGTCCATTCCGGAAGAACAGCAAGTTCAAATAATTGGTGAGATGATAGTATATCCTCAACAGTCTACTTCCTCCTTCGCGAATATTTGTGAGGTGTGTTCTTCTACTGTGGGGAGACTTTTGAAGAGGAATAAGTATCATCCATACAAAATCAAAATGGTACACCAGTAAACTGAAGATGACCCTGATCGAAGAACAGAATTCTGCGAAATTATGACGGCAACCATTGCAAGACATCCTACCTATCTCCACAATATTTGTTTCAGTGACGAATCTACATTTTATCTCAACGGCAAGGTTCACAGACAAAATTGAAGTTATTGGAGTGACACCAACCCTCACATTTTCCGGGAAAATCATACTCAATATCCAGAAAAAATTAACGTCTGGGCAGGAATATTGGGAAACCATATTGTGGGACCTCTATTCATTGAACAAAATTCAAAAGGAGAACTGTATTTGAATATGCTGAAAAATACTGTTGACCCTCTAATTACCGAAATCGTCAAAGCGAATCCTAATGAATTCGATATGGATATTGTATTCCAACAAGATGGAGCACCACCACATTACTACGGACAAGTAAGAACCTATTTGGATAATAATACTTTCCCCGGTCGTTGGATTGGTGGCCGTCGAGGTCCTACGGAATGGCCAGCCCGCTCGCCAGATTTGACACCTGTAGACTTTTTTTATGGGGCTATTTGAAGCAAAAGGTGTACGAAAGTGAACCTGCTTCAATATTGGATATACGGCAGAGAATAATAAATATTTGTAGAAATATCGACGTTACTGTGTTCGAAAATGTTCGGCGTGAAATATCGGATAGGGTGTTTTTGTGTCAAGCAGTTCAAGACAACCATTTCGAGCCTCTTCAGAATTGAACTCAGCTCCTTTCCTCAAATTATGAAGTAAATAGATCTAAAGGTCTTCCAAGAAGACCTTTCAGATCTATTTACGAAAAATAAAATTCTTATTCGGACATTCCCAGAAAGAATAAGAAATTACTTAGTGTTAAAGGTATGGTTTATTATCAAGCTTTCTCCCTCGGGTCCTGATTGCCCATCATAAGAATAAATTTACTGTTTATTTTCGTTGGGTTAATCCTCACCTCAATAAAACGATTAGGGTGGATTTGCTTTCTAGGTATTCGAAAATAATCCAAAACACTTGAAATTTTCAGAGAAAAGAAATACTCCAGAATCAAATAAATATTTTGTTTCATTGGATTTCATAATTTTTCGTAATTTAATTTGAAATTAAAGATTTATTAGGCGGCGAATAACACTCACAATATTCATATGAGCTGAGAGGCTTAAGTGCTGGAATTTTTGAGCCGCCAACGTATATACATACCTACATCATCTTCAAGACTGTTATTTTTTCTTCGTATACGGAAATAATCCTGAAAATAATGAGAAATAAAATATCCCAGCTAAATTTTCGAATAACACTATTTTGATTACCATACGGAATCATTGGTCCCTTCCAGTTTGATATGCTGTTTCAAGAATAATTCTTATTGATCTAGTTTCATTATTTATGTCATACTAATGAAAAATTATTACGCAGAGTCCCAATATCGATGATCCTTGTGGTTCACATGCATTATCAGACAAACTACATAAAGTTTCCTGAACAATATTGTCAATGTTCTACTTGCCATCGCCCCTGCTAAAGAGAACATGGACATTTTTTCTGGTAACGGGTAATTTTTTCAACAATTGATGCATACATACTGTAACGTAAATAAACTTAACTTGGTTTAAGTAATTTATTTAACACTTAATCTACAATTTAATTTATATTACTACGCCACTGAATAGCTCGATCGTATGGGCTCGTTCAGACTGTGTCTCTGAGACTTGAGGGTTGCCTTTTTATCTCCGATACAGCATTCTCGATGTTTCGAATTCTTTCCGTTGGCGACCGGCGTGTTCCAATTGTTTCCAATATTGACCGTTGTCTTCCGCGGCAGAGCGCACTGGATGGTTCTCGAACATCTCCGGGATGATCTCATCGCTGTCGACGGCAACATGTGAGGCGAGAGGTCCGGCCTAGGTTCGTTACATTGCCCTTCTTAAAGACATTTCGTCCCGAAATTTCATCCTTGAGTGTGACGATATCTGCATGACTCCCCATATCTGCACCGTGAAGTTCGATGGAAGTAACCTCACGGTCTTCAGGGTCGGTCGGGAAGAGGGTTACAGCAAACCAAAATCTTGACGCCGCTGGATCTGAATATCGCCTCCAGCATATTATGACTCTCCAGTCCAACCCATCAATACCACAGGATAATTTTGGAATTGCTAGATCCACCAGATTCTGGTCCACCATAGTATCTCTTAGTTTGGTGAGACTCTTCCAGACATCTTCATAGGACGGTTTATCTTGGGAATGCCTCTTGGTAACTAGGTAGTAGATGTTTCTCTGGCCCTTCTTCAATGTGCACCCACCAACTTCTGGATTCTGCTCCCGCAGTGTTTGAGTTGACCAAATTTCTGGAGAACACTGCGGCGATGCCCCTGGACATTTGAAGATCTTCTGCCACACAGTGCGCTAGTGCGTAGTCAGCAGGCACCTCGAAAAGGTCTCGTGACCTCTCTAGTAACCCCATGTAGAACTTTCTGCCCGTTTGAATACAAGGCACATAAACTTCGAACGTCATATCATCCTCCGGTGGCTGAGGGTGCGAACTTGGTCATGGTTTCCAGCGTAAGGGCCAACCTGTTGAAATGGACGACCCTTGGTTTCCCTCGGGTGGCTTATGGATTCGGTACACAAGGTCGTTTATCCTTTTCACGATTTTATACGGCCTTCCCACGAGTTCCGCAACTTTGGTGATAGTCCACGACGACGTTTGGGGTTGTACAGCCAAACCAGGTCATCAACCTAAATGCTCCTGCGTCGGCCTTGATGTCATAGGTCTTCTTCATTTTATCGCTGGCACTCTGGATGTTCAACCGGACTCGTTCGTGGATGTCGTCCATTCTCTGCCGAAGTTTGCTGACGTAGTCCTCCCGCATGTCTTGTCCTGGCGGTATCCCAAACTTCAGGTCACAAGGCAGTCGCAGTTCTCGGCCCATTATAATACTAGCGGAGTTTGACCGGTTGACTCGTGTACTGCGGATCGATAGGCCATCAGGAACAAATGAAGATACTGGTCCCAGTCTCTTTGATGGTCAGAGACAACCTTGGACAAGTGGCGGTTGATCGTCCTGTTCATCCGTTCCACCATTCCATCAGACTGCGGATGTAGGGGCCGTGGTTCTTGTCTTGCGGATGTTCAGCAGTAGACATATTTCTTGGAAAAGGTTGGATTCGAAATTTCTGCCCTGATCCGAGTGCAGCTCCATTGGAATACCGAATCGACATATCCATTCTTTCACCAAGACGTCGGCGACGGTGATGGCTTCCTGGTTGGGCAGGGCATAGGCTTCCGCCCACTTACTGAAGTAGTCCATTGCCACAAGGATGTATTTATTCCCGTGGTCGGATACGGGAAACGGGCCGGCGATGTCAATGGCGATTCTCTCGAACGGGCTGCCTACGTTGTACTGACGCATCGGGGCCTTGGGTCGTATTCGAGGTCCGTTGCTAGCAGCGCATACAGCGCACTTTCTGCACCAGTCCTGACGTCAGCTTGACAATTGGCCCAGTAAAACCGTTGCCTCACTTTCTGCAGGGTCTTCGTCACTCCCAGATGTCCTCCGGCGACTCCATCATGGATTTCCGCAGCACTTCCTCTCTTCTGTTCCTGGGAACAATTATTTGGCGTCTGTCTTCCCCACCAATATCGGCCTCCAACACACGTTTCAGGATCCCATTGTCCAGAATAAGAGAGTTCCATTGTGCCCAATAGGACTTAACAGCCGGCGAGTAACCTGCGACTTCCTGCCATGATGGTCTTCGATTGCCCTTCCTTCCAGCTGACGACTAAGCCAAGGTCGGGTCTCTCTTGGTCTTTCTGGATCTTCGAGGAACAGTTCCGGCCTGCTCGTCGGCAATGTGAGCAATCATCTGGACATGGTCTTCGCGACAAGGCATCTGCATTCTTATGACTAGTTCCGGCTCGATGTTCGATCTCGAAATCGAATTCTTGGAGTCTCTCGATCCAACGTGCTACTTGACCCTCAGGATTTTTGAACTGTAAGAGCCATTTGAGAGCTGCATGGTCAGTTCTCAACAGGAATCTTCTTCCATACACGTACTTGTAGAAGTGTTCCACTCCCTTTACAACAGCTAACAGCTCTCGCCTGGTGACACAGTAATTGCGCTCTGGTTTGCTAAGCGTCTTGCTGAAATAACCAATGACCTTCTCCTGTCCCTCTTGGATCTGAGATAGGACAGCTCCAAGTCCCACGTTGCTGGCGTCCGTATCCAAAATGAATTTCCCTTTGGGTAGGGATAGCTCAGTATAGGTGCGTTGATCAAGCTCCTTTCAGCTTCCTGAATGAATCTTGACATTCTTCGGACCACTGGAACTTTGTTTGGCCTTCCGTGAGCCTGGTCAGTGGTTTAGCGATGTTGGCGAATCCCAGCACATATCGGCGATAGTATGTGCATAAACCAAGGAAACTTCGAAGTTGGTGAATGTCTTTGGGATGGGCCAATCCTTAACAGCTTTGATCTTCTGGTCATCCACTGCTACTCCTTCTCCAGAGACAACGTGGCCGAGGTATCGTACTTCTTTTGGAACAGATGGCATTTAGGGCTCAGCTTCAATCCGGAGTTCCTCAGTCGCAGGAATACTTCCTCCTAAGTTTTCCACGTGGTACACAAACGATCTGCCGACCACAATTATGACCTCGAGATAACCTAGACACGTGTTCCATAAGAGTCCCTCCAGTACTGTTTCCATCAATCTTTCGAATGTGGCGGAGCATTACAGAGCCGAATGGCATAACGGTGAACTGCCACAATCCTGAGCCGATGGTAAAGCAGTCTTTTCTCGATCTTCCTGAGCCAGTTCTACTTGCCAGTATCCACTCTTCAGATCAGGGGTCGAGAAAATCGTGGAACCAGCCAACGGTCTAGGGTGTCATCTATTCTCGGAGAGGGTAACTGTCCTTCTTCGTAACATTATTAAGTTGGCGATAGTCTACAAAAGCGTGTCGATCCATCCTTTTCTTCACCAGTACGACTGGAGAGGACCAGGGACTGTCAGATGGTTCGATAACTCCTTCTTTTCCCCTATCGTGACTATTTTGTCAGCCTCTTCCTTCTTGGCAAAAGGGAAATCTTCTTGCTGATTGCCGGATCGGTCGGGCACCCCCAGTATCAATCTTGTGCTGGACCACATTTGTTCGACCCCTTTTCCTTGTCCGGTATCGAAGATGTCTTGGTACTTCTTAACTAAATCTCTTAGTTTGGGCTGTTGAGCTGGTTTTTGTCTTTGGAAGAGATGGCAACCATTTTCTAGTTCTGTGGGCAAGTTGTTGGGTTGGCTAATCGTACCTCGTACGCCCGGATCCAGATGAAACTGACGAGCAGTGCCCCAAAATTGTTCCTTTCTTCAAGGTCACTGGAAAATAATTGAATTCATGACCCTTACGGGCAAAATTGGTCAGCACGCAACAAGGTCTTCCCTAGTGCAATCCCTCGTCCAATTTTCTCATCATGAAGTTTGGGCTCGAACATCACCACGTTTCCACTGCTCGTACTCCCGTCAAGCGAGCCTCCAGAATGGTTTCAGCCCTCTCAGGTACGCTTACATCTTCAGCCAACAACACACGGATCAACCCCTCACTTCTCCCATGAAGCACCAGCTCTTCTCCGTTGAAAGTAGGACGCCGTCTTTGAAATCCAATTCAAACCCTCTGGAATTCATGATGTCCATTCCGATGATTGCATCGTCTTGATGTCCGCTACAAGTGCCTGATGTTTCACTTTAGTGCTGCCCAAAATTATTTCAATCGGTAGCTGCCATATCAGTAGCTGGCCCCTGTTGCGTGCGTAGCTTCCAAGTTGTCGGTTGAATCCGTTCCGGTGTTCTGGCAAAGGAAGGCCTGAGAATTGTCCTAGTCGCACCTGTATCAGCAGCATGGTGCAAGGCTCGTTATTGATGAGACCGTCTACGAAGACACCTTTGTTCTGTCGTTGAAGGATAGCGACATATGCGTTGTTAACCGAGGCTTGCCGGACACATGCCGACGATTGCCCTTCTCGTCGACCTTTTTTGTTTTCCTGCATCGGAGTCGATGAATGTTGGACATTTGCTACGCACATGTCCAATTTTGCCCAATCCGGCATCTTATCTGTCTTTTCAGGCAACACTTCCTTCATCACTTTTCTTATGGCAGCTTCCAAGTTAGCAGGCTCCGGTGAGTCTTCCTCAATCGTTTGTACTTTACTTTGGGTTTTGCAGCATTGTTTTGCTGCTTCGAATTCCAAAGCTCGTGCCAGTGCGTCTACGATGTGTTGGACGAGCAATATCAACGCTTGTCTGGTTTCTTGGTCACGGGGTCCATCCAAGAATGCCTGAACGCTAATCGCTCCATTACATTTTCCGGTATGGCTGGATATGCGAGACAACCAAGCGTGCAATGTCAGTTTCAAATTCTTGTAAGGATTCGCCCGATTTTTGGCAGCGATTTTCAGCTGGGAGTGGTATACTGTTCCAAATGGGCGTGGCCATATCGTAATTCTAGATGTTTAATCAGCTGATCATAGTCCTCCTGTTCTTGGGCGGTAGAGTTTGTAGAATATTTGTCGCTTCTCCACGTAATGCAAGTGTCAGTGCTACAGCTCTTTCCCCTGCATTCCATCCGTTTGCTTTGGCCGCTGCTTCAAACTGCCGGCGGTAATTTGCCCATGGAGTTTTTCCGTCGAACTGAGGCGGCTTCATGGAAAGCTTCCCTATTTCTGAAATGACCTTGACATCTTTTATACCCTCTTGAACTTTATCCACGTTCAAACTCAAGTCCAGCATTGCATTTTCGTTAACCATCTCTGTGCAGGATTTATCTACCTCCGTGCCCCTTTGATTTTATTACCTTCCTTGTCCATTTGCCTCCCCCATTTTGATTTTATCTACCTCCGTGTTCATTTGCTCCCTAATTTTATCTATCTCTGTCTCAACGGTTCCCATTCTTTCTTCTAGGAAATTAGCCACACCACACAATTCTTTTTTTAGGCCTTCTGTGTTTTCCAGGAACTTCTCTTCCAGGCTTCTTGAATTTTCTAGAAGCTTCTCTTCCAGATTTCTAGAATTTTCTTCCAGGCTTCTTGAATTTTCTAGAAGCTTCTCTTCCAGATTTCTAGAATTTTCTTGAAGCTTCTCTTCCAGATTTCTAATCTCTTCAGATTTATAGAATTTTCCTGAAGTTTCTCTCCAGATTTCTAGAATTTTCTTCAAGCTTCTCTTCCAGATTTCTAACATTTTCTTCCAAAGTCCTCGAATTTTGTTGCAGTTCTTCTTTCACGGATTTATTAGTTTCTTCGAGGTTTATTCATTACCAAACTCAAATCACCTCCGGGAACTTCGAATAAAATGTTTCGGGGTCCTCACCTTCTTGTATAAGTCCTTCTGCAAGTCTTTCCTGGAGTACTTGCTTTTACCCGTTGTTTCCAGTTCCCTTTCCTCCAATTCCTGTTTCAATTCCCTACCTTCAAGTCCGAAGGCGCACTTTCTTGAACACATTTTGTCTTTGACGAGGTATCAGTCTGTTTCACACGAAAAGTTTATCAGTTTGTTAAAATTCACTTCGCGAATTCTTTTCCACGGGCCACCAGTCTATTGTCTGTTTCACGCGAAGAGTGTATCAGTTTATATTCCCACGCACAATTGTCCACTTCGCGAAAACCGGGCCACTGTCTATTTTCTGTTTCACGCGAACAGTGTATCAGTTTATATTCCCACGCACAATTGTCCACTTCGCGAAAACCGGGCCACTGTCTATTTTGGGCGTACAAAAAGGTCTATCAATTTATTTTTCTGACTATCCACTCCACGATCACTTGTTTATTTTCAAAATCTCACTTCCGACACCAATTGTAACGTAAATAAACTTAACTTGGTTTAAGTAATTTATTTAACACTTAATCTACAATTTAATTTATATTACTACGCCACTGAATAGCTCGATCGTATGGGCTCGTTCAGACTGTGTCTCTGAGACTTGAGGGTTGCCTTTTTATCTCCGATACAGCATTCTCGATGTTTCGAATTCTTTCCGTTGGCGACCGGCGTGTTCCAATTGTTTCCAATATTGACCGTTGTCTTCCGCGGCAGAGCGCACTGGATGGTTCTCGAACATCTCCGGGGATGATCTCATCGCTGTCGACGGCAACATGTGAGGCGACAGGTCCGGCCTAGGTTCGTTACAATACATTCCTGGGGAAGCGTAATGAATGCATACAAGTTCAAATGGACGTTAACATCTACAACTAGCCATCTATTGAAACGACAAGATATCCCGATTGTGAATGAAACTAGCGTTCAGCTTTATGAGCAGGGAACTTCAGGTTGAAATGAATATTCATTCCGAAGAAGTGATTCAGAAAAATAATTACTCAATTTGTAGAACTGTTTATAATAGTATTCTGAAGTTATAAAAACGGCTTTAGCTAGTTTATTATGTACAAACATTAACTGGGTGTTTGTATGTATCCCTGTCCATTTGGAATGGTACGGGCTATGAGCTTTGATGATTTTAAACTGCGAGTTTAAATACAATTCATCATTAAAATTCAGTGGCATTATTTTTGTCTTATCTAAAAGCGATCACGATAGCCTCCAAAAAATTCAAAATTGGTGCATCAGATTTAGCTATGGCCATATTGGCAATTCATACGCGAGACGATCAGCTTTTTGTGTTGGTAGCCGAATTCCAGCGAGCTCTTTTTCATTTGACAAAAAAAAAGGTTTTTGTTTCGAGATGTGGTTTCAAAAAATAAAGGAGTGAATTGGAGCAAAATAATTTTCTTGAAAAATTCAGTAGTCATTTTCTAACTACAATTTTGGATCCCTCATACTCGTATGACAGAAACACGTATTTATTGACATCTTGTAAAAAGGTACTGACAACCATTTTGAGCTTCTTAAGAAATTTTCATGGTTGTATATATATATATATATATGAATCCTTTATTTAGCCCAAGACTAGTATATAAGTACAGTCAATAAATAAAATAAGTAGAATAAAAATATAGTTACATAGAAATACATTGATAACAAACAGATAGTAATTAGCACAACACTATATATACATTCATATACACACACATAAATAAAAGTTAATAATAGGTATCATCATCGAGGTTTGCACTCACTCAACAGAAGTCTCTTCAATTTAATTTTAAATACAGCAAGAGAGGGTGAATTTTTTGTCCTCAGAAAGTTCATTGAACTTATTTAGTCCTCTGAAGAAAACTGAATTTTGCGATTTTTTTGTTTTCACATTTGGAATGAATAAATTATTTCTATTTCGGGTGTTGTAATTGTGGTGTTTTGATACGAAAGATATTTTTTCCCTCAGATATGGTGGAGCACTACCTGTTCTTATTTTAAAGATGAAGATCAGTGTTTGATATAGTAACATTTTTTCTACTGGTAACCAGTCAAGCGTATTCAACATTTCATTTATGGGTGCTCGATTTTGCAATTTCTGTAATCGTTTCATTTCATTTTGTTGTATGGGAAATTTGTTTAAGCAACTTGGAAGAATTATCCGTAGACAATAAAGACGATTTACCGTTTAATAACTGGAAACTTGGTAGTCTTAGCTCTAGAAATGAATGATTCATCGTAAGATAATCTACAGGCAGAAGTTGATGGCACTTTCAAGACGCAAAATCCGGTTTTTAAGTACTTGGGACAACTACCATTACTAAGAAACAATGTCGACATGTTGTAGGGAGGACAGATTATAGGGAGTGATATAAAAATTTGTTCGAGTAAAAACTCCAGGACCATAATAATTCTGAAGTGTATCCCTTGAAATAATTCCATAATGAGACGCCAAAGAGGAAGACAGACTGCATCTTCTCCGTTTCACCTGAAAATAGTCATAGTGGGAGAGTGTACTTGGAATGGTCGCTAAAAATATGTTTTGTTCTTAGCTTTTTGGTACTTTCTATATATATATTGTATTATATGTATGAAGAGTGTATTTTCCGAGAAGTGAGTCTCATCTATGTAGGGAAACGTTCCTGAAGTGGAGTAATGTTGGAAAGATACTTTATGTCCTTGAATTTTTCTATATTCAAGTGTCTGGGCCAATTGGAGGATATTGATTAATGTCAATATTTTGTATTCGCTTCATTGGAGTATTATCTATATCAAAATTAATTTCTTCTAATGAACTTCTACAGTGTACCTATTCATCGCTAGAAAGACAATATCCTCACTAATGATGTGCAAACGCATTTCGCAAAAAACGTTCTTTTTAATTTCTAGACTTTCTAGAAGGTTGAGTTTATAACCTTTCTTTTCTGTATGTAATATTTCGAAATCATTAACAAAGCAATGTTTTTCAGTCAAGAGGTGAGTTGAAAAAGTTGAATTTGTTTTCCCATTGACGAAACAGTTCCCATGTTCTGATAATCGATTTTTGAATATTCTGCCTGTTTGGCCTATGTAAAAACTTGCACAGGAGCCACAAGTTGATTTATATACTACAGATTTATCAGATTTCTCAGTTTTATCTTTATTGTTCTTAATAAATTTACTTAAATCATTATCTGTTTTATATGCATATTGTGTTAATTTTAGAAAAAGTATTTTTTCGGTAGGATGGCCGAATATTAATAACTTTGAAATTATGTTTTTCGTTTTGAGTAGGAAATACTTCTATTATAACTTTTTTATAAAGTTTTCTTGAAAGAATATTATCCATAAGGACTAAAACCGTTATTAATAGCAATTTGTTTAATTGAATTCAATTCTTTATTGAAATTTTCTTCTGAAAGCGGAATATTATTTTCTGTGTATCATACTGTTATACGCGGCTAATTTATGTTGGTATGGATGCATTGATGTACTGTGTATTGTGATATCGGTATATGAAGGTTTATGGAAAATTACTAATTTTTGTTATAGTCAGGTCTAAAAAGTATAAAGAATTATCTGTTTCCATTTCTATTGTGAATTTATTTGAAGGGTGAATGGTATTGATAAACTCGAAAAACACTTCTAATTGTCTTCTGGTTCCCACGAAGCACACTAAGATGTCATCCACATACTCGTACCAATATAAGAAATTTTTAATTAAAGTATTATTGTGAATTTTTTGGTCCCAATTTTCCATAAATATTTCATTATAGCCCTTTATCAGAAGAATAGAAACTATTGTTAAATTGGAAATAATTTTGAGATAAACAAACTGTGAGCAAGTCTAATATCTCTTGTTTAATAATTGGATATTGATTTGTTTGAAAAAATGAACAGGATGTTCATAAAATCAGATTTGGAATCATTATGAGTTCTCAATTGAGACTGGAATAGAAAATCAAATAACTATCTGAATGAAAATGCAAATTTTCAATTTCAGACTTTTTCTTTTCAGAATATCTATCAGATGTAGTTTAATGTCCAGAGTGGCTTTAGCCGGGAAAGTAGTTGTTTTCTAATAGATATGTTCATCGTGAATTTTTAAATTCACTAAAAAATGTATATTCAATTGAGAATGTTTCCCTTTTCAACATGGATTTACATTATTCCCCATGATACATCATGATTGTTGAGTTAGTATTATCTCCTCCTGAAGAAGCTATTGTATAGCGAAACACGTGTCGTGGTTTTATAAACCCAGTTTAGTGAAAATCATTTAGTAAAGTGAGTGTATTTTGTTTACTTTCACAATCATTCTGCTACCTGTGAAACTCACATTTCCAGAGTGAACTCAATGAAGAGGAGGAAGCATTGGAGACACAATGGTAGAAACTTGCAGGCATGCGGCAGGTTAAAGATTTCGACCGAGAAAGATCCAAAGCCTCAGCAAAATGAGTCTTGAGTCACT
Source organism: Gonioctena quinquepunctata (assembly GCA_018342105.1). Classification (NCBI taxonomy): domain Eukaryota; kingdom Metazoa; phylum Arthropoda; class Insecta; order Coleoptera; family Chrysomelidae; genus Gonioctena; species Gonioctena quinquepunctata. Next base: position 142,393 of record JAFIRS010000608.1, read on the forward strand.
AGTGGGATTTCTAACGAGGCTCGGAGAACAGCAATGCTGATTCTGCGAAGAAAACCAAAAACACCTCTCCACGTTATGATGGAATGCAATGCTATACATAAAAAAATATTGGGAAATCAAGTATCGTTCTAGCTGACAGTGGGAGTAATACCACAATTAAGTCCCCATCGAATTACTCAGTGATTGAGACTCAAGAGGCAGGAGGAAGGAAGGCACAGTAGATCAAATCAGGTCGTAGTCTATACACAGATTATACACACAGATGGGAACAGGGCCGAATTAAAAGGTGTGGAGGCCCTGGGGCAACAAAGGAGTGGAGGCCCCTATGTATTTTTCAAACAAGTTTTTTTTTTATTTATTACGGAACAAATCAAATTATTTCGACACGAGCATATGTAGGTATAATAAAATACAAGAAATAAATTAAGTTACAGTGTAAACAAAGGGATTCTTGCGAGCTTTTTTCGACGAAAAATCATTGATGATTTCGGTCAAATCCAGCATCCGGAGAAAATCATTCTCAATGCTAAAAAGCGATAACTTTGATAGGCGGCTTTGTCTCATCGTAATTCGCCTATTTTTTCCATTTTGGAAAATGAGCGCTTTCCAGTGCAATTTGACATCATCACATTCTCAGTTGTAATATCACAAGAGAGTGAAAATAATTCGACATATTTTCGAAAACTTGTTGCCAGGTAATAGACAAGAGAGACAACTGGCTCGAGTGGCTATTGCCAACAAGTTTGAGAAAAAATCTAGATAATTATTTTCTACTATATCGAACTCTCGTGTGGTATTCTTTAGATTATTTTTTGATGTTACGATCATAACCACATGTCCTTGCAAAATTATATAATGTACTGAACCGGTTTTGATTCATTTCACACTTTTCATGCGAATTGATGACAGACGTCAAATTAAAAATATAGGTTGTCAGACAATAAAAACAAAATACCTCAAATTAGTCCCGCGACAATTTTCTAGGTAGAATATTCCCACTATTGATTGGCCAAAACGTATATGAATTATTTGAATTGAACGTTTCCATTGGTTTCTAGCAATGTCAAAAAATAATCACTGTAATTTCAATGTTTGAGAATGTAGCTCTGAAATTTTGGTTTTCAAGAATTTGATAGTAGAACATCTTAGATAGATAGATAGTCCTTTTCAGAAGGATTTACATTTGTTGCGGAATGTCATCCTTCTCTTAGACTCACACTTTCAGATTTCGGGGATTTCTCCGTTACAAGCGCGCCACTCAGCGGACACCTGTCAACGCCAATAAATAGGAAAAACAGGTGTAGACGTGCAAAGTGTTTGTAGAATCGGCAGAAAAATAGTCAACAGAATTTGAACTTTTGTTCTATTATGGAATGCGCACAGGGCTCTTATAAATAATTTGATGCAATCATATTCATAAATTGAAATATTATTTTGTTTTGTTTATGATTATTGAATTTCATTGTGTATCTAGATCGCTTGTGTCATTCGAAGAATACATCGACAGAAAATCCTTCATTTAATTATTTTTTTTTTTATATATTTTCTTTAAATTCAATTGTTCTTGTTTTTACAGCTAATTTCGATACGATATAATATTTTGTATAATAGTATGATGTTTTACTTGGTGATTGTTTCTCGCATATATTCATGATTCATCAGATCGAAGATTAATATTAACCATGGATTTTGACAAGAATACGAAACATGTTTTTGAATGTTTAAAACGAAAAATGAGAGGAAAAAGTGGGAGAACTGCTCTTTCATTGTCAGATTTTTTATATATAATTTTGCATATCCTTCGGTATTTGTTAGGAAATTTTACCTAGAAATTTATATTGTGGAGGCCCCCCTCTCTTGTGGAGGCCCCGGGGCTGCAGCCCCGTTTGCCCCCCTCTTAATCCGGCTCTGGATAGGAAGCTCCGCCCATTTCCTTTGATGTTTGGCTTGCCGCTTCGTTCCTCGGACCTTTAACTCGAGATAAGCACAGTTGCCCGTTCTAAATTATGTTTTATTTGGAATTAGGACAGTACAGCCAACGAAAGTTATAAGGTCGATAAAATTTATGAACAATGAATAATTAATTGATAACTCGCTTTCGGAATCGTATATAGTGTTGAATGCTGGAGTTTCATGTAGAATAATATCAATTATTCCTTGAATTTCTTGATTAATTTTGAGATTTTGTGAAGTTGGCAATTCTGTGAAAAAACAAGCGTCATCATTCAAAATAGAGGTATTGCCGTTCAGTTGTATAGTTACAATTACCTTGATGTAGGTAAAGAAGGGCATCATTATTCCGACAGTTCTCCCGGGGCATTTAATTTGAGATAGGACTCCATCTCTCTTTAATTTTGTTTGTCTTGTCCAGCCTTCTCCTCTGTGTTACTACTCTGTGGTCTATGTCACCTCTTACAAGTTACCCATTACATCTCCGGTGCGAGTATATGCATCAAACGCGCCCAAAGTTCTCCGCCTATGCGCAGTCGGTAGTGGCTGTATTTCAATCAGGGCCGTCAATATTCCACGGTCGTCGCACTCACTAGCCGCTGATGTAATTTATTTATCGGAATCGATAACGCTAACTATAGGTATATAAAACGTTGCAGCCTATAATAAAGTTGCGATAAACGCAATATGTATTTTCATAACATATTCATTGATGGATTACCGCGGCGCGTTGCGAACGTTTTATTGAAGATATTGTAATGGAGTTGCAGGAGAGATAAATCCTGCTTTGGATGCTGTTGCCGAAGGAGATCCATTGAACAGTTTACCGTTGGGCTTTTGAGTTTTAATGCTGTGTGCATCAGTTGCACTCTATCATTTACTCCACTCCGGTAGGTGATAGCAATAAAAACAAATAAACAATGCACTTCTTCGCCATAAAACGAAATTACAGATTTTTCCTATGCATTTAATGCATACGAAAAAGTTGAACGGAAAATCATTAACTCGCTCACAAGCAATGATACACAGATATGGAAAAAATTTGCCGCAATATACGAGTTCCAATGTGTTTGGATGTTGAATGGTGTCTATAGTCGACCAGCACAAAATATAACAAATATGCGCGAGGAGAATCTGGACTGGACCACTCTTGATTTGCTCCCACTTCCTACTAGCTAGAGCACGTGACTCCGTTCTTAGGATTCGTAGGCAGTGCTGCCACTTGCCGTGTAATTACACGATTTCCGTGTAATTCGACCTCTTGTCGTGTATCATCCGTGTAGCGAAATTTTCCGTGTAAAACCGTATAATCACGAGAATATGCAACTCAATCTTATCTCATAATCAACGATATTTCTAATAGTTCGTCATTATTTATTATGGCAACATTGCAAACATTGATCTCGGGATATATACATGGGTTTTGGTCTTCCTACAGCGTACTGTTTTCTGATTGGCTGTTGACTGGCAGTTTTTATATTGCAGCCAATCACAAGACAATGCGTAATAACTGATAATGGACGCTGTCACCGCTGTCATCTCATCAAGTGTCAAATCGGCCGAATAGAGAAATCACGGGAAATAACCACAGAACTCATAATTATATCATAAATATAATTACGAGTTTTGTAGTCTTCTCGTTTATATAGTTTAATATAGATATAGTTTAAAAATCAACCGCTAGAGGCGCCTGTGAGAAAGTCGCCATTAACTTCTCTAGAAGTCGAAAGAGAAATATGGATGAGTAAATTGGTTTGAAAAAAGATGGAACTAATGTCAAATATCTACTGAATAGGCCTTTTCATTTAGATGACAAATGACTAACTTTGTTTACCTGTCAGACCCAACGGCATTGACAGCGATTTTTTTTTAAAGGATATAAAATATTCCCGAGTTTTCCTATGGATAGTTGACTTGAATTTACATGGAGAAGAAAACTCACCATTAGAAAATATTCGTGTACATTATTTTATCTACGAATGAAAGGTTTTTGGCGGTATAAAATAGGTAATAAGTGCTTAACCTACAAAGAAAGTTACGAACGCCAATGTATGTAGGTGCATTTGTCATGAAGTTGACTGTTGACATAATGTGAAAATACCGCTAATTTAGAACTAAGCCAATCTCAAATTGTTATTTCAAAACTAACCAATGGCTATCCACTTTCCCAATAACCAATCAGGCTTTGGGTCTCAAAACGAGCGCATGCGCCTTAAAAAATCATCTAAATGAAAAGGTCTATTGTATGAACAAATTTCGTTCTGTAATATTTGCGCAATGGGGAATTCAAAATTAAACACTCCCTCTGGTTGCAATTTAGAGACTTTACTTATGTTTTGACACCTTCAGAAAGAAGGATTATTGACCAATGGAAACCAATCTTCCTTCCCCTTACGGTAGAAATGGATTTATACTTGTGTATTGTGTATATTTTACAATGTTGCCAAGTTAATTTGAATTCCCAAAAGTCAAAACATCTCAACGAACGACATTTTAGGTGGGATAGATTCGTAACGTATCAACCGTGTAATGCCGTGTAATCTATGTGGTCTTTCTGTGTAATTCAGGATTCTCACATTGGCAGCACTGTTCGTAGGCTCAGTCCTGTCAGTATGAAAATTTTAGTGTGGATGTGTGTCCGGCTTATCAGGAAAGAGACTCTACCGCCGACGTTCCATTGCATGCGAGAAATTATTTGCTGCAATAAATGTAACAATTAATTTATCTCCTGAAAATAAGTGTTGTGGTTCCTTTTTGCCATAACGGCTTTGCAAATCAAATATATTCTACGAATTAAAACACATAACGTAACTTGAAAAAAATAAACTAAAAATTTTCATTCTACGAATTGAAAAACATAATGTTAACTTCTGAAAAATAAGCTGAAATTCCCCTCAAAACAAAAAACTACGAATCTAATGTAATAAAGGTTCAAATAAACCACCTTGTTGTGCCAAACAATAGCCATATATGTCAAACAGAGATAAACTCATATCGTTGAGTAGATTTGGCGTAATGTTGGCGCAAAGTTGGGTAATTTTTCCCCTTAATTCATCAAGATTTGTAGCTCTTTGAAATTCTTGTCTATAAGCGGGGATTCCTTCAGATATTCCCGAAGAAAGAAATCACTCGGAGATAAATCTGGTGATCTGGGGGGCCACATGATCGTACCACGTGTAGATATTACACGATCTGGAAACGTAGTTTGGAGAAATTGTGTCACTGCTCTGCATTGTGACATGAACAACCATCCTGTTGAAACCAAATATCCCCAAAATTAATAGGAAGTAGCTGAACTGTCAGAATAATTTGATTTCGAAGGAGTTGTAGATGTTTGACAGCGTTCAGGTTACCATCGATAAAAAAGGTATGATATAGTCTTTTAACATTCCTGTCCAAACATTGAGTTTTTGTGGGTATTGAGTTCGCACAGGAATACTTTAGATGCTAATTTTCCCGTGACTAATATCGTACAACGGATTGATTGTGTTTCCTAAGAAAACGAGGACTCGTCTGTAAATTATACGTTTAAAAAAAACATTATTATTTTGTTTTTCTATCATGGTTTCACAAAATTCTATCCGTCTAATGTGGTCCTCGGGGAAAATGTCCTGGTTGTTTGCACTTTGTAACAATGGTATCCATTCCTTTACAAAATTCAGATCAGTTCTGTCATTCATATTGATTTGATCTGCGTTTTGTCTGGTCGTACAAGGTTCACTGGTTTCAACAGCGACACACTTATTTTCCTATTTTGACGCACGCTCTCCATTAATTGGCTTTATACGTGGTTCGTCGACATTTTGATATTTCCGGCAGTTCTGAACACATCCACATTTCTCAAACTTTTTAATAATTCAACAAATGCAGGACTGTGACGGAATTGGCCTATTTTTAAATGCAAAATGAAGAAATTTATTGTAATCTTAAATCGAGTGACCCCCAAAATATTTTAGAATTCGCAGGAACTTCTTTTATTTTCAATCGTTATGGGCTTACTACTAATGCGAATGGGTACTAGTAGTAGACTGCGAGAGTTGCGAGACTGCCTGGCACGTAAATGTGCTCCAGACAAAAGTGCAGGAAGGGGCACAGTGGTCCAGTTCACTAATTGATTCGCCATTGCGCATATTTGTTATATTTTGTGCTGGTCGACTATATACACCATCCAACATCTAAACACATTGGAAATCGTATACTACGGCAAATTTATTCCAGATCTGTATACTCATCAACACTTCTTATCTGAATACAATCAAAATGTAACTGTTGTATTCAAGATCAATTGATTCGTTAAGGAATCAATAGTCCACTTTCAGTAATGTATTGAATCCTAAGAACTAATATTGTGTACTAGCCTTTACAGATGATATTATAGTTTTCCCAATATGAATTACAGAAGCATAAAAAAGTCTCGCGGCGAAATCCTGTGAGCAGCAGTGGCGGAGATAACTAATTTTATTTAGATATTTTAAGATTTTAAAAATACTTCATAAATAAATGAAAAATGAAAAAAAATTAAAGACAAGCTTTTATTTATACAAATACATTAAGAAAGAAAAATAATTTCTTTCTTTCAAAACTAGAATATCCTAAAACGTATTTCGATCGGCACACACCAAGACCACAGACGCTACTGGTTTTTAATCTTTCAGAGCTATTAAAACACAAATATAACGCGTGATTTATGACCTCCCATCACCTACACACACCTGCTAGCATTGATGCCCGACTTGATTGGCCCAGACGAATCGGTTGAAAAACAGACAGCCGTCACTCAAGTCCACGTTGACCAGCGGACTCTTTGTGCCGACGGAAACTGTATACAAGTAGTACAGATTATTTTTCGTTCCGTTTCTTCGCATATACGCTCGTGTTAGCAAAGTGAGTTTTTATTTGCTCCCTATAGAAAAAGCTTCTGCAATTGATATTGGATGGACTATAACAGTCTGTATGAAAACATAAGACTCATTCGGCAAATCGATTTTATTGGGTAATACTTGACAACAGCATACCATGATTGGAGAACGATCTACCAGTGTGTACCAGTGGAAGGACTGCACCGGCATAGGCCTAACCGTACTATTTAAGTTTTCGCTCATTAGCAGCCGATATATTTATTATCTAAATCAACGCAAAAATGGAAATCTGTACTTAAAAATGTATTGGCGGTGCTTAGGTACTGTAGGTAATGAACTCTACACAGTCCGTTTATGTCTGGATAATTAATACCTACTAGTCAGAGGCATCAACTTCGAAACGAAAGTACTGCTATTAACATCCAAGAAACACCGACAAAGCCTCAACAGTCGCAGATTCATGGGTATATTTTTACTCTCCTTGATCTAACCATTGGGATAGCGACAAACAAAAGAAGTGCCTAATTCGCTGGATTTCAAGGGACTTGATTGAAAGATATCGCAAATTTTCGAAATCAAACACAACTTTATATGTTTGCATATTGATTTAGCTTTCTAACATTGAAAATAATTTTCAAATCCGGACTATGGTTTCAGAGAACACTTCTAATATTTGAACGAACTCACAGTCTTCATTATATTAATTCTTCAATATGTTTTTTAGGTGGGGGGAGTTACTGACCACTGAATGATAAGTTATCAATCACATACACAAAATGAGCAGTTACCAATCATAAAACACTACGCCATAAACGCGTCATACATTCCCAGAGTTTGTGGTTATGTACTTCAAAAACAATACTTTGTTTATCGAAAACTACAAGCGTTACAATCTCGTCCCGCAAAAATGAAACATTGTCAATGGCTTCTAAATCAGCATCATAACAAAACACACAAGATATAAAGTTAATAATTTTCATAATACAGTTGTTTGAGCAGTAGAAAATCGTCATGCTGCACGACGAGCACATTTTTCAAAGTAAACGCGTAAACGGACAATGATTTTCCATATGTAAGTTATCAAAAAGACATTAAGTTATTGAGTTAATTTCTGTAGTTTTTACGAAAAGATTATCTCGATTTCAAACGACAAACGTAATCAAGTACGTGTTATTTTATGTTTACATTACACGAACAATTACAAATGCACGAAGAGAGTCAAACTCTTTATTTTTAGTTGGGATATATAGATAATAGGGTTCCGCCATAGAGTGTGGGCAAACAACCCCAGTCAATGGTTATTTTTCTTCCACACAAGATTCATTTAAAAATCGCCTTTCAAACAATTTTATGTTGATATGGAGATTGTATAAAAGGAACATTTCCCAATAAGTAAAAATAAACTTGAAGAAATATTAACAAATATTAAAAAGGAAAACATTCTCACTTGAAGATTGAATAGAAATATTTTTCTGTGAATTGAAAAATTCACGATAAAAATTTTAAAAGTTATTTTTTGTTAATGTCTAACAGAAAACAAGGCTAAAGCCACACTGGACTTCGGACTATATCTGATAGATATTGAGAAAGGACCCTAACTCAAAAGAAAAAAAAATCTGAAACAAAAAATTTGTACTTTTATTCAGGTTGTTATTTGATTTTCTATTCCAGTTTCTCTTCGAGTCGCATATGATTCCACATCTAATTTAATGAACACCGTGTTCATATTTTCGAATAAATCACTCAACAAATACTTATAACACGAATATTAATTACCTATATTCCATGGAAATACATCTGGAGGTGATTTCCAATCCATGATAATGAATTCTGAAACTTCGAAAATAATTACATTTTCATGTAAGCATCACAATTTTTATAAGTTCAAAAATTATTATAACCTAGAATTTCATATAAAACTAATTTTCCTTCGACATGATACTCATATTATTAGTACTTTGCTTCGCATGTTAGCTTGTTAAGACAAAAAAAAACAAATATTTTGAAGGGTTATAAGTTTGGCATTCGCTAGAACATAAATTCTACAGAACATTCAAACATAAACCATTGAAAATATAAGAAGCATTGCAATTGACCATATCCAACAAAGATCAAGCGGGTAAATCATTCAATATTTCCTCTGTATATCTGTCATCGGTGAATTGTCACTGCTCACGTGAAGAAAATACTGAATTAGTTTTATTAAGGTTTTAATTGATCTTGTAAGTAAATATTTCCTTGCAAGTCGCATATTTGTCTAATAATGCTTACCAAACAGATGTGTGATATCGTGTATTTGGCTTTCAAGTATATCCGATAACGTATTGAGGTGATCTAGAAATTCTTGAGAACACCTGTTGGTCTGAAAATAGTCAATTTAGACTTATAATGGTTTTATAGCAGTCTCCATGTCAACGGCATGAAGCTACAATAAGACTTATCAGGTTTTTATGGCTCTTCAGTTATGTTAACACTTAATGATTGATTTCATAGCAAATCAAGTAATCTCAGAGTTCATTAAAATATTTAAAGTGTGTTTTCTATGAACAGTTGTTTCGTGTAGAAAAATAATATAGCCAGAAGCTAGATACGTTGTGAAGTGTTGCACTAATGGAGGTTTTATGATAGCAACAAGAAATGATGATACATCGAAGCCTTATGAAGGTTTTATGAGAGTTGTTATAGCAAAACACTCTCATCGTAGCTGTCATTAATTTCTTTTTGAAAGCTTATACTTGATTTGTTGAAGTAGAAAGGTGAACGATTTGATTTGTTCGTTTGAACTGCTCTGGCATTTCAAGAATAGATTCCCCTAGATAATTTTCACCAAGACAGATACTCAGAGTAGCCAACCCTATAATGTTGAAAATTCCAATAGTAGTTGTGTTCGGATATTCTACTCCATTTACTATTTTTATCACAAGTAGGTATTATTGTTTTGTTCGTTTATATTTATTGGTAGTGAAAAACTTCGGCAATATATATGTGCCCGCTCAAACTAATTTGGAAGAATTATTAGACAAGTAAAATGGCAATAATTAAGAAATAGATGAAAAACCAGTCATCCTTTTATTTTTGTTTCTCATCTGAAAAATAGTAATGTTTGGATTTTTCGTACTATTAAATAAAGAATAGTCGTCTCAGCTCTTTTTAAAATTCGAAAAAAAACACTTTTTTCCATCGTTTGCTTATTTCTCATGAAATCTCATTTATTCGACATGCACTTCACTTATATACAGATATCCCAAATATCCGAACGCACCACCACCACCACGTTTATATTAAATGTTACATGGAGATGCATTTATTCGGGAAAAGCAAAATCAGCGAAGGAAAGGAATTCTAAATCATAATATTCGTCGAACTTACCACACCACCGATGAAATGGTATGTGTACTCTTAAAATTACATTGGACTAGATACGGATACTTATCTGAAATGAAGAGAAAATATCGAATCAATGTAAACATCCATAGGATAATTCTCATTGTTATATTCTTGTTGTCTTGTTACTAGGGGTTTATTGAATTATTTGACTTGCTTTTGTTATTTTGCACAATGAGGTTGATAATACATGCAATGACTTGAGAAGGAAATAATTACTCTATTCTCTGAAACAGAGAAAAACCCAGCACCAGACACCGTCAAATGTAATTTAGGTTATAGTTTACAAGTTACGACATAAATAGTATAGTATTCCTAATCCCAATTGGACCGACATAAAAAGTTTCGAGAAGGAATTCTCTTGCACACGACAGAACTTTTTATGATTGTACCAGGAACGCTTTGGAAGTAAAAACACTGGTAGTATATAAATTTTCCATTTGCCGGGCAGTGCATATGAACACTTCTCGTAGTGCTCTTATTTTTATTGCCGTTCCAATTGGGATTAGAATAACTATACAAAATCTCACGGAATTTGAAAATGAATACGGGGAAAACTTGGGGCGATACCTATCTAAGATAAAACTTGGCTGAGATGTGATTCTCCGCTTTGAAATGTGCCGTACAAAGTCATTTTCCAGTGTTTTTCGCCAAACGTCCTTCTTGGGATTTTCCGCCTTTGGCAAAATTTTCATTTTTCATAAAACTCGCCCGTAAATAATATAGAAGACCTAAGTAAATAAACAAGGCAGACTTGTTGAAGAATCACTAAAAAGTTCCATTCATTCGATGCTGATTATTGATCAAACAGAGGCATAAGTCAATAATAGTCACATATCGCATGTCACAGGCAACATTACCTTAGGGAGGATGCACGTTACATTTGTGGGGTTCCCGGTGGATAACGTAATGTCTGACAAATATCATAGCATTCGAGGGTTTTTGGGCTTTCTATTTCTATTAGTCTTAACAAAGGAAATCCGAAAATTAGAAACAAATCCTTTATTTAGGATGTGGAAATCATATACAGTGAAATCATTCCAATTTTATTTGTAGTTTTTGAAGTCAACAAGATGTCTCATATTAGGAACTTTCGTAAATGTATACAAAAAGTTTTAAAAAACATGCCACGGTTTCACAGCTAAAGAAACTGCTCATGATTTTTCCAACCGATGGTTTTGGTAAAAATGATCAAATACTGATTTTTCCATTAGGCAAAAAAAAAATTTTCGGGAAAACAAGTAATGAGGTTCGTAGTATATGGAAATAAATGATTCTCATGTGAAAACGAATCATTAACTACAATTGTGAAAAGTCCCCAATGTGAGACATCTGCCCGTTTTCAAAAACTCCAATGAAAGATAAAATTTAATTGAAAAATCCTTTTGTGCTTTGATAAATAAACTGTTTTTGATTTCCCCATCCAAATTCTATAATGGCTAGCATGTAGGTACAAAATCGTTTTGTGCTTTGAAGAATAAACTGATTTTGATTTCCCCATCTAAATTATTTTTTCATCAAATACAAAATTCAATACATTCTTCATGAAAACGCAATTTTACTGAAACTTGTATAATGTACCTTGTCGCTTTTTAAAAGGTTGGATCTCCTTTTGTCGTTTCTAGGAATTCACCTATTTACCTCTTTTTATACCATTAAAGGCCGGAAATCTAAATGTATTTGTTGCATTAACTGTTATAATAGAAACCAAAACCTCCTCATTAGCTATAGAAATATTGCAAAATTTGAAAATACCAAAAAAAATCCACAAATCAGTGATAATTGAATGCAGAATTTCTGAAAGTCGTTTTCACTTTTGCTAAGAACTCGAAGAATTAATGTAATATTTTAGCCATTTTTGAACTTTTATATATCTCGTGTGAGATCATCGAGAAAATTGCATACAAAAATTTGTTTCACACAAACCAAGTTAATATCTTTATTAGAGAGCGACAAAAACAGCCCTTTAAAGTCGAAAATCACCAGAATGTAGTTATCCGGCAAATTAACGCAAAATGACAAAACAAAAATCAAGTTGATACAATGGTTTCCAAGGAGAAATAGAAGTTTTGATAAGATTACTTACGACTTTTCACCTCCTTAAACATTAGATATGAAAAATTTGAGTAATCGACTATGAGATATCGATTTTAACAACATTCACATTCAAAACTAAGTTTTAATATGTTTAACAGATCGCGATATACGTATAGCAAACTTTGAAAATATCTTTTGTATAATGCACTTTCATAACATATTTACAAATCCTAAAAAATATTGAATTGCCTTAGTTCTACCAAGATTTCGCTCAGTCGCTTCAGGAAGTTCTTGAGAGAATTACATAATTTATTGAACAAAATCTCTCAGTGAAAAAAAAGTCGAGAATTGTGGGGACGTTTATTAAAAATGTATGACTGATTTTTGTGTTCACCGACAAACAAACTCTCGGTCTTATTGAAATAAATAAACCTGTTTCTTAGCTCTCACAGACAATAGGTGAACATACTTGTGTAGGGTATTCGCGGACCATACATATCGAATATAAGGTGAAATTTTTATGGATAGATTCGGAGGCACCAGAATAGATAACTAACACAATATGTTACCAGAATCCTTGTTATTTTTCGAATATTCCTTTGACAGTGAATCTGTATTCACTAGTGAAAGTACATATATATTTTATGCCTCATCATATTTTCATTAGATAAATGTCAACTTGTCTTCCAATTAACTGAAGACGAGAATTTGAATAATTAAATATGGCTGTTGGTTGAATGTTAATGATGTACAATACACATTTTAACATAACAATTACAATAATAATAGTTTCAATTGACACTTCCTGAAGTCTAATGATTCACGAGCTATTAGTTTGGAGCTTAAATGGATTATGTTGCTTGGTCAACATAAAAGAAAAAACACAACATGATTTTTCATTTTAATTTTTTCAACATAAATATGAGCCCCAAAAATCACATTCTTGAAATATTATGAAAAAAATATCTACGATCTTTTTGGGTAAAAAGGGGGAAGCCCTATGCTCCCAAAGGAAAGGAAGAACCAGTGCTTCATCAAAAATTTCCACCCTAAGCAGATCTGTGTAAATTTTGTCGAGTAGTCAGACTGGATAAATTCCATCTGTGCTTGGGTATTTGTATGGATGGAATTTGCTTATGGCCCATCTGATCGTTTCGGTTCTCGTAATTTTCTTTTCGCTGGTGGGTGCTTTTTGTGCCATCTAACGGGATCATGTAGCCGCCCAGTAACCGATAAGATAGATGTGGTAGAAAAGTGCTATTACTTCAATTGAATAAGTTTCCAAAACACTACACGCGGTTATTTGGGAACATTCCAAGCCGCGAATATAAGGAGAGCCGAAACCATATCCAAATAGCGGGCTAGGAAACAGGAAGAAGTGCCAAAAAAATGAAAATACAACTGTCGAAAAGCTGTGTGAAGTAACGATTCAAAAATCGGCCTATTCGACTGCAAATAATGAAGAAAATTGGAAATATCTTCGTAATTTCCCTATAAATTTACTGGAAATTCAACAACTAATTCATCAGTGTAGATATGTGTGAAAGAGTATATTTTGCGTTATGCATTGATAATCAAGAGATAACGATCACGATCTTTGAACCGATATTACAACGTATAATTGCACGGATTTCCTGTGAACACCTGTGATGAAGGTGTCCAATCAAACGCGTAACTCGCATAATAATTTTTAAATTAACCGGTTGTAGGTCGGATATGGCCAATGTTAAATTTCGGTTACAAGCCTCATAATTTATACTACACTAGGGGACTCTTGGTACGAGTTTCATTATACCGAAAACTGAAGAAAAACTTTTTCAAATCAATTCTAGTGAAGTCAGTTTTTGCAGAACAACGTATGTCATTAGACACCCGTTAAGCATAACCTCCCTAATTTTTTTCCAGTTATAATTTATTATACTGATGAATTTTGTTTTCGATTTTCGAGTGGGGCAGAAATCATGAGTTCTGTTAGCTTAACGTTAAAGTAGCAGTATCTTAATCTTGATAGCAAAAAAACACTTTCGAACACTTCTACATGCATCGCGTCTAGACTTGACAGATTTGAAATATCTTCTAACAGTTTTTTACGCACGCTTGATAACAATGTTTCATTAGAAGAACTTCTGCTTACTAACCTGAACTTTTACTAATCGAAACCTTGAAATATCACAAATTTCGGTACAAGTCTCCGTTTCTTCAACTAGTAAAAGTTGATAGATGTAAAACACTTTCGAACATCTTCAAGCATACGCTTGAGACTTCTACTGCAGTGAAAACTACGCTGGAAGGCAATAAAGAAATCACCTATTTTACTAGAGATATTTTCACGAGAAATGTAGTGAGTATATTGTGAACGCGATAGGGCAACGTTAAGATAATACACACTATGATTGAGTCATTTTCTCACGTCATATACTTGTATGGGGAATATGAAATCTAAAATTTCGATACAACGCCGCATCCACAATTAGTTGAATTATACCATATGTCATTCAAGAAGATTCCAATCACAAATGCGAAGTAAAAGTGTTAATCTGAATTTTATTTCAAATATTTTATTGTTGTAAATGTATAACAATAATTGGATGGAAGCAAAAACACAAATTTCAGCTTTAAGAATGGTACATTGTGCTACGCAAGTTCGAGTAGAAATTGACGAGAAATAATGGCGATCAGAAAAACTACATTATTACGGAATATTTTGCTTTATCAAAGCATATTTTCATGTTGTTTTAATTGTTCCTCAAAAACAGGAAAAATTATTGTTATGAATCAATATGTACTTGCGTGTATGCTCTACTGTTAGTTTTGAGCAAACCGACCTTGATAGAGTTTATGAATTTCTGCAATTTGTTTTTTGAATTATTTATTCATAGGATTTTTCTACCTGCTTCTATCAACATCAACCTATAGCTCTCCGTTAAGGCTGAGATCATTACAACTACAGGGGAGGCCATTTAACTAGTCAGGGCAATAAACAGTTGAAAGTTATCACTACTCGTGTAGCCAAAACTATACTGAGACCACATTGTGGAAAGACAATGGTTGTTCTTTTTACAAGATTTCATTTAGTTTCACCTGTCCCGGTGTCTGTCTGTCTGTCTGTAATCAAATCTTGCAAGTTAAATTTGACCCACTTCTAGTTGCCCGATTAACGTGAAATTTGGCAGGTGTTCATAGTTCCTATGGCAATGCATTATGGAATTTTTCTTAAAGAAAAAACAAAATGACGGCTCCAAGATGGCGGACGATCTCTGTGATTATGGTCCGATTCTATTTAAAATTGGTATGTGGAGGTTTTCGGGGTCGGAGATTATATGAATTTATTGTCAAAATTCATAAATTCAAGTCGGCGGCTCCAAGATGGTGGACAAGTTTTGTGATAATGGACCGTTTCTATTCAAAATTAGTATGTCGGGGTTTTTGGGGTCGGAGATTATGAATTCAGTCGAAGATTATTGATTTTTTGTCAGAATTCATGAATTGAAGATGGCAGCTCCAGGATGGCGGACGAGTTGTACTTTAGATGGTCTCCTCATTGAAGAACTAAATAGCTTAGAACTTACAGGAAAAAGGCCTCTTAATGACGATGCATTGAAAAAAATGCATAGATTAAGGCGTACTTACTAAAAAGCACAAAATAAAATAATTATTAAAAAAAACTTTCTAAGACAAGCTTTTATTCGAATGCGCTAAAAAGTCAAAAATAATTGCTTTGGATGTGCGACGTAGGTTATTCCGTGATTTATAGATTCAAAAGCTTGTCGCTTTTGTATTCGAACTAAACTGTGCGACAAGCTTCTTGAATCTATAACTCACGGAATAACCTGCGTCCACAGACATATAATAATATGGACTGGTTGTGAGAAAGAGACCATTGATATCAGAACCTGTGAAAAAGGACAGAATGAGTTCAGGCAAAACATTGGTTTCGTATATTGTTTATATGTGTTTTGGGGTGGTGTTTTGAAAGTTTTTAATAAATTTATCCAGTGTTTCTGAACTGTTTGACAAGTAATAAACATTCTTAAATACCTATGCCTTCTTCGTGTGCAGCCTACAATTGTGTAGTTAGATACAAAAAAGGGCTGGATGTGAAATTTCATAGGTGAGTAGTAAGCATGGAGTGTAGGTAGTGATTTGTGGATTTTTTAACACATTTTCACAGGTTTCCAAACTTATGAGAAAATTTTAATTTAATTTCTGTCTCGCACAAACTGGTAACATTTTACGTGACTTCTCTTGTTTATATAACTTCGTTTTATTTTTGTGCCTGGGTTGGTAGGATTTTGTTTGATTCGGGGGTAGAATTTGATGTTTTTTCCCGAGCAATTGCTTAAACTAATGTTGTTTAATAATATTCATAGAAGTATAATGTGATTTGTTTGATTCCCAAAATTTTCTTTTTTTTCCGAAAACAAACGCAGAAATATATGTTTTTAAATCGAAGAATGTTTTCTTCAAACATGGATTTTTTACTCCGTTGGAGTAACGGCATACTTTTACTCCGCCGGAGTAAAGATATTTTTTTACAGCGCCAGGCTGGAATAGACTTCCCTACGGATTGTCCGTCGACCTCCGTTACGCTCGATAGAAAAAATATCACTTTTATTCCCAATAACACGTACTATTTTCCTCAGTATTTCCCAAAAATAATTGGGCCTTTTTTTCTACAAACACGAAATTTTATAGATTACATAAACGTTTTTTATGTAGGCATTATTGATAACAAATTTTGAAATCGCCGGAGTTCCCAATTTAGTTCATGATATCGAATATAAATTTAATTGTCAATAATTTTTTTCATTCCTGAACTTTCTGAAAACTTTGGAAGAGATATAAAAAACATTTTCTTTCAGAAGGAGGCTCAATGGAATTCTTTTGTTTCTGAAAAATTTCATGAAAATATGTCGCATAAAGTTCCTCACTGTGATTCCTTGAACTTTTTAAAATCTCATCTCATTCAAAGTAGTCAATATTTCCCTTGAAAAAATAAAAAGAAACAGGTTTTTCCAATGTAATGCCGTAGCCAATTTGTATATTTTGCTTTGTCTTATTTCTATCCTTCACAACATCTCTCTCTCTCTCATATATAGTCCGCCAGGAACTGTGTGTTAAAGTCACGTGACGGCCAGTCCATCAGATATCATGTCTATGCCTGCGTCGCACATCCAATGCAATTATTTTTTACTTTTTAGCGCATTTGAATAAAAGCATGTTTTTAAAAAGGTTTTTTTATTAATAATTTTTTCAGTTTGAGTAGGCATTTCCGATCAATATGCAGTGTTTATTGCATTCTTCTAAAGATCCTGCTCCTGTTAATTCATCCGCTGTTTCATAGCCAGTACGTTTTCTATGAACTGGCACCAAGTGTGTTAAGGTTTCCCAGTTTATTGAGTACATTGGAACAAGAGTAGTGATTTAACATCCTACAAAACTTAAATATTCAACACCCCATTAAAAGCGAAGAAGAATATCGGAAACATGTGATTTGGTTCCCAGATTAAGAAGGGTTTGGAAAAATGTGTAATTCGGTTCCCGATATTTTAGGTTTGCCTAATTTTATATTTAATTTGGTTTCCGACATTTTTAATTCGCCTGGTCTCTAAGTGTAATTTGGTTCCTGGAAAAATTTTTATTTTAACCAATTAATTTTTATTTTATTTCTTTCCTATTAAAAAAAAAATATTTACTTTTCATTTGTTTATTAAATCAATAATTTTTTATTTTTATAAACATACAACATATACATCACAAGCTTCTATCGTTCTATACTTCTTATCTACTTATAATAATAAAAATACAATATCAAATAGTTACAGCACAGTGAAAATAAACACACTTAATAAAATGTAGTCGACTAATTTCATTTCTAGAATAAGATTCTATCATTTTTGCTATACATTTTTGACGATTTTTCACTCTACTGTTATGTATTCGAGCCGTTATATTGATGCTTTGTAATTTTACATAATTTAATTTGAAATCTTGAAGTTTTTCCAAAAAAATTAAAATGTTGGATGTGCTTTATAAAAAGACGCATTAACATGTTTATGAAGAGATTCACAAGCATTAGTGGTTAGTGTAAGCTCAGCTGAATTATCAGCCCAAAGAAAGGGTGGAAAAAGAGACTCTTCTGTTATATCGGGATACTTTTGAATTTTTTCGTCTATTGGTGCTATCGCATGCAAATCAAAAACAAAGCATTCGCTAACGTCGTGAGGACTTAAAAATGTAACACCAAAAGTCATTCGTAGCCATCTACCAACTTCAGAATTTTCATTTTTATATTCGGATATAAGGCCGTATTCTTGAATTTTTCTAAACCACGATTGGGCAAGGTGAAACCGAGCCAATTATTTGTGCTAAAGGAAAAATTTGTTCGACTGCTTTGTGGATGCCCTTCTCAAAATCGATAACAATTTTTGAAATTTTATCATGTTTACAAATATTTATTATTGATTTAAATAAGTTTTTATACATATCTGAGCGTTTATTAGGTAACAATGAAAAAATTAATGGAATGTAATGCCCATTACAATAACCGTGTAAAGTAAAAAACTGACAAAAAAATGCGCACAATAATTAAACGTACCATCTAAATAAATTTGTGTTACTTTTCCCAAAATCTGAATATTTGATTTACACGAAAATATTACTATCTGCTCACTTCTGTTATTATACAATGAAAATTGCTCACCTCTAGAGGTTTGTATGTTTGCCTCGTCAAAGAAGTCAAAAGCTTCCTCGATGTTTTTTGGAAAACTTGGCTGAATTTTTCTACGAGCGTTATAAATGTTTCTTCTGACGCAAGCAATATCATTTGTAGTAAATGTTGATGGCAGATTTTCCTTTAATATTCTGCGAATGACCTTCGCAGGTTTTTCGGACAGGTCCTCCACAGCTTTTCGTTTGCAGGAAGAATTAACAATTTGGCGATTTAAGTCCTGCACAACTATATCATGAGAATGTTCATGTATGTGTTTTGTAATGGTTAAACATTCAACACATTCGCCCAAAGTAAGAACAAATGATTTGCACTTTCTGTTTGTACAAGTCTATCGCTTCTCACCACTCTTCAGGATCTTTTGAAAACAAGGGATTACAAGGGATTACGCAGGTAGTCCCCGGAAACTAAATTACTAATGAGCTTTTTGGGATTGGGAACTAAATTACATATTATTATCAAGCATCTTAAATAAATTTCTAATTTACTACCTGACGGGAACCAAACTACCAACACCCAGAATATCTGAGGAAAAAAACGGCACATCAAAATATTTGGTTTGGAAAATTCTCAGGGCCGGAAGCTATCTAGAATAGTCTACCACACAGAACGTCAAACTCTACCTTCCTACATTGATACATGGGCAGCTCAATGAATGGCCGAGGGCTATCTAAATTAATTGAGTCTGTTACTACGATTAACAACTTCCTTATATGAATCATGCAATTTCTATTTAAATTGGCTTGAGTTTTACATTGTCTTGCTAATAGGCGAAGAATTCGTATATATTTTTGCAACAGGGGTTTTCTTTATTTGAACATCTCTAAAATATATAACTTGGCGTTTGTAATAAATTTATCGCTGAAAGTAGGAGTTGAGGGCAGCATTAGTAAACCCATTCTTTAAGAAAGGTCTTCAAAAATACATCTGCAACGAGTAATGGAATTTATGACACTCAACAACTCTCTTTATGAAGGCCAGAATGTTTACTTGGAGGAAAAGGAACTCCACACATGTATGTCATTTATGAGACATTGGAGAAAATAAAGTATCGTTGGTATTATTTCTAGATTTTACAAAGCCTAATATTTTTTATAAAACAACTACGGAAGTATGGAATACAAGAGAGAAGGCACTCTCATGGTTTGAGTCGTATTTTCTGTTGGAAGTAAAGAAACAAAGCAAAACATTCATATCATACTCAGAACCGATAAAATCTTGAGGATTCCCAGCGGCATTATCATTGGTTTGGTAATGCCCATTTTGTATCTTAATGATATATCAAAGTGCCTTAATATTGAAAATTGTTCCACAACGAACTACGAAGATAACACAATGGTAATAGCTGTTGGAGATGTTGATCAAAGGTACATCTGAAGTTTTTTCTTTCATATTTGGCTGCCTTATATACGGAAGGTTAATTTTGAATAAAGATAAAATTGTCCATTTGAACAACCGAAAAATCACATCGACGACAAGCAGTAGGTACTGAGTTCTGACGAGTCTTTATACTGGAATGAGCATATAAGCAAACTTAGTAAAAATATTGGTTATGATGTGACACTCTGAGAGTGATGGCTCAAATTTTGAAGCGCTATAGATGGAGTTAATTTTTATGGAGCACCCAGTGAAACTGACCATTTTGGCTGAAAAAAAGCAATTAAGACCCTAGTCAAGTTGGCTTCCAGAGAGATAAATGGTTAATAAATACCAATATTAACAGTAACATCATCATATATCAATAATTATTACTATTTTCATTAAAAAAAGATAATATTTCAACCATTAAATTACAAGTTTCCCATATACAGATTATCTGTGATAGAAAAAGTAGCTCACTATAGTTGTATAAAATGATTCAATAAGCTACCAATATAAAATCAATTAAAAACACACAAACTTTCAATGTATAATGTAAAGCAATACATAAAATCTGTCCTGAGAATAATATTTACGTCGTTAAAAAACTAAAAATCTAGTTGTCAATTGTAATTGTGAGAAATTTATTGGGATGTTTAAGTCGTTATTTCATTGTTTGGAGCACGTAAACAATTCCAGTATCCACCATAAACATAACAGTTCAAGGTTATGTTTCTCAACTATTGTTATGATAACAATGTTTAGGTGTTACTTACAATAAAGTTATTAATATAAATAAATATTAGATATAATTCAAGATTTAATTATAAAGTGTTGGTTATCGCAAATAAATCAGCAACAACATTTATAATTCATTGTTTTATCATTTGTTCCTCGCCTATTAAAAGTATATGAAATCCCTCTTCGATTTATAGGAATGAGGAAATCCACGCTGAACGTGTAGCTTTTCTGTCATTTATTCTAATTGCCTTAACGATACATACATCCTTGCTATTTATTCGCAGGCAATTGAACAAAACCAATGAATCACAAAGGTGAGTATTCGATTCCCACTGTGACATTTCTCGGTTTGTGAACATACGTATGATTTCTTGGGATATGTTAACGTCCAAGCATTCTTTTTTTCATTACCACACAGTATTTGTTCTATAGTGAATGCATTTCCATTATTAGTTGGCCACAATCCAGTCGAAATCGAACATAAAAGAGAAATACAATATTTTTTTTTGCCACTGTCGTATGATTAATCATCTGTTGAGATGGGAAATTTTGAAAATGGTGAAACAGCAGAGTATATTTGTGCAGCTAGAATCAATTTTTTTATCCGTCACTTACATTCAATTAAAGTTCATCATCATCCTAACCTTTTAATTAATATGCTCGCAAAATATTCAATGGCCAAGTATTTCTTTTTGAATATTACGCCTCAAGTCTAAAAAAATGCTAGTATAACATACCGGCCGATCGAATCCTATTTTTTTGTTGTCGGTTTGATTGACTTCTTTCTCATGCATGGTTATGAATAAAAAAAATACATTTATTGCCAACCTTCGGTAGAAATATGCTTGTTTATGGCCAAATGAAAGCAAATGCGACGATTAAATGTATAATGGCTCTGCTATTTCACGTACTTTATTCTTAGATCGGCCAATATGATTCTATAAATACTCTCAATAATTTCAGAGAGTCGTCTTATTTGGACGTCTATTATGGTGCTGACCTTCACACTTGTGACCACGCTTGAATTCTGCATTCCAATTATAGACCATTGATTTTGATGAGCAGAAATACTAGTGTCTATGAGCGACAATAGACCACTGAAGGTCTTTCAAGACCCATTCACCTGTAACCTATTCTTAAATGTAGGTATTTTTAGATAAAGTGAAATGAGGAGTAGTATTTTCGCTTACAATTATTTCTTTCAACGAAATGTAAATAAGACTAACTCAGAAAAAATACTCCAATCAATGGTAGTTCTTTACCTGACAATTGGGATAAAGACATTATTAACGCACGCATGTGAGAATTGTAATCACATAAGTACGTTAAT
Organism: Gonioctena quinquepunctata; assembly: GCA_018342105.1. Lineage (NCBI taxonomy): Eukaryota > Metazoa > Arthropoda > Insecta > Coleoptera > Chrysomelidae > Gonioctena > Gonioctena quinquepunctata. The sequence goes on from JAFIRS010000608.1 coordinate 164,783, forward strand.
AATGTAGTATCCCACGCATTGCCTACAAAATTGTATCTACAACTGTCAAGGTATTTATTACTATGTATAAAAATATCTTATTAATATTCCATTTCGACGTACTCATGTACGTATTCTGAAAATTAAAAATACAAGTTGCCTGTGATCATTTTTATAACCGTAGCAACGGTAGGTATAAACAATGCCTGCAATAAGAGACAGAAATCTGTTACATTCTTGATAGCCAGCCATAATTTCATTAAAAATTAAAAATGTCTTATTCCTCGAAACAGCTGACTTCAAAAACCTATACAATAGGTTTATGTTGGTCGCATATCCATAAAAAAACAACTACTTCTCTGGCTAATGCCTCGACGGACGTTGAATGACATTCGATGGATAAACGTGCAAAATCCTATTTTTAATAACTAATATATTTTATATAATAAACTATTAGAATTATTTATAGACTAAATTATTTAATATTAGAAATTTGGCATAATAATGTTTAATTGATAATTTTGATTTAATATTAAATAAATCAATTTTATGTAAATATTGATTTTTTTATTTGAAAATGTATTTAATGTAAATATTAGATTAATTTTTATTGGGGATTTTGTGATTAATTTTTATTTTTTTTCCAGATTTTTCTTCTTTGATGGCTAATTACTATTAGAATAAATTTGTTTGTATTATTGTTTAAAGTATGAAATATATTTAGAGGCAAAAAAGAATTTTTTTTAAAAAATTAAATGGAAAAAAATTTTTTTAATGTTTTATGGGGTTGTGATAAACTTTTTTTTTATTAATAAAATTATGGAATTTTATTGGGATTTTAGTTTTATAAAATAATTAATTTTATTATTATATTTTAATTATTTTTTTAAATTTTTTTTTAAAATTAGGTTAGATATTTGATTTAGTGGGATAAATTGAATTATTTAAATTTAAGGTTGATTAATTTTTGAAATTTATTTTATTATTATATTTTCATTATTTATATTTGAATGGAATTTTATTTTTAAATTTTTATTTAAATTAAATAAAAATTAGGTTAGATATTTAATTTAGTGGGATAAATTAAATTATTTAAATTTAAGGTTGGTTAAGAAAGTTAAATTAGAATTTTAAATGTTATTGGATAAATTAAAGCCAGTTATATTAAATGAAATAATTTTATTAGAAGTTTAAATTTAGATATATTGATTTTTTTTCATTTTGCTTAGTAAGACATATTAATTGAATTTTTAAGGGGTTAGATTTAATTGTGTAAATAAAATTTTAAATACTTTAATAAGTTAGCTGTTTTGTCATTAATTTTTAATTTAATAATTAATTTTAATTGAAGAATAACAATTTTAATATGGGATTAAGTTGTGGAGATTTTTTTAAAACCGGATGCGAAAAACAATCACTAGGTCAAAAAAGATTCAACTTTAGAATTAAAATATGTTGATGATGTATTTTTAATAGTTAATACTATATGGTAAAGGCGACACTATCTAAAATAACTCAAAAAAACTATTACATTTCTGTTTGGCTGAAAAACTTTAGTGAGGTTTACCAAAATGTTTATTCTAAAGTCATTAAGTACAAAAAGTTTTATTTTTTCTTAAGAATTTGATTTTAATTGAATTTAAATGCAAGTTTTCGCGAGTTTAAATTTTTAAAAAAAATATTTTTTGCAATAAATAATATTAAATATTAGAGGAATTTAGATTTAGCTATAATAAGAAACATTAACAAAATTTGTGCCAGCAGTTGCGGTTATACAGATAATGTAATTCAATTTAATGAGTATTAATTAATTTATAATAGAATAATTGTAATAAGAACTTTAAAAGGTGAAATTTTATTTAAATTATCAATTTTTAACCGGTTTCGGGGTATTTGCCCCTCATCAGTACAGGGTGGGTCAAACCGGTCTACAGGTGGTCAGCCTGAGTGAAGTGGTAAATATCGATCCATTTCGCAACGAACATTTGCAAAGTACCTTGTAGGACTTTGCAAGTTTATCCATCGGAAGTCATTCAAGGCATTAGCCAGGGAAGTCGTTGTTTTTTTATGGATATGCGACCAACATACACCTATTGTATAGGTTTTTGTAGTCAGCTGTCTTTTTTAATTTTTAATAAACAATGCCGTTCATAGATGTCAAATTAAATTGTCAGATCGGTGACGGGAACCATCATTAAGTTTTTTGAGTGAAAATGTTCACCATCCGATATTGAAAATATGGTGCAGAGGAAAGAAGGTTGTTAACATGACAAACGAAAAGGGATTGTTGGTATATTTCAATGAACTAAGCAAATTACAGAGTCCTTCATCTCTTTGGTGCTATTTTTACTCAATGTTGGGGACAGAATTTATAATCAAGCCAAATGTCGATTCAAGAAACATGCTAATTTGACGGCATTTCTGAAACGAAAATCAAAGGGGTACAAACCTAAGAAGTCGAAGGACAAATGAACAAATAATCAGATTTCTGATAAATGCGGACGACATGAAATTTTGTGCATGAAGGTATACTATACAGGGTGAGTCAGAAGTACTTTGACACCTCTCACAATATTCTAATATGAATTGTCCAAATAAATATATGTCCGGAAACGGTTCGTTTCCAAGATACAGGGTGTTGAACTTTTATTTTTATTTTGTTTTTTTTAAATAACTTTCGAAATACTGACCTTAATTAAACGAAAACTGCTATTGAGAGGTTTTTTGAGGTGTCGAATTCGAACCTGGTGTTATTATTGCTTTTTCTTTTTTGAAGAGTCATAACTTTTTTGAGCGTACCTACTTCTAGCACATTTTTGAGTAAAAAAATCAATTCTTCTATCATATCTACGTAAAAAAGCTACCCTTGTTACAAGACGCTATAAGCAACCGTTTTCTAGATATTTGGGCTTGAAAATTTCAAGTCGATTATTTGATAATCGATGCGTGTTGAAGTTATTACCATTATTTTGAATTTTCCACAAGAATGCTTAGGAAATGATTTTGACGTTTAAGTAAGTAGTTTGAGTTTTTTGTAGAGGGCGCCACCTATTCTATTTATTTTTACTCGTTTGAAATTGTTGTTTTTCTATCAAGGGTGCAAAATCTGTATTTGTTTTAATAAAATTTGCAAGAAATATCAACATTTTATGTCAAGAAATTTTGAATATGTAGAATAAAATAAAGGAAAATAAATTGTTCAAAGTGTCCACCTTCAGCGAAGATACAGGCATTCAGTCTTCTAGTCATTGAATCTCGTGCCCGCTCAAAAATTATTGGTGTGTTTCTTATTGTTTCACAGGCGTCTACTATTCGGTTTCTCAGATCTTCCTCGTTCGCTACTGGAGTTTTATAAACTAGTGACTTCAAATGTCCCCAAAAATAAAAATCTAGCGGGTTCAGATCTGCGGACCTTGGTGCCCACGGCTGGTTAGGTTCTTCTACACCCCTACCGATCCATCGATTTGGATAGACAGTGTTGAGGAATTCCCTGGCTACAACGCTAAAATGGGCCGGAGCCCCATTATGCATAAACCAAATGCGGATACGAATTTCTAATGGTACATTCTGAAGTAGTCCCGGCAAATCATTTTCTAAAAAGTCTCTGTAAGTTGCGCCATTCAGTCGGAACGGAAGAAAGAAAGGACCTATCAAGTAATTATCAATTATTGCCGTCCATACATTTACAGAAAATTGATAGTGATAATGTCTTTCACTAACTTCGTGCGGATTTTCCAGAGCCCAAACATGGTTGTTATGAAAATTTGTGATAGCATTTCGGGAGAAGTTTGCCTCGTCCGTGAAGAGTACATATCTTGAAAATTGAGGATTTCCAGCCAATTTTCTCAAAAACCACTGACACTTAGTAATGCGTTGGGGAACGTCTCGTGGCAGAAGAGCTTGTACCCTTTGAATATGGTATGAATGACATTTTTGATCGTCGATAATTCACCAAACTGTAGACTGAGTAGAATTGAGAGCTTCAGCAATTATTCTTGTACTTGTTTCTGGATTCTCCTCGGGATCGTTCAAAACAGCTTCTTCCAATTCTGGGGCTCGAACTGCTCGTGGTCTTTCAATAATATCAGCTGCCCTCTTAAAGCTACCTGTTTCAGCCAAACGACGGTGGAGACTGCTAAATGTTGGGAAGGCACTACTCGATTAGGAAATCGCTCCTGGTAAATACGTCTTGCTTCGCGCGCATTGTCATCCGCAAGGCCATAAACGAAATGCATATCGGCTAAATGAGCATTATTGTTTAAGTAATCCATTTTTTCAAAATTAGTGTTTTAAAACTTACAGAAACTTCAACAAAACGTTTAAATGTCACATGATATGTAATTACCAAAACTACTTACTTAAACGTCAAATTCATTTCCTAAGTATTCTTGTGAAAAATGCAAATGTAATAACTTCAACACGCATCGATTATCAAATAATCGATTTGAAATTCAAGTCCAAATATCTAGAAAACGGTTGCTTATAGCGACTTGTAACAAGGGTAGCTTTTTTACGTAGATATCATAGAGGAATTGATTGTTTTACTGAAAAATGTGCTAGAAGTACGCTCAACAAAGTTATGAATCTTCAAAAAAGAAAAAGACGTGTAGGTGGCGCCCCCTAAGAGTTCGAATTCGACACCTCAAAAAATCTCTCAATACCAATTTTCGTTTAATTAAGGTCAGTATTTCGAAAGTTATTTAAAAAACAAACAAAAATGAAAATAAAACTTCAACACCCTGTATCTTGGAAACGAAGCGTATCCGGACATATATTTATTTGGACAATTCATATTAGAATATTATGAGGAATCACCTCCTGAAGTTTGTCAAAGTACTTTTGACTCACCCTGTATACATATATTTCAATGGCTGTTATTAATAAAAATGAGCATTCAGTTTATACTCAATAATTTGGAGCAAATACTCCACGTGATATGAATAAAAACCAGAAGCAGATGCTCCGCTTGAGTAAGTACTCTTATGTACAATTTGTTTTGAGTAAATTCTCACTTCTGCTATGGACAAAAAATTGTTCATGCTCTTTCGGGGTGAGAATTCACTTCCATAATTTTGGAGTCTGATAGACAGCAGACACTTCAGTTTGATCCGCGTTAAGAGCTATGGCTGGAGTTCATATTTGCGTTCCAAAAAATATTACAAACCTGTAAGAAGCATTGTATCGATTTATTAAAGAAAATGTAAAGTGAGTATCAAATCACTTTTTGGGTGCAGAATCATGAATTTTTTTTGAGACATGTAGGTGACCCGGGTTTTCAAACAGGAGTAGCAAAAGGTATTGGTTTTCACCAAACTTCCGTGTCAAAAGTTGTGACGGAAGTTGAAAATAAAAAAATATGGACGGTGGATTAAAATTTCCTCGCAATCCTGCCAATAAAATAGATAAAATTATATCAACTTTCCAGGCAAGTACCATAAAATTTAAAAAATGTATTTTATTTTAAATATAAAATTAAAAAGTCATAACAAAAACATTTTTATTTATTTTTTCCACTACCATGGGTAAAGTACCCACTTTACACACGCTTCACAGTGCGTAAAGTAAACTATTATGAGTAAGGAGAAAAACAAACCTAAACTATTACTTTTTACGCAACAGTACCTAAATAAAATATTTTACACTCTACTGAGTGAAATGAATTGATTACTTTACTTACATTACTATATATTATTATTCATAAAGATATTACTTACCTAGAATTTTTGTAAGAACTGGATTTTTGTCGCCTTCTATGAATTCCAACAAAATCTTTTCACAATCCGACAGGACGATTTTTTTATTTCCAGTTCAATCGTTTTTTTGATTTTGGATCAGTTCGAGTGCTTGGGATTTTGATTGTCGGACAGCTGGTGTTTGTGACTTGTACAAAAGTATGGGAAAATCACATATTTACTCATCCCATTTGGGATTCGCAGGTTTTATTTGTTTCTTCACTGCTTTCACTCATTGTACTCAAATGCACACTGATTGACTGCTTGGATAATAGTATTAATGCACGAATATGCGGAACGCCACAGTTGCAACTGTTGCATTTCAGACTCAGATTTTGAAATAAATAACGAGTATCTACTTTATGTACTAGGAGCAGGTACTCCTCAAACCGAAATCTATTTTATTCATATAAATTGGAGTACAAACTAGCACTTCACGCTCATGCGCATGGGTACATACTGTTCGGGTGTTATTAATACTACTCAATGTATACGGTGTATTAATGTAATATTTAATTTAAAGGTTTTACTGATTATTGGTATTACTAGCGGATGTCGGCGGGAAGAGTTGACAAATTTATTGATTGATAATGTTAAAGACCAAGGAATATGCTACCAAGTCGTCATACCAATACTAAAACAAAAGTGTCACTAGAATCCTTTATAACATCTGGAAACGTTGACGGTTTGAATTTAGTAGAAGTGGTTAGGAAATACTTGAAATTGAGACCTACAAATTGTGATCATAAGCTTTTCTTTGATGGATATAGAGCTGGAAAATGTATAAAACAACCAATTGGTATAAACACCACTGGCAGTATGTCGAAATTAATTGCCGAGTTTCTCGAATTGCCCAATTCAAAACAATATACTGGGCATTGTTTTCAGCGATCTTCAACTACACTTTTGGCAGATTCTGGGGCAGATCTCTAGACTATAAAACGACACGGCGCGGCGACTAGAAATCTAACTCGGTTGTCGGTTGCCGAAGGTTACATTGAAACTTCTACGGGAATGAAATTTTTGGGAGAAAACGAAAATTTTATCATTCTAATATTTGCAATTATTCAAATAAATCGTCAGCATCTGGCATAAACTTGTATAATTGTAAAGACTGCACGTACATACGTAAAATAAATAAGTGTTCACATACATTGTGAGAGAAAAATTACATTTTGATTAATGTCAACACAGAAAAAATAAATCAAATATAATTTATTTCAACAAACAAATAAAAGTGTCGTATATGCACGACAAAATATAATCTCAAAATGAGTAAAATTATTTCTTCGTTTTGGATCAAATTTAAAGTTTCAATCAACTAATTTGCATGAACCAAAATATCTTATTCGACCAACTCTATTCATAACTCGTTTTGGCAGAAATTTTGTTTTAACCATGTAATTATTTTGTTGAATCGAATAAACAAATCTACAAAATTTGCTGATTGCTTCAACAGAAATATTAATTCAAACAAGTATTTATGTCGAATTGATGAATTCAATAAAATGTCAAAAAGAGCTAATCTCTTCATTAAAAAAGTTTATTCAAATGAGTAATAATTTTGTTGATCCACTGAATTGACAAATATGGCAACCGAGCATGAGAGTCTACACCAGACATTCAAGTCCAGACGTCGCAACGATGATAAGTTGGCTTTGCTATTCGGTAACATTATCTACGTCAGGGTCAGTTGTGCGAACGCTTATAATTCAACCAATATATTATTCTTCTATTTGAAATAATCTATTTCCGTTGTTTGTTTTGAATAAATATTATATTTGTGTTGAAATATGAGTTGGAGATTGTTTCAAATCAAAGAAATGATAGCATTGCATTGAGAAATCCATTTTAATAATAGCAATATAATGATTCCATCAATCGAATATCGAATACACCTGTGTTTTGGGTTGCATTTTATCGGATCGAGCCAATAAGAATGACCAAATTAATTTGTTTGAATTAACAAATCCTTTTTTTCCGTGTATTGTTATTGTTTATGAAATAAATAAATTTTCACATAATTCTTGAGAGAAAAATAACGTTTTGTTGAATTTTTATCGTTTTCTATTTGTTTTTTCAGTATTCATTCAATAAACGATTTATTTTGGTTGAATTTCATTTCTCAATTCATTACCGCACTAGTGCAGTAATAAACATCATTATGACATTCAAAACAGTGTCAAATCAGTCATTACTTGACATAGTATATAGTAGTATAGATAATAGTATATTAATGATTAAGAAGCAGCGCTATATTCATAATGCACTATAAGAATATTCTCATAATTTTTTTAAATAGAACATTGTCCCGCGACTCATGTGGGTACGCACTTGCCAGCTTTCCAGTGACACAATGATTTGATGCAATGTTGCAAAACCTGTATACTCTAGATTGCATTCGTTACGCTACTGTGAACTACTGCAATGAAAGAGGAAGGAAATAAAAATGCTTTCACGCTAGGCGTATTTTATGACATGCTATAATTATGTCGCCTAGCCAAATTATAACATCATTATTCAGTATCTCGGTTTTCCCTTCACGTTACCATATTTACGAATTACTGTCCTCGGAGTTCTCTACCTTATCGGGATATTTATCGATTTTTCGTGCGTAACGATGTAATAACGATATTTTGTGAACATTAGTTGAAATGTTGAAATTTTTTGTGATAAATTTTGGATATTCACGTGGATGTCCATGTAATCGGGTAATTTGGCGATATTGACAGTGGTGAACAAAATATTTCTCACAATCAATTGAAATTATAGAAAAAAATGTTTTCTTATTGTGTAAAATCCTTTAAAAAACATCATTAATCTGCCAAGATGATGGTCGATACTTCTACGGAACACTTCACGTCGAAATATTAACATTTATTTCTTAATATAAGTATGATATATCAACTTCTTAACAAATAACTGGAGTGTTTTTCCATGTCTAATATACAGGGTGTAATCTAACCTCTTGCACACCCGTGAATGACGAGTGTATAAGCCATTTTATAACGAATTACAGGGTGAAAATCTGAAAAAAAAATTGAAAACATGTTTTGTTCTTTGTAAAATTCGACAAAATGTTGGGTAGCGCCGCCTACCTAATTTCAGGTGACCGGCTCAGAGGAAAACTTTTGCAATTGCCGAATGCAAAAAACATTCAACTCGGCATTTGAATAATGTAGAATGTTGAACTGATTGTGTGATGAATGTTACACATTGCAGGCTGCCTGAGATAGATATTCAATTTCAAAGGAAGAAAACAACTAACCTTGTTATATAGATAGTCTTTATTGTATAGGAGAAAGTTACATCTCATTACAAGTAGTTCGGGCTCTAACTTTACATATTTTAAATAACTGTGGATTACAAATTAGAGAGAGAAAGAGAAAAAAAAAAAAAAAGAAAAAGCAAGAACAAAATTACAGGACAAAAAAACAAATCATCCGTTGTGAGCAAATGAGCGTAATTTGAGAATATTGATGATAGTGTGGACAAAACTTGCTAGAAGGGAAAAGTCATTGGAGTCCAGCAAAACAGTGAGGTCGTTGAATGGAGTTCAACTTCGAAAATATTTTGCAATTTCTTATGCCATTATATATGGGGCAAATCAGGAGTAGGTGAGTGATTGATTCGTTCTCGTAGGTGTTACAAATTGAGCATATCTCGGCTGTGTTTATGAAGTATGTTATACCCTTGTATGTAGTTTTAAGGCGGCCCATAAAGCATAGACGTATTTGAGCGATAATTCTACAAATGTAAATCGGGGCTGATTTGCATAGGTAACGAGTGCTTTCTTCGAAAGTAGTACAGATGGTGGTAAAACAAGGGAAACGAAGAGAGTGACAGTTTCTCGATATCTTCATCATCATCTTCCGTCAGTTGCTTTGAATTACTGTTGAGGTAGTTTTGCCATAGATGGCTGCAACCTGCGGAGTCGGAGTAGTTTTTTGTTTGAAGTAGATAGTTGTACTTAACATTGACGTGTTGTAGTTGTTTGAGGCGCAAGTAGCAAATTTTAGTTAACTCTGTATTGTCTGTCGCTTTCATCTTATTCAGCCACGCCAGAGCTGATTTGAATATGACATAACCTAACCTAGTTATATCCAAACTGGTGATAAAGTCAGAACTAGTTGACTTCATACTCTGCTTTGAGGCACTCATCATAATTATCACGGTCACTTGTGAGAAACAAACAACACAAACAGTATTGAGAAGGGGACATTCGCAATTGAATATTGTTTTAAAAATAATCACTCGACCATTGAAATCATTCAGAATAACACGTAAACTGAACAATATTGCAAGGCAAGATACTCGCATGCACGGTTTACAAAGCTGTCTACGAACTTGAGTTTGTCAAATTCTACTAGTGTTTTCTGATTGGCTGGTGAATGAAAGATCTCAATTAGCAACCAATGAGGAAACAGTACGCGATATGCACAGGAATTCATTTGAAATTATTGTCTTTGTCTTATTCTGATTCTCAAAACTAAACACCGAGCTGTTCCGTGCGTATTTTGAAGAGTAGAAGACAAAATAAATCAATCGTCAATTCTGGTGGGATTCTGGATTCACCAATCACTGTGCATATCTAAGATGAGGAAACGCTTCGGGCTTTTTCATATTATAAATATCAATATACCTAATATAAATTATTTTTTGATAGAATGGCAATTTAAAAAAAACCTAATTCTCGTGCACATCGCGTACTATTCTCTAATTGGTTGCTAAGTAAGATCTTTCATTCACCAGCCAATCAGAAAACACTAGTAGAATCTAACAAACTCTCGTTCGTAGACAGCTTTGTACATCGTGCATGCGAAAATATTGCCTAGCAACAGTGTTCAGTTCACGTGTTATTATTCTGAATCAGTACAATGGTCGCGAGATTATTTTTAAAACAATATTAAATTGCGAATGTTTCCTTTTTCAATACTGTTTTTGTCGTTTGTTTCTGACAAGTGACTTTGTGATAATTATGATAAGTGCCTCAAGGCAGATTATGAAGTCTTTGACTTTGAAATTGATTATCCATCTCAGGCAGCATGCACTGAAAATGTACTCTTTGTGTACATTTACCACACAATCAGTTCAAAAGTCTACCTTATTCAAATGTAGAGTTGTTTATTGCATTCGGCACCTGGTCACTTGGAATTAGGCGGGAGGCGCTACCCAAAATTTTGTCGAATTTTACAAATGTCAATTTTTTTTCTTCAGATTTTCAATTACTGTGACTCGTTATAAGATGGCATTAATACACTCGTCATTCACGAGTGTGCAAGAGGTTAGATTACACCCTGTACATAGTATTTGATGTGCCTTTGAGCCACTTTAGAGTGACCGATATTTAAAACTATTTTTACCCCTTAGTGCCTCTTGCAAAGGTATTCTTGGGCAAATTTCTGAATTAATGAATTTCTGCTTAACAGCTTGTTGGGGCTTTCCTGAGGAATTTCGAACCTAGGACCCATCCCACTCCATCCCTTTCTTCTATCTGAATCCATCTGATGTCCTAACTAAACAATGTTCTGCATTTATATAAAACACTACACAAGTTCGAATGGATTTATTCTCTTCAGTCTTGGGACCACGTGTTTGTCCAGCAACTGCAGAACCTCTGCATTTGCGTGATAGTGCAACCTTTCTACGTGTACCTTCGCAAACTTTTTTATTTCTTTTTCGATTGTTGGGTTGGGTTTCTAACATACCATGTTCCTGTTGTATTGATATGTCTACCTTTCACGCATCCCTAGACCCTAGAGTTGTATTCCATACTGTTAAATTTAGACATCTCATTCCAATATGTAGTAAGTACCAATATTGATAATAAAGACAGCAAATGTGAAGCCGAAATAACAGAAGCATGACCATCGTTCGGACTCTTTCTAATCGGCAACATTGAATCGATGTCCATGCGCGAAAATGGAGGCGTGACATGTATTGGTTGATGTTCAGTTGCCATAACTACGCGCTGTCAATGTGACAAGGGAAGACATAGAATAGAATAGAATATTTTTATTTGACTACGTTACATAATACAACATGTTTGTAGCAAGTCATGTTTGGCTTACGTCTAAAAATCACATAAAAATGTAGAAAATGTACAAAAAGTGTTAAAACTAACAAGCAAATAACATCGATCACAAATATAAAAACTTCGAAAATCAAAGAGAAGTAGTGACATGTGTGATACCACAAAAATGTGTTCTGAAGTCATCGACAGAATAGAAGCAATGCTTCAACAAATAATTTTTCAATTTCCTCTTCAAAGTATTCAGACTGAGCTCTTTGAAATCTTGAGGCAAGATATTGTACAGAGAATAATCTATGGATGGATGGATATAACCCGACTTCACTTTCATTGCATTGCTCTTATGGCCAGTTAATAAATATATGATGTCATTATAAATTATTTATTGTATAAAGGCAGATTGGAACGCCTTTCTACATTCCGATTGTCGTACCACTATTGGCATCTCGAAAACGGTAAATGATACAAAGTTGGTTGATTTAGACAAAAGTTGCCTTTTCTAGTGAACAATAAAACGATGTTCCCAAATCGGAAATATCACAAACCGTTTTCAAAATATACGGGGAAAACCGAAATGGTCCGTTTCCTTTTCTTTGCACTAGCGATTTTTAGGAATATGGAAGGAAACTTTCTTCTGTGTTTCAAATTTGCTTTGATCTGCTGTGCTTTGATTTTTAATACGATGTTTCGTTCTTTGAGGGCCACCCTTAACTCTATTTTTCGAATGAATTTAAGTGGACTTTATCTTACTGAGCTCAGATATGTATCTTACCTAGTATTTTTTTCTAAATTTCTGCCCATAAATTCCATCATCAAGGTCCGAACAATGAAAATCCTCCCATTCTGAATGCTGGCCTAATTTTATTTTTGTTCGTATTTGAAAAGTTATTTGTGTTGAGTTGCGAGGATAAAATTTAAAATTAATCTACCTTGAATGAATACCCAAATTTGAAATCAAATCAAGATCAAATCCAATGTGATGAAAATTTACCGTTTTCGATATGCCAGTAGTGGTACGATATGAAAAATACGGCCTGATAATCCATTTATATTGTCGGAATTTATGTGCTCTTTCCATATCAGCTTTGGTAACCAATGTATTTTGCTTTGTTTTCATAAAGAGCTAGTGATGGAGGATATATTCAATATTTGATTGGTAAAACTGGTGTGTACCGATTTGGCTTTGTTAAGTTCAATTTTCATTTTTTTTATCCAATCGTATGGTATTACTCTTATTACCTCTATAATATTCGGGTAGAAATAACCTCATCTTGACCTGTTGTGAGCAAAGCTGTATAGCAAAAGTAAGCCTTTCCTCCTGTTTTTAATTTGGTATGTCGCTGTTATATAGCAGGCCCAAGGACATTGCCTTGTGGTACTCCTGCTTGTATGTCTTTCAAGTATGAATATGCCTATATTTGTTTACAGAATAATCTCGAGCTCCCGCCACCAGGAGAAAATCGTTCCCAGGGCGGTGGAAGTTTCTCAAGTTCTTTTGAATTTACTAGTAATAGTGAAATCGGTCCGTAAGATTTCACTTCATAGGGTGGTTTCCCGGTTTGGGAATCATGATAACTTCTGCTATCCTCCAACAGACAAGTACATATTTTATTCTTAAAACCGCATTGAAAATGTAAGGTAGTATTACAATGGTAATTGCTTCAGAATTCGGCCAGTAATTGAATCGAAGCCAGCTTGGGACTCACGATTTAATTTTATTGCGTCTGCTACTCCTTTTGGAGTTACAGCTTCTAATGTTATACATTCCTTCTAGGTAGTTCATATTTTCAATAGGATTTGGTATGAAACCTTTAGATATATTTAGATATTTGGGGAATTGAAGGCTATTTATAATGAATAACAGTAACATATCATACATCGTAATAAATAAATCAACGTCATCCACTCAAATTAATTAGTGCTTTCGCAATAATCAATGTAATAATTCATATTTCATGAACTGACATTTAATTAGAACTAAAGACACTTCAGGTGAATTTAGTAACCTTTTTAAGGAATAGTAAATAACATTGGGAATAACTTTAATAGTTAAAACCGTTACAAATCAAATCCGAGAAAACTTTTGAGTTGGAACTAGAAATAGATTATATTTTCCAAAACATAGAACTGCGTGGATTGCCAAGTTCTGTCCTGTCATTATCATTCTTAAAGTTATTCCTTAAATCTAAATTTTATACATAAAATAGCTTATATTTTTTTAGACTATTTACCATTCTTAATGCTATTGCTATCTCTAAACTGAACTCGACTAAATGCATCTTTGATTGAGTATTTTGATAATTCAGGACGAATAATAACACCGAATGCAAAAGATAACAACGTTCGATTAGTGAAATGTGACTTATACGTAGGAACCTCTAAAAATATTTCCATGTTCGATAGTGTATAATATATTTTCAATTTTTTCTTGAAAATAATCAGATGTCAGGTACATTTTCACTTCCGATTTCGTTCGCATTAGCGTATTGCTATGTAGACTGAGTAGAATGACCTACATACGCACATTCAATTTACAGTGTATTTCACATAGTCCAGATGTTTTCCATTCCGTTTATGTAATCAGACTTTTAATGTGAAGTTCGTTTTCAATTGCATCATGATGTCTGTAACGCGTAACTAGTGAAGATAGAAGTGCAATTGAAAGTGGCGAAACATGCCGACGCCAAAAAGCCGTCATCGGTTGATTCCCTTATATTATTATTAATCAGTTATATTACAAAAAAGTTTGTTTGGTCTTTATTCTTCGAGGAATATACACTGAAATCAATAAAATGAAAATCACAACGAAGGATGCGTTATTTCTGTCTATTACTTTAGTATTCACTTATTTCTTATTGGTTCTCAAGCTGTAGTTCTGGAGAATTAATCCATAACGGAATGTTTATATTTCTCTATTCCCGTATTATAATTCGCGAATTAAATTTCTGCTACCGATTTATTAATATTTTACATTTTAACCCGGATTTTCAATTCTGAACAGATTTTGGCCAGTAATGACACGTACTTTTCATTATGAAACGAATTTTCGGCCGATTTCCTTCTCTTAACACTCAATAATTCAGAAGAAAGGTCTCTCTCGTAATCATCCGACTCAAAATGAACACTACACGCACGGGTCCTTCATAACTGAGGCCTTCAATTCACAATTCACCAGCCAAATTATCTTGATTATTTCGTTCCTATAGGAAACTGGTGAAATATAATGTCTTTATTTATACGAGATACATTGGAACAGTTTGAAAAAACACATTTGTTTCCAGGCATCTTATGATTTTAAACCTAAAAAATATTAGCTCATTTTAAATCATTTCGAATTTCATTAGGCCAATTTACAATTATGATTCCAGAGATATAAGGGTTTGAATAATTATTAATTATTGACTCAAAATTCAAATTCTAGTTTTCAAAATCTTCAAGCGATAAAACAAACCAAACAATTGGCGCGTTCCGATTCTACAACTTTTTGTACTACCCGTTCATGCATTCACAAAATTTCATAAAATATTTAATTCCACCCATTAACTCGTGAATAAAGTCTTTTCAGCATTCCCAGTTGTCTTATTAATGACATAAACAATTTTTTCGCACAAAAGTTGAAAATATTTTAAATTTTTGTCCTACGGAATTGGAATATCGGACGCGCCTAGTTCTCACAATAACCTTGACCTTGCCCCGCAGCTACGTCATATTTTTCTGCCAACAGGCGCTCATGGACATTTTTCGCCTCCTTTCTATATCTTCTTGCTTATAAGTATTTTTCCGACTTGTATCTCAGAATTCTGACATGTAAGTCAGAATTCTGACATCCATCTCAGAATTCTGACTTTATCAAGAATTCTGACTTGCAAGTCAGAATTCTGACTTGTATTCAGAATCGGACTTGCATCTCGAATTCTGACTTGTATCTAAGAATTCTGACTTGTATCTCAGAATTCTGACTTGCATCTCAGAATTCTGACTTGTATCTCAGAATTCTGACTTGCTCTCGGAATTCTGACTTGTAAGTCAGAATTTTACATTTCAAAAATATATTTTTCCTTCCAACTACCAAAAAATATACTAATCACATCTGGTGAAGTCAAAAATAGTCATGTTGGATGAACTGAGAATTGTGATGCGATGTTAGCTGAAAAGTTATCAACAATTTTTTCAAAGAATCTAACAAATAACTCTTCCATTGGACTTTGACACTATCAATTCAAACAAACACCTACACACAAAAAACATTGGATTAAACATGATTGCATTCATTGATTAATGAAATGTTTGTATATATCGAAATATGTTCTGCCCAGTGTATTATGTAAATTATATAATCTGTTTTCTTTGATCAATGCTGGTCCTTTGCAAAACGGAATTTTGCAAGACCACTATCGGAACTGGGAGGCAAGCCCTTTCAACTGGAATAGGGGATAGGGATGGTAATTAAAAAAAAATATCGACACTGATACTAGTTTAAAAAAGTGCATTCTTGAATTTTTACTTTATAAGAAAGGTAAACATTTAATTTTGTAATAACTTCATATGTTTAATTCAAGCTATTATTATTACATGAATGCCACTGTATTCAAAGAATGTTGAAAGGCATGTCAACATTCTGTAATCGTTATGGATAATACCCCTTACCACAGTGTGAAATTAGTTAACACCTTCCGTACAAAGTTCGAAAAAAGGTGATATACTTACATGGCTCCACAAAAAGTTCAGTCGGGAGACCATTTATAAAAACTCCAACTATTGGAATTAGTGAAGGCAATACTGTGTGAAAGATAGTGGAAGAACTATCTATAAGCTTACCCCCATACCACAGTAATTTAAATCGCATTGAACTGATATGGGTCCACATGAAACATCATGTGGCTGCTAATAACAAAACATATAAAATTGGGGATGTGAGAAAGCTTTTAGCTTTTTTGTTGAATTGTGGGCAGCATATATGGAGAAAAAGGATGTGGGATTCAGATGGAATTAATGAACATATGTTGGAGATCATCATTATTTAAATTCAGATAGTTCCTCTGAAGAATTGTTCAAATAATTGAGAGAAAATAAGCTATGCAATGTTTAGACTAATAATTTGTTTATTTATGAATCAATTCAAAACATTTCAATATGTGTTGATATTTATGAATAAATAATATATAAATCCGATAATCGTTTTTATACTGATTTTATTCAAAGGTTTGGTAAAACCTTTGAATAATTCTTCCAATTCATAAGGATCATTGCGTAACTGAAATGGGTAGATTAACCATCTTGATCTTGATATTTTCACCGGTGAGTCGTAGAGCCGTGTTTCCTTTTTTACAAAAATTTTATAGTACAAAGAATAAATAAAAACAAGTTCCAGTTTGAGTTACTCAGCAATTCTAATTGAATTTGGAAGTTGACGGAGGAATAGTGAATGGTACAGTAAATATATAAAAAACTGAGATAGTACTTATTTTGTGACGTTTAGAAAAACATGACATTCAATACATTCAAAAACGAGCCCGTAATTATTCCGGGCAGCTGTTTCCCGAAAGTTTAGTTATATATTATTTGTGATTGCACGTTCTTATGACGGATGTTTATTCTGTGTTGGCTTTGTTACTAACTCCATACGCCACCTTGGGAGCAGACCTGTTTAATTAATTTGAAAATAGATATAGCTGTGTGGGTTTTACTCAGCGAACACGACGCCCTCTACTGTATTTTTGGTGTTCATAATTCCTATGACAATGCATTATGGAATTTTAGCTCTAGAGAAACAAACAGAATGGCGGCTCAAATATGACGGACGAGTTTTGTGATTTTTGATTCTATTCAAAATTGGTGAGTGGGGGTTTTCGGGGACAGATATCATTAATTTTTTGTCAAAATTCATAAAT
The DNA here is from genome assembly GCA_018342105.1 of Gonioctena quinquepunctata. Taxonomy (NCBI): domain Eukaryota; kingdom Metazoa; phylum Arthropoda; class Insecta; order Coleoptera; family Chrysomelidae; genus Gonioctena; species Gonioctena quinquepunctata. The sequence goes on from JAFIRS010000608.1 coordinate 182,416, forward strand.
TCAAGATGGCGGCTCCAATATGGCGACGAGTTTTGTGGTTATAGCCCGATTCCAATAAAATTGGTATGTGGGGCTTACGCCGCGAATATCGAATAGGTATTCTTGCGCGGCAAGATTTTGAATCTGCAACACACAGAATAACCTAGGTCAAACAGTCAAAGATTTTTTTTCCTTTTCAGTGCATTTGTATAAAAGCTTGTCTTATTTTTTTTAAACGTTTTTTGTTGGAACGGAGTATATCTTGGTTCTGTGATATGAAAAATATTTTGGGAGACACTTTTCCATTTCAGCATTGGTTTCACCCTGAGCGCACTCAAGTCATGATTCACCTAAAATATATATAATAACAACGAAAAAAGACACCTGAAAGTGGTTAACGAAACAAAAAAGAAATTTTACCAAAACAAAATTAGTATGTCAGATAACGATCCGAAAATTTTGTGGAAAGTAGTATCTGAACTCACGAACAGAAGTGAACTCATATAAGAGCATCGTTATTCAAAAAAATTATGACGTTATCGAAGACCCTTCAGAGATCGCGAATGAATTAAATAATTTTTTCATCGAAGCACCACAGGCCTTAATATGTGATATTCCGAGTAATAATTATTATCGCCAGAACATAAATAATGAAAATGGAATAGATATAAATCCATACACAATGTTTTTAGAGCCATTTAGCGAATCAGAATTATTAAATTTATCAATCGTAACTAAGGGCAAAAATCATCAGGAACTGACGAGATACCAGTGTTTCTACTAAAAAGAGTTTTGCACATTATTATAAAACCGATAACTCTTTTAATGAATCTTTCATTTTCAAATGGCAGTTTCCCTTACATCCCTAACGGTGGGAACAAAAAATTATCAACTATTGAAAATTTTAAACCAATCACTGTCCCCCAGAGCTTCTCGAAAGTCTTCGAGTATGCATTCCTAGAGCGCTTGAAAGATTTTCTTGAATCACACAATATCTTGATACCCATGCAGCATGGCTTTCGTTCTGGAAAATCGACTCAAACTAGTCTACTAACTTTCTATGAAACTCTGATAGAGTTCATTGAAGTGGGCGAGTGCCCAGCTGCTATTTTGTGCGATTTGAGCAGGGCTTTTGACTGCGTGAATCACCTGAAACTGCTGGATATGTTGGAATGTTATGGTCTAAGGGGAAATTCACATAACTGGATATCCTCGTTTCTCAGTAACAGAAACCAATGCGTCTCATTGAGATTTGATCAAGATGGTGTGGTTTCGTTTCAGAAACGAAACTGGTCTGGACTGGTGTGCCTCAGGGATCTATATTGGGGCCGGTTCTGTTTATCTTATGCATAAACAATATTGATAGGGAAATATCATATTCATTTTTTACTGCATATGCGGACGATATTAGTATATTGATCTCGGATAAGCAAACTGATATTTAAACACACAAATGTACGGATATCCTGAACTTAACCTCTGAATACTTCAACAGACAGGATCTATTTTTTAATGCTAAAAAAACTCAAGTTATTCGTTTTCATAACTATCAGAATAAAACCGAAGCACTCAACTGAAGGTTAATAATACTACCTTACAAAGCTCTCATAATGCAGTTACATTCTTGGGTTTGCAAATGGATGAATATCTGAACTGGATTCCACACTGTGAACAGCTGGATTCTAAATTGTGCTCACTCATATATCTCTTTAGAAATCTGAGAGTCGTTTTGAATAAAAAACAACTCATCAGTGTATATTATGCTCAGGTTGAGTCTAGGCTGCGTTATGGTGTTTGCTTGTGGGGCAACTCAACAATGAGTAGAAACGTCTTCATTGAACAGAAACTGTACAGTTGGCAACGTCGAAAATATAAAATTTAAAATCGGTCCATCTAATATACATAACCAAAATTTTGTTATTGTATCTTCATGTTTCCATACTTTATGGGCGCACTGTATATCTTCGTCACTCGATATTGAACAACACGCCGAAGCAATATGATAGAGTAAGATCCCAGAACCGCCAGACCTACGTATAGTATCAAGCCTTATATTTTTTCTGTAGGTGTAGGTCAGAATGTATCAGCTAACCTGAAAATATGTGCTTTCACATGTAACAGGTACTAAAGGAACATGAAAATTTTGCTCGTCTACGTTAAAATATCAAACATTAGTTTTCAATATGTATGTACAAAAATATAATGTTAAACTATTGTCTTACGCTTTTTGCAGATCATAACTTCTACCAGACACTTCAAAGCTCTATAAATAATAATCTCGTAACCTCAAGTCGGAATTTCATATTCGTAATTTAGTCATATATCCAACAATATTATCTGAGTTTTCAGACCTATTCAAAGGGTATAACATTCCTCCAGACATGGGTGCGAGTGTGAGAGCAATATCTGTGCAAGCATTATTTGCTTTCATCAAATAATTGAATAAAGAGAAAATTATTTTAAAATGCTAAATAAATTACTTGATATCATTATTTCATATTAGTATAATAATAAAATATAATAATGTCAATTTGATAACATTGATTATGACTTTTCAAAATATATAACAGAAACGAAGCTCATGTAGAACCCTTTTTATAAATCAGAATATTCTAACTCTGACAAGTCTATTCAGTTTATGTATTCACCACGAAAACCGACTTCATTCTGAACAGTGATATTCATGATTAGAACACTCTTCAGAAACGAATGATACATGTTAAAATTGCGAAATATAAGATTACTCAAAATGCTCCTAAATTGAACCTAAAATTTTCAATCACCGTCCATTGCTGGAGATTTCAATACAGTGTTGGAAGATTTGGATAAGGTTATCATCCTATCGAAACAAATTGGTCTTGAACTTAATTTCAATAAGTGCGAACTGATTTCACTATTAGACCCAAAAACTGATTTTGAATCCAAATTCCAATCATTAGCCCCTGGTATAAAATTTTTAGAAAAGTCAGATTGCAGCCTTCTTGGTGCGCCCCTTTCTATAAATGCTCTTTCTGGACATATTAGAAATAAAAAGGACTCTCTGCAGTCTGAATGAACTACCAACTCACATCTCATTCTTTCTCTTGAGAAATTGCCTCGCTATACCAAAATTGATGTATACCCTCAGATGTTCTCCATCTTGGAAAAGTCTCAATGACCTTCAGGATTTCGACGATTTAATGCGCCATACTTTGGAAAATGTTACTAATAATTCTTTTAATGAAGATTCTTGGTTACAGGCAACACTTCCGGTGAATCTTGGAGGTCTGGGGCTCCGTTTGGCTTCTTCCCTAGCTTCACCTGCTTCCATGAGTAGTGTATCCAGTCTTATCGATTCTATTCTCCCTTCCACTTTTTCTGAAACGACTGATACATTTTTTGATGAAGCTGTTTCTCTTTGGTTATTACAAACCAACTTAGATTTGCCACCACTACGAGAAACATTCAGAAATCCTGGGACCTTCCACTTTTGAATATAACCTCAAAAAATTTACTTGATTCGTCCAAGTCTGAAGTAGAAAAGGCTCGTCTGAGATCTGTTAGTATTAATGAATCCGGAGCTTGGCTGAATGCTCTACCTGTGGCTTCTCTCGGAACCCTTTTAGACGACGAGTCTTTCAGAATATCAATTGGACTGCGACTGGGTTTAGATATTTGTATTCCTCATAGTGAAGTGAAGTGAATCAAAAACCAACTCATGGTTTGAGCTGTCATAGAAGTGCAGGTCGTTTATCCAGACATTATCAAGTCAATGATATCATTAAACGTTCTATGGTATCTTGATATTATTTTATATTTAAAACTTTCCTTTTGTATTTTTTAATTCTGAATAAAGTTTTCACTACTAAAAAAAAATCACCGTCCAGTAATGATCAAGAGAGCTGAAAATACAACGATTTAAAAAAAACGTCTGAAGTCGATTTTGTTGATCAATTGTTTTAATTCACTCGATGAGTTTTTATCTAGTCCTCTGTGATCCACTTTACTGTGTTTGTGCAATATTGTTTGTTAGTTTTTAGTACTAGTTGTAAGTACTGACTATTCCTATACAAAACGAAATTTTTTGTCATTTTAAGGAAAACAAAGGATTAAATTTGATTTGAAAATGTTCCTAGATTATCTGAACAAATAATACTATCGTGAGAATTAAAAAATTAAATCCACCTGTGCAGTTGGTCCGTTCCCTGAACTCCGCGCCGATCGTGCCGCTACGCGAGCAACTACGATGCGATGCACTAGGAGATGATGCCGTGCCGGCGAACTTGAACTCGAACCGCGGCCGGCCTTGATTGGTGCATTCACCTCGGCGGCGCGCCCGATGGCCCGCCCGACAACGACGTTTTGGGTTAGTGGACCTGCCGAAAATTGCTGCTTTCGTCCGAGCTGCTCTCTGCTCTTCGCACTCGATTCCCGCTTGCAGGAAATATGTCATCGACAGTCGGAATCAAAGATAGTATTTTGAATGGGAACTGAAAGTTATTTCTAATTATACGCTGGGATAATCCAATTAAACATTCCTTTGAATCGAATGTATGACCTTAATCGCTGAATTTTGATATGCATCTTGTAAAACTATCACTTATAATCTCCATAGAGCATGAATTATTGCCGGAAATTTTTTGAGTAATGAATTTTTTTAAAATTATCACGAGTCGCGAAGCGACGAGGGATAATTTTCTTTAAAAATTCATGTACGAGACAAATTTCCCGCAATTAATTCAAGCACGTGGGGGATTCGGTAAGAAAATTTTATACCGGAATTATATTTAAATAGAAAACATTAGGTAAATATTTATTTTGACGTTATTCACAAATAAATATAAGGCTGTGTGTAATGGGAGTTTTGAGGGAGATTTTTTTCTGATTTCCCCGTTTCCTAGTAAAATAAAATATATAATATCAGATAAACTATTATGTAAAATTAATTGATTTCATACAATTTTCTTACTAGGTTTCAGGGAAATGTTAATATTGACTAAAAATGAAAGTGGATACGTTCGTATTGCGGGAGATATTTTTTGATTTTCCCCGTGCCCTAGTAAAATAAAATATATAATATCAGATAAATTTTATATAAAATTTATTATTTTCATACAATTTTCTTACAGGGAAATGTCAATATTATTCAAAATGAAATGGATGTTCGTATTCCGGATATTTTTTTTTATTTTTCCCGTCCCTAAAAAAAAATTTTAATATCAGATACATTATATAAAAATAATTGATTTCATATAATTTTCTTACTAGGTTTCAGGGAAATGTCAATATTGACTACAAACAAAGGTGATATACAGCAAAAAATATATAACTATACCTATACATATATACTTAAATATTTTTCATATTCTTTTAGGTTTAATTCTAAAAAAATTAATATTAGCGGTAATAATTTGTTTTTCAAATATTTCAGGAAATCGTGATATTTTATTCTTATTCTAAATAGAATGTTGTTGGCGTATGTTGACGGTTAAAAAAATATTTTGTAAAGTTAGCCATGGATTTGACATTCACTACTCCTGTCAATCAATATTTTATTTGTGGCATTATAAGTTCCTCATAACATTGTATACAATCATAAGTTAGTGAAAAAGTGATAATAAAATGAACTTTCAATCGTATGAATTGTGTTCCTTTTGCAAAGAATCACAGCACATTAAAATGTACCATAAAAATGTAAAATATCTAACATACCTAGTGGAAGAAACTGGATTAAATCCTGAGCAAGGAAACTAATTTAAAGAGATTGGCGATTGCGTGATATTGTGTGTTTTATTCACCACTTAGGAAAGAGGAGGTAGAAGTGGAATTTTTGAAGAATTTAAAATTAATTAATGATATTATAGAATGTACACCTTAATAAATTGTTGTAATATTTCCAACTTATAAAGTAAGTAAATAAAAAATATTGTCAATATTATTTCAATATTATTTTTGTCAATTATATGATAGCTGTCATGTGCCGGGAAATTTCCACTCATTAATTTTACGTCTACATGCTAATGTGGATGAAAAATTTTCAGAAAATTTGCTGGTTACCATAGTAACAATGTCGAAATAAAGCATCTGATTGGTTGAAAATGACTGGTATAAAATTTTCTGTAAAGTTTGACACGTATTAACCCCCGGTGAGGTTTCGAAAAAGATACACAAAGTGTCTTTTTTTAATATAATGCCAAGATGCCAAGCTAGAAAAAAAAGTTCAAAATAAAAATTGTAGATCATAAAACTTCACATATTTATTTTAACGAAGTTGGGCAGGTTTTAAGATCAAGGGATGAAAAAAAAATCATAGCAACTTGAAAATAAATAAAAATTTATAATAATTTTGATTTTTAATACGTTGATTTCAATTAATAAATAACTTTTTTTTTTCATCATGAATAGAATAGTACAAAAAAACATTTTTCCTAAAATCGATCAGAAGAGAGAGAAAAAGAACATTTCCTTGCACTTCGTCGTTGCCAGGCAAAATAACTTTAATGAATTTATTTTTGTACTGAAGGAAATATTATTTCCTTACAAATTTATTTTTAAGAATTTTAACACATAAAATACATAACGTCTGAATGTTTTTTGGGGAGGTATCGGAATTCTGTTCTCCATATTTTGGGTTTTCTCTCCTCCTGGAAATAAAAATAATTAGTTACGTTCTGAAAAGGGCAAATTACTAAATTTGCTTCGATACGTTACGGCGTCTTTGATATGCTGGATTCTAAAATAAACTTAGAAAATTTCAAATTCGCCAGTAACTTACCGTTTATTTGCCTAAATATTTTACAACAAAATTAAATTGGAAAATTCTAAATAAAAAATACAATTCTTTTGATGACGTTTCGGGAATCATCGTTGTTCCCTTTATCAAATCCTGTTTTTGGAAAATAATCACAATTTTAAATCGCACTTGAAGTATTTTCTATTATCCTGATTATTTTTTGACATTTCTAGAAACTAATGGAAACTTTCAATTCAAATCATTCATGTACGTTTTGACCAATCAAAACATAATTATAGTGGGAATGTTCTACCTAAGAAATTGCCGCGGGAATAACTTGAGGTATTTTGTTTTTTAACCGACGAAACCAAAAAGGAGAAGCTTCTCTAGTCGACGCGTATATTTTTTTTTATGTTTGACCACGCATAACTTTTTACTGAGGTGTCCGATTACGATAATTCTTTTTTCAGTGGATAGGGTGTACTTCGAAGTTGGTCCCATTTGAATATAAAAAATGAAATCCACCCCTAAGGGTAGCAAAATGAAGGATATTGATCACTCACCCTCTGAATTCTGGTCCGTTAACCGATTCTATCAGGCATAACTTTGTACTGGGTTCTTCGATTTGGATGATTCTTTTTTATTAGTTAGGGTATTTCGAATGGAATTATCCACCCTTACGGGTAGAAAAATAGGGGATTTTTCACTCGTGAACATTGGCACACATATGTAGTTGACAATGACAGATCGCTACTGTCATTATTTTTGTTCTCCTACATCCGTCACAATCATTATATTCTATGAGAGGATGGAATGATATACAAAGTAATGAAATAAACTAACCAGAACTACAAAAATAATTTATATTACAACAAATAGTAAAAGTAGATGCTCATATTATTTAACTGGTATAGTTGAAGTAGTATTTTGGAAGTAATCAAGAAACAAGTAGATAGAATTATTTAAAAAAAAAAAAAAGAAATACGGAACTGAAAAGTAATAAATAAAATAAACCTTCTTAGTCTCAATAACTAAGCTCCTAAACTAATGTAAGTAACTAATTTTGAGTCGGCGCCAAACAAACAATCAACGAAGATCATCAAATTACTCAAAAAAAATATTAGAATGTCACCGCGCAACTCGAAGCCATCATTTTACGCCTTACCTAATTCATTTGCTTGTTTGTTTGGCGCCGACTCAAAATTAGTTACTTACATTAGTTTAGGAGCTTAGTTATTGAGATTAAGAAGGTTTATTTTATGTCTATTAGAATTACAAAAATTTTTGTTCTGGTGATTAATGTTATTTCATGGTCTGAACGAAATTCAGTAAAACCTAACTCGCTTATGTAGGTTTTAAATAATTATAGACTTTCGTGAAATTCTATAAAACATTATAAATCCTTGGAATTTTGCCAAATTTTGGAATTCTTGGAATTGTGAAAAGTGAAATCTCAGAAAACACCCAGTATCCAATTGTTTTGCAACAACTTTTCCTTGCCTCATTTCCAAAATTAACAATTCAAGTTTATTCAGAATCACCTTCCTAGGTTCATTAACCGCTCGTGGCAGGAAACCAATTAAATTCGAAAATGAATAATGGATAATTCCAGTAAAATAAACTCAACTCAATCTGGTTATCACGACTATGTATTGACGAAAAGTTACCTGAAAGAAAGAAGGTAAATCATTATTTCCTGGTATAAGAGTATTATAGTGGAAAAATTATTGGGACAAAACCTTCCGAGAATTCTCACTAACACTTGAGATTTGCGTCTATTCTCAAATCTCGAATTCGATATGTCGCATGCGACAGTGGTGAAATGTGTTGGGACATGATGTGGAAAATCAGTATAAAACCACTTTTATAACAGAGATTGATCACTAAAAACAATATTTCCCTTGAAAAAAAAATGTTTGCCATCAATTTTTCGTTAAAAATTACTTTAAAAATCGGTAAATTCTTCGTCCGGCATTTCGGTAGCGTGACGTCACGAAACTGTTGGGACTCATGCATCGTGCAGAAATCATAGTCGATGAAGAAGATGTCATTCAAAAAGTTACCTGTTTGGATTGTGCAGCTGCGAAAGGTAAAAATATAAGATGAATCGATAGTAATGGGAATAATATTATTACAATAAAGAAAATCAGGATATTTTATAGATTTTTTTATTGGGAAAATCCATATTTGTTTGCGATGGAACCAAGCAAAAATACATCAATACATAAAAAAATTGTTTTTTTTGCAATATTCGTAGAGTGTAGTACATACATTCATATATATTTATTCACGTAATTTTGGGTACTTACCTACAACAAAAAATTTATTGCAATACTCTTTTCTGCACTGTCGTAAACTACCTTAAAATTTATAAAACTTGTCAGTAACTTTTGTAACAACATTTTTTAAGCAGCAGCCTTTTTTTTTGTTTTCAGGGGGTTGTAAACATGCGATAGCTTTTTTTAATGTGGTTAGGTATATCGCCGGATCGAAAAACCTGCTGTTACCGAAGTACTTTGCTATTGGAAAAAATCCGTTTTATCTAAGTAGGAACAACTAAAAAATTCATAAAAGTCCTATCTGAATTCGATAATTCTGCGCCATACACAAACGATGCGAAAAAATACTTTTTTCTATGTTTATGTAAAAACAAAACTTTATTGAACTATATTTAGTGAAAAAACTGGTTCTTTATTGCACCAGTGCAATAAAATGTTTATTGCACTCATCTGTCATTCTACTACAGCGTTTTGTGATCATGACAAACATAAACGTTCAAAGCGACGCCATTTTTAGTCCATTTTCTATGATTCTGTATTACATTTTAAACAATTGCCTATTTTATATTATTTTCAATCATATTTATTGCATACTGGATTACGGAATTACTAGAAAATGCAATTTATCAAAAATAAAGTTTGAGTTAAATTGTTCCTAACTAGGTATTAGTTCCTAACTTTCTCAAAGCAACTCGATAGTACTAATTAATTATTAAAAATTTTGCTATTAAATTACGCTTTTTATTTTCCCACACTTAGTGCCAACCAAATAAAACATTTTTTGATTTTTGCATGAATGTAGGAAAAATATTTTATGCAACTCGTGCAAAAAGTGTATATTGCAACTCGGCCTGACGGCCTCGTCGGACAACTTCACGTCGAGTTCAATAAACACTCACTTTTTGCACTTGTTGCATATATAACTATTTTTGGTTATTGTTGCAGTAAGTACAAACATGAAGACTTTTACACTTTCTTTCTTCGAACAATCGCAAACAAAATGATAGTAAATTCAAACAAGATATACGAATAATGGTTTAGTTTGGGTTCAAATCAAGTTTCGATTTTCACACCTAAACCTACATACATTTATTGAATGATAACAATTTATATTTCATTTATTCCAAATGTCACTTACTATTCAGGATTACCACGAAGTGAGTGACATCTAACATTCACGATTCGAATGTCAAACTAGAGGAAACAGGATTTTGCTGTATACTGAATACATTTACAATTTTCTTTCAAATTTGGAATATCTTTCTGAATGGTTGTCATATTTACATACAAGTTTATTATATTCAACTATCCATATCCCCTTAATACGTTAGTATAGTTGGATCCTGGGGAAAATGACTGAAAACACAATTAGAGAACATAACAACAAACGTAAATGTTATTGACTATATCATAAGACAAAAATAATAGTCAGTGACTCATCTTAGCTCGATCGTTCAGTGTTGCAACGTCGGTAATAAAAAATCTGATTCGATATTTCACACGGTATTCTGCCGGGGCTGCTACAAATATATTTGCGTATTGATAGCAGGAATAAAATCATAGTTCCTACATGAAACATTCTTTGGAAAGCTCTTACAAAAAAATATTGTATGCAACACGTACGCAAATGGCTTCTGCGGACTCATCTTCATATTACATTACGATTCGTCCGCAAAAGCCTCATTTTGCGTACTTGTTATATAAACTACTATTTACGCGAATCTTTAGTCACAGCTCAGGAAAACAAATTGACGTGCGGTTTACTTGATATTATTATAATTATAAAGAGCGTGAAATCATGCGTTTGTCTATTCATCAAATCGTGATAGAATTAAAAAATCGAATCAAACTTTATTATTTTCGTGAGCACTGTTTTGAGTTGCGATATGGTCGAGTTACAGCCTCAAATTTGCATCAAGCTGCTCATTGTAAATATTCAGTGAAAATGTGGGGCAGAACGCCTTTTTAATGAATACCTACTGTATGTAGTTTTCCATATCATCCTCCAAAGTGAAAATGATCCTCGCAGAAAAACAATAATTGTGTTTTTGTTGGTAGGTATGTACTTGCGACGAGCAACACAAAACAACTTTTTTTTATTTTTTCTTCGAAGGTCACGCAAAAAAGTTATTTTTGCGGAGTTTCTCACAACCAGGCACATAACACATAACGATAACTCGTTTTTGGAGTAGACATTTGGAAAATTACAGTATGAATATTGATAACGACGCGAACAAAATAAACACTTCACATAGAATGTAAAGTAGGTTGATTTTATTTGATATAGATTGTGTTTAAATGAATTAGCGCCTATGTTGTACACGAGTCATGTTGATTCGAAAAATCATTCAATCTTCTTTCTGTTGTTGTTGACTGTCGAGAAAATTTGTTCTAGGGAAAGTGAACCTCTGCACTGCAGCTCCAGCTGGCCGGAAGTCTGGATTGTACACCTCACTAACATGCTCAATAGAAAATGATACTTTGAAGGAGCATGATGTCTCTGTTTTATTCCATTCTTCACAATCGAAGTCTATTGATGGTGCTGATTTTTTCAGTTTTAATATAATGGCACAGGAATTAGAACTGTTACTAGCAATAGAAAATTTGTAAAATGATGACAATGCCTCGACTGCTGTTTTTTTTCTGCTGGCTACAGTATTGCTTTTTGTCTTTTGTGCGGTCATTCTAGCTTGGTTTCTCATCTGATTTACTTTCCATTAAAATAATTTAAATCACAAAAACTTTGAAGGCGGAAAAGGAATACATATTGAAATTGCGATGTTACCACTATGTCTGATATACACAAATTGTCGTAGGGCGACTTTGAAGTCGATATAAGTTTGAAAATACAAAATTTCAAAGATGTGAGACACTTTTCTGCCACTTTTGTCGATGACGACAATTTTCGTTCGAGATTTGAGAATTGACCCCCAGTGTTGTACTGACCATGACTAACTTTTCAATCATGTAGTTAAAATTAGAGTTTTGAACTTTTATACTTTAGTGGGTTATGTTTATGAATAACGTTTAAAATATTTGTAAATTCGAAGTAGGTGTAGTTGAAATTAACAATAATAGTTTACCTTCACTTGAAATGTCGACTTGAAACTCTAAATATTATTTGAAATTTCTCAATCCGAAGTATTTTAAGAAATATTTATTTTTTGCATTAATTGCTGTAAAATTGTTTTTTTTTACTATGAGACTACTGTACTACCCTTGCTTGCATACAATGCATTATATAGAGATCATTAGTACCAGCAAATTATCGTCGACTATTTCTCGATTCCTGAAAAATCGCGATTGTTTTGTTGGAAAGTCCAGTCGGCCTGCTATATTCTTGTTATCTAGTAGTGAATTATTTTCGTTTAAATATTACTAGAAATACGAAATCAATGTTAATCAAAGTAATCCGGGAAAACCTACAGCAGCACTACCAGAATTCAATAAATGACATTGTTAAAAAAAGAAGGACTTCAGTTATGGGGTAGTTTGTTGTGGAACGAACAAGGAGTCATCAAAGAGGTACCAGGATGTTTACAACAATCTGGATAGAATATCTCACTGTCACTGTCATTCGATCTCGGATTTATATAATGCCTAGATATATTTTTTATTAATTCATTAATTTTTTGCAAGGAAATATATCTCTCAGAGTGAATAACTTCGATCTAAATCTAAAAAGTAGTCTTTTACAAACCGCTCCACTCTTCTGGGGTAGCAAAATGACTGAAGCCATTCCTGATGATCGCCAATCAGTGATTAATTGAAACTCTGACTAACGATCAGATAAAATATAATGAAACGTTTTTCCCTATCCGAAACAAACTTTTATTAGAATTGCAGATGAAAAACTCCATCTTATAAATTGAACTGCCTTAGCAATACACTGCGGACCCGAGGACTATAATGAAATTCTTTAGACATTCCTAAGAATTCGGAATGTCCAAGGGTGGATATAATGGATCTTGAATAGACATAGATTGATTCGTTATTTGGCGGCTACTATTTTTCAAGCAGCGATAGGTAAATAGTGAGGGAAATTTCATATACGAAATGGGATTCTAGGCGAACGGAACTAAACAAAATGCCTTTGATTCAAAATAAATACTTGACAGTGTACAAGCACGACAAATGATTCTACGCAAGCTGACAGAACCCACTAGAAAACATATGTTTATGGAAAATCTAACAAACCTCTAATTGCAGGTTCTATTATGTTTTGCTCAAGATTCACCTTCTGCTACTGGGTACTATTGGAAATGTGTTATCAACATGAGGATTTTTTTCAACGAATGTGCCGAAACGAGGTGAGTTTATAATTGAAATGAATTTGGATATTAGGAGGTCGCGTCAATTTCCTTCATTGTATAACATATTCGGATTAGAATCTGAAGGAAGACTCAAGTTATGGCAGAAACAAGCTGTTCAGTGTTGCAGATAGATCAATAAACATAGGCTCAGGTGGGGTATCTGACTCTTCGCCCATCGAAGCAGTCGTTCCCCAAGGCATGTTTTACATTGAAAACTTGCTATCTCAGGAGATATGAATTGACGAAACAGCGAAATAGATTTCGAAGGAGAATCTTATAGCCTGGTGTTGTTCAAAGCAATCGTTGGCGTTGATGCTACCTTTCACTTGTTCTCAACCCTCTACTTCGACGTTCCCTGGTACCCAGAGGAGGATTACTTTGCTGTTTCTATACTCCAGTACCTCAATTCTAATATAGTTGCCTACAATCATCTCCAATATCTTCAGAAGAATGGGCGATAGACAGATTAGTATGACGATTTTGAAAGATTGGAATTTTCCTTCCCACTTTTGTAATGAACGTAACTCTTGCCTTCTCCAATTGATAGGTATATACTCTACAACTTGCTTGCCTTTATTCTGCTTTATTATACATTCCTTTTGCCCCTTTGGACCTATGGAAACAGTAAATGACCAATATTCGGGAACCATTATACATGAACAACTATTGCTTATCAGCATAAAGAAATCATACCTTCGAATATAGGAGGCATTCGAACTGTGGTTATACTGAAGAATACTGAAAATACCTTGGACAAACACATAGAGTCATCAGAAGGATGAATAACTTGAAATAAATCATGATTACCATGAAAAAAACTCAATATCTAGGATATTATGAGAGGAGAAATATTTACTATAGCTCATAATGCAAAACAAACACAAACACGAAGAAATGTGGACAGAAGACGTCATTCATGGCTGCCAAACCTTAGGGCTGGTTCAACTCCAATACCAGATCTATTTAGATTAGCGGTCTCAAAAAAGCGTATAGCCTTGATGATTGGCAACCTTAATAACGAAGAATAATATTATGATCTCGGGTGTAACAATCAGCATATACACATCAATATAGATGTCTGAGGTAAATATAGTCTCGTGCTCAGCCGTTCTTATCCCATCTTCCCCTGTACTTTCTTCAATCCTTCCGGTCCTACTGTTTTTTTTCCAAGAACCTCATAGGCCCAACTTTTTTCACGATCCCATAGCTTTCACAAAAATTACCCCCAAATTTTCTAAAAGCAGAAATATACAAATTATTTAAAAAATGACGGTTGGGGAGTATAGGATGGACCTGCAATTATTGCTTCGTTCCTTCTTCTTGAACATCCAGTTTTCCGTGAGTTTCAGCTAGTTTAACTTAGAGTTGGAAGGACACGCATTTTTTCTCCTCAACTGGAGACTAGAAAAAAAGGCAATTGTTGCTCACACATATACTGGGACTCGATTAGAAAGAAGTCAGTATATCCCGAAGAAATTTGGGGTTTTTGAAAGAATCCATGTGTAGTATGCCTGTTGATGCGATATCAGTTTGATACTGAAATATATATATAGATAGATAGATATATATTTATTTCCCAGCTAGGTACATCGATATTGTAACTTGTACATTCTTACTACTAATACTTTACATTCTACCTATTGCCGATGGCTTAGGGAAGGTGCTGACCAATATCAATGACGATTTTTAAACTAAAATGAAATGACCCGTATGAGGGAGTGAATACAATCACTGAAAGGGAAAACACTAAAAGGTTATGAGAATGAGCGACAAGAGATGGTGATTGTCATTCAATGGAATTTGGTAGAAAAATATTCTTCAAAGTCGTAGCAAAAGTGGTTATGCAGTAATTTTTTTAGTTCCATTTTTGAATTTATTCGACGATAAGGTGGTTATAGATTTGTATTCCCATATACAGAGGTCCACTGCGCGTTCGGTTTTGTGGTCTTTAAAATGGTGCCTTACATGAATCCCTGAAGTTGAGTCCAAGGAGCGTTCGAAAGGCTCGTTTTTGTATAATGAATGTGGTTTGCGCTGAAACTGCTGCACCCCAGAATTTTATACCATATTGCAAGAGGCATAATACTTATACTGTTTTGGCCACTACCACGTTTGTATTCATTTTGATGGTGCGTAGAGCAAATATTGCTTTGCATAGTTCGAAATTCAGTTGGTTGATATGTTCCGTCCACTTTAATGTATTGTCAATGAGAAGGCCTAAGAACTTTGTTGTATCTGATATATTGATATGTTTCCCTTCCACTATGAGACCTATATCGCGAGTGTCGCGATGAAGATTAAATAGTATGCTTTGTGTTTTATGGATATTTAAAAAAAGTTTGTTTTCTGGAAAGGCTTGGGAATTTCCTCACAGGCCTATAGTATTTGTTGCTAGGCCCAAGCCTCCCACTCCAGTTCCCTAGGGGGTCTAAAACCCATCTGTAAACCATATTATGTTTTTTAAATCATGAATAGATTCTGTTAGCTTGGTGGGGGTCGACCTATTGTCCACCAATAGTCCAACTGCATCATCTGCTAGTACGTTCATTTCCGTTGCTTGGCTATTTCGCAATTAGAAATAATGATTTCTCGTTAATTTACTCCATTGTCGTACACCTAGATATTACCGTTAAGAAATTCGACCGTCCGGTGTATCTTCATTTTTCTTTTATGTTCGGAGTCCCGTCGAATAAAAAGCCAACTTCGGAATGACCCTCGAACCTGCCGACCGGTTTTTTATGATTAATTTGATAGGCACCTTTGAAAGAAGCGCAGACCACAGGAAATTGCCGAACGAAAGGTATTTGCTCAAAACTATGTATGTGCCACCAAGAGTCTGAATCTAACAAAAGAGAGGTAACGGAGCGACATGTCATTGTGCTTTGGATTATAGTTAAACACAATCACGGAACGGTTGGAAATTCAAAAAGTTCATGAAATTAGGACCTCAAACTCATCTTTTCTATATATGATACATTGATATATTATGTATTGACGAGAAACATGTGAAGAAACTGTTTCCACTATTTTTACCGAAGCATTTTGCCAGTACAAAATTAGGAAAACATTGTAGACGAATGTTATTTATAATCAGTTATAGGCCAGTAGATATAGACAATCAATTAACATTAATTCCAAAACTATTCAAACTTCAATGGTATGTTAGTGCATTAATAAAAACAAACTTTAAAATTTTGCAGAAGTCTGCGATGAACGGAACATTGTTTTAATTGCAAAAAACGTTTTCATGCTTTATTATTGCACTGAAAATTGCAAAAGTTCTGCAAACTAGGCATACCTATATTAATGGTGTTTTACAACATGCATCAGTTTGCAAACTTGTAAAAGTTACGGAACCTTGTTTTATGTCGTGTGTTTAAGTTTTCATTGTAATTTGTTTAAAAAAAATTACAAAAGTTCTGCAAATTGGATTAGTGAACGGAGAAAAAGTTTAACTTATTTTCGTACATTTGCAACCATTTCTGAAAAACGGATCATTTATTTATCAAACTTTTTTATCGACGCTCTCATTTTCAATACATACAAGCATTGAAATAATTACAAAAGTTTTTTATTGTGGTTGCAAATAAAGAGAATATTGGTCTTAGTCGATATGTAACTTTGCATACTCGTACGAAAAACGGAACCTATTTATCCACCAATATATTTTTTTTTGCATTTTTAATTTTCTGAAAAAATTGCAAAAGTTCTGCAAATTGCAATTGGAATTACGACTAATATTTCACTGACGCAAGAGATTTGCAACCGCCATTGTTCAACGGATTTTTTTTTGTATAATTGATTTGTTTTTTTTATAATTTGGCCATAAATTGCAAACGTTGTGCAAATAGGTTTAAGATATATATATATATATATATATATATATATATATATATATATATATATCTTGATTATCCATCGCGTATATCTGTTATATTTTGTTGAAATTGCATCCAAGAATTATACGGTTACGTAGTTAACCATAAAAAAATTTGAAACTAATTATTGATCTCAGAAGCAATCACTGTTTTCGACTAATCAGCGAAATAAATTTAATCTAATATTTTTGAATGCAACAATCGAAAGAATAAAAAATTTTGCTAACATGACTTTATAGCAATCGACGAGATTTTAAAATGAATAATCGATGCTCTATGGATGTAAGGATATCAAAACGTTGTCGATTGTATATCTGGCAAGTACATAATTTTCATCGTCAAACAAAAACATTGCTAAAAAAAAATTGTCAAATTGATATTACATCTGAAATTTGATTTTTACAGGTTTGTATTTCTTAAATTGAATAAAATTATAATTTATCTTTCCACTCGACTTTCTTATTCCAATTGTGGTTTCGCATGAAAAATTCTATTGAATCCGAATGGAGGACTGAAATGTAATCACACGTAAATATATTTTCTTGATTTAAAAATTTTGAAATAAAGAGGGAAAAACATGTTGGTAGGTAATTCTATTTCAGTTGTAGCTCCAGGACTATTAGATGAATGTGCATTGTTTTTGGTTGTTATATAGTTTCTGTCATAAAAATATAATTGTCAGTCTTCTTGTTATTCTGGTAATAAATTATGTTACTAAACTGATTCATAACTCTGTAAACAGAACACTGTGACGTAACACAGTTGTAGGTTAATCGTACTAATGTGTTTTTTAAATCTCAATATTTTCTCAATTTTTTAATGAATCAAGGATATTATGAAAACGTGTTGAGAGATTCTCGATCTTCCATCAAACGTACTCAAGAGTATTTTTATGCAAATTCTTAACTGTAATAGATGTTTTGAATTGATATCGAAAACGTTTGCTTTCAACATTACATGATTTCACCTACCGTTGACGAGCTTCTTCTTGGTCGATAGTTAACTTACAGTGAATGAAATTTATTGGGTATCTTAAAATATTTATTATTCGGATAAGACGGGTGTTGCAAAATAAATATTTTTTTAATTCCTAATGTTCCGCAACGTAATATATTTTGCAAATTAATATACTGCCACCAATTGGTGAAATGAGTTGTCTGTCCGATTCGCAAAACTTCTGCTTTTTTTGGTAGAAGTACAAATACGACAATATTTTTCTTCTGGTTTTACCCTCATTTTCGTGTTGCAGACGAGGGTTGCAGATTGATGAAAACATTCTAGTTTGCAGAACTTTTGCAATTTTTCCGCGCTAAAAATGTGAAAATCCTGATTTTCAGCATCTTCCGTTCAGAAAAAAGGGTTGCAAAATCAGACTACATATATAGAAAGTCCTCTTCACTCTCTGAAGTTTTGAAACTTTTGTAATTATTATAATTTTGGGAAAATCATGTCATTCTCTGGCCTATTGATCAATTGTAAAATTAATCGAATCGTTTTGCAATATTCTATTCTATTCAGATTTTCGGAAACAAAATATTTTTGTATATAAATTGCGTTAGCACATTTTTATGTTTCTGTAACAGGGTGGAGACATTTTGGTAGTGTGTATAACAATATTAACATATATTAGTCCCAATAATTCCTGGATTCAAGGAAAAATACAAACTGTAAAGTATATATATTATATTTTTAAATGAAATTTTGATTTTAATGATAATTTTTCTTGTTTCATGTTTGTAGGATTTTTTTGTTTAAAGTGGCAATGCAATATATAACTTGGAAACAGGGAAATCAATAGATTAATAATATTTATTTACCTGAAAGGTACATTAAAAGAATACAATAAAAAGAAAATGCACAATGGTAAATAAATAATACCCAACAAGGCACGCCTTGGTAGTGGGAGTGAAGACTAATATCTATATAGCAAGTATACTTAAGTGGTATGTGATTACATATAGAATTATTTTCATATTAGGACAGATATTAAACCAAGAGTGAAAGCGATGTGATGATAAGCAAATGTTAGACAAGCGAATAGTTGTATTTTAAATAATCAAAGATCTGGTCGAAGTAGACGAAATACCAAAAGGCGGACCTTGTGAACAGTGAAAATTGTCCACGTAGATCCAGATTCTCGATATCAGTTTGAGTAATTGAATAAATATAAAATATAATATAAGTAAAATACAATACAATACAATACAATACAATACAATACAATACAATACAATACAATACAATACAATACAATACAATACAATACAATACAATACAATACAATACAATACAATACAATACAATACAATACAATACAATACAATACAATACAATACAATACAATACAATACAATACAATACAATACAATACAATACAATACAATACAATACAATACAATACAATACAATACAATACAATACAATACAATACAATACAATACAATACAATACAATACAATACAATACAATACAATACAATACAATACAATAAATGACAATACAATGCAATCATTACAATGACAATACAATACAATACAATACAATACAATACAATGAATACAAACAATCAATACAATAATACAATCAATACAATTACAATCAATTACAATCAATAGATACAATACAATAAATACAATACAATACAATACAATGCACAATACAATACAATCAATACACATACAAACAATCATAGATGATAATACTAATCAATCTAATACAATAATACTAATGATGATTACAATACAATACAATACAATAATAATACCAAAATGACAAGTAAATGACAATCAATAATTAACAATACAATAATATTTAATCAATCAATAAATCAATCAATCAAACAATAATACAATAAGGCGACAATGCAATACATGATAAATTGTCATAATCAATCATCGATACAGTCATATAATTAATAAATAAATAATATAATATAAGTAAAATAATATACAATACAATACAATACAATATAAAGAATTAAAGTTGAAAAAAATTGCGTTGTAATATAAATTACAATAGTAAGATTATAGAAAAGTAGTAGTAATCCATGAAGTAGTAATTTATATGAACAATGCCCAATAAACAATCTTTTGGTAATTCTTTTTTACTGTTTTTCATTTTTATTTTTTCTTTGTTGTTATAACAAACTGTAATATAAGTTTTTCATATCAATCAATTTATTGGTGGATGGCAATGCGTGATTGGTTTATAACAAACCGGGGGATTATGTTTGGTTTTATTATTCTTTAAATATAGCTGGTATTAATGAATGAATATTTAGTTGATATTAATAATAATCCCAAATAGTTTTTTGTCTGCATGAAATAAAATACAAATTCAAATATACTTTTGAGGGAAATATAGAGGCAAAAAAGGTGGAGTGTTTGGTCTAATGACAGATTTTTACAAACTCTCCTTAAAGAATATAAAGACAGATGTCACGTTTCAAGTCAATTGCCTATGGAGGTATGCGAAATATGCGATATACAATATCGACGGTGAAGTAAACGTGTCTTTCAATCGCTCCTGAGAAAATTATATTATACTGCGATTTGTCAATGTGCGGCCAGTAAAATTTAAAAATAAAATGAACCATGCAGCGAAATATCTGCAATCGAAATCTCCCTTGGCTCTGCAACGTAAAAATCAAAAGTAGTACGCGCTCACTGAGAGGTTCAACGTAAAAATAATTAAAAAAAGATTGACGTGTGGGCAGCGGAAATGAGGGCCATTATGTAGGCACGTGCCTGTCGCTCATTCGAAGACATCGACCGCATCATCAGGATGCAACAACACTAATAACTCCAAAACCCCACCGCCGCCGCTGAATTCACGGTAAAAATAATAAATGTGAACAAATTGCGTGGACATATGTTACAACTGCTGTCGGATGGGGGATAATCGACACTGGTTTGTGCGTGTATGTAATGAAAATTCGGTCAGGACAAAGGGTGTGCTGGGACATTGTAAAAAAAAGTCCAAATGAGAGATTTTGAATATGAATAGAACGCGGTCACGTAAAAGTATCGCTTCAGCCTGCCAAACAAAAACATGTACTTATTCACCTGTTTTTCAAGAAAATCGATCGCACACCAGGAGTGAATTATTTTTTGGGTTCGTATAAGTAATTCTCTTGAGGAACGTGTTTCACCTACGTTAGTCTCATTGTAGAAATACAATTCAGTACAGTGACGTTTTTATTATTAGATATTGCCTGCAATACAATCGGCATTGAACGTAAAAAGGGGCACAGTCTAATCTCACCAATTTGTGAAAAAAATCCATCGTATCTCGAAAGGGAGAGGAATGGAATGTTCCAAGAAAACTCATAGTCGTACCCCACAATGTGGAAATAAACATTGTGGGGTACGACTAAACCGGTAAACGTAAATTGAGTCCCATTTCCATATTCCTACGTAAATCCAGTCCCACTGATGAAATATCATACTACGTAAATTGAGTCACGGGATTCAATATAAGCTACGTAAATTGAGTCCCAGAATAATCTTAGAAATGTGTTAAGATTAGAGCGATTACAATATTTGCATTCTATATCAACAAAATTTACATTTATTCTTTCATTTTGTTGAGTTTACTGCGGCCAATTATATTTACATAAGAATATACATTAAAGCTTATTTGACGGTTATAATGTGAAGGAATTTAAAAGACACTTTTTTACAAATTCAAATATGGAAATGCGTTCATTACACAAATCATGCATTGCTTCTCTTAAAAAGTTTTCTTTCTCAATTATAATGGTAGATTTTTTGTTGATTTACTTCTAAGCTGAATGTAAGTTTCACATTAGGATGTGTACTATTAAATAATGTATTTGATCGAGCATGAAAAGATTAACATGAATTTGTAGTCCTGTTACAGGAACTTGAAAACTCGCCCATGTTTGCGGACGAAACGTTGCCTCTTCGGATATATAATTTTCTAACGCGTATAGTCACAAAACTCAGTAACTTTTTGGTTATCAGGTAGTGCTGCCATTATATAATCGGCAAAAACATCTGAATTGTCTTCAGGCTTTAAAAATGGCAGTCCAAAGAAAGATTTTGAAAATGTCACTATTTCTGATTTTGATTTATATTCCTCGAATAAACCAAGAGACTGAATCTTGCGATACCAACTTTGGCCAAGGTGAAAACGTCATCCTTTAATTTTCTCTTGTGGTAATATTAATTGTACAGCTATGGCCTTTTCAAAATCAATAAAAATATTTATTGGTGAAAACGTTAATCCCACATTCATGCAGCTATTAACAACATTTTGAAAACAGTTCTTATAATATTCAATAGTTTTTGTAGGGAGAAGAAAGAATGCAAGAGACACATACGAGTCGTTATTTAAGGCATGAAAGGTAAACAATTGATAAAAATATTTAGGACAACTCTGAAACGTACCATTTACATAAACGTCACGTGAACGACATAGCACATCTAAGTTCTTTTTCGTAGAAAATCCTAGTATCTTGCATTGAGAATCATTCACGTTTTCAAAGCCTTCGTTTTCGTTCGTTTTGACTTCAATATTTGCCAATATACTGAATCGATTTTGGTTGCGGGTGTTTTGATTGTCGTGAGTTTTGCATGTTTCTTTTAATTTACGCTAAATCCGTACGTGTAAGTGAATGGATATCACCTTCTTGTAAAGCCAAGTGTATAAGTTTAGCAGGACTTTTCGCTTTGAAGAATTGCTTAACCTTTGCCTTTGTAACTTGTTATCTTACTTTCGTTCATCGGAGTGAGGTGACGGGCCTTCCAAAACATCTTGATTTTTTCCTAGTTTTAGAAAATATTTGCACCTACTTTTAGAACACATCCAACGTTCACTATTATAGGCTAATGTTTTATGGAAACAAAATTTAAAGCCGTGTATTACTAGAAGGCTTCTGCCTCTTTCACTCTTCACAACTTCCATATGAAACTCACAGATGCAAAGAAACAAATACTAAATATCACTAAATAAGAAGAATAATAGCCTGCATAGTTTTATAGAAACAAAGGGGGTACAATAAACAACCATTATTGGTTATTGCGTACAGAAGGTAGCAGGTACTACATGCAAATTATCTGACCTGATTACCAGGTATAGTTATTCTAATCCCAATTGGAACGGCAATAAAAGTAAGAGAACTACGAGGAGTGTTCATACGCACTGCCCGGCAAATGGAAAATTTATATACTCCCAGTGTTTTTACTCTCAAAGCGTTCCTGGTACAATCATAAAAAAGTTCTGTCGTGTGGAAGAGAATTCCTTCTCGAAACTTTTTATGTCGGTCCAATTGGGATTAGAAATACTATATCTGGGACTCAATTTACGTAGACCTTAAAAGCACCCGGGACTGAATTTGCTTACATAGAAAGGCAATTAATACATGCCGGACTCAATTTACGTCGAACACGCTTGCTACACATGTTTCGGGCCTATACTGGTCCATTATCAGTCAAAAACAGGGACTAGTATTATGAGGTTTTGGAAGTAGAACATAGTGAAAAAGTGTAAAAATTTCAAAAATATTAAAATTCCTTCATGTTCGTTATAACGAACGATGATCAATCATAGGGATCCGTTGTTTAATGATTACACGTTATCCGACATGTCTTGCCTTGTTTTTATAATAAATGTTATAACGAACATGGAGGGATTTTAAAGTTTTGCAGAAAACATATTAACTAATCAAATCAACTAATCAAATGGTAGATAAAATTATTTGGATCCATAGAAAAACATAAAAAAACTTCCAAAATATTGAGATGACGTGAAAGTTCTGAATGTGACATCCTTTCATAAAACCGAAATTCGAAATGTTTCTGTGGTAGACATAAATTGCTTTCAACATTGCATTACAGTGTTGAAAAAGGAAACATTCTCAAAGAAAACGATAATTTATCAAAAATATGTATCTCTACCAGCCTCAATATATCTTCCGAAGTATCCATAATTTGCCGCCTTTTTGTCGCTATATAGTTGATGAGAAAAAAAAATTGTTGCTCTTTTTTTTTAAATATGCGATGTTTCGCTTACTTCATTGGAAGTTAGCGAAACAACTTCCGCAATTTCTATTTTTCACAGTTCCGAAGTATCCATAATTTGCCGCCTTTTTGTCGCTAATTAGTTGCGGATAAAAAAAAATTGTCGCTCTATTTATAAAAAAAATATGCGATGTTTCGCTAACTTCATATGAAGTTAGCGAAACAACTTATGTAATATCTATCTTTTCTCAGTTCTGAAGTATCCAGAATCTGCCGGTTTTTTGTCGCTAATTAGTTGCGGAGAAAAAAAAATTGTTGCTCTTTTTTTTTAAATATGCGATGTTTAGCTAACTTCATATGAAGTTAGCGAAACAACTTCCGTAATTTCTGTTTTTTCACAGTTCCGAAGTATCCATAATTTGCCGCCTTTTGTCGCTAATTAGTTGCGGAGAAAAAAAAATTGTCGCTCTTTTTTTAAATAAAAA
This sequence comes from Gonioctena quinquepunctata, assembly GCA_018342105.1. Classification (NCBI taxonomy): domain Eukaryota; kingdom Metazoa; phylum Arthropoda; class Insecta; order Coleoptera; family Chrysomelidae; genus Gonioctena; species Gonioctena quinquepunctata. Next base: position 207,045 of record JAFIRS010000608.1, read on the forward strand.
TATGCGATGTTTGGCCAACTTCATTGAGGTTAGCAAAACAACTTCCGTAATTTCTATCTGTTTATTTTACTTTTTTTCCTCCCAACCAAAAGTGTTTCAGTCACCTATTTTTTCTGTTTGTTACCATATTTTCAATCGTTAAAGCTTATAAATGTCTTCGAAAATGAGAATATCAAAATTGCCCAACGCATCGTCACTACTACTGATAGTCTCCCCTCTGAAACTTACCAATTGAAACCTTGGAAAAGGATGGAAAAATCAAATGTCGTTTACAAAATTCCCTGTCAGACTTGTGACAAAGCATATATTGGACAAACATCAAGAACTTTGTCTGGACGCCTAACGTCCCATAAAAGTGATTGCAATACAAAGAAATTAACTTGGGGACTGAGAATGTCATCTCCAGTGAGCACATTTTGGATTACAACCATTTTGAAGTACTTTGCACAGAGAATAACTTACATAAAAGATTATTTAAAGAAATATTTTCCATCAAGAATGATACCAACAGTATAAACAAAAATACAGACCTGGATAATTTGAGCAATATTTACAATAACATTTTGAAACTAAAACTTTTTCCCCAAAATTCCCACAATATGAACAAAACTCAACATAATCAAAGTTTTAAATTTCCCACTAATTATCAGGTTGGTCATAAATATCCATACAATAGGGTATTCGTGAAAATGACGAATACTTTTCGAACTCAAGGGGAATTTTTACGTGGTTGCGATATTCAGTTTCTGAATCTTTGTAATTTCCATTTTAATAACAGACAAGAAAAACTTATCATAACATGGTGAAATAATTCAAATGAAATAAATGAAAAGCATATTAGATGCCCCAATTTTCGACACCTGAAAAATATGAATAACCAATCGGCGACATATATGAGGACCAATTGTCGACACTGTGAGAAATCAAAAACGGGCATCAATGCTATGTTTATATTTATATCTATCGTGACTGAAAAGTATGAAAAAGTTATGCTCATATCTATAATGGGTAAAACTCGACAAATCATGAATTATTGAATAAATTTAAAAAAAAATTGCTACATAATCAATTTCTAGGAACCACTTTTCCCATTTCGAATAATTCATATACCCCACACAATAATTCTTCTCCCTGTTTCAGTATGGTTTCGAAATATTTTTTTTTCCATTTGATTCCCATATTGAGGGGATTGAAAAACAAAGAAATCTGCCATTTTATGGTGGCGACCATCTTCGATTCGAAATTTTTTCACGGAGTACTATCTTTGTACTGGTTCAGTCCTTTCATTTGATGCCCATATTGAGGGAGTTGAACAAAATATGTCATCCGCCATTTTGTGGCGACGGCCATCTTGGATTTACAATGATACTGAATATACATAATTGTATTGTCATCAGAACTAAAGGTGTGTACCAAATTTCAGATTAATAGCTGAACAGGAAAGGAATACAATTTCAATTACTAGATTCAACCCACACAAATAAACAAAACTGTAAGCTGAATAAGACCGTTTAAAATAATAGAAAAAGACGGAAGTTGTCCCGCTAACTTCATATAAGGTTATCAAAACATTGCAAATTTTTGAAAGGAAGGATAGACGAATATTTTCTTTCCACAACTAATTATCGAAAAAAAAGCAGCAATTTGTGCCTAAAAAGTGGGAAAAGATAAAAATCATCGTATCGTATAATTTTTGAGAAAATAGTTTTTTCTCTCCGCAACTAATTAGCGACAAAAAACCGGCAGATTCTGGATACTTCAGAACTGAGAAAAGATAGATATTACAGAAGATGTTTCGCTAACTTCATATGAAGTTAGCGAAACATCACATATTTTTTAAAAAAAAAAGAGCGACAAATTTTTTCTCTTCGCAACTAATTAGCGACAAAAAGGCGGCAAATAATGGATACTTCGGAACTGTGAAAAAATTGAAATTACGGAAGTTGTTTCGCTAACTTCATATGAAGTTACGAAACATATATTTTTTTAAAAAAAAGAGCGACAAATTTTTTCTCTTCGCAACTAATTAGCGACAAAAAGGCGGCAAATTATGGAATAATCTATTATCAACTTTTTCGGAGTTGTCTCGCTAACTTCATATAGGTTAAAACAGTAGCTCTGGATCAATACGCATAGAGGTAACAACCCTCGTCCAATTCCCCAGGTAAAAAAGGGCCTAAGTACCTTTTCTGGCGGTCCGCTGAACATTTCATTCAATGGCCCACTTGCACCTGTCCCAATATATATAAAATTTGTAAGCAAACACCATTCCAACGGCTCAAAAGAGATTTCTTGGTCGGTGGTTGGATTTCTCGCCCCCCCTAATGCTGCCATTGTTATCGCATTTATCGAAAAGATGCTTTTGCGGGGAAAACTACGAACACAGTTATTTCTCAGCATTTGAAACAAAAACAAACTTTAGCAATATTTTAGTTTATGAGGTAAAATCTTATTGCATACTTCATCAATTTGTGGTATAACTTAGTATCGAAAACATATCACCCCTGCCAAACGAAATCCCTCATCTGTGCCATCTTGTCGATTACAGCATTGAAAAAAAAACTGCACCAATCCTACTCATTGATGAAAACCGTGAGGAATGCATATTGAAATCTAAAATTACTTTACAATATTTCAAAAATTCTTAACTTTAAGACAAAACAAATTGTATGTGATACTTTAGTCTTGAGTCTCTTCAATTCCGCCAACATTGTAAATTATTCTTGCTCAACAAATCACGATCCAAATCGCATTCAACTAGGCAGAATGCTTTTGCCATCACAAATAAAGTTAAAGATTCCGGATGGTTGACGATGAAACAGAGATGGATTTTACATTTGAGTTGTTTCACTCATAACTTGTTCTATCCCAAATCACCGGTATATTTATTTGGGAAGCTACGTTTAGACATGATGTTCATTCAATAAACACCAGATATAGTACCGTTTGACTCATCCAAAGCATCATCACTTTACCAAAGATCATTTTCACATATTGCCTCTAAAATTTATAACGCCTTCTCTGACTCGCTAAAAATCATATAATAAAGTGAAATTTTGAATAACATTGAGAAAAATTATATTTCAAGGTAGGATTGATCTTTAATTGTTCTATAATTTCTTATTACTCTGTGCCATTTATTCAGTATATGTATTGGTTCCTATTAGCCTCAAATTCTTCCTCACTCCGTTTTCCATGTCTACAGTGTTTTTTGTTATTCATCCAAACTTTGTTATGGACATAGTGTTTATATAGCTCACAACTATCACTTGTATCAATAATGAATAAGGATATTTTTGTTGTTCTGATATGTAATCTGGTTATATTCTGGGTTGATTGGAAAATCAGTCACCATTATCTCCGGATAGTGGAGACGTGATATTTATTTATTCTGGCAATATGAATAAAGACCAATTATTATAATATTAATTAAATTAATTTCACGAATAACGAAGGTCTTGACATTTTATAAGTTCCCTAGGAACTCTGACCCTGACATAAAATAGTTCATAAAGCTGAGTTTAGATTCGTCTCGTAGGTCAGTAATATTCAAAACATCTTAACTAGCCCACCCATCAAATTTTGATATCGTGGCATGAAAAGACTAGCTGACATATTAATTTGTTTATTAACCGACGAAACCAAAAAGGAGGAGGTTCTCTAGTCGACGCGTATATTTTTTTATGTATGACCACGCATAACTTTTTACTGAGAGGGCCGATTCCGATAATTCTTTTTTCAGTGGATAGGGTGTACTTCGAAGTTGGTCCCATTTGAATTTGAAAGATGAAATCCAACCCTAAGGGTAGCAAAATGAAGGATATTGATCACTCGCCCTCTGAATTCTGGTCCGTTAACCGATTCTATCAGGCATAACTTTGTACAGGGTTTTTCGATTTTGATGATTTTTTTTTATTAGATAGGGTATACCTCATAGTTGATCATATTTGGATTTCGAATGGAATTATCCACCCTTACGGGTAGAAAAATAGGGGATAATTGATTTTTCACTTGTGAACATTGGCACACATGTAATTGACAATGACAGATCGCTATTGTCATTGTTTTTGTTCTCCTACATCCGTCACAATCATTATATTCTATCAGAGGATGGAATAATATACAAAGTAATGAAATAAACTAACCAGAACAACAAAAATAATTTATATTACAACAAATAGTAAAAGTAGATAATCATATTCATATCCAAATCGGTTAACGGACGAGAATTCAGCGGGTGAGTGATCAATATCCGTCATTTTGCTACCCTTAGAGGTGGATTTCATCTTTTAAATTAAAATGGGACCAACTTCGAAGTACACCCTATCCACTGAAAAAAGAATTATCGGAATCGGACGTCTCAGTAAAAAGTTATGCTTCGTCCTACATAAAAAAAATATACGCCTCGACTAGAGAACCTCCTCCTTTTTGGTTTCGTCGGTTAAAAAGAAAGTCTATTCGTTCCAAATATTAGCTCGTAGATCAACAACATTCAGAACATCCGAAGCACCCACTCACCAGACTTGGATCACGAACCGGAGGATTTAAAAACAAGCTGACATATTTATTCACTTATTTGTTTACACATTCAACTACGATGAAAAGCGAAATCATAACGGTCGGCCAGAGACCGGTCTGCCACTATTTGATTAGCAGTATTCCGGACTATAGAAGCAATAAACACAATTCAATTTGTGCTCTATTGCGAACGCAAATTAATGGACAATTCAAACATCACGTACAGATACGGCGAGTGCTCTTGACAACTTCAATTGGCAAAATTGGAATTTTAGTACGGAATATATTCATAATGTTTCCAATGTACCTACTTCAAATACTATAAATGATGTTAACATTTTGGTACGAAAAATATATCCACTAGAGCATACTCAGAAATTGTTTATCCTCCACTGGAGAAAAAACTCACAGGAGAAGAGTTTCTTCTATAACTTCTAGAAAGTTAACAAGAAATTTTCATCGCTATTGAAAAAATAGTTTCCTGCAAAATCGAACGATACTTACTAGATTTCTTTCTAGAGTATCGTAACAATATCACCCACAATCATTTCTTCCCATTTTTATGCGTCATTGGAAAGATTTCCAAGTGGGGGGTCTAGGAGCAAATATTTTTTTCTCAACAAAAACATGAATGAAAGTTCTTTCATGGAAGTCGAAAATGTGCATTTCCATATCTTTTTTTGGAATATTGATTGGGACAGATGAAACCAAGGTTCGATCATTAAATTTATAACGCCGCTCTAATCATCCTTAACACCAATATTTCAACATAAACTTTAATTTTGTATAGTTTTTTTTCTGGGAAAACAAACTTTAATGATATATTTTGGAGGTTAGTTGGGATTCAATAAGAAGCCCAAAAAAACCGATTGTTTCCTTGCCTACGTTTCAAATTCGATTGAATTCATCCTCAGGGCTCTGTAGCTATGGATTTTAAAATAATAAAGATAGTTTGTACTTTCCACGATATCTTCTCATAGATAATTCGAAAGGTACTCCCCAAAAGTAGTTCTTTCGTTGTAGAAAATAGTGTAATTATTTAACAACAAGGCATAATAGATATTACAACGAAAACACAAATAATTCATACTTTCGACAAAGACAAACCACTGAAGTCTGATTAAAAGGAAAATAAAAACAATACCATTGTTTTTTAAATTGAAAAAAATATAGGTTATAAAAAACAATAATTCAATTGAAAGAGGCAGTATTAAAGCGATGACCCTTCTGGTGTTACTATTGTTGCAAATTTGGTTCATTTCACTTAAGTCTTTTGGATAGATATGATTGTACATCAAAAACGACAGCGGTAGTGAAATCATAACGTATAAAAACTGACAGCCGTTTCGGCACAATCAACTGAAAATCATCCAATATTTAATACCTATTTATTAACTATTTTCTAAGACGAACCAAAGTTTTCTAACTCATCTGGTTAGCGAAAAATGGTGTTGTGCTAGCTAACTCCTAAGCTGGCACAGCCTTTCCATAACTTTTTATTCAGAATGGTTAGGAAATTTACGAAGAAATTATTACTTAAAATTAAAATATGAAAGAGATAATACATAAAATTTTTCGACTGTTCATTTATACTATAACACAATCATTCAAAATGAACGAAAATCCTTTGATGTTTATTTTTCAGAAATAGTTAAGTTGTGCTGGAAAATATATCGAGAAGAAATCATAACATAGCCAGAAATGCAGATAAATACATACAAATGAGTTTTCCGGACTTTACTATTTAATGACTCTAGCACAGTCACTCGAAATGAACGGAAATGCTTTATTCTTTATCATCCTCTAGGAATAGTAAAGTTGTGCTGGAAAATATATCGAACAGAAATAATAACATAGCCAGAAACTGCAGATTTACATGAAAATGTGTTTTAGGAGTCTACTATTTTATAACTCCAGCACAATCACTAAAAATGAACGGAAAATATTTTTTGTTGTGCTGTGAAATATATAGCATAGAAATTATAACATAGACAGAAATTGCAAATTAATACATAAAATAAGTTTTCCGGATTCTACTATTACATAACACTATCATTCAAAATGGACGAAGAATAATTTCCATTCGATATATTTTCCAGCACAACCTTGACTATTTCTGGATAATGATAAACAACGATGCATTCTACGTCAATTTCGAGTAATTGTGCTGGAGTTGTTAAATAGTAGAGTCACGAAAACAAATATTCAGGTATTAATCTACAGTTTCTGGTTATGTTATAATATATATTCGATATATTTTCCAGCACTACTTTACTATTTCTGGACAATGATAAACAACAAAGCATTTTCCGTTCATTTCGAGTCATTGTGCTGAAGTTATTAAATAGTAAAATCCGGAAAACATATTTTTATGTATTTATCTGCAATTTCTAACTATGTTATAATTTCTACTCGATGTATTTTCCAGCATAACTTCACTATTTCTGGACACTGATAAACAACAAAGTATTCTCCGGTCATTTTGAGTTACTGTGCTGGAGTTATTAAATAATAGTCACGAAAACGTTTTTTTTATAATTTGAAGTTTCTGGCTCTGCTATAATTTGTATTCAATATATTTTCCATAAATTTTTAAAAACATTAAAGAATTATTGGTACATTTTCAATGAGTGTATTGGAGTTGATAAATAGTACAGTGGCGAAAACGAATTTTCATGTATTAAACGCTTTCAATTTCGTTTGAATTCGGATAAGACATATACTATCTGAGAGTTGTTGAAAAGTTAGAAATTGGAGCATTTGAATCATCTTCCTAACTATTCTGGATACAAAGTTATGGAATGGCTGTGCCAACTTAGGAGTTAAGCTAGAACAACACCATTTTTTCGCTAACCAGCAGAGTTAGAAAATTTTGGTTTGTGTTAGAAAATAGTTGATAAATAGTTATATATAACTGGATCATTTTCAGTTGATTGTGTCAAAACGGCTGTGTCAGTTTTATATATGAAATCATAACTATGATTGTTTTTCCTAGGCTCAACTTGTGCAGTGGAATTGTGAACATTAACTTTTCTGGTATCTACCTCATGTTCAAATATCATTTTCTCCGAGTTCCTTCCTGTTTGACCCACATATATTTTATTACAGGTTTTGCAATTAATTTTATAGATAAGTTTTTTCGTTTTGTCGTGACAGAAGATCTGGTTTGCTACTCCATATACAGCTACAAAACTCTATATCTGAAGACCAATATATCTCTCATCCACCACACAGATCCTTCCCCTCAACGATTTATTTTTCATGCTGCCGCTGATTACAAAACCATGTGGTTTCTTGATGAGTCCTTTACCTGTTTCGACAAAATAGTTTCCAAAAATAAAGGAGCATTTGAAGCTGAAAGGGATTTTATTAAAAGGAAAGGTGTATGCCTTTGAAAATAGTATGCTTTTTCCATGACAGCGCTGTCATCAGCTTTGTCAATGGCTCTCAAATATCCACAATATCGAACAAAATTTCTGACGCTAGCAAACAAAAAATCAATAATTAATAAAAACACTTTTTAAAGACAAGTTTTTATTCAAATGTACTAAAAAGTAAAAAATAATTGCTTTGGATGTGTGACGTAGGTTATTCCGTCAGTTATATATTCAAAAGCTTGTCGAGCAAAGTTTTCTGTTCGAATACAAAAGCGACAAGCTTTTGAATCTATAATTCACGGAATAACCTACGTCACACATCCAAAACAATTATTTTTAACTTTTTAGTGCATTTGAATAAAAGCTTGTCCTTAAAAAAGTTTTATTTTATTTTGTGCTTTTAGTACCCAAGTACGCCTTAATCTATTCATTTTGGTTGAAGCATCGTTATTATGAGGCATTTTCTTCCTGTAAGTTCTGAGCTATCTAGTCCTTCAATGAGGAGACCATCTAAAGATTAACTCAGCCGCCATAGTGGAGTTGCCATCTTCAATTTATGAATTTCAACTAAAAATTAATAATTTTCGACTACATTCATAATCTTCGACCCAAAAAACCCGACATACCAATTTTGAATTGAATCGGGACATAATTACAAAACTCGTCCGCCATTTTGAATTTGTGAATTTTGATATAAACAATCCATAATCTGCGACCCCGAAAACCCCCACATACCAATTTTGAATAAAATCGGACCATAAACACAGAGGTCTTCGGCCATCTTGGAGCCGCCATTTTGATTAAACTTTTTGACTAAAAAACTTTACAAAAAAATTTAAAATCCAAACCAAATCCCCTTTGGCCTTTTGTTTTTCTCTAACGAAAATTCCAGGAGCCGCCATTTCAATTTCATGAATTTGGAAAAAAAAATCATATATAATTCTAAACAAAAATTCCCCCACATAGCAATTTTGAATAAAATCGTACCATAATCACAAAACTCGTCAACAATTTTTAAGCCGCCATTTTGTTTTTTTTGTAACAAAAATTTCATAATGCATTGTCACCGGAATTATGAACACCTGTCAAATTTCAGCTCAATCGGATGTCGGCAAGTGCTCCAAAAATGGATTACAAATTTTGAAACGAAAAGAATGACGAAAGAAGCAAGTTAAATAAAAGCTTGTAAAAACGAATCTGCTCTCGTTATAACAAATCCGTCCTTGATGCACCGCATCACCGATGAATTCAATGTGAGCATCAGATGTCAGAGTCAGCGCGATTTCCTTATCGCATCGCAACAATAACAAATTCAAGATGTTATCGTGGTCGAGTGCATTTACGATTTCTATCGCATCAAGGAATGTACCTATCTGGCTGCACACACAGCGGTACACTGAGAGATTTTTTTTCTTCATATTGAACATGAAATTGCCTAATCTTTGTGAGTTGAGAAGTTTACTAGGTATAGTTCAACCATTTTCAATTGCAGAAGCTGTTTCTATAAGGAGCAAATCAAAAACTCACTTCGCTTACACGAGCGTATATGCCAAGTAACGGAACGAAAAATAATGTGTACTACTCGTAAACATTTTCCGTCGCCGAACGGAAGGTCAAAAGAGGCGACAGTCAACGTGGGTTTGAGTGACAGCTGTCTAGTTCTGCACCAGATTCGCCTGAGCCAATCAAAACGGACCGCAAGCCAATGATAATGCTTGTAGGTGTGTCCATGCGTTGGAGGCCAAGAAAACTAATAAATCACGAGTTATATTTGTGTTTGAAGAGGTCTGAATAAATAAAAGCCAGTAGCGTCTCTGGTCTGGGATCGAAATAGGTTTTAAAACATTCTATAGTTCTGTTGTGTTTTGTTGGAAAATATGGCTTTTTTTCGACCATGTGAAAATGAAATTATGATGATCTGATTGCCTATTAATACGTACTCCCTCGCTTATGGCATATTTTTTTTATTTTAATGTTTTTTTAAACTATTTGAATATCTAAATAAAATTAGTAATCTCCGCCTATGCTGCTCAAAGGTTACCGCCTCAAGATTGCGAAACTTGTTTTTTATGCTTCGGCAATTGTAATTGGTTTAACTATACTAACATCGAAAATGATAATGTTCTTTGATCAAAAGAGGATATTTAAATAAGAGTTAGTTTTAGAACTTCTCTTGTAAAGTACATTGAAATAAATAGCGGTAGTGTTTTTGTGAGGCTAAACTGGAAATATCTTTGAAGTGATAAAGCGTTTTGAAAAATATTCCTGTTATTGAATAAGCTACCCACTACATTTAATAAAAGCTAACGCTTTGTATAAAATATGGCATTTGTAGAAGAAAGCGATTACTAAATATCACAAATCATAGTACATGAATTAATTCATATTACCGGGAAACATTTTATTATAAAGATGAAAAATATACCTACATAATTACAGGAGATTGAAAAAACGAAAAGGTTTCTTAGTGTACGACGAAAGCAGGCAAAGATGACCGCGTACGGAGAAAAGGCCTAGCAAAGGTCAACGTACTTTTCAGAAGGTCAGTCGGAGATACTTGGACTGACACATCTTCCGCCAAACACGTGGGAAGAAATGGGGATTTAATATGCACGCACAGTGCATCAGAGATCGATGTGACAATTTTCCTAATTATTGGTTTAGTGTAAGAAAGTACTTACCCATCCACACCCTGGGTTAACGCTAACTCTGCCATTTGATAGTAGGCAGGCAGCCCTAACATATGTAAATACATTTCATGTATTAATTATCTTTCACTTACTATCAATGAAAGCGATTATTATTAACATTTTTGAACCAATCAAATGACTTAAAATTTCTCAGAGACAACCAATGAGTGATAAATGTTTTCTCACTGTTTTATACAGATAAATGCACCCCAGCTCCTGTCAAAGTTGACAACACAATTAATACCTAAAACTGAATGCAAATATGATTAATTCTAGGTTGGGATCCAATATTTCTTTTTATCATGTTGAATGAGCTCCGGCATACAACTTTATGTTCACTTCATAAATATCAGTCACGTATACTCTCCTATTTTATAAAGGTGGTCTTCTTAAACGCAGTCATGAGAACATTTAGAGTTTTTTTCTTATCAACACCCGTCATCCCAAATAAACATCAACCTGTACCTCGGCCGATCAGGTAATTGGTACAGACATCTAGACCGTCCAAACCCTAACAATTTTATCTCACTCATATTTACGCGTGCATACATTTTTCATTCTAGCTCTATTGATATCACTGATTATTTATATTATGTAGAAGTTACGTCCTTTTACTAGAGATTTGGAATAGCGGGAAAAAGGACAATAAAAGTGATCTGAATTTTAGAAAATTGCCGATGTTTCGACGTGCGTATTTGACGTCTTCTTCAGGGTTAAAAATTCATAATGGGTTTACAATACATGTGGGTTTGGAAAAAATGATGATGCGAATAACAATAATCCTTAGAATTTGTTCATCCCCTGATATTGAAATCTTCCTAAGCTTTGTTAATATTGGCAATATGAAAAAGTAAAGAGAGCATTTTTATGTGGAACTGTATGCTCTACATTTTTATGTGGAACTGTACGCTGTGGAACTGTATATACAGGAAAAACACTTTGTTTTCTTTTTAAACCCTTGCCGATGGGCGAAAACGAGTCTAAACTTCACATATAGTTACAAGATGCGTATACAAAACATATATAAGAAAATTTCGATTTAAAGGAAATTTCAATTGGATTACGGGGGTCCCACAGCTCAACGTGGGATATAAGAATTATTTCTAGGACAATTCAATCCAGAGAAGAGTACCATGGAAATAATATTTCTCAGCTGATGTCCCGATAACTTCTCCCAATTCACCACAGTGGAGCATTTTATGTTGTATGATTGATAGATAAAAACTTTTTAACAAAAAATTAAACCGACGAAATACGGAACTGAAAAGTAAAAAATAAAATAAATCTTCTTAGTCTCAATAACTAATCTCCTAAACTAATGTAAGTAACTAATTTTGAGTCGGCGCCAAACAAACAAGCAAATGAATTAGATAAGGCGTAAAATGATGGCATCGAGTTGGGCGGTGACATTCTGATAATTTTTTTGAAGTAATTTAATGATCTTCGTTGATTGTTCGTTTGGCGCCGACTCAAAATTAGTTCTTTTATTTTTTACTTTTCAGTTTAGTATTTCGTCGGTTTAATTTTTTGTTAAAAAGTTTTTATTTTTCCATTTTTTGTGGCTGAAATCTACTAATTTCTACCTACTTGTTTTTTGAGTACTTCCAAAATACTTACTTACCCACCTTACTTCAACTTTACCAGTTAAATAATATGATTATCTACTTTTACTATTTGTTGTAATATAAATTATTTTTGTTGTTCTGGTTAGTTTATTTCATTACTTTGTATATCATTCCATCCTCTCATAGAATATAATGATTGTGACGGATGTAGGAGAACAGAAATAATGACATTAGCGATCTGTCATTGTCAACTACATATGTGTGCCAATGTTCACAAGTGAAAAATCAATTATTCCTCATTTTTCTACCCGTGAGGGTGGATAATTCCATTCGAAATCCAAATATGATCAACTATGAGGTATACCCTATCTAATAAAAAAAGAATCATCCAAATTGAAGAACCCAGTACCCTTAGGGTTGCATTTCATCTTTTAAATTCACATGGGACAAACTTCGAAGTACAACACCCTATCCACTGAAAAAAGAATTATCGGAATCGGACGTCTCAGTAAGAAGTTATGAGTGATCATACATAAAAAAAAAATACGCGTCGACTAGAGAACCTCCTCCTTTTTGGTTTCGTCGGTTGAAAATGATTTTTGTGCCATTTTCGAACATTGTTTCATTTCATAGTCTTGGGAATTCACTAATATTTATGCTATTTTTAGAGGGTCATACGACATGTATAATGATCTAGGATATTCCTAGATGATGGTAAACTATCGACTTCATTATAAAAAGCTCTTTTCTAATGATATAGAAAAAAAAACATCTTGCTAGCCGTGTTCCGAGGCATTTGGACATTTAAAAAAATTGCATGGATAATTCAGTTTTGAGGAAAATATTCTTGTTAGCTTATTTTTCAAATGACACGAATAACCGAAAGCCTTATTTCACACAATTTTGATTAACATGATTTTATAGCTGCTAGCCGAAAGCCTGAATTTGACTTTGGGTAAGATACTCATTAATTAAATGAAGAATGCATAACTTTGATTACGCTATCTGAAAAGGTGTAATTTAAATGAAGGAGCAAGAATAATAAATTAACACGTATGTACAATAAACTGTTTATTGCTTGGGTTTATTGTTCTCCATATCTTCAATTGAACATTTAAAATCATGAGTTTGCCTGATTGGTATACTGCACAGGGTGTTGATTTGAAATAAGTACTTGATTTCAAAGTAGGTGTTTCAAGTTGAAAAGGGAAACATTCTCAATTGAATAGAAATATTTTTCTGTGAATTGAAAAATCCACGATAAAAATGAAGTTATTGTTTGTATTGAAGACCTAGTGAATACGATGCTTCTCTTGCATCAATGTTACAAATGATTTCTGGTTAGTACTCCTTTTGAAAAACATTCTTCTTTGCCTCATTCATCTACATGAGTTCCCAATCAAGACTGGAATAGAAAATCAAATAATTATCTGAATGAAAATTTTCACTTTTAGATTTTTCTTTTTCAATATCTATCAGATGTAGTTCAATGTCCAGCGTGGCTTTAGCCGGGAAGTTGTTGTTTTCTGTTGATATTCACAAACAATAACTTAATTTTTATCGTGGATTTTTAAATTCACAGAAAAATATTTCTATTCAATTGAGAATGTTCCCCTTTTCAACATGAATACCCCACAAGAGGTTATCTTGAACGATGGAAAGACAGTGACTAAAGTTTATCGTTTCAGTCGAAGATGATTCCGCATCTGATCTTATCCTTATCTTATCCTGTTCATATTTTCAAACAAATCAATAGGTGTTTCAACTTTGGAATTAACCTTCCAATATTGTTTATTTAAAAAAATAAGGGTAGATACAGTAGATTCCAGGGTGAGTATTGAGATACAAATTTCGAAATGGGGTAGGTATGCTTTCTCAGCTCGTTTTGAATATAGAGTGGAAAAGAAATTTCCAGAAACGATGAATTAACTCTGTTCTGGAGATTTTTTTGAATACGGGGGTAGTTTCTACGGTGAGTATTGAGATACAAAATCCGAAATGGGGTAGGTATGCTTTCTCAGCTCGTTCTGAATATACTGTGAAAAAAATTTCCAAATACGCCGTTTTTATCCCATCTTGTATGTTATTGTCACAGCCACTGATAAATATGATCTTATGATTTATTAGAAGCACCATTATCATATTTTTATCATATTTGTGTGTAAACTTTCATTCATTATCACCACTATCATAATACTGTAGAAAATTCCAATTACTATTTCGTTTCGGAAGATTTTGAAGGAATAACATATGACACCCTTGCGCATATACTCATATTTCGTTTCTGGCGCGACGACCGTTTCTGTTTTCACACTGGTAGGGAATTATTCCTATAAAATCCCGAGATCCACTAAGGAGCGCATTGGATATTTTTTTCTTTTCGACCTTCAATTTCGCTATAAATAATAATAACGGTGACATTCTACATTACATTCAACAGTAAGTAAAAATAGTTTTAGATCATGCACACACAGCGGTATCGTATTTGTAGATAACTACCGCAGGTAGGAACGGCCTCTTGAAGTTTGAAGACTTTCAATCTCATGATTATGTTGAATTTTTCGAGAAACAACTTAGTATTCTTAGTATCTCAAACATGCATTGGAACATTTTGACAGCCGACGCCTAGGAAAATGTTGTTCTAGGTGGAAGTTTGGTTGGTTTGGCCAGCCTTCGGTTTTTCATTCAAAAGACTGACGGTTCCAATTTTGATATACTAGAGATATAGGGAGTGCGGTCAAAAGGAATACACTTCATAATTTGACTCAAAACTAGTTCTGATTAACTGTTATTAACTGTCGTCAGTTTGCTAATAAACTGGTAGATGATTATTAGGAGAGGGACATCTCGCCTAGAATTGCTTGAATTTTTTTTCAGAAAAAAAGTTGCACTGAGTCTCATACGATTAGTGAAAGAAAATGTTGAATGCTTCTTTAGCAACATATTGTTAATTTTTTTATATCACTGATAAATTCGCGAGAGTTGCACCTATTCTATTCCTCAGTTGTATTTGTTTTCTTTACAATTATATGTATTTATATCCATCCGTTATGAGAAGTGACATGCTCCCGGGGAAGAAAAATGGAACCGATCCTTCTGAGTAGAAACCCGGTACACACCCGGTATCATCAGGATTCTCATTCTGATTTTTCTTTCATTCCAATCAAGTCCGCCGTACCCGTTACATAATATTTACAGCTCATAGACAACAATAATTCCTTTCCGTCGGTTCGTAGAAAAACCACGGCTTATTAGCATTACCGTTGCTTCCTCCACGGCGGAGCGCATACAAAACGAAAAGTAATATGTAATATCAGACAAGACAGGTTGCTTACATATTACTTACATAGACGAACGGCGGGCGATGTTGCCACATAGATATATTTTTCCTTTCTTCTAAATACTTCAACTGAAAATTATAGTGTGACTCAAGGGAATTGTAGCACGCGGTTATCTTTAGATATTTGGAAGAGCCAATAGTTTAAATGCACTAATGCACAACACTTTCATTTTGCGCCCTGATTTGGGATTTAGGAACAAAAAATACCGTTGATTCCAAAATACGAGAATACGAGAAAATTAAGAAAAAAGATCGATGAACTAAAAAGTGAGTTTATTGAATGACTGTAAAATAAAAATCAGCCTTTTCTGAAATGTTGATTCCAGTGATTTGAATTCCATTAATTTATAATCTTGCTGTGATGTTTTAAGCACTTGTGATATGAACATTTAGAAATAATTGTGGAATAAAATTAAGTTTTAATCGATGCTTCAATATTATCTATAGTTGTATTTAATCATCGGATTTACTAGCACCTTTTATTCAACTTCTTTCACAAGCAATCGACGGAAATTTGGTGGGGGTTTCACACATCATGGAAATCACATTCTTTTAAACTTTCAGGATTAATTAGACTCTTTTTCTGCCATAATTTTAGGCTCATTGAAAAAAATATGCCAAAAATTTCATGGAATATCATGGGTTTTGCTGGCTTAATTCCACTGGTCCATAATTGAAGACTCATTTTAGGCTCACGTTTATACCCCTCGCAGATTTTCCAAATATTATATACCGGGTGACACAGGATATCGGGCCACCCCTGTAACTTCTGTTTTCGTGAACGGATTTTTCTGAAATTCGGTACAGTTATATAAGCAACCATTTCGGATTTGATCACATTACAATCCATTATGGCGGACTTCCGGTTTTTCTGCAAATGCCAGCAACTTTGTTTCTTCAAATACAACACCCTGTATATTTTTACATATTCAAGTTCAACAGGTCAAAACAAGTCGAAACCTTATGTCAAATGTCATTTTTTTGAAACAATTGAAATTAAAATTGTTTTTTTATTTTACCTCGTGGATGAATGAGATTTGATCAAGGCTATTCACAATGAATCGCACATAACAGAGAAACATAATTTTTTCTGAAAAATTATTTTTTGCGTCATTTATTGATGAATCAATTCAGTCACATCACATGTTGATCAAAAATTCATTTTTTTTTAAATGAAACTCCTATGGGGCACCTACCCGTCTCTCTATACAATTATTAAGGAACAAAATTACATAACAAATTGTATACATTCAAAAATAGTTGTAGATTTTTGTTTGCTTATGTCGATTTTGATCCAACCGCTCCGACGCGGGAATTGGAATACCAATGCAATGTCAGTCGAGAAAACGCTAGAAGAATTTAAAAAAAACACCATTATCGTGCTTATAAGTATAACTTACACAATTAGTTGACACGATTCAGAAATGTTGTTTTCCACAGCTTACTAAGTTGAAAAATTATTCGAACTGCAAGAAAACTCATGAACTAGTTGTAGATTTTTGAATTTATACAATTTGTTACTGCACCGAAATACAAAAATGATACGTCATTCTTTTCCTTAATGCATGTTCTAGAAAGACAGGTAGGTGACCCATAGGGGTTTCATTTGAAAAAAAATGAATTTTTGATCAAAATGTGAGGTGACTGAATTGATTAACCAGTAAGTGACACAAAAAATAATTTTTCATAAAAAATTAAGTTTTTCTGTTATTTGCGACTGATTGTGAATAGCTTCCTTCGACCAAATCTCATTTATCCACGAGGTAAAATAAAAAAACAATTTTAATTTCAATTGTTTATAAAATAACATTTGACATAAGGTTTGGAGTTGTTTTGACCTGTTGAACTTGAATATGTACAAATATACAGGGTGTTTCATTTGAAAAAACAAAGTTACTGGCATTTCCAGAAAACCCGGAAGTCCGCCATATTGGATTGTAATGTGATCAAATCCGAAATGGTTGCTTATATAACTGACCAAATTCCAGAAAAATCCGTTCACGAATGCAGAAGTTACAGGGGTGGCCCGATATCCTGTGTCACCCGGTATTTTTTTAAGTTACTGAATTCTGTTGGCTTTGCCGTAAAGCTAGCAGAATGAAACACTTTAGAACAAATGTACCTCAACCATTATTTTAGTCTCTTTTAGGCTTCAGTTTGAATGTTTTCCGGAAAAACTTATCATTTGAAATAGACCGGCCTTTTTACATTTCGTCGATTTCCATATTCATTACCTGTACCCCTTCAACTAGAAACTATCTAATGTATGCGATGAAAGGAATAATTCGGATCCACCTTCTCGTTTTTTAATTATTTTTGTTTACTATAGCGGTTACTGCTATCTTAACCGGAGGGTCAGAAGAATCCAACCAGAATTTCAAAGTTGAAAAAACTTTTTGCGTTTTAAATTTAAGACTCATTCCATGCTTATTAATTACCCTATTGGAAAAAAATGCTCATAACTAAAATACTGTTATATTAAAAAAAATACTTCACAGGTACTCAAGGAATAAAAAAAACGTGAAAGTGATTCTTCTTGATTTGTTGAAAATATAAACAGGATGTTCATAAAATCAGATGTGGAATCATCTGCGACTGAAAGATAAACCTTAGTCACTATCTTCCATCGTCAAGATAACCTCTTGTGGGGTATTCATGTTGAAAAGGGAAACATTCTCAATTGAATATTTTTCTTATAACATAATACATTCGTTAGTTTCCACTTGAAGGGGTGACAGGTGATGCATACGGAGTTCGACAAAATTTAAAAAAATGCTATACGTTCTTCAAATTATCAGCATTTTTTTCCAATAGGGTAGGTAATTAATACAAATTGCACAAAATTACTTTTTATCAGTCTTTTTTTTCGAATGCACCTTCAAGGAGTATAACACTGAAATCTCCTCTCAGGAATCCAATGATATCCACCAAATTCGGAAAAAACTAGATTGGGGTGAGATAAAAACACCATAACAGCGGACTTATTTTTTAGTGATTCCAAAAATATACAAGGGGCTTCAAGAAATTACAGATATGTGGGGTGCATCCTTTATAGTCAAGTGAGTTCAATTTGGATTTACTAAATATAGTAATCTACGTTTATCAATGTCATCTTTGAAAATTTAATCGGAAAATGAAAAACTGCGCATTCTTACCGGTATAGATGCGAACTAGATTTTTTCATCGAAATACAGCATAATCAGTAAGAAGATATTTTTCAAAATTTCAATGTTAAGGGGTAAAAACTACCATCTGCATAATTTTTGTGTGTTAATTAAAAAAAGTGCAAACACTTTTATTTTTGTTTGAAAATATTTATTTTATGTCTGAATTTTGCACCCCAGGTGGTAAAACCTACCCCTATTAAAAAACAGGTTATATCTCGAAGAGAATCCGTTAATAGGGGAATGAAATTTTGCTGGATAGACAATTACATTCTAGTGGTACGTACTGAGAAAGGATAAGATCATTATGGTATTAAAATTGAAAAATGTACGTAATTTTGGCCTTCAAATAGGCCGACTGAATTTGACGGAGATGAATTTCATACGACAGATTCACAGTATTGGAAAAAAAAATAAGTAATTTGGATAATCAATACATTTTGCCTATAATTCAAATTTAAATTGCCTTTCAACCGATTTATCAAGGGTAATATCGTAAGTGCAAGAGTGCCTGGAAATTTTACTGAGGCCGTAAATTGCACTAGTTAAAGTTCCTAAAGACAGATTGCAGGGCCGGATTAAAAGGTGTGGAGGCCCTGGGGCAACAAAGGTGTGGAGGCCCTGGGGCAACAAAGGAGTGGAAGCCCCTAATTATTTTTCAAACAAGTTTTTTTTTATTGCGGAACAAATCAAATTATTTCGACACGAGCATATGTAGGAATAATAAAATACAAGAAATAAATTAAATTACAGCGTAAACAAAGGGATTCTTGCGAGCTTTTTTCGACGAAAAATCATTGATGATTTCGGTCAAATCCAGCATCCGGAGAAAATCATTCTCAATGCTAAGAAGCGATAACTTTGATAGGCGGCTTTGTCTCATCGTAATTCGCCTATTTTTTTCATTTTGGAAAATGAGCGCTTTCCAGTGCAATTTGACATCATCACATTCTCAGTTGTAATATCACAAGAGAGTGAAAATAATTCGATAGATTCTCGAAAACTTGTTGCCAAGCAATATACAAGAGAGACCAACTGGCTCGAGTGGCTATTGCCAACAAGTTTGAGAAAGAAATCTAGATAATTATTTTCTACTATATCGAACTCTCGTGTGGTATTCTTTAGATTATTTTTTGATGTTACGATCATAAACACATTTCTTTGCAAAATTATATAATGTACTAAACCGGATTTGATTCATTTCACACTTTTCATGCGAATTGATGACAGACGTCAAATTAAAAATATAGGTTGTCAGACAATAACAACAAAATACCTCAAATTATTCCCGCGACAATTTTCTAGGTAGAATATTCCCACTATTGATTGGCCAAAACGTATATGAATTATTTGAATTGAACGTTTCCATTGGTTTCTAGCAATGTCAAAAAATAATCACTGTAATTTCAATGTTTGAGAATGTAGCTCTGAAATTTTGGTTTTCAAGAATTTGCTAGTAGAACATCTTAGATAGATAGATAGATAGTCCTTTTCAGAAGGATTTACATTTGTTGCGGAATGTCATCTTTCTCTTAGACTCACACTTGATTTCGGGGATTTCTCTGTTACAGGCGCGCCACTCAGCGGACAGCGGTCAACGCCAATAAATTGGAAAAACAGGTATAGACGGGCAAAGTGTTTGTAGAATCGGCAGAAAAATACTCAACAGAATATGAACTTTTGTTCTATTATGGAATGCGCACAGGGCTCTTATAAATAATTTGATGCAATCATATTCATAAATTGAAATATTATTTTCTTTTGCTTATGATTATTGAATTTCATTGTGTATCTAGATCGCTTGTGTCATTCGAAGAATACATCGACAGAAAATCCTTCATTTAATAAAAAAAAATGTATATTTTTTTTTAAATTCAATTGTTCTTGTTTTTACAGCTAATTTCGATACGATATAATATTTTGTATAATAGTATGATGTTTTACTTGGTGATTTTTTCTCGCATATACAGATGATTCATCAGATCGAAGATTAATATTAACCATGGATTTTGACAAGAATACGAAACATGTTTTTGAATGTTCAAAACGAAAAATGAGAGGAAAAAGTGGGAGAACTGCTCTTTCGTTGTCAGATTTTTTATATATAATTTTGCATATCCTTCGGTATTTGTTAGGAAATTTTACCTAAAAATTTATATTGTGGAGGCCCCGGGGCTGCAGCCCCGTTTGCCCCCCTCTTAATCCGGCTCTGACAGATTGCTTGAGGGAAAATTAAAAAAGGTGATAAAATCATCTACAACGAATGATATTCAATGGGAATATTTCCTATGCTAGAACAAAATAGAAAAAAACGCGGACAATTTTTTTGCATCGAATCATGCAGCAAGTAATTGTATAAACAAGTATTACCTTCTGGAAATCCAGGCATAAGCTATATAGAAAATACGAATAAAGACATAGATCTGTAAATAGAAACGCGGACAAGTCGCGAGCAACAGCTAATCATCTATAAAAATGCCGATATATATCGTAATCGGCCTCTGAAACAACGGTAATGGCCAAATAGTTATTTATACAACAAGAATATAAAGCGACTCTTTTTTGCACGCGCGAGCCGTAGGCTTTCTATTCGAGTTGTATACATGATTTTTCCAATACTTTGGTTTTTTAATATAAAATGAAATACCCTTTATTATTAATGTTTTGAAACAACGTCAATTTTTATTGTTTTGGCAATGACAGTGACATCAAGCAAAATTATTTCAGTCAATCGCAATACCGGGAAAAATTTGAACAAATATTAGGTTGTCATGGTGCTTAGACAATTTCAGTTATTGAAGTCGCCATTACTGTAAAACCGTAATCAGATCATTTTCGTAAATTTATAAAATATCTCTTCAATTATGGATGAAGGAAGTGATTTTAGTGATACATCTGATATTCCTGCCGATGTGATGGAGAAAAAGAATATGATGCATTTGATAGTTGGTGTTCTCAGAAAAAAATACCTAAGGTATTAGAACCCGTCATTCTTGCGTATTTCGGAGAAAAATCTAAAACTGTGGTCGAAGTTTTCTATGTTAAAATTAACTTTAGCTGTTAACAAGAACATACATATAGGTGATTATACTACAGTGAAGGCATTTCTTGAATGATAAATAATAGTTTAAAAAAACTAAAAAACACGATTTTATAGAAAAGAAGACTAAAAAAATAGAAAATAAGAAAAAAATTTATTTTATTTTAAAAAAAGCGTGGGGTGCATGGTATCGCCTCGGTGTGTAATGTACTATATAATGATTGATACCATGCACCCCACGCTTTTTTTAAATAAATTTTTTTTTTCTTATTTTTAAATTTTTTAGTCTGGTGTTCTATAAAAATGTGTTTTTTAGTTTTTTTAAACTATTATTTATTTGCTACTTTTTAGTGTGGTTTATTTATAGAAGCGTGTTTTTTTAGTTTTTTTTAAACTATTATTTCTATTATTTTTTTGCAAATTAAAAAATGGAATAATCTTATCAAATTAGGTAATCATAATCTCCGACCCCGAAAACCGCCACATACCAATTTTGAATAGAATCAGACCATAATCACAAAAGTCGGCCACCATTTTAAAGCCGCCATCTTGAATTTTTTTTATTTTTACAGAAGAATCATAATATTTGACCCCAAAAAACACCCACATACCAATTTTGAATAGAATCGGACCATAATCACATAACTCGGCCGCCATTTTAAAGCCGCCATCTTGAATTTTTTTTATTTTGACAAAAGAATCAATCCGACCACAAAAACCCTCAGATACCAAATTTTGAATCGAATCGGACCATAATCACAAAACTCGGCCACCATTTTAAAGCCGCCATCTTAAATTTTCCAATTTTGACAAAAGAATCATAATCTCGACCACAAAAACCCTCGGATACCCAATTTTGAATAGAATCAGACCATAATCACAAAACTTGTCCACCATTTTGGAGCCGCCATCTTAAATTTTCCAATTTTGACAAAAGAATCATAATCTCAGACCACAAAAACCCTCGGATACCAATTTTGAAGCGAATCGGACCATAATCACAAAACTCGTACGCCATATTTGAGCCGCCATTTTGTTTTTTCTTCACACATAAATTTCTTAATGCATTGTCACCGGAATTATGTACACCTGCCAAATTTCAAATCATTCGGACGTCTGGAAGTGGGTCAAAATCGTGCCCAAAGGAGTCGGTTACAAACAAACAAACATACAAGTGAAGCTAATATAAAGCGTGTAAAAAAGTGCCGGCTATAAGCCGAAAAAGACAAACGTTTTCACGAGAGAATAGGTACCTAAATTTTTGCTTGATGCTGCGGATGAAAAATGTTTATTGAAGAAATTAGTTATTGAGGACAAGGATTCTTATATAATTGTTGAAATTCCTGATTCAAAAACGAAAATACAAAGAAAATTTGTAGTTCCAAATAATAACAAATTCAATCCAGCTGAAATTCGCCGTAAGTTTGCGTCCTAAGATAGCAGAAAACTCTCGATTTTTTCTTCAGTATAGGAATGGAAAATGTACAGTTCAAGTAGTCGAAATGAATACTTTTGCAAAAATTCCGAGTCGTATATCATTTCTTGGATTAATTTTATCTAATACTGCAAAATATACTGGCCAAAGTTTTAGAAGGTCCTCTGCGTCGCTTTTAGTTGGCTCAGGGGCTGATTTTGAGACATCATGGTGGATGGCGATCGTCGACCGTTGGAGAAGGCTATGTGGAGCAGTCCGTGGAAGAAAAATTGGAAACGGTATTTTTAGTGGTGATATCAAGAAAAGTAGGAACAATAATACTTGTAACATTATACAAGAAAAGCCATTTGATTTAGTATTAACAAAATCATCGTTTGGAATTAACATACAGAATAACAGCAATTGAACTATTAATATACATCTTGTAAAAAATTAGTATGGATGGAATATGTTCGATAAAAAACGATTGAAATGAGAATGATGGGTATTGTGTATTACCCGTATTTAAACAACGTAGGTCTGTACTTTTTTGCACGACGTGCAGATTTTTTATTTTTTGCACTCTTTTAAAAATGCCTACTTGACATTTAAAGTCATAAAAATAACATTTTTGACGTAAGTATTGGAAAAAAACATTTTTCGTCGTCCTCAAATCATTATCACGAATATTTTGAAGACGAATTTTATCCCGAATATATGACAACACTGCGAACGAACAAGGATTACAGGTGAAAAGACTCGATTCGTGCGTCGCTCGCAATTTTCTCTAGATGAAGTATCAAGATTTCGAGATGAGACGAGTCGTCAAAGAAAAATGAGGTGTTATTAAAGGGCCTCGGAGAACCGCTGCCATGGCCCCGAGGGTGTCTTGAATATTTCATCTCGTATGTGAAAAGTAGTAATAACAGGAGAGTCGCGATGCCACGATAGGGTCAATGACGTCTGTGGTGTAAGTTGTAGACGAATGACGGGTTGGACGCCTTCCTAGCGCAAGGGTGCAAAAATATATATCCCAATTAGTTTTAGGCCTCATTTTCAAGTGTAAAGTAATCCTTCTCAGCCCTTCGGCAATATTTTTTAGCCCGTTGACGTTATTTAGATTCCAAACCAAGAATTTTACTAGCAACATTTTCCTTTTCATATGAACATTTATGTCTATTCTTTAATAACTTATATTAAATACGGAAGGAATCGAATCTATCAAAAAGGACATTGCTGACACTTTTATTATTATCATTATTCAAATTCATGAACACTAAAACATGAAATACCTGCTGATGGTACGGCAAAAAAACGTTTACTTCACAGGTATCATTTTGATTTCCTTCATCACCGAAAAGTATCATTGGTTCTTCCAAGTCAAGAAAATATTTCGTTATCTTCAATAGTTATTTAATTCTTTGGGCATATATCCGTTTTTCCAGAAAGGGATACGGTCGTACCAAATCGAATTGACTAATAGATATCAATAATTTCGTTAGCTGTCAAATTTGGTTTTATCATTTATTAACTTGACCCATAGACATTATAACTGATGGACTGGCCGTCACGTGACTTTAACACACAGTTCCAGGAGGACTATATAAGAGAGAGAGAGAGATAGAGAGAGATGTTGTGAAGGATAGAAATAAGTCAAGGCAAAAGATACAAATTGGCTATGGCATTACACTGGAAAAAACCAATTTTTCGTTTTTTTTTCAAGGGAATTATTGACTACTTTGAAAGAGATGAGTTTTGAAAAAGTTCAAGGTATCACAGTGAGGAACTTTAGCGAGATATTTTCATGATATCTTTCAGAAACAAAAGAATTCCATTGAGGCTCTATTTGAATGGAAATGTTTTTTATTTCTATTTCAAAAAGTTCAGGACTGAAAAAAATTATTGATAATTAAATTTACATATATCATAAAGTTAGAAGTGCAATTGAACTAAATTGGGAACTCCGGCGATTTGAAAATTTGTTATCAATAATGCCTACATCGAAAACGTTTATGTAATTATTTTTGGGGAATACTGAGGAAAATAGTACGTGTTATTGGGAATGAAAGTGATGTTTTTTCTATCGAGCGTGATGGAGATCGACGGACAATCCGTATGGAAGTCTGTCTCATTTCAGCTTGGCGCTGTAAAAGTATACCTTCACTCCGGCGGAGTAAAATTATGCTGTTACGCCAACGGAGTAAAAATTCCATGTTTATTTATAACGTTTGAAGAAAACATTCTTCTATTTGAAAGCATATTTCTGCGTTTGTTCTCGGAAAAAAAAGATAATTTTGTGAATCATATAAATCACATTAAACGTTCATAAGTATTATTAACCAACATTAGTTTAAGCAATTGCTCTGGAAAAAATATCAAATTCTACCCCCGAATCAAACAAAATCCTACCACCCACCTATGATACTAATAATAAATCTATTAACTTCAGCTACAATATAAATAGAGGCACAAAAATAAAAAGTTATATAAACAAGAGAAGTCACGTAAAATGTTACCAGTTTGTGCATGACAGAAATTAAATTAAAATTTTATCATAAGTTCATTCTTCGGAAACCTGTGCAAATGTGTTTAAAAAAATCTACAAATCACTACCTGCACTACATTCTTACTCACCTATGAAATTCACACGAAGAAGGCATATGTATTCAAGAATGTTTATAAATTGTCAAACAGTTCAGAAACACTGGATAAATTTACAAAAAACTTGCAAAACCCCACGAAAACACATATAAACAATATACGAAACCAATGTTTTGCCTGAACTCATTCTGTCCTTTTTCACAGGTTCTGATATCAATGGTCTCTTTCTCACAACCAGTCCATATTATTATATGTCTATGACTTGACCAAAGCAAAGATGGTTTGTAATTTGTTGATTTTACTTGACCGAGGGGGCGAAAAAAATCGAGATATTGACAAAAATATCCGTTTTGAGGTCCCCCGAGACGATTGAGACCATTTGCAGAGTGAAGCCTGTCTGTATGCCTGTCTGTGTGTGTGTGTGTAATCTTCCAACGATAAGTGCCGAACTGTTTGACCAATCGAGCTGAAATTTGGTATTAAGATACAGTTTCTGCCCATCTGTCAAAAGTTAAAAAATGTCAAAGTTTAAAACTTTACGTTACCATCCGAGACGGCCGCTCACCCGGGCTTTGACTAGGACGACCCGCGTTTGGTGCAGAATCGCTCAATTGACTAGGGTAAATATCTTCCTTGGTCAATTGACTGTTGAATTGACAGATTAAATTGACTTTGTACAGTCCTAAAAATGTTTTATCAATGTTTTATTTCAAAATAACCCCATTCTCCCGAGGTCAGTGCCGGTCAAGTTCTGGGGTGTCACACCTGATTTTTTTATGACAATATAATGCTTATTCATTCTTGGCTTTAAACTTTCAGATCTCATTACTTAAAAAAATATATTGTATGTTTTCTCAAATATAGCTCTCGTTAATGGTGGCGATAGGTTACATTTCTTAGTTTCCCCAATACAATGCAATTATCGTGAAATTCTGTTCTTTAGCTGTATTTTTTTGAATCTTTAACGACCAAACGAATTTTACATGCACAGTGTGTACTTATTTTAGTTTCATGTGAATCGAAATTTTTTGTTCATACCTCCATATGCATTAGTGTAATAACATTTTAGTTAATGGCAATATTGAAGTTTTCCTCATTTTTATTGTTCTCAACAATCAGTATTTTTTGTAAATAAAATTAGATCAAGATAAGGATTTGACCGAATTATTAAAAATGATGAGGCCATGAAACGAACTACATGGAAAAAATGTCTGAATCTGGACAATAGGACAGGCTGGCATTTTGAAATGTCTGACTGATTAACAATTTTGTTTTTAATCCCCCTCCTATGGGCGATATATTACATCATAAATCTTGAAAAAAAGCGTTATGTCTATGTTAATTATCGTGAAATTCGTTCTTTAGCTGCATTTTTAAATCGTAACAGA
This sequence comes from Gonioctena quinquepunctata, assembly GCA_018342105.1. Classification (NCBI taxonomy): domain Eukaryota; kingdom Metazoa; phylum Arthropoda; class Insecta; order Coleoptera; family Chrysomelidae; genus Gonioctena; species Gonioctena quinquepunctata. Next base: position 234,142 of record JAFIRS010000608.1, read on the forward strand.
CCAAACAATTTTACATGTACTATTTCAGTTTCTTGTCAATAAATATGTTTAATTCATACCTCCATATGCATTAGTGTAATAACATTTTTGTTAATGGCGATATTAAATTATAATCATTGAGGTTATTCATCTATTCTTAATTTTTTTATTGTTTCCAACAATCAGTCTATTTTGTAAAATTAGGTCGACATAAGGTTGTGATCAAATTATTAAAAATTATGAGCTATGAAACAAGCTATAGGGGAAAATGTCTTGATCTGGACAATAGGACAGGCTGGCATTTTGAAATGTCTGACTGATGAACAATACTTCAAGTTTCTTACATTTCATTATATAACACTAAAAAGTCTTGAAAAAAGATTATTTCTAAATCAGAAATTATTAAAACACTCGTGAAAGCTTCAAAATGGGACTCTCAGATTGGTTGTTCGTGTAGAAATGTACCAACTTGATATATTTGAGCAGTCTCTTTTGAATAAACAACCATTTAACAACCCATTTCTTTTTAAAAATACCTTTTTTATAAGGTTGATTGGATTTTCCGGCTCTATTCACATTGGCTCCATCATCAGTCATATATACACCCTCCTTTTGATTAAGAAACAGATAGAAATATATTAGGAAACATTAGTGAAAAAAATCACGCACCTGCATATTCAATTCAAAGCTGAAAAAACTCAAACAACTTTGCAGAAATGAACATTTTAACCAGGTAATATGAATAATGTACGTGTGTGACAAAGAATTCATTAATTCTTCCCAATTCACGATTACAACAATAGCATTCTAGACCCCCTCTAAAAAGAAAAAAAGATTAATAATAGCACATCAAACTTACAGAACAACTTTCAGCGTTACCAATTTTTACCTGCTATGAGATCCCCTGCGTTCGATACTCGTGACCCCTAAGTTTGTTCTTGACACTGGGACAGACAAGCTAACAAATTGAAAAGAAAAAAAAACTGCCGCTGATTGAACACGTAACGAGATTGGATTGTTTACGGAAAGCCTCGTTGATTTTAATGGGGTATGAGTTTACCTAGAAGTTTATTTTTATCAAATTGACGGCGCTGGCTTCGATTACATGCCCTCATTTCATATTGACGTATATTTATTTCTTTAACGTACTCAGCAGAACTTCCCATTATTCATAAACAAAACATAGATGAAGTCTCAGAAGTACGTTAACCACAAATGTTTCAGTAACCTACGTTTTCACTTACTAACTGTTGCAGGTATTCCATTGTCTATTAAAATTGATGAGGCTCACCTGAAATGAAAAAAAAAACTTAAATTAATTTTTCTGATGCAATTTACCATATTTAAATTATCCTAAATATACAGAGTATTTTCCAAGATATTTTTAAATCTTGAAAGGGGGTCCCCCGACCGCCACGATTTTTTATAAAATGGCTAATTTTCAGAATTATATTGCGATATTGAGGCTCTAAATTGAATGAATTCCTTTTTTAGAATTGCATGATTCATTAGTGGTAAGCTTTGGCTATAAAATGTAGACGAAGAGTTTTACATACCTGCTACAGGTGTATGTTTTGTGATTTGCTCATATTATTGAATCTGAAATAAAAAACATGGAATCAAGGATCCATTATATCATCGGCGATGAATTGGATAACTATGTGCTTACCACTATGAATCATCAATTCTAAAAAAAGGAATTGAAGATCTCTTCAGTGAATTTTGAGCCTCAATATCGCGTAATAATTATAAAAATTAGCCATTCTATAAAAAAAAATATTTATATTTTTTTAATATCTCTGGTACGAGAATCTTGGAAACAGTAGTTGGAAACAATAACATTTGAATCAAATGTTATTCTCAATCACACTAGGTCACAATGATGGCCGATACTATTCTGAAAACAATTCAATATGGTGTCTTTTGTGTGTTTGTTTTTGTGATAATTGCGATTCGATAAATGCCTCAAAGCTGTATTGACCTCATCTACTAGTTCTACTTTATTTACCAGTTTGGATATAATGAGGTTTATTTGTTTTAATCACTTTGAAATTGAATATCTATCTATTGAATATCTATCGCAAGCAATGCACTCTTTTTGTACATTTACCGCACAATAAATTCAACATTCTATATTATTCAAATGTTTATTGCATCGGCATTTGCGTTAAGATACAGCTCTGATCAAGACAGGTTAGGCAAGCGGCGCTTCCCAAAATTCTATCGAATTTTACAAAAAAATATGGCATTAGCACTCGTCATTCACGGGTGTGCAAGAGGTTAGATTACACCCTGTATATATATATATATATATATATATATATATATATATATATATATATATATATATATATATATATATATATATATATATATATATATATTCGTTATCGCGTTTATTTGCGGTTAGTCGGAATTCAAAGGATATATGTCAAGTAACTTGTGAGAATCATTACATGCCTAATGTACTTAGTTATTCATGTATAAAAGGAGCAGAAATAGTCGAGAACCAATTAACAGTAATCACTCAGTGTGTCGACAAATGAGGATTCAGTTCTCGCAGAAAAATCGGTTGGTTCCAGGCAGACGGCTAGACTAATCGTGTTTCTTTACAAGATCCCACGCGTTGTAGCACCCAATTAAACGTAAACTGGACCAAAAAGTACAAAAGGCGCAAGAATATCGGCGACTTCATACTCATACAGGGTTACACAGTTGAAAGTTTTTCGAGTTGAAATTGGCACGAAAATATATTGTCAATATGTTTTTTTGCGTGCACTTTGGAAACAATAATTGAACAGATTCTTATGGAAGACTATTTTCCTTTTAGAGTCATGGAACAAACCCTGATTATTGATGTTTTGATTTGACATTTCGTTCAAATACCCAGGTTTGAAAAATCAAGATTTTTTGTCTACATTTGTAGGAATTCCCTGAAATCTCCAGGTTCGAAACATTGAACACTGAATTCGTAGTAGAAAAACTCTTTAACATAGGAATTCGAGGTAATATAAACCAGTGAATTGTGCCTTTTTTTGACGAATAGATGTTTCCAGGTTAAGCAGAAAAACATAATGTCAAATACATTTCTTGTAACAACGGAGCAGCTTCTTGGACCACTATTTTTTTTAATTATATGTGAATGATCTTCCTGATAACATAAGTTATGGAAAAATATTCCTTTACGTAGATGACATCTGACGGTATGACACAATTAGTGAATACAGTTCTAATTGAATTTAATGACTGGTGTAATAAGAACAGACTCATTGTGAACCTAAACAAAACAGTATGCATGCTATTTGCGAATTCATCTCGAAGTCTACATAACCTCAATCTCAGTTTCCAAAACAAATCTTTAGAATTGGCCAGCTCGACAAAATTCTTGGGAACAATGGTTGACTCACTCTTCACATGGCAAGAACATATCGATTTTATACGTTAAGAAATTGAATCGATCATACTAATTGATAAAATCTCTCAAATGTAAATTAGATACAAAATCACTGATATCAGTTTGTTATGCTAAATTTCACTGGATTATATATCATAATACTCTGTGAATTAACCATAATGACAAACACCTAATATTTTTTTATCTTTCAGATGGAGTGGCTCAGATTTTTCAGATATTAAAGCCGAATTTGGTTGCATTAACACGTCTTGCGGAACAAATGCTTCTACGAAATATAATATATCCATTTTCAACTTGTCTCAACCCTCTTATAAATGTTTTAAATGCAATAAAATCTCGGACAAAGATGTTTTTTTTCAGATTCATCAATAAACAGCGCCGGTCACCATTTTTTTTGTAGCAAATTGCAAAGGCAACTTAGTTAACCGCAAAAATAGTAAGTAAATACCAGATTGAATTATCAGTTTTGATCACAAAAAGTCAAAATTGCATAAAATACTTATCGGTCCATGCATTTGCTCTTGGATAATTCACCCTTAGAAAATTTCATCTAACAAATGAGTTGTCCTCGCACAATTTCACTCAACAAATTTGCTAAAAAATACAAAATAATGACCACACAACATTAATTTACTCAAGTTGATAGCAGTCCAATCATTATTTTACGTAGAGAAGGGAACCAACCCAACCTAACTTTGGTTGTTAACCTTGCTATACAAATTGATTTCAATATAATCAGCGTCTCTAGCCAAATAATAAAATGTATACATATAGAATAAGGAGCCCTATTTACTCGCTATCTTATTTGTTTACAGACACACCGATGAGACACGAAGCAAATACAACCTCAACAAATGATGTCGATTCATAAAGGTTGATTAGGAGAGCACATTCTGTGAAAGCATATGAGAGGAGAAGCAAACTGTTGGACAGGATATTAACCGAGAGTAAATGACCTGATTCCCCTTTATCTATCAGGAGAAAATGTTATAATACTTGACACATTTCGGTGGTTATCGGAAGTAAAGTAAATTTCGTTATCGTTGATAGAACACACGTTTCACTTTGTTTTTGAGTTATTTATTGGAAACTCCAGTTACTTGATTACTTGAATACTTAAGATTTAAACGGTACTTGCTATGTCCTGATCCATTAAATATTATACAATGTACGCAAAATAGGTCGAATTCTACAATAAAAAAATAAAACCACCTTTTTTTTCTCTTTGTTGAATTTCTTTTAGAAAATTACCCATAGTCAAAACTTATAATTTTTGAAATATTTGCCTAAAATTCATGTGCAAAATGACTCCAATCTATAATATTTGAATGTGCACCTGATAGAAATGATTCGATTTGCAGAAGATTTTCTCACAAAACAGCCGATACATGAGCTATTCTGAAACCGACTAATCTAGAGACTTATTAATAAGCTCTAATGAAGTCGTTAGGTTTGTTTGATGTGGTTCTGATCGATCGAAACTGTTACACTACAAATAATAATAATAATAATAATAATAAATAAATTTTATTTCAAGGAATGTCACAATATATATAACAGACAATATAAGGCAACATTAACTAAAACAATCGTCACATACATTTAGCGGGTAGTTTGTTGTAAAATTTTATGCAGTTGTAGAGAGCGCTTTTTAAGAACTGTTTCTATGTTCTTATGTTAGCGGGTAGTTTGTTGTAAAATTTTATGCAGTTGTAGAGAGCGCTTTTTTCAGTGGATGCTAATTTTTGGATGTTGTAGAAAGTATTTAAATTCCTTGTACTGTATTTAGACTGTGGCTTTAGATACTCAAACTGAGATTTGTTTTTGAAAAGGAATAATAAACATTCTTGTATGAATATTCCATAGAAGGTTAAAATTTTACTAGTTCTGAATTTTCCCCTGCAAGAATCGCCAACTTTCAGTCTACAAAGAGTTCTTAGAGATCTTTTTTGAACTGTAAAAACTGTGTTTGAATCCCTGCTATTCCCATAGAAAATTATACCATACCGTATTACAGATTCTACAGTTGCATGATATATAGTTTTGATGGTGACATAATTCGTATAGTTTGCAATAATCTTCAGGCTGTAACATGCCGAATTCAGTTTGGTGGTGATATACGTAACGTGATGGTCCCAACACAAGACATCGTCAATTTGCATTCCCAGAAATTTTACGTTTTCTGATATATCTAAGGTGGTTGTATTCATTTTTAATTCAGTGGGCTTTACAAATTGCGGCCTATTTGTGGTGATGAGCATTACATTTGTTTTGTTTTCATTCAGAGTCAATTTGTTCATGTGAAACCAGCCAGATGCGAGTGTAAGTAACGTCTTTAGGTTATTTATTACTTCTGGAAAATGTTCGCCATGAACCAAAAAATTAGTATCGTCTGCATAGCATGTGAGATTATATTTTTCTGAGTTGATACTTGACATGAAATCATTTACATAAATGATAAATAGAATTGGTCCGGTTATACTTCCTTGCGGGACGCCAATGTTGAAGGTTTTCTCATCTGATTTAATGATGCAATTATTTTTAGTGATAATTACCCTTTGTTTTCTATCAAGGAGGTACGATCGGAACCAATTCAATGCAGGTCCTCTAACACCATATTTCTCCAATTTCTGCAGAAGAATATTGTGGTCTATGCAATCATATGCTTTAGATAAGTCGAGAAAGACACCCAGTGCTAGCTCTTTGCGTTCTAGTGCAATTATTATGTTCTGCAGAAATTGGAAAATTGCAGTCAGCGTTGATCTGCCTCTAAGAAATATGGATAGAGAGACGTTGAACACTCGTAATAACATGCGATTGGAGAGTCTATTTGAACATAACACCCGTTGGATTATTTATTAAGGCGCTGACAGCGGTAGTACTTTTCTATTCAAGAGTATTGAGACATTACAGACAGGTAAACATTGCTTTGCTGCTGTTGTTGTGAAGATTGCACTTAGAATTATTTTAACTATAGTAGGTACCCATTAAAGATATGTTACAAAAAGTATTATTGTTCTTTGTTCTAGTTATGTTGTCCAAGTCAATTTCATTATGGTTACCATTTTTATTATATAGCTAGAACAAATTAAAATAGCAGTACCTAGTATAGCATTGCATTTACTTACAGAAACGTACTGATAACTACTTTAGCCATACAGCTATCGAAACATATCAGGTTCTATTCCAATCGTATTCATAAGAGAAATTGGATAAAAGGATTTTCCAAGTGAAGAGGTTCACCTGCTGTGTTCTTCAACGCATCAGTATGACTATACATAGATATAATGCAGAATCCGTGTTAGGACTATAAATTAGGCGAACATAATTAGGTAAAGGGAAAGCTGAAGAATATTGATCCAGATCCCTGAGGATATACAACTCCGAAATCACAGATATCCTTATTGACTAACTTAAATCCAATTCATAATGTACGTACTGTAGGCATCGCAAGTGCATAAAATTGTTAACAATTTACAAATTCTCGGATATATTAATAATTAATTCAAACATATTTTTTCCTGCAGTTGAATCGTAGCGAAATCAAATATCACCGTTTAGTTTTGGACTTGAGAGGCTATGCTACGAACGAAAGATTACTCCTTCCTGATTGCTTCAATTAATATGCTATTTCGAACCACAGAGAAATGACCAATAGTGGACCCTACACGGCATATTGTAGACACCCACACACTGAAATCTGGCATAGGCACAATGACCCTCTAGTGAAACTAGAATATATCGCAAGGGGAGAAAAATATACCCCTTTCGATTTCCAAATGGATTCACACTTGAGATAACTTTATAATTACCCATCAATTTATTCGTTCTATATTTATTTCCCTTCGAAATAATTATGAAGAAAGAAGACAAAACATCTTTCGCAACCGTAGTTAGTCTCGAATTATGCATAGCAAAGCCCCCCCCCTATATTCACATCTATCTGATCTCTCCGCGTTGTGCTTCTCATCATTTCGGGGGATCTTTTGGCCACCATATTAATGAAGAATTTTCGGCCTCACACCACATGTGTCTTGCTAAAAACTCTGCAGCACATCTTCTTTGAACTTCAGCGTTATATGAATTATTCTCAATTTATGTTGATTTACAATGGAATACAAATTATTAATATAATTTATCTTCAAATCGAAGTTTCATCTCCATCAGAGTCATGGTATATAACCAGAGAAATTGATATTTCGTATTAAATAGACAAAACAAAGTGAATCATTTTAAAATTTTCCTTTTTGGGAAATTGCGTTACCTTACAGAACCTGAGAAATTGAGATATTGATATGGAAAAAATCAAATAACAAAATAACATACTCCTTCCTAGTGAACATAACATCAATATGAGAATACAATAGTAAGGAAAAAATATGTAATAGGAGAAAAATGATTCGCCGTAATTTTCAAGAATTTTCGTATTTTTAAAAAGGAAATTGGGATTAAACTGAAATACCTTTTCCTTTTTCTCGAAATATCCATCCCCGGATGAACGAACAACACAAACACATCCACAATTAATTCTAGATTATCACAAAATGAGATCATACGGGGTACTGAATCATATAGAAATGTCATAATTAAATCTGTCTATTTATAAAAGCACCCCACTTCAAGAATATATAAACAACGAGATGACAAAAAGTACCGCACACATGAGAAGCCTTTAAGGCGAGAGTTCTATTTTGGAACGTATACATGAACGAGTAAAAAATTACGGTATGAAACAGACGCGTAATAACGATTGACGATGTCTCTAGCTACGTTAATCATTTCTTTCACTAGAAGGTTTCTGAAAGGGAAAACAGAGAGAATGTCAGTCATCCAAAAACTGAGAATTGTCCCCTTTAACATGTAAAAAAAACATATTTCTCGTGTTTGTATTGACAAAAACAATGTGTCCACCAAAATGAGCTCCCTGAAGATTTTTTTTTGACATAACTAATAGAAACCAAACGTGTCAGTAGACAAAGTTTCCGCTTATATGAAATTAAATTTATTTCAAATTATTGATAAATCTTTATTTAGACCATTTGAAATCCATATCAACAAGTTATAGCAGCAATAAATAATATCCGGTATTAAACTGCAGACATCTGAATAATCTGCGTAAGCATTTCACTGAGGGTTTCTCAATTAATTAGAAGTAATGGCAGCAAAAACTTTTACGGTACAAACAATCTACTAATCGATTATATAGCCATTGCCAAGAATTATTTTTTTCTGAAGCGATACCAGAAGTGTCGTATAATTAATTACAATCATCGGACATTAATACATTTTTCTTCTTCCAGAGACTGTTGCCGAGTTACATGTGATCATAAAGGAAATGAAACAAAGCAAGTACCGCTGTAGTTCCCGTGAAGGCAGTGAAGAAACTACAATAAGAATGTTCTGTAGTCTTTTATCAACTTCTTTCCAGGATGGGTTTGTATCTGATAGCTGTAAAATTGCTAAAGTAATTGGCCTCTTCAAATCGCGAGACGGTGAACTTCTAACAAATTCTCGGTCTGTTTCTCTACTACATGTACTATGCAAGGTAATCTCTTGTTAATAATAGGTTAGTGACATATCTTGGAAAATCGATTTCTTGAAACGACGGCAATATAATATCCCGGAAGTCAAGTAAATGATCCCACAACAGACTTGTTAATATGAAAATAGATTATGCCTGTTCTCTCTTATCACTTGCCTATGTAAAGTGTTCATGTGAAATTATGTTGAAACTTAAATATATTGGAGTCAGAGAAGTTGATTATAAATAATTTCATGATTATCCCTAGCAGAAAATAATTTGTCGGTCTTCATGGCGTCAGAAGCGATATCAAAAATATCGATACAAGGTTCATTTCAAGATATACTCTTGTTACTCATGTATATATATAAATATATATATATATATATATATATATATATATATATATATATATTTAATTTTCACAGACGCAATTTTCCATGTTAGGGTGAAAGGTTAACTGGTCTTGATGGCCATTGATAAATACTCGCGATCTTTTCTATCGTTCTATCACTAACATTAAATTAAACTATGGAAAAAATGATTCACAAATATGCGGCAGTTCCTATGTCCTCAAATAGCTCAGTTGGTAGAGCGTCTGACTAGAGATGAGAAGGTCGTGGGTTCGACTCTCGCTTGAGGATGGTTTTTTATTTTCATACATATTAGAGATTCGGAACTGTATAGAGAATGATTTGGCTATAATTAATGAATGGTTTATTTCCCATAAACTGACCCCATATCATGTCAAGTAAAATCAACAAAAAAATCATGGAACTAGGGTACAGAACCTTTGAAATATTAGTGAAAGGTCAAATACTTGAGAATTCAGATGGATAAAACTTCATCTTGTAGTAAATAAATTTCAATTTGAACGAAAAAAACACCTCTTTCTGCAATAAATGAATAAATATTTTGTATAGTTAAGGTATAATTCTAATTGGCTTGACCCGACTAAATAAAAATCATTCCAAAACATATTACGGTGATAAAATGGCTTTATCAATGCAATGCAAACATATTTGATTTGAATATATTTCATCTATTGAAACAACTCCAACTCATATTAATGAAAATTGTTCAACCCAAATATAATATTTATTTAAATCAAACAACGGAAATAGTTAATTAAATGGAAGAATATTTTTTGAAGCGTTCGCACAACATGCTCGGTTGCCATATTTTTCAATTCAGTGGATTAACAAAATAATTAATAATTTGAAAAAATATTTCAAGTGGAGAGATCGGCTTATTTTGTTGAATTGACATTTTATTGAATTTATCAATTCGACATAAATACTTGTTTGAATGAATATTTTTGTGAAAGCAATCAGCCAATTTTTATTTTTTCAACAAAATAATTACATGGAACATTTGCCAGAACGAGTTAAAAGGTCGAATAAGATATTTGGTTCATGCAAATTAGTTTCAGTTGATTGAAACTTTAAATTCGATCCAAAACCAAGAAATAAATTTACTCATTTTGAGATTATATTTTGTCGTGCATATACGACTTTTATTTGTTTGATTCAAATAAACTTTATTTAATTCACCAATTTGTTTTTTTCTGTGTATTCCTCCTTGGAATAAAACTCACTACTTACATTCACAAGGCATTTAACGCAAAAAAGCGGCTATGTTAGAACTGAATAGGAAAAACCTGAGAATTGTACGGGACAAGGATCGATCGCTGAAGAATTAACAGCGGAGCGCATCTTGTGCATATACAACGGACTGGAAAGAACAATAATCCATCATCCGGACCACCGGTCCAAAAAAATCACGATTTTTTGAAAAATAAAAATATTAAATCGTGATTTTTTCGATTAAATCGTGTTTTTTTTATTTATACTGATTTTTTCCTCAAATATGGAAATAATGAACTTTAAAATCACTTATTTTCATTATTTTCTCTATTCGCCCAAAAATATTTGTTGTCTAGATTTACAGTTAGAAAATCTCCTCGGCGACATACAAAAAAACTTGTGTTGACATGAAAATGTTCGGCAGCGTGCCGCGGCTTTCCTGTCAAAACAAGGAAATTCGTTACATAATGTATGTAAACACTTAGTTTTAAATAAACTATCTTCCTTTTTTTGAATTTCCTGATGAGTTATCTGCTTCGGCGACTTGTTTTTACAGCAATTTATAATTTGATTTAAATCACGATTAAAATTGAAAAAATCAGTTGATTCAAATCATGATTCAAATCATGGTTTAAATCGCTTGATTTAAATCGTCGCAACCCTGCCTGGAAATGGTATCAGACAACGTCATCATCGACTTCATTAGAAGTGTGGGACTCACATATGAACTCTAATCTTAGGATTGAGCCACAACAGTGCTGAAGGATATCGCTATAAATTGTAAGAAAATGTTAAAATTTATTTAACCTACCGATGATGATAACTTAATCTCTGCCCTTTTTCCACTGGCAGATAAACACCCTCATTATAAATGCAAATCTGCGAAAAGTTGTTTACCGTCGGCTCAAATTAATTTCATGGTAACAAACACGTTTCGATAGGACTTCATGTGTTTTCGAGTTTACTTTTCTAGTCCACTATATTTTAATAGAACGATGAAATTATTACAAAGCATCGATGGTAAAAGTGCGTTCGGTAAACCACGTTTTCATATTTATTTATTTATTTATAGAACTTTCCAAGAAACAATACATGTTTATAACAATATTAAATTTAGAGAAATAATTGACAATTCATCGATTATTGGATGTATCAAAGTTACACTTGTCAAACTATTATAACTGCGTCCTGTGCGCGACTTCGGCAGCTCACCTAAAATGTTTTAGTTGCAAATAGTGATGGTAATAAATGTATGTAGTTATAGTCCATCCAATATCAATTGCAGAAGCTATTTCTATAGGGAGCAAATAAAAATTCACCTCCCTAACACGAGCGTATATGCGAAGAAACTGAACGAAAAATAATCTGTACTACTCGTTAACATTTTCCGTCGGCAGACGGCAGATCAAAAGAGCCGATAGTCAACGTGGACGTGAGTGACAGCTGTCGCTTTTCTAAAACCGATTCGTCTGGGCCAATCGTCGGACATCGATGCTTGTATAGGCGTGTTTATACGATGGAAGGTCATAAATCACGCGTTATAATTGTGTTTTAATAGCTCTGAAAGATTAAAAACCAGTAGCGTCTGTGGTCTTGGTGTGTGCCGATCGAAATACGTTTTAGGATATTTTAGTAACCTACATCAAACAATGAAAGAAATTATTTTTATTTCTTAATGTATTTGTATAAATAAAAGCTTGTCTTTAATTTTTTTTCATTTTTCATTATTTATGAAGTATTTTTGAAATCTTAAAATATCTAAATAAAATTAGTTATCTCCGCCACTGCTGCTCACAGGATTTCGCCGCAAGACTTTTTTATGCTTCTGCAATTGATATTGGGAAAACTATACTTACCTAAATGTCCATTTCACAGTCATCATCGGTATCCGAATCAGATGAATCTTCGGGTCCTATTGAAATTACTAGAGATTCCTCAGTTTGGTCAATTAAATTATCAAGATCTCACATCTTCTGTTTTCTTTCTGTTAATACATGATTTACAGTATTTTTCCAATTGTCGCTTGTCACTTTGGAGAACGATGCTAGAAGAAGCTGACGTACATCATCCAATTTGAAAGTGTTGTTACTACCAACGTTTCCTTTCACCCCATATGATCTCGATAGGATTGAGCTCACAATGGTATGGAGGTAATCGTAATTCAACCATCTTGTTTCAATTAGCCATTTCGTCAACTACGTACTGTTTGCTTTGTGTTGCCTCGCAATGGATGATAATTCTTTTTTTACCATTCTATTATCATGTGGAAGATCTTTCTGCTGTAACCAACCAAATACTTTTGGAACGTAGTTCCTTATCGCGCGTTGCGAAAGAGGGCTAGACGGAATAAATTAAGACCAAAAGTTGTAACGAGACTTTCGCTATGGATATAAGCCGTGCGGCGTGCGCGTGTTTCTCTGTCTGTCTCTCTCTCTCTCTCTCTCTCTCTCTCTCTCTCATAGAAAGCAAGCCAGTTATTATCGTTTCGTCTTTCTATTTCACATTGAACAGTGTGGTGTCGCGACGATTATTTTTGTTGAGTGTATACAGGTTTTTTGTACATAATAAATAATAAAAAATAATAACAATAATGAATCCTGACAGTGTTTCTGCACAAGTTCCGGATATTGCTGATGGAGTTAGGTAAGTAGAGATTTTATACAGACAATAATAAATGCTTATGTATTTTTAGCAAGTACGCATTATAACCTCTCTTTACTATTGTGCTAACCAAGTCATACGCGTTATAATATCTCCATTATTGTGTGTTTAGCTCAGATCAATAAGTAAACATAGATAGGCCCGATGCTAAATTCACCTTGCAATGTTTTGATGCGAACATAATTTCGGCGGGACGTGTAATGTTTTGTGTATATGCGAGAAAAACCAAAACAAAACATCTCTTGCGCAGTGCCGTGCCGTTTCAAGGGGTTCAAAACAGTATTTTTAATCCACTTCAATTGAGGTTCACTTGTGTACATGAGTATGTTTGTTTGTTATCAATGTAAAAAAAAACTTTCACATGTCCGATTTACTTGAAATTTGTCATGCAAGCAAAAAGGTTTCCATGGAACTACAATTTGGTATTTCTATATGATGAAAATTCGAAATTAAAAACAAAATCTATCATTTATGGTCCGATTCAACACTAAAGGTATTCTCTAAATCACCTATAACAAATTTCATGACAAAATTCAAAATGACGGCTGCAATTTTATTATTGTCTGATTTAGACTAAAAATCGTCACCTAAGTATTTTATGAGTCGCGGATTAAAAACTTATCATGGAAATTAAAAATGGCGGCTGATTTCTTTCATTACAAGCTTTTATTTAACTACACATTTGTATGTATGTTTAGTTCAAATCTTGTCAGTGAATTTCAATCCACTTCTAGTTGTCCGATTAACGTGAAATTTGGAAGGTGTTCATAATTCCGGTAACAATGCATTACTGAATGTTTGCTAGAGAAAAATCAATAGGGCGGACGAGTTTTGTGATTATGGTTCGATTCTATGCAAAATTTGTATGTGGGGGTTTTCGGGGACAGGGATCACGAATTTATTGTCAAAATTCATAAATTCAAGATGGCGGCTCTAATATGGCGACGAGTTTTGTGGTTATAGCCCGATTTCAATAAACATTGGTATATGTGGGTTTTTGATGTCGGAGATCATGATTTTTTGCGTCAAAATCCATGAATTCAAGATTGCGGCTCCAAAATGGCGATGAATTTGATAATTATAGCCCGATTCCATTCAAAATTAGTGTCTGAGGTTTTTGGGGTCGGACATCATGATGTTTTTGTCAAAATTCCTGAATTCACGATGACGGCTCCAAGATGGCGACGTGTTTTGTTATTATGGCCCGATTTCATTCAAAATTGGTATGTGGGTTTTTTTGAGGTCGGAGATTAACAATTTTTGTCAGAATTCAATAAGATGACAGATTACATGAATGACTAGAAAGAATTTAATAAAAAGGATTAAAAAGAAATTTTCAGGACAAGCTTTCATACCCATGCACTGAAAAGGAAAAAATAATGTCTTTGTCTGACCTAGATTATTCTGTTAGTAGCAGATTCAAAAGCTTGCCGCGAATATTAAATAGGTATTCTTGCGCGGTAAGATTTTGAATCCGCTACTCAGAGAATAACCTAGGTCAAACAATTGAAGAAATTATTTTTTCCTTTTTAGTGCATTTATATAAAAGCTTGTCTTAATTTTTTTGTATTCTTAATTTCAACTCAAAATAATAACTATATGGGGGTTCACACGGCAAGAAAAGTAGAGGACTAGATGGCATGAAAGTAGTAAAATATGACGTCATCTCCTCAGAGTATTAGGTATAGCTTGTACAAGAAGTCTGCGTGAATTCATGGCTATGCATTTTACAAATGTCTTTAGCACTGCAGGCCAAAACCTCTCGAAGTTTGGAGAACAGCTTTATTGCAGATAAATATTTGCATAACACAAAGTAAACAATATATGTATATTTTTAAATATTTTATTATAAAGAAAATTAATCAAGTATAAAATTCAGTTTTTTGGATGTATGTATTGAATAATAAGAGCGATGGACAATAGAAATGTTTACATTTCTGCTACTCTCAATATGCAGAATTGATCTAGGAACAATACTTTATTATTAAAAGCTCAACAGGTTATTACCCTATTATAGTGCGAAAAAATCGCATATGCATGTATGAGTAAAAATATTAATGGTCAGTACAATTTCAGCATTACATAAAAATATAATTTTTAATACATATATAACATCATTAACAAACATTTGGGAATAAATATCATGTCAGTGTTGCACATCATTGTATGCCTAACACTCAACAATTTGTATGCACCAAATAAACAAAAAATATGAAAAAAGATTTTGCTTTTTATGCAGCTACATTTAACCTTCAAGGGGTTAAAAGTTTCAAGATGAAATGTTAGTTTTTAGGTTGGGGTCATAGAAATTGATATTTGAGGTATTTGTGCAAATGAAGAAATACGTGTTTGTGTTTTTGTAAATTCAACCCCTAAAGGGGTGAAATGGGGATTGCAAGTTTGTATAGGGGTTCCGTTAGTTTTTAAGTTGGGGTCATAAAAATAGGTATTTCAGATCGTTTTTTGCAAATAAAGAAATAAGAGTTTCAGTGTTTAGAATTTTTTATCACGGTTCAGTTAGTTTTAAACTTAAAGTAATGAAAATTGGTGTTTTGGCTCTCTTGTAACAAATAAATAAATAGTGTTCAACCTTATTTGAAAATTCTGTCTCTAAATGGGTGGAGAGAGGTCATTGAATTTGTAATAGTCGTCACCCAAATGACATAATGGGAAGTGGGCAAAGCCTCAGGCATAAGCTAAATTGAACAACACAAAGAAAAAACTGGAAATTCTACCAAAGTACCAGCTAAACATATTATTCCAATTTCAATTCTAGGAGCTAAGCTCGGGGAGTTTATGCATGTGCGAAGAGATGCCCTGATTGAATCAGGAAAGTTCATTGTAAGCTAACCCCTATAGTTTGGGGTTAGCTTACAGTGAGCGAATTTAGTTCTAATCCATCGGATAGATTTTGATTTTGAATAATTGAATGGCAAAATTTTGAACTTAGCGCTATTTTTTTATTTTTGATCGATGTCAGTTGAATAAATAATTTTGACTGTTCTGAATACAGTTTTTCAAGTGCTTTCAAATGACTTATTGAAAGTCAAGTTCGGTGAGCTATAGTTTCTTCATTTTTTCAATAGTGACACAATAGTGACCAAAGACTAATGGTCGCATTCGGGGCATAAACTGTATCTTCATACCAAATTTCAGCTGGACTGGTCAAACAGTTCGGTAGTTTTCGTGGAAGATTACGGACAGACAGGCAGACTTCATTCTGGAAATGGTCTCAATCGTCTCGGGAGACCTCAAAATGGATATTTCCGTCGATATCTTGTTTTTTCCGCACAATTACATTACTTGACCACTGGGGAGGCCGGTCAAGTGAAAATTGAGATATCCGTTTCGAGTTTCCCCGAGATGATTGAGACCATTTTCAGACTGAATTACATCTGTCAAATGGAAGTATCACATTTAAAAATTGACAGAAACTATAGCGCACCAAACTTTTTGAAGTCTGTCTGCTGTAATCTTTCATGATAACTGCCGAGCCATTTGGTATGAAGATACAGTTCCTTTACCAAATGCGACCATTAGTTTTTGGCTGTCATCTGTCAAATGGAAGTATCACATTTAAAAATTGACAGAAACTATAGCGCACCAAACTTAACTTGCAATATGTCATTTGAAAGTCCCTGAAAAACCGTTTCCAGAACTGTCAAAATTATTTCTCCCACTCACATCTGTCCAAAATAAAAAAATGGCAAAGTTCAAAACTTTGCCATTTAATTTATTCAATGGATTAGAACTAAATTCGGCAGGGAGAAACACAACAAAAAAAACAAATTAAGTCGGCAGTTGGAGCTTTCCACCCAGTTTGGAGCTACGAATGTTTAATTTTTCTCCAGGTACTGTCCGAAACGGCCGCTCACCAGGACTTTGACTAGGACGACCCGCATTTGGTGCAGGACCGCTCAATTGACTCGTGTCAAATATTTCACTTGGTCAATTGACCGGTAAATTGACTGTTGAATTTACCAATCAAATTGACTTTGTACAGCCCTAAAAATGTTTTATTTCAAATCAAGCTCATTCTCCCGGGGCCCGAGCCGGTTGTCAAGTTCTGGGGTGACCCAGCACAGCTGATTTTTAAATTACATGGTTTGAATTTTAATTGGTTATCATTGAATTTTACCTCATTTTAAACAAATCAGCATCCAAATTTCTCATGGCATCAACCTTTTCAGGGGCAGATGAAGTTGATGATGACGGAGATCTGAAAAAAAATACATTATTTCAGGTGTCAGTATTTGGCTAGGAAATTATATACCTCTTTTTAGAAGTCTCTATGGTCATAACTTCTGAGAATCTGGTAGTTGATGATGCAGAAGAACTGAAACATTAAATATGTGTCAATACATTTCTTTATATTACATACAATGATTTTTTTTTATTTAATTTTATAATGTGGATAGTTGAAAATTCTTTGTGATATTACCTCATCTCACTGAGTACAAGATTTCGGTTGGGCGAATTTTGTGGTGTCCAATCCATTAAAATATCAATTCCTTGAGTCTCATTGTCAATGCTGGAAAAAAATCATAATTGAAATCTATAAATGTGAATATACATAATTACCAGTAAAATATGTAATGAATGAAAAACTTTTTGGTTGATTTCGGGTATGGAAACCATAAACAGCAAATTAACAAACTGTTTTTAAATTTTTGTCACCTATATTATGGATTTTGAAGATAATAGCCCAAATGCCAAGGTGTCTGGGCTATAATAGTCTTCTCAACCATGGTTATTTATGATTTTTCCACTACTCGCAATAGTACTATTAAAAAAACAAAAATATGAATAATGTTTATTCAGTTCGTTCGTAATATCATGAAGTCATACCCAGACGTAGGCATATCTATGAAGTAGAAACAAAAGAATGATAGAATGCACTGCCATTTCAATTGTAAAATATGTATTTCCTCAATCAAATATTTATAAATAATTTGTTTTACTACTATTACAAAAACAAAAATATGATTACCTAATGTTTATTCAGTTAATATCATGAAGCCATATCTATGAAGTGCAAACAAAAGAATGATAGAATGAACTGCCATTTCAATTTTTAAACTTTCATTTCTTCAAATATTCAGTAAAATTGGCTGAAATGGATATTGAAGGTGATTGTGTCTCTCAAGGACTGAGGGATGTGGCACAAATTGCAAATTTATTACTAGAAGAATAGGCCACTAACAGTATTCAGTTGTACAGTTTTGTTCTCAATGTTAATCTTTGTGATGAAATAATTAATAACCTTTAAAAAAACATTTTCTATTGGATTAAAAAAAAGATTTAAAATATATTTTACTGATAACAACATATATAGCAGTAGGTTATTATATTCCTATTTCATGTTAAACCAATGAGGTGGGCAAAATATTCAGTTAGTGGTTAGTTCATCTTATTCACAAAATCCTTAAAATCCTGGTTGATGGTCCAAAATCACCCAACCCTGGAATAATAATTGCAAAAAACCTTTATAGGAACAAATTCCAAATATAATTATTTCAATTCTCCTGATTTCTTCGTTATCTCTTGAACTTCAATCATAAATATTTTGCCGAACTCAACATTGGGCTGTAAATAATTGGATACAACTGTACTTATGACTCCCTACAAACACATACCTTTTAAATGCTTGTACATCAGGAATGGCATCAGGTCTCAAACGTGTTCTCCATTGCGGCTTTTTAATAATCTGAGCTTTGGAAAAATTAGCAGAACAGATAAAATAATATTTTTTTAGGCTCAGTGGGTCTAATTCAAGAGCATCACACCATACTTGTAGTTTTTCCTCATCAGTGGGGAATCTGTGAATAAATTATCAGTATTTAGTACTCTACCCCAAGGAAAACAATATATTGGTAAAAACTCCATGACAAAATTAAATTCTACTTGGAAAATTCGTTCGTATTCGACGCCTCTGGTAGCTTACCTGTGAAATGTTTGTTGACTATCATTTGTTTTGTAAACAAAGCAGTATTTCGACATTTTGCACCACTGAACCACTTCACAAGCATAGAGAGTATTTTAAATGTCAGTAAAACCAAGGCAATATTGTTTAATTAAAATGAAAAAGCAGTATATCACCTAAACACACTGAAAATATCTGATTATTATTTCACGTCAAATACGTCAAAGCAAATGGCCGATGGCGAATGAAACAGCCTGTGGCATTACAATTCGGCCGACTGGGAAGGTCTTTTTTTTTTAAAATTTTCCCCAGAAAAAATTTTTAACCAATTTCCTTTCCCCCCCCGTGGCATCAATTCGGCCGCGGGAAGGTTCGTATGTTTTTCTCAGCGTTTCCATGGAAGAGAGTTTGTTTCTCTTCAGTAGATCCAACACGATGTGCTGAGACAATTTCTGAAATCATCATGTTGGGGATGCAAACTTACATACCGAATACCGAAAGAAGAACATCATCCGATAAGACCTGGTTTAACAGAAACTGCTCTAGAGCTGTGGCTTCCAAACAGGCAGCATACCATCGATGGCTAAAAATCCGGGCCCTGAGACCAGAGCAGCATATGTCGAGGCTAGAGGCATATGCAAAGAGACAATAGAATGCTCAAAAGATGCCCACAATGCCAAAATAAGATCAAAACTTGCTGAATGTCCTAACGGATCCCGTTCATTTTGGTCTTTCGCCAAAGCTGTGGGAAGAAACTTCACTTCCAGCTCATTTCCTCCTCTAACCAAAGAAGATGGAACACTAGCAACGACTGCCCAGGAAAAAGCCAATATCTTTGCGCACCTATTTGCTGGAAATTCCACTCTGAATTCATCGGGAAAACAACCCCGAACATTACACCTATTGACAGTCACATGCCCGAGATCACCTTTCGCCAACGTACTATCAGAAAGATTTTGCTGGGTCTCAACACCAACAAAGCCTGTGGATCTGACGGAATCCCGCCGATTGTTCTCAAGAAATGTGCCCCGAACTAACACCTGTTCTATTATTTCAAAGGTCATGGAAAAAGCCGGGGTATTTCCGTCCAATTGGAAAATTGCAAGAGTACAGCCAGTCCCTAAGAAAGGCAAAAAGGCCCTACCTAGCAACTACAGACCTATCGCACTGCTATCTATTATTTCAAAGGTCATGGAAAAAGCCATCAACATCGAGCTCATGAAATATCTGGAAGACTCAGGAATTGTCAACGATAGGCAATATGGCTTCCGCCATCAGAGATCAACTGGTGACCTGCTCGCTTACGTCTCACATATATGACAGCTATCTATTGAAAAGTATAGAGAAACTTTAGCTGTGGCATTAGATATCTCCAAGGCGTTCGATCGAGTTTGGCACCAGGGACTCCTCGCTAAGCTTCCGTCTTATGGCTTGCCCCCTCAGCTGTGTTCTCTGCTTGCTAGTTTTCTCTCAAACAGGTCTCTCCATGTAGTGGTCGATGGAGTTTCATCTGACACTCTACTCATAAATGCTGGTGTTCCGCAAGGATCTATTCTCGCACCAACACTTCACATCAACGACCTGTTGAAAGCAACTTCATGTCCAGTACACAGCTTTGCCGATGATAGTACCCTCCATACCGCTTTCTCTTCCAGGGCCCCTATATCAGCCCGTGAAACCAGAAATGAACGAGGAAGAAATGTTAATAATATAAATATGGACTTAGCAACAATTCTCGAGTGGGGATCTAATAACTTGGTAGAATTCAATGCAAACAAAACACAAGCATGTCTTTTCTCTAGGAAAGCCGATCTCACTGTGCCTAACATAACTTTGTCAGGAGTAACCATACCACTGAAGTCATCCATATCGATGCTTGGTATTACTATCAGCAATAACCTTTCCTGGGAAAATCACGTGAGGTCCATTGCCAAAAGTGCATCCCAAAAACTTGGTTTTTTGTTTCGTGCCAAGAGCTATTTCACCCCCACCCAGCTGCTTATGATCTATAAGGCACAGATCCGACCTGTCCTGGAATACTGTTCCCATATTTGGAGCGCAGCACCTAAACATATCCTGAGGCTATTGGATTCTGTCCAAAAAAGGGCAATTCGTCTCGTCGGTGATGCCTCGCTTACAAACTCGCTTACTTGTCTGGAACACCGTAGAAAAGTTGGCGATTTGTCTCTATTTTATAGATATTTTCATGGGCGATGCTCTTCTGAAATATCAACAATCGTTCCTGCTTTGGCAGTCTCTTCGAGATTAACCCGTCAAGTTCAGTCATCACACCCCTTCGTGGTCACTTTGGAGACCTGCAGAACATCACTTTCCAAAGACTCGTTCATCCAACGAACAGCGAGGCTTTGGAACTCATTGCCTAGGGAGGTGTTCCCCGAGGCATACAACCTCCAGAAATTTAAGAAGAACCCAACCCTACCTCTTTCCCTTGGTTCCCACGATGTTCTCTGAACATTAAGGATATCCCTTTTCGTGGGAACCAGAACATAAAAAAAAAAAAAAAAGTTGATTGACCTTACCGCATTATATAAAATTCAGGTGAATAAATCTAATAATATATAATGTGAATGACTACATATAAACTCATGTACATTCTATAAATTATGTCCATCTGACAACAAGGATTCGGTATTTGTAAACAGTAGATGGTAAATAAATACAAACTTATGTGTGCATCAACGCATAGGTTGTTTACGTGGCATCAGGCCTATCTATGGTTATTTATTGATCTGAGGTGTTTAGCAAGTGTACGCGTCATAACTTTAATAAATTTAAAAGCAAATTATATTTTAATATTACAATATCAATGCGTATGTACTAAAATTGAGCCTACTGATTAAGTTTATATTACATTATATTTGTTAATAAGAAAAAAAATATTATTATAACTTGAAAAAAATAAAATTTTATTACAATTCCTTCACTAATTAATCGAAAGGAACTTCGTTCCATCCGGGTGTCCCTTGACACCTCTCAAGTTTTTTCTTTTCATTTTGATGTTGGCAACGCTTTCTTAAGGCTGGAATGGTAGCTAGCATTGTCAATAACGGCATTCGCAGGCAACAGCTATATTCATCTCCTCGTGGTAATCTTTTGTTGATTTCGAGACGATTTGCAGCAAAACCACCATCGACAAAACCATGCTCATTTCCCAAGATGGGTGATAATTAACCCTTTTCCGATCGGTGCAGGTAACCCAGTGGAATATCCTTCCATGACTGCTTGGCGGGAAGTTTTTATGTTAGTGTCGACCCATGTTTTCTTTTTCTGCACAGTATGTACTTCGTTAAGCCATGTTTTGCCCAAATAATAAATTGTCCTTTCTTCAGATCGATACTTCCTGATCGTCCTTAAATAATTTCTTCTCCAACGCACAATTTCGTCTTTATCTAAGGAGGGACTTTCTTTTCTGCTTTTCCCAGGAAAAGCCTATCTCGCGTAAAAGTTTCCATAATTTGGTTCTGCCTACTTGTGGTGAATCGTTGTCTTCCTGAATTGACTGTAGAACTTTGTCTATTGTTGGTATCTCTTCATTTAAATAAAAAGACCGAACTTTCCTTAGGATGGCGGTCCTATAAAGTCATCGATTGATAGTGACTTCCTACCTGAATTTTGTTTTGCAAAGTCCCCACTTTTCCTCTCTTTTAAAAACCTGTAAATTATCCCGTCGTATTAGAACATGTAAACAGTATCTGGCGAACGGAACTCGTGGGTTGTTGATAAACAAGTGCATCATGCACATTAAGCACTATAGTTTTTTCTTCTACAGAGTATACAAAAAATGTATTAGGTTTAACTGGTGTAAAGTTTGCACCCGATGCCATTTTCATAAACAATACTCAAAGATCACAAACGTATTAAGAATAAGCAGTAGCCCGTCACGGACTCCCCTCCACAGAAAAAAAGTATTCTATTTTATTTTGTAGAAACTAGCCGACGGGGGAAACCCAGAATTCCTTTATTTATTTGCTTTTAATACCAACTAATGATCCTACAATGGGGCAGGTACATCCACTTTGCATTAATTATCCTTCACAATCACAATTGTATTGGTTTTACCTAAGAAGTAAGCAAATTTTAATTATGAGGTATTAACTAAGAACCCTCATTTTGTAATGATGTCCGATTCTCAGAAACGAATGTACAGTTAAAGTATATCTCGGGAATTTCCATCTGAATATTTTATTTCGACCTGACTATCTACTATAGTAATTGTGTTCGAATATTCACCTCAATTCCTTCATAATAACAAGTGGTGAGGGGAATAGGTATTAGTATTATTATATATTCATTTTGTAGGTATTTAACCAGATTCTCATAACTTGCTCTTAAGTAAATCCGACTTTACAGTATGAAAGTTCGTAATAAGTATCATTGAATTTTCGTCTTACATTTTGGTAAGAAATGTAACGCATATGGTTTATGTTTATATTATACCTAAGACCACGAAGTCGTGCTGCCAGTGAAAAAAGGACAGAGTATAGTTATCGAAATGCGTATATAGGTGTGAAGTGAGTAAGTGTGGTGAAGGGGTGCAATTTTTTGAAATCGCTCTACTCAAATATAACTCAACCTCACTCAACATACCACAATGAAAAATAAAATATTAAAACTGAAAGACTAACAAATTACCCAAAAAAGACTGTAACAAATTACGAAGAAGATTCATCAATCTTACTAAATGGATAATATCCGCTCCTCGAGTGTGAGCCGATAATCATGATAATAATGATTATGTTGAAAATATAATTCCTCGCGTTTCCTATATGCGAGCATATCATTTTCGCTAAATACTTTACTTAATTTGACTACTGAGAGTTTCGTGAAGTAGATATATTGTCATGCCTAAAGTCACCCAGTAAACTACAATAAGTAGTACCCAGTATGCAATAAGAAAACTATTGTAGACGAGCAGTTTTGTAAGCGGAATACAGGATAGTCCAGAGAGGTGTTCTCCTGTTAGGTACAATCCCGATAAGGGGCATGCATCAAAATTTGCCTGTTTTATTCCCATTGAGTGCACGACGAAAAATTATAACTAAATGACCCTCAGTATCTACCTCAATATTTTCCATTAGAGGCACTCATTTAAAATATATCACCATTTGTAATAATTTTGGGATTTCAATTTTAAAATATGGAATGGAGCTACAAATAATTGAATCAAGAAAGGGAAAACTTCTTTTGTTGGATTTAGGATATAAGTATCATCAAAAAAAGATTTATTAAAGCTATGGTATTGTGTGAATCGCAAATGTAGTGGAACTGTAACTACCGATGCAAAGGTATCAACGGTACGAAAAAGGAAGATACCCGACTCAGTGCACCTGATGTTGCTGAATGTGTTTTTAATGCCAAGAAAAGAGCCCGCGAAGAATTGACACCAATGCCGAAAATGTATCAAGAAAACTAATAAAAGCCAAGGACAAAGGACTAGATTGTATAACAGAAATTCCAGATTTTTCCCGAACAAAAAGTCAACTTTACAGTGCAAGACATAAATCTCTTGGAATCGATCTTCTCCCGAAACATCGTCGAAATGTGAAGAATTTATCTAAAAGGAAAGAATTTATCTTGTATGACAATATAATATTTTTTTGTCTCTCAATATTTGACCAGCTTTACACCATACATATGAATATTGGAAGTTGAAAAGAAAATAGTCGCGTAACGCCTGTAGTTTATGCCTTATTACCAAACAAGTTTTTTTTGAAATATCAAAAACAAAATTACCAAAATTTCAACCTAAGGAGTTTCACGTGGACTATGAAAAATCTGCCATTACCCAAGCAGCATCATAGTGACGGACACTGGTACCGCAACTTCGACTTGGTGGTTATTATGTAATCCCCTCTGAATCTACCACTATACAGTAAGAATGACTAAAATTTTATATTTGCATGGTTGTAGTCACGTAATTCACAACTATGGTAGCCACTCCACAGTTCTATAACTTGTTAGTGTCAATTATGGTGTCTGAAACATTATGGCCACCAAGCAGAATCACTTAAGGGTTTTCAAACTTAAAGTGGAAAATAACCGTTGCGGTAACCATCCTGTACCACTTAAATATCACTAGAAGTCACAATCACTTTCAATAGAGTATGATAGTTTTAGTAACTTCCATCAAACCTTCAATGTGGCAGGCACTTGATTGTGATATGTGGTGGTGGTTGCTACGTTCTTGCTATCTCCATAAGTGATTGCCACAGTTCGCGTTTAATAGAAGTTACTACAAAGTTACAATTACCTTTGAAATTCACCATCAAGTGACCGTGGATTGGTCCGCGCGATGACCAAACTTTTCTTAAATTATTTTATTATGGCTCACAAAAAGTTTGTTTCACCTGTTATGTGAAACGTGGATGATATTCATTCAAAATGAAATGGGTTATGCGTTTTCAATAGTATATTTTCAATTTCTGCCACTTTAAAGTTATAATCTCCAAAAGCCGCCATATTTACAGGAATATGCTAGGTGCTAGGAAACAGATTTATTTGTCGTCAGTACTGCATCAAATGTAGTAATTTATTAAGTAAGTATTGGTTTCAAGTAACCAAGATAAAAAAAATGTTTCAGGGATTTAAATACATAATTTCATAGGCGAGTTATTTCCAATATTATAATGTTTTTTTCAAATAAAGAGTATTCAGATGGCGCGTTCTCACAATCGAGCTACAACACCCCTATTTCACAGTAAACTTTCAAGCGTTTTAATTTTATCCCGATCAGAAGTATTCAAATTCAATATACTTATAGTCCATCCAATATCAATTGCAGAAGCTGTTTCTATAGGGAGCAAATAAAAACTCACTTCGCTAACACGAGCGTATATGCGAAGAAACGGAACGAAAAATAATGTGTACTACTCGTAAACGTCGGCGAAGGGAAGATCAGAAGAGCCGATAGTCAACGTGGACGTGAGTGACTGCTGCCACCGATTCGTCTGGGCCAATCGAATCGGACATCAATGCTTGGGGGTGTGTCTATACGATGGGAGGTCATAAATCACACGTTATATTTGTGTTTTAATAGCTCTGAAAGATTAAAAACCAGTAGCGTCTGTGGTCTTGGTGTGTGCCGATCGAAATACGTTTTAGGATATAATAATAACCTACATCAAACAATGAAAGAAATTATTTTCCTTTCTTAATGTATTTGTATAAATGAAAGCTTATCTTTAATTTTTTTTCATTTCTCATTATTTATGAAGTATTTTTAAAATCTTAAAATATCTAAATAAAATTAGTTATCTCCGCCACTGCTGCTCACAGGATTTCGCCGCAAGGCTTTTTTATGCTTCTGCAATTGATATTGGGAAAACTATACTTGTATTTGTATGTTATATATTCTTATACTATAGTCGATCGAGTGAAATGAATCAGGCAAAATGCAAGAATAAGGAACATTTATTATAAAATTATGTTGAATGACCAGATATCGAGTACATATAAATTACACAAGCGTAGTCACTTGTTTAACGTCTAGTGTCGGCTAATACATATCCACGTTTTTGCCAAGCGACCACAACGTGGTTTGATTGTGGCTATCTGAGATCCAGGAATTAGATCGGAATGTAGCGGCCACCAAAAAAGTGTTGTCCATTTTGGTAGCAACCGCGTGATAGAACCGTGGCAGTGGTTGTGGTCAAACACCTCAACGTTTTCCAGAATCGTGGCCGCTACGTTCCGTCCACTAAAAATGCTACTTGGGTAAATATTTACCCAAATATAAAAATAAAAGGTTGCAACTTCCAATCACTATGGATAAAGATTCAAGAAATTGGACTGGTGATTACAGAAATGACGACAAAATCAGAAAATATGTTAGAAAGTGCGCCGCATTGGCACATTTTCCAGAAGAATGGATTGACGAAAGGTGGCACAACAAACTTAATAAAAAAAATACCACGATATTGATGCATTTCAGAATAAGAAGCTGAGTATATAAACAACACTTTGGAAAGACTTTATTATGTTATAAAATATGAGTAAGAAAATAGGCAGCAATTTAAGTGTAAATATATTATATTACACTTATATTATATTTTGTTGTATTATATTATATACACATATATATCATTATTACAAGGCTTTTATTTTATTTGATATTATATTCATGCACAATTTCTCAAAATAAACAAAAAAGTAAAGTGCAAAGTACAAAGAAGTACTTAACTAGATCCATAACATTTAACAGAAATAGAAAATAAAAAAAAGTGTTTGTTTTGAGCGGCAAATCATATATTAAGCGTGGCGATTAAATACGCGAAACCAAACAGAAATTAGTGCACGCAACGGGAAAACAAAGTTACGCTTTCAAATAAAATTTGGTATCGTGCTGATAAAGGGACATTTTTTATTCGTGTACGTTTTGGGAATGCACCTAAAGGGCATAGATCTCCAGAGAGAGAGAGAGAGAGAGCGTAGAATTACGGTAGGTGGTTGAGGTTTTCCTCATTTGTGAAATATTAAAACGTCTCTACCCTGTCATTTTTCTTTGAATCTTCGAATACCTTTATACTTACACAATTATGAACGAACTATAGCCACATTCCGCATTGAAAACTCAGGTGGGATGTGACAGTTGTGTGAGTAAATGCGAAATTCGAGACATCGAGCATCGAGTGTAGGTACTTCAAAAGGGCTATGTGGTCACTATACGTAAATAAGTGAATATTTACACGACCGGTAGCAGATCGTGGCGTGTGATAAAGACGATATACGACAGGAACTCGAACGTAAGTTAAGGGTGTTAAATGGGCACTTCCGATGGGCCACACCTTCACCGCCCCTTGCCCCCAAATTCACGTTTCTCTTTTGGTGGTTCACACACTCTAAAGGTTTAGCGAACGTCCTTCAATAATCCCAATTATTTCCTAATATTTAGAGATCGAAAGAACACTTTTTTTAGGCTTAAAAAAATTCAATGATTTAATATTCCATGGACCCCTTTCATAAATTATTTTATTTCAATTGTTTTATTATACCCACCTTTTTATTCCTTTTTCGAGGGTAACTTTTGTTGACAACTGTGGATTGTTTGATTGATCGGAAAATCAAAGTGAAAATATTGTAAAATAAAAAACAATACATCTAACGAATGCATGGTCATGGAAAAAAATATCCCAAACAAATGTTCAGTTGAACATTGAAGGTACACTTGTTAAATCGACCGGAATCGTTTGTTTATACCCATAACCAAACATCATTTTGATGTACGAGCCAACAATGTTCGGGCTACAACTGATTCCGTCTATAATTCGTAATGAATATTCAATGTTCCCCACAATAGATTTCCAAAGCATAAACGACAATAACAATGAAACTGACGTACACGTCGTCACTTTCATCCTTTATATGGGGCAGTGTGAGAGAAAGAATGGAACAAAGGACGTTTGCTTTTGTCTTGCACAATACAAATTAATGTATACAAACGATGGCGGCATAATTGAATAGTTTGAAGGCGTTAGGTATTGATATAATACATTACATAATATATATATATATATATATATATATATATATATATATATATATTACAGGTATTTAGTGAAGATAACATTAAAAAAAAGTAAAAATATGTCTTCCCATATTAAAAAATTGTGAAATGGTATATTGAGAATTATAAACCCATTGCCAATCTCTGAATTTCAGCAGTTTTTAAGATGGTTATATCTGAGTTTTTTCTAATATTTTACGGCGCAAATAGTGGATTATCAGGTCAGCCAATAGTCACCAACTTGGTGGAAATAAAATTTATATCTGAATAATTATTGGACATTTCTGGTCAGGTTGAAGATATGCTTGATCATGGTATTCTGAAAAACTTTTATGCTTGATCATGGTATTCTGAAAAACTTTTAATGTTTATCCATACTCAGGATTTGATCATGATTTTCCATTCTGATCTGTCTAACAGAGTGGAATACAGAACAGCCAAAAATATCGGCTACCACAAGGCTCATTCTGATTCTAAATGCTGATGACTGTAAGCTATAAACATAACTGGAACATTTAAAATAGCTTTCAACTTCAAAGAGGTCTAGTGAAGCTACAGTTGGTGTGGATCACATTTGCTCCCTTTGAATGTAGGAAAATGTAAAATGATTTCCTTTACACTAAAAAACATGATTTTTACAATATACATGGCACATATCTTGAGATGTGCGCTAGTTTCAGAGTTTTGGGGGTCACCTTTAAAATTATTAATATTTTTTGAAGACGTCTGCAAACAAATTGTCAATCTCAACACACCGATGCTCCTATTATTTGACGCATTTGTGATATAAACTAACACGCCTCAACGATATCCAAAAAAAATTCCTGAAAATGTTATTATTGGTTCATTGTGAATACTGTCTGTGAAGTGAATGAATAAGGAATGCTATAAACAAGGATTTTCCAGTCTAATAATACGTTGACATACTTTTGTCCTTTTTATTTTGAACAGAATATTGTTTAATTTTCACTTTTGATTATTCTGCAGTTTTTTTACAGAGAAATAGCATATTATTTTACAATCCAATTTTTTTATTAGATCCATAATAGTAGGTACTGAGTCAAATTCCCGAAGACACAAACAACACAACACAAACAGATTTGAAGGTTTGATAGATGAATTATCGAACTTAAATTTGTTTATGAATTGTTGGAAAAGACAATAAAACTTTATTCCTAACTGACATTGCTACCTACGAGTTTTTATATCTAATTTTTATTCTCTTGTTTTCACATTTTGTCTATCTTCAATTGCAGTGAACATACAATTTTCAGTTTTTTTTTTCAGTACTTTCTTACTTTTGTAAAGACTGAAATATTTTATTATTCGGCCAACCAGGAGAAGCTACAAAACATTATACTCTTGTTTTTCAGGGAATATTTTGGAAAAAAAATTTTTTATTCAAAGGAAAAATATATTAAAAGAGTTCACTTAATGCCTACAAAGTTACAAAACTCACAACAAACCATTAACAACCCTCAAAAAACAATGATCTTCACATACTCAAATGCATTGTTTGTCCCCCGATCAGCTGATAATTACCCCATGTCCGTTCAAAATGTGTGAAAGTCAAAAATAGGGTCATGTGGGTGTCTTCCTTTTCGCGAAAATGCCTCCACCAGTTTAGTTTTTGATCTAATTACTTGACATCTTCTTCTTGTACTGGTGGCAATTGTCTGTTTATGAATGGATTTCGCGTCTTGCATAAAAGTGCCATTTTAAACTAGGTTTGAATGTATTCGACGATCATCTACAGTTTGTGTGAGGCTACGTCTGGTTCATGATGAGAAGGCATAACATTGTGTTTCGTGGTTGAGTCGGCAGTGTATGGGCCTGAGAACAAAGCCTTGTGGAACACCAACCTCATTTGAATGAAGTATGCTGTGCTCACCCTGACGAGGTAGTGGCGATTTTCTAGTTGTTATTTTAGGATAAGAAGGTAGTTGAGATGAAGTATTTTTTTATTTTTTGGAATGTTTCATTATGTGATATCACATATCCGATAAATTTGTTTACTGTTGTTGATGCTGGGACGAATAAAATCAACATAAAAAAATTAATAACCAGTAAACACGTGTAATTTGTTTACAGCTCAGTTAATGTAATAATATACTTGGTATTTTGAGAAGAAATATATTCCCCAGCCTATAAAGTGTGTGAGTATTGATGCGATGACATTAATTTTTAGCGCTGCCGATCAATATGTATGCATGTAAAACGAGCTAAAAATAAACCGAATAAAAAAATGTTAATTCCAGAAGGATGTTTGACTTCCGACAGCTTCTAATGCAAGATAAAAAACAGCATGAAACACAAAGTAAATAATGCTAATCTATACATTTTGAACGGTTAATTAATAATGTTAATGATATAATTACATATAGCTACAAACCTATAACAAGACATAATAATTACCACCATATCAAGCAATTCAAAAAGCAATAGCTTCCCGTAATACATGATTGAAGTATACATAGTCATATTAGACAAATATGATTCATACGCAATGTATCCAACCCAATTGGGAATAAATATATGTTAATAGCAGGGTTGGAAAAAATCACGGTTTTTTCAAAGAATCAAATGAATCCTAAAAAAAATCACGATTTTTTCGATTTCTTTAAAAACCTATAGTTTGATTCATTGCGAGTGCTATAGACTGAGAGACTAACGTAGATACTAAATCCTGTAGTAAACCCGCGATTGACCGAATTGTTTCAAGTATGGAACTAATAGTTTTAATCAGTTTTATTGCCGGTAATAGTGAAACTCAAATCGAAATAAAAACCGTTCAAACCTGTAATGTTCGCAGAGGAAGTAATTACCAATGTCACACCACTTGAGTGGTGGATGGCCAAAAAATATGTTTGAGAAATAGGAACAGTAAAAAATGTATCCAATATTGAGGCAACTATTTGAGGCGATAGCCTCTTCAGCTTCGGTTGAACGAGTATTTTCCGCATTTGGAATTGTGCACACCAAGTTACGCAACCGACTGGGAAACACAAAAAGCTGGAAAATTAATTTTTTTGTTCAAATATTAATTAATTAATAATGACATTGATATCGATACAGCAGAGTGACATGATTTATTTAGATACTGTTATATCTTAATTTTTAAGTTTGATAATCCAAAGTTAGAAATAAAGACATTGATTTTTACTGAAAAAATCATTTGATTTAAATCATGATTTAAATCAAAATGATTAAATCATGCCAACCCTGGTTGATAGACATGGCAACATTGTAGCTTGATGTGTTATTTTGACTCGAATGTAATTTGGCATAGAGTCTCTGCCGTCTCTCACCTGTCTCACCCTGTAGGCGTATTTACACAAGGAAATCCCAATTCAAAGTCCCAATTCAATGAGCAATAAATTACAGAGCTTATAATCTAGACAGCTGCGAGATATCATTTCCTGAGCTGCTCCGATGTAATCGTACTCGGCAAGGGAGAATAGGCGGGGCCCTTCAATTGTCTTTTCAATAACCAGCCACAATATTTTATTCTCTGTATATAGTTCATAACAATATATTATCTTAATATTTTGAACATTTTAAATTATCTGGGCTTAATACAGACGCTAATGTTATTGTTTTCTAAAATATCCCGCTTCAATACACTTTTTCGACCTTAGAAAGCATTTTTAGAAACAAATGAATGAAACATAATCAAGTTTATCAGAAAGAAACATTTGCAATCAATTTCCATTGCAGAGATTTTCAGGTGAATATCATTCAACGTTCTGCGTGGTATATAGAATATCGGGTTGAATATATATATATATATATATATATATATATATATATATATATATGAAGAAGGAATTTGTGGCATAATGGACAGATTATTAAATTAAAGAAAAAAAGCATCCTCAAGTGGGACTCGAACCCACAACCTTATGTTTTCCGGACATACACTCTTACCACTGAGCTATCGAGGCTATAGGGATCGACACACACTCGCGAACACTTTACTTCCATAATTTAATGTGAATGTTGGAATGAATCGAAAATCGAATGTACTTATCAATGGCCGTCGAGACCCGATACCTATTCGAATTGACGATTTCAGTAGAAGATCTAGGAAGATGATCTCCAACCACTGATAAGATTTAGCCAGTGGTTAATTTACAATTATTTCTTGAATTTATTTACAATCTATGAAATATACAAAGACCGGCAAATTCTAATTAATAAAAATTTGTTACTTATTTTTTTTTTAATAACAACTACTCATAAAATATTTGTTATGGTACATTTGTTTAAGTGATTTCCTTTTTTTTAATAATAAAAAAAATACCTCTCATAACAGTAATGAAACTCCGGCTATGTTGTCTTACCCTTTTTCAACACTCTTTTTGCCTTATCTCAGCTGAGTCGGTACGCCTATGGAGTATGAGTCATCTCTATTCTCATGGCAGAATTCAATAATGCCAACTTGGTGCGCTGCTTGATGTCAAAATGTGCTATTTTGTGGGAAGATCAGATAGATATTTTTATTGAAAAAATCCTTAAACTTGACCTACTCTGCGATATCTCCAACTCAGAACAGTGATGTGAAATGGTAAAACTGGTTTATGTGTGATAAATACTTGGCAAATAAACGTTTCAATGTTATGAACAGTGTGTGAGAATAGAAAACCATTAAATGTTCAAATGAAAGGACACAAGTGATCAAATAACCAATAGAAGTGTCTGGACCTGATACGTTGCACTTTAATTAGTTCTGCTTTTGAAATACCTGCTATTCTTCCTTTGTGGTGTTCTCCTGCCTCTTGGAAGTGTTCGTGTTCACTGGACAAGTACAGCTACACTGCAGAAAGCCCCTTTTTATTCCTGGCAATGGCATAGACTGGACTTTTGTTATCTCAATAAGGTGAGTGGCTTTTTCTTGTTTGTTTATTTTCCATTTCGTATCTGACTTGAGTTGTATAACGTTTTTTGGATAGTTTTGCTTGTTTTCTCTTGCAATTTATTATAATTTTTCTTCTAAAATAGGTACGTGGTTTCGTTTTTGCATCAATTTTTCATCTCCTCCAAGCTTGTTACATTTTCTCTTGGCAACACACATTTTTTGTTTTCTTTTCACAAATTTATGTTTATTCCCACTTTCTATATCACTGTTTGTTATTCTAACTTATTCTAATATTTTATTTACAATATATAATTCTAGACCTTATATTATATGTACAAATTTGGATAAAATTCATATTTGAAATTTTTCTATTTTCATAATTTTTATTTTTCATTCTTTTCCTCACATTGTTTTAGACATCTCGCTGTCGGGTTTCCTCCTGATATGATTTACCATACAGGATGTTCCAACTTGTATACCATTTCATCTACTTGAGATCCAAAGTTTTTTCATGAATTTAAATTTCCATATTATTTTTATTGTTTGTACAAATTGAATGTATTGTTGGTCACATACTTATGACAATAGAGACACTTCAGGACTGACTTTTTGATACATATGCGTTGACTAGAACATGTTATAAGATTCTAGAATAGTAAAAAGTATAGAAAAATTGTAAAACAAACAGCATGAACCACGATAACTTAAATACCTAATAATAATGAATTATCAGTTTCATTACTTTATAAACATTTCCTAACATAACAATATATATAAAAATAAAAATTGTATAGTACCGGATTAAACGTATCGAGTCGGGTGAGCCTGAAGTTTTATACTTCGATTTGCCCCGCCT
Organism: Gonioctena quinquepunctata; assembly: GCA_018342105.1. NCBI lineage: Eukaryota > Metazoa > Arthropoda > Insecta > Coleoptera > Chrysomelidae > Gonioctena > Gonioctena quinquepunctata. The sequence goes on from JAFIRS010000608.1 coordinate 268,464, forward strand.
AAAAGGCGAACGTGTTGCCGCCTGCGACGTGTACGAACAACACACGATGAATCTTTATTTTTGGCCACCACATGCCGCAGATGAGAGCACATGTTACGTAAGACCTACATATTACATGCGTACCCATTATTTAGCCGGATGGTAATGAACGTATCCCGATCCATACTCTGGAGAGTGAGTGCATAAATAGTGGAGTAGTGTTCGTGTATTGAGTCAGATCGTCAACGATAGAGGGAGTTCAGGCGCTTTCACGCAGCTTTCCGTACATATAAATCAACTGTAAAGAAGTTTATTATTCATGGAGAGTGTAGAATAGAAGATAATATATTTATTGCTTCAAAGAACATCTAGCGACATCTACCACACTCCTCACGTAAATGCATCGTAGATCTTAAACTTAGTCCACTTGTTGCTCAGTCTACTATTATACAGTATCGGAAAGTATTTATCTTGGGTATGGTGGTTTCATGAGAGCGTAAAGAATAGCTTGCTATATGTTGAGAGAGCATTACAACTTCTCCTCGACCTGCTCGAGGAAGGGATATCGACCTCACGACACAGAGATAGGAGAGTCAGGGCGGTAAGCTCAGGACGTCAGTATCATAACAGCAGCAGTCGGGAGAATGTGTGCGTTGCAATGAAGAAGAATTTTTGACGATAATTTCACATCAGATAATTTGAACAAATTAAACTGAATCATTGATTCAATTTAATCTGTCGGACGACAGGTAGATCAAAATATCTTTGGTGCCGTGGTGGCCGCAAAAACAAAAGAAAATTCTTAAACATAAACAAAAGCAAACGATATTTCTGTGAGAATAGAAACAAAAAACGCATATCTAACAGAAAAACAATTATTTCTTGAATGGAGAGAAAAAAAATATTAACAAGAAAAGACAAACCAAATTAAATATTTTGTGTACGGAATTATTTTATTAAATGTTCGAACAAATCACCATTTTGGGCAAAGCAATAGCCGAATCTATTATGCAATTCTGTTCTGGTAGCCGCAAGGGTACCTGGTGTTACCTGAGCACACAACCGAATAATTTTTGCCCTCAGTTCATCTAAATTGGTGGCACGTTCGAACTCATGCCAATATACCTCCGATTTTAGCATGCCCCAGAAATAAAAATCGAGAGGTGCTACATCTGGTGATCGAGGTGGCCAGTTGATTGTACCTCGCGTACAAATAAACCGATCGGGAAATAATTGAATCAAAAATGTAACCACCGTGCCTGCATTGTGGGCAGGACAACCATCTTGTTGAAACCACACGTCGTTAAAGTCAATCGGAAGAGCGCGAACTGCAGGAATAATTTGATTTTGCAAAAGTTGCAAATATTTTACTGCATTTAAATTCCCGTCAATAAAAAATGGGCCTATGACGTGATCGCCTAAAAGTCCCGTCCACACATTTAATTTGCTTGGGTTCTGTGTCCGCACAACAATACTCAAATGTTTATTTTTACGAGACCAATAACTTACTACGGATGGGTTGTGTTTTCGATGAATTGAGAAGGACGATTCATCGGTAAATAACACCTTTTTTAGAAAGTCATCATTTACACGAAATGCCCTATTGCATTTTTCGACATGTTTCACAAAACTCCATACGTCTGAAATGGTCTCCAGGCAAAGTTCTTGTGTGGTCTTGACTTTGGAATAATGATAACCGATTCTCTTCAAAATATCCCTTACAGTTCTTTCATTCAAATTCACTTCGTCGGCGATCTGTCTACTCGAAAAACATTTTTTGTAATGTGCTGCCACATACCCAAAATTTTGAAATTTATTAATAATTGAAAGGACAATCGCTTCCGTAGGTACAGGTCTATCTGCAAAAGCCACTATGAATAGATTTCTAGTATTTTGTACAGAATTACCCCCAAAGTACCACTTAACGATCTGTACTTTCTCTGCGGTTGTGTAAATAGGCGGCATGTTTCAAAAGGTAATAATTGTAACGGTCTTTTGTTTTCGCAACCACGGCTCGGCAAGAATGAGTCGATTCGCTGTGCGCTGTGTCGCATTGCCACGTGGTCAGTTAATGTGTCGGGTGGGGTAACAGGAGGGGCGCACAGCAGTGCGTCTCTCTTGTTTATGTGGTATTATCATATCATTGCCTTCCTTGTTGCTCGTGTAGATTTCTGTCTATACCCCAGATAAATTGTTTCCGATACTGTATATAATTCCTACCATTCACTATATTATTTTTCATTATACCTATCTATCAACACTATATTTACATGCTTATTTAGCGCAGCGAAAGTGGGCTTTTTCCGTGCGCCCGCACGGAAAATTTTACGGTGCGGTCGCACGGAAAATTCTACGGTGCGCTAGTGTCATTAGCTGCCTACTTACATGTCAAAATAAAATAATATGTTATTGATAGTTCTCTAGAAATCGCAAATTGTTTGTATATTTTTTTAGCAACGGGGTAAATAACGCTTGTTTTGTGACGATATTTGGATATTTTTAGTGGAAATATTTAAAAATGATTTCACCAGAGGAAGAAATATCACGTGAAGCGGCAAAAGTAAGCAGAATTAGTGCCCAAAAAGTCACGTGAGAGATATGAAAACCAGAATATCGTCTATTTTGCAACTGGCGCCAACAAAAGAAAGTTATAAATGTAAGTGATGATATTCTTCTCGTTTATTTGTCAGAAAAAAGCAAATCTATGAAAGCTTCAACTTTATGAGTCATTTTCAATGTTAAAAAGTTGTCTGGCAGTAAAATAAAATTAAATGTTAATAATTTACCAAAAACTACTGCATACAATCAATGGTACAAAAAAGCAGATTGCTGAATATCTGAACCTAGAAAATCCGGAAGATTATACTGGACACGGCTTAAGACGATCTTCAGCATCTATGTTAGTCGAGGGCGGAGGAGATTTGCTTACTTTAAAAAGGCATGGAGGTTGGCGTTCCTCGACTGTGGCTGAAGGCTACATCGAAGAATCGGTAAGCAGAAAGATTGAAGTTTCTCGTAAATTGTTCAGCCATTCAAGAACAGTAAAAACAACGCCAACATCAGAATACAATGCAGCGGGGGAAAATCAAAAACTGAATACTTCTACTAATACCTTCGACTTTACCAACTACAGTTATCGAAAATGAAGTAGCTGCTAATTAGCTATTTACAACAACACAAATTGTAATATAAATATTTCAATTAATAAAAATTAAAAATACACGTTTTTGTTCGTTAATCTTTAAAAATAAATGTTTCTTAACAATCTGTGGTTTTCAGATAGATATAATGAAAAATATCGTTCATTACACGTGCATAAATGCTTTTTCCGTGCTTACACGACTTCCCATGTTCGGCTGCGCCTTCCACGGGAACTTGTACCGCACGCACGGAAAAAGCCTATTTTCTCGACTACTAATGAAATATATTATTTCATTCATTAGTCACTATATCTTAAATGATATCATTAATTCAAGGTGGTGATTTCTTGTCATATTTTGCGAAAAAAAGTTCATATAAACATATGTCATAACTTGCTTCGTTTCCGAGTAACGGAGGTCAAGGGTTCAATAAATAATCGGTTTTTCATGAATTACTCAAAAGTCTTTCCAGCGATTTCGATGAAACTCTTGGTGTGTTTGTTAGAAGTACCAAGGGGCCTCTTTCCATGACATTAGTTTTTGAATTTTAATACCAAGGGCGTAGCATACAATTATATGTATGGTAAAAATAATTGTACGCTACTGTTTTTCGCTAAGTTTGGTATTATTTGAAGTCAGTGGCATAGAAATAGGGTTACACATCATTAATGTTCCAAAAATGTATGTGAAAAATTTTTTTTTTCAGATATTCGTCGCCTTTTGATCAATCCTTTGAAATGAAAATTGGTTTGGCTATCGGATGGAAGGAGTATTCAAACTGCTAGTTATTTTTTTTTATTCGGAGAACAGCATAGGTATTAATGAGAAATGATCAAATCAGATGCTCAAAATGAGAACCTCGACTTGCAATACAAGCATCAAGTCGTTCAAAAATTCCCTGGGTGTTGCGTATGATATTAGAATTAAATTAAATTCTACGAAAAAAAAACTATCTTGTAAAAAAATTGCCTAAATAATTTTTCACTCTAAATATTAATGTCATTAGTTATGTCAACCTTGTCGGGTCTGAGAGTAATTGAATCAAAGTAAATAATTTGTATCTCTTATTTTAACACATATTAAATTTTTACTTTGTTATTCGATGTTTAGTTATTTCAAAATTACGGCATTTCCAAGAAAATTGTTTTCTTCATTTTTCAATCTGATAAATATCAAATTTAGATAAAATTAGTGGCGTACGATGATTTTTACCATACACAAACCCAATTTTACGTCTGAAGTTTTATTCACAGATGAGGCAAGTTTTTCAGGAGGTGCCATCATAAATATTCATAACAATCATTCTTGGAACTACGAGAATTCCCATACTATTGCAGAAAGTGGATTTCAGAAGGAGTTTTCGGTGAACGCTGGGCGGGAATTTTTGGTGATCATCTCATAAGAGCCGCATTTTCTTTCTCCTCGACTCAATGTTGTGACGTATGAACCCTCTGGATATGATTACGTTTGGGAATATTTTAAATCCTTGTTTATGCGACACCAGTTGTCGATGTAAATAACTTGAGGAATATAATTATGAATAATCCTAATGTCATACGCAACACCCAAGGAATTTCTGAACATGTGCCTCTGTAGATGAGGAGAATACTCAATGGTTATATTGCATGTCGAAGTCCTCATTTAGAGCATCTGTTTTAATTATTTTTCATTAATACCTATGCTGTTCTCCGAATAAAAACAAATTGACTAGCAGTTTGAATACTCCTTTCATCTTAAGCCAAACAGATTTTCAAACAAAACCTGCAAACATACAAGACTTGAAAGATAGAATAACGGCAGAAATGCGAGCGATTACTCCACAAATGTTCGAAAACGTCAGAAATGAATTTTATAATAGGCTGGGTTGTTGTCAAGGAGTAAAAGGAGCAAATTCTGAATTATTGTGTCAAAATAAAGTTATGTTCATCTGAGTATTTTTAACTGAAGCATAAATAACTCAAATTTCTTCCAAGCACAGCAAAATGCAACCATTTTTGCTAATTAAAATTTTACACGAAGCCAATTGTAGGAGAAGTACTAAAAGGTAAAAAATATTTGGGAAAAAATAGATTTTTGGAAATAAAACTGTTTTTTGAACAAAATTTATTGCAATTAAAATTTTCATTATTTGAGATAGTTGTATTGAGAATTAAAAAACCTTTCAAACAAGGTACAACTCAACCCCCCTTTTCATTACAAAATTTTGAAGGGGATGATCTGCAGGAGGTTGAAAGAGAGTTGAAAAATTTAATAAAAAAAAAATATATTTTCAAAAATAAAAATCGACCTGTTCGAGAATTTTTTGAAATATATTTCTCTTATGGAGCTACGGATTTTATTCCATCATAGCTTTCCACACTGTATATGCGAGCGGAGCGTCTAACTTGTACCGTATAGTATTTCTTTGCGACATAGCAAAATAAAATACGCAATAACTATTATTCCGCAATCCCGATTTTTCTGGCACTTCCAATCGCCAGTCACCGGACCAGGAAAGACTAGTCATTATAAAACAAGTAATAACGTTGGCTCTGATAATTATTCTGGTCTAGGAGTCGAAGATATTTATTTATAATGACTGTTGGTATCGAGGAAGCTGCGTATCAGTATACCTGGCTGCATTCCAGTCGGTCGGGCATGCAATTAATCAAAATTACTTTACATATCCAGCGCATATCAACTTTATTGAATTTTTTCAGCTGTGATCGTTCGACCGTTCACGAAAAAATGGCGAGGATTATAAATGAGCGCCAGCAACTGCCAATTGAGTTTCTACACTTTGTGACGATGATCAATGTATAATTGAAGTGAGCCACTATAGAATAAAGAAGTAAGTGTATGCCCGACAAATCACGGTTAGGTTTAGCACTGTTGTGTTGTTACGAAAATCGCTTCTTGTTACTCCTGACATGAGAAGGATACTATTAACATAAAAGAAGGTAAAAAAAGTTCCATCGTTCTAACAACTCATTATTATTATTGCCGATAAGCATTTATTGAGACCCAGTGGTTGACCGAATGAAAGCAGAGACGTGTTGCTGATGGAACACATGAAATTTTTACAAAAGATTATACGAGGGTAGTCTGAAAAGTTTCCGACCTTAACATGAAGATGGCAGCACTCGTCAGCAATAGCTAGGGAGTGGCTTTGCGCATCTTTTGAAAGGTACTCACACCGTTGTGGTCACGGTGGGCATGCCTACAACCCTAAGTGCGGTCGATAGGCTGCTGTTATATCCAATGCCTTAATAAAATAAAATAAAAACATTGAACCGTGCGTGATTCGGAACGCAGCGCAACACTTACACATATTGGTACATTTTCATGTTTCATGCTAGTCGTTCAGTCGACCCAACGATTATACACAATGAAAAGGATGGCTTATTTCCTATCTTCGTACATTGGCCAAATTTCAGCGACATACGCACGGATTTGCATAACCAGGGAACCTGGACGATTCATCTGCCATAAGTGCCCATGTATTAATCTACTTTTTCACAGCGGTTGGTAACATCTTTCCGTCGTTTTTTCAGTGTTTATACTTTGCTGAATCATTTGACTTCATTTCAATGGATTTCTAGAGCCATAAGCATCTATAGTTTGTCGCGTGAAAATTGAATCGACTGTTAAGTGCGAGTTGGAGCCCACTTCGCGATAGGACACTTGTTTTTTCAACTATTTCTCGATTTATTGAAAATATTTGAGGTAAATATTTAGCTCTCTAAAAATGCTGAAGGGTTGGCATAATTACTTAAGGCCTTAATACACGATGAGCCCTCCACACGATGAGCCATCGTGGGCATCTAGAGTCCTGTAAATTCAATGGAGCAAAAGTAAATTAAAACACTAACCAGATGCATCCAAAAAATCAACAGGTTTAATTTATAAATATCAAAATAAAAGGTTCAAAAATCGTGAAAAATGCATGGGCTCTTAGGGCAAACCAACCGTGTGGTACCGCGGTGTCGTCACGCTTTGCTGGCGGAGAGCTGAGGTAAAGGCAGATAAAATCGACGAACTTGGCTATCCTTTCTTTGTATATATTCATTGGGCTCTTGGTTTGTTTTTTATTTTATTTTTTCGGTTGCCTTTTGCATTAATTGTTTATGATTGTTTCACAGGGTGATGGGGCTGTTAGTGTGGAGATGGTGCTGGTGGTTATGAGCGGAGTCATACTGCTCCAACGCGAAAGAATAACACATATTGAAAAAAAACTACAGTTGAGGTTGAGGGTGGGGCATTGAGTACCTACTCGCAGATAAATTGAGAGCCCTCGTGCTCAAATGAATGATGATTCGGATATTGCTGGTTTAGTCTAGATGTGATATTGTAATTGTGCAAACAACCACACATTTACTTTTGTAATTTTCGTGAGCAAACAGACTAAGATTATTCTACAGGTTTATTAATTTTCTAGTGTTCGCCCCGCGGCTTTGCCCGCGTGGACCTATACAAGGTCATACATTTTCCAAACGTCTCCTTTGAAGGAATGTGATGTATCGTTCATGAGTGAGTCCGAAGTCCGACTCGCACTTGGCCGATTTTTGGTTGGCCGTGACCTCAACCTTTTTTGAGGGCTGGATCAGCGCCTGTACCCACACGCGATTGTTGTTTGACAATCGTTTGAGTATGAAAATGGAAAAACCGAGTATCAAGCTGTCATTAAATAACTCCGTACCTGATGTGGCTCGGTTACAATCTAATTTGATGTTGAATAAGTAAAACGAACCGAGCAAGAAAATGAAAAATTTATTTTTAGAACGGTAAACACCTCTGGAGTGCTTGAAGCGTTAAACAAAATAAAAAGTAATTGTATTGGCTCAGATGGTATTTCGCTAGTTTCTTTGAAATTAGTCAGTGAATTTTTGATATGCCATATTACATTTATTGTTAATACTGCCCTAGCTACCAATTACTTTCCTTCAGCCTGGAAGCACGCCAATATCACACCAATCCCCAAAATTTCTCATCCTACTGAATTTGGGCACCTGAGGCCGATAAGCATCCTGCCAAGTATGTCGAAAGTGCTAGAAATTATAATGAAACAGCAGATCTCTGAATACGTTTTTAGCAGAGGTATAATCCCTAATATTCAATCGGGCCTCAGAGAACACTGCAGTACAACCACAACGTTACTCAACTTGGGCGATTAAATTTTCAAATCTTTGGATAATGGTCGATTGGGCTGCTTAACTTTGCTGGATCATAGTAAGGCCTTCGACACCTTGAATCATGAATTACTTTGCAAAACACTTTTTTTTTATTTGACGAAAAGGCTGTACAATTAATCAAGAACTATCTCTCACAACGGACTCAACGAGTTAAATTAGATAATAAGATGTCGAATGCCTTACCAGTTAACTTTGGTGTGCCACAAAGTTCGATACTAGGGCCATTGTTATTCTCTCTATATATATATATCAGATTTCCATGAATTCATAACATCTTGCAAAATCTATCACTACGCTGATGATACCCAAATATACATCGACTTTTTCTTGTACTTGTCTCTGGATGTTCACTAATTTCTTCGAGAACCGCATCCTCCAATTCCACAGTTCTTGTAGTCCGTGGCCGTCCTACTGCAGAATTTCTTTCAAAGCTTCCAGATTCGGAAAGTCGCCGGAAAAGATTCGCAAATGTCGCTGTCACTTTATAAACTCCAAACTGTGAATTTGTCAATGAATAGTTAAAAATGATGACAGCGAACTTCCATTTTTATAAACGAACGTTCATAGCGTACTCGATTTAATTAACTTAATTTGCAAGCGGAGAGTGACAAAAATTATTGAAATCAAATTTAGCTATACTGATTAAGCAGTTTGATAATGCTCAGTTTAGAAGAAGTCTGTCCGGGTATACTGCGTATAACGTTTTATGAAAATAACTAAAATTGCAAAAAACTTATGACAAAAACCAACCATGTTTTGAAGAATTTCAACAATCTGTATCTCGAAAACAAATCATTTTTCGATAAAAATTTCATAGGAAAAAAGTAGTTTATTTTGACGAGACCTACCACATATTAGTTTTTGTAATGTTCTCGGCAACTTCACTTAGCGCCCTAGGAGCTAAGTAACATGCATCGATATAGAAAATTGTAAATATCTCGAAAACGTTCACCTCCTGCGTTGTTGAGGAAGTGTACCTTTTTTACTTGGAAAAGGTGTGGGAATAAGGTTTTTTCATGAAAAGTACCAAAAGTTTACTGTCAAAAATGTTAGGGCAATTTGAAATAAATAATGACAGCGTACGCAGCGCCCTCTAGATGTTACATGAAAATTAATACGAAATTATGATTTCCCACGTCAAAAAAACCCCGGGTACCAAATTTCGGGCGAATAACTTATTTTTGCAAAGTTATTTTAAAAGCGAACAAAAAATTCAATTTCAACACCCTGTATCTCCGAAACGAAGCATTTCCACACAAGTTTTATAGACTTTTTTTCTTAAAATTGTCTCAGGAATACGTCACTTGAATATTATAACGTACTTATGTTACACCCTGTATATAGGACGAATATGCATCGCCAAGGAATAAGCCGGTAAGCTTGGTACAAATAGACGTATTTCATATTGGCCCGTTAGCGTGGAACTATTTTTTTTTAATATGCCATTGCATATGGGCGTATTTCATATTCGCCTGTTTGCTTCGAAATATTATACTCATTTTGGATATACGCCTAAATTTAAAAACAACATAACATCTGAACTATCTGGAGTTGATTTACGCCCCTTTGAGAGCATATAAATCAGCTGCGGCGCAATTTGTTACCCCAAAAAAACCATTTACGCCTTTTTCCGATATATTTTGTAAATTTACCGACGATATATTTGATTGATGGATGTTACTGTAGCCTGAAGGAATTTTTCGTATATTATTGTTACGGTAACGAATAGACTACTCCACTGCACGTGGTCGCGCGGCAGGCTGACGTCACAACGGCCATAATTTTCTGGTCGTGAATTCCAATTTAGTTATATTGTCAGAATTTATTATTGTTTTGTATTGTGAAGTGGGAATAAACGGATAATAATTATCTTATGATTATGATGTACAGTGTTCGATCTTGTGTGTAATTCTGACAATCCATATACTTATGTCCTTCAATTTTTTTCTTGAGAATCTGGAATAATCTGAAACGATGAAAGGGTTCTTGACTTAAATACCATCGAATCTTCATGTAACTGATGAATTTAGGAAATACCCAACGTAAATTCACCTTTCTATTTTCATGGCAGACATATATTTTTTACAAATACAGAAAGGAGCAAACCAAAGGAAAGCTGTTGGTGTCCAGCTGTTGAATCTGTCACGCTAAAATGCAATCAGAAGAGAGTACATTTCTAAAACGGTACTTTTTTAGTGGCCGTAAAACAAATTATAACTCTCATGGTCTCAATTAGAACCACTTGAATTGGCAGCTTCCTAAATCATTCACATTCCAAATGGTAACTCAGAGGCAACTATGTTATAGCAAACATTGTCATTTTTCCTCTAATCACTACAATTGATGAAGAACATTAGTTCCAACGCTTGTATCCAAAATTGACTTGAATACTTTCATGTCTATTGCATGAAGTATGTCCTACTATTGCCTTTTTTGCATTGACTCCTTCATTGCGTTGTGGTATAATTTGTTAAGGGATGAAATGGTTTGAAAATAGAGATGGAAATTTATTATATTTCATGCAAATTTCAGTGGTTAACGATAACAAGACAATCGAAACAATAATTAATCATTTTCGTTGTGAGAAAAACCCACAGGTGGCAGTTGTTTTTGAAACAATGTAAATCAATTCGAAGCATGCATAAACTGTTACTGTCAACAATTTCCGAATCTTTTGGTTGGCAATTTTGAAACATTTTTCCATATAAATGTAAGAAAGCTTGGGTTTCAAAGAAGGTCTCACATAGTATTTGAAGATATTCGCATCGGTTCGACAGGTTAGGGTTACATGAGAAGACCAACAGCAATTTTCTGATATGAACAGTCATAATTAATTCCACTGAATGTCTAGTTGAAATCTCCATCAATTGTGTCTACTTATTCAGGTTTTCTAAAATAATATGTGGGTGTAAAGGAAGGAATTCATTCTAACAGCCTGTTCTTTGTTTTATTCTGCCGCAACCAATACCATATACAACAAAATAATCAGTTCTTCATTGTGACAGACGTTGAACGAATCGTTCAAATATAAACTACATCTATCTTATTCGCAACCAGAAAATGGGAGTACGCCGACTGTCGTGAGTCACAGGGGTTCTTTGATTTGTAGATCTTTACCCTCAGCTAACAAGAAACTCAGTCTTTTGGCCCCAAAATCCGCTATCATTTCGCGTTTAATTATTTTTAATGTTTTATTCAGCATTGTCGAATTCATCTGGGAATTTGGATTTGTATAAGCAGAGAAACCAGAGGAAGTATGTAGGAAAATGAGTACAAAATGGAATGTAAAGAGTAAAAGAGTTTACAAAAAGAGCCCTTTCTCTTTATCACTTAGGTCACATTGTTCCTTAAAGGCATTCTTTTGAGACTAGAGTGAAAAACATACCAATGGAAGAGTGAAAAACATCCCAATGAAAGAGTGAAACACATCCCAATGAAAGAGTGAAAAAATTCCATTATTAAATTTTCATATCAATATTGGCAAAAGTGGATACGTAGTTGAAAAAAAAAGCATGAGTATTGATTAAGAAGTGACGATATAAAGACTGAAAGAAAGGAAGTAGAAAAAGGATGGAGGTGCAATTATTCAGAAAGTTGAGAGTAAAAAGAGAAAGACGATATTAGTGAAATTATAAATTGATATAAGTGGGGGGTTGGAAATAATGATAACATTTGAAGTGAAGAAGATAAAAATGGATAAGTAGTAAAAAATTAAAAAAACATATTTAGTGGAAACGAGTGAAGACTGACAGAACTGATTATGAATAAAAATAGAAACTAATTATGAATAATAGAAACGTTAATGGAAGCGAGAGATTGGAAAAGGAACAGCGATGATCAAAGTTTGTAAAAATTAAAATTAATGAATAAAAATTAAAAAATTAAATCAAAATGGATATTGAAGAGTGAATAATGATAAAAAATAGGAGAGGTGAAAAAATAGGAAGAAAAATAAAAAAGGAATTGGGAGTAATAAAGACAAGTACTAATACTAATTTGTAATTAATTTCTTAACCAACCAAAAGTCACTGAACGATTTTATCTTCAATAAGCTAATTTTATCATTGTGCAAGTGTACTTTTTAATTTATCTATTTAAATATAAAGTTTTCACTCTTCTGAAGCCCTTGGGTCTTCATATTAATAAAACGGATCACAGATAATCGAGTATCCCCGAATCGTGTTAAACTCCCTTATTAAACATCGCATCAACCCTTACTACCCCTAATTGATAATCCAATCAAGTATTAAATTAAATCAACCCCACTCGATAACAAATACCTGAACACCTCAATAATTAAAAATATATTTCTCAGCGACCACGAAAAAACTCATCGCAAACTTATCGGCATAAAAAAGAGCGAAAACTTTCCACAGATACCAGGGCCCGAATTGGCGAAGAATTTCCGCTTCAATATCGTATAACGTTGTAGGGCACCAACACCAAGGGGTATTGATCGGTAGGTTTGCCGTTTGTACACTCCCTAGCCCTTGAAACAGTGGCAGCGTATACTTCCACATTCTATACCACGGCATCTGAATACGCTTTTTTCGAATGTTGGCCGACATGAAAACAACCACTTTCTGCCTACTAATTCATAATTATGTTTCTGTTAAATAGGTTTTCGCTGATATGTTTTAAATTTATCAGTTTTAGAAAATATGCACAGATTGTTCATAAAATCAGATCTGGAATCATCTGAGACTGAGAGTTAAACTTTCACTCATTATAGGAACATTACAAGTGAGTCTCCATTTCGGAAAACAATCTTCTTTGCCTCATTTCCCAATCAGTATTGCATAAAAAAATAAACAAAATTCCCAATGAAAATTTATAATTTCTCATATTTTCTTTCAACTTGGCGTTATTCACAATATCTATCAGATGCGTTAAATATCCAGCGTTGACATAGTGCCAGAGAAGTAGTTGTTTTTTTTCAGAAATAGTATTACAAGCTTTTATTTAGTTTCACCTGTCCCGATATATGTAATTGAATCTTACAAGTTAAATTCGACCCACTTCTAGTTGTCCGATTAACGTGAAATTTGGCAGGTGTTCATAGTTCCCGTGGCAATGCATTATAGAATTTGTTAGATTTATGTTTATGGTCCGATTCGATTCAAAATTATCATTTGGGGGTTTTTCGTCAAAATTCATGAAATTAAAATGGCGGCTCCAAGATGGCGGAAGGTCTCTGTGATTATGGTCCGATTCTATACAAAATTGGTATTTGGAAGTTTTCGGGGTCGGAGATTATGAATTTTTTGTCAAAATTCATAAATTCGAGATGGCGGCTCCAAGATGGCGGACGAGTTTTGTTATTATGGTCCGATTCTATCCAAAATTGGTATGTGGGGGTTTTCGGGGTCGGACGGTATGAATTTATTGTCAAAATTTATAATATAAGATGGTCGCTCCAATATGGGAGAAGAGATTTGTGATGGATTATTGATTTTTTGTCAAAATTCATAAATTGAAGATGGCATCCCCAGGATGAGGGACGAGTTAATCTTCAGATGGTCTCGTCATTGAAGAACTATATAGCTCAGAACTTACAGGAGAAAGGCCTTACAATAAGGATGCTTCAACGAAAATGTGTAGATTAAGGCGTATTAACTTGAAAGCACAAAATAAAATCATTAATAAAAAACCTTTTTAAAGACAAGCTGTTATTCAAATGCTCTAAAAAAGTTAAAAATAATTACATTCGAACTGAAAACTTTGCGCGACAAGCTCTTGAATCTGTAACGCCTTGTCCTACCTGAGCGACCAGCCGCGGTCGATGCAGGCGGAGACGACGATGCGAAAATCTTGAAACTACAGTATTAATAGTCCGATGTATGATGCGATCGAGCAGATTGGGCGGTCCGAGCGACGCAGACGGAACGCGAGAGTTTTAGGGGTTAAAATATTCAAGATTTCCGCTTTAACCGCTTTTAAACGTACGTAGACAACTACTACTGATTTTGAAAAGGAAATGTTAACTATTTTACGGGAAAGAACTGGGGATGCAACATAGAGATCCTACAATGGATGAACACGTCAATAGTGAGACCGACCATCATCTATGGGGCAGCAGAACTAAGCTTGCTAGTACAAGGGCAAATCTATCGAAAATCCAAAGACTAGCCTGTGTATGCATAACAGGTGCAATGAGAACGTGCCCAACGGCAGCTATGGAGGTAATCCTAAGCCTTACACCCCTCCATAAGTAGTGGAGAGTATAGCGATAAGGACAACCTACAGAATGACCAGAGAGGGAATCACCAAAGCAAGTTTCGACCCCTACCTGGAAATTACCAAACCTGGGATATGCCCCAAGATGAGATGACAAAAAAGTTTAGCTTTGTAACAGAATTCAACACAAAGCTAAGTAGCAAAAGTTAATGGGACAAAGACACCATCCCAAGACTCAAGAGAAGTGCCATCAAATGGTACACAGATGGATCTAGAACAACAGAAGGAACTGGAACAGGAGTAGGTATATGGACCTGGAACCAAATACTCCGAAAGTCTAGGCAAATCCCCGAGAATTTTCCAAGCGGAAATCTATGCCATCGGAAAATGTGTCCAGTTCAATATAGATAGAAATTTCCGCAGACAAGAGATTACCATCATATCAGACAGTCAAGCAGCCATTAATGCTCTGAACTCCCAAGATGGTTTTGGAGTGCCTAGAGAAACTACATGAACTAGGCAAGAACAATAATGTTTCGAGGCACACTGGAGGGTAATGAAATGGCAGACGTATTTGCAAAAAAGGGCTGAAACTCCATTTCTGGGACCTGAACCCTTCTGCGGAATAAGTACTAGCACAATACTGGACGAACTTGAAAAAGAAGTACATAACAAAAGATCCCAAGATCACAAGGAATGAGGCAGGCCAAGATACTACTGGGAAACTACAAGCAGAAGAGATCAAATGACTGCACCAGCAAGAGTAAAAATAAACTCAGAATACTAACGGGAATTCTAAAGGGCTCTGCCGGTTGAGAGGGTACCTTAAGAAACTCGGATTAGTAGAGGGAAAATAATGCAGGTTTTGCGAGGAAGAGGACTAAACATCTATCCACATTCTCTCAGAATGCCTTATCCTGCAAAATCCGAGGGCACGATACCTTGAAGAACATCAAATAGAAGAGGGAGCCACCCGACATCCTGAACTTTTTAAAAGCCATAGGACTAGTCGTTGAGACATCCTAAGCGGCTGGGCAGCAGAAGGGGACACAATAGGTCGCAGGGTATTATTAACACCCCTACCAAATAGAATAGAAAAAGTCCATGGAACGATTTTAATGAGGCAAAATGGACATACACCTTTGGGACTACATTATTAGTTAACTAATGTAAACACTTCACTCAACTTTGTGGAATTTTATTTAGATATGAGAGGCCTTCAGAGCATATTGTTATAGTCTAGATACAAAAGTGTTAACCAAAAGATCATTCATTCATTGCTTACAAATTCACTTCATAGTGGCGTGTAGGTGCGTTGATCGGAATGTTCGTTACGACTGCTTTGTACAGTGTTGCCAAACATCTCATTTAATGCCGAGGTGGTGGATTCCTGGGGTTCTGGGAAGATTATCCAGAAACCCTGTTTTTTTTAAGAAAAGAATCACTGCGATCCCCAATCAGCTGAGCGAACATTTTTTAAATTTACAAAATACTTCCTCCTTGTGTGTCACTGGTCGATGGTTCGATCATATTCTTCAGTTTATGCATCTTCGTACCGAACTATTATTATTGATATTGATCTCGATAAATATTTGCTCGGATCTTGTTGCACAATATTTAAATAGCAAAGTACGCGATCAAAACCAGAAATTTTACATTGGTCATCAACAATATACCTGATGAAATGAACAAACACCGCTCGGCATATCTCTTGTTTTCAACATTATTCACCATTTAGCACTATACTGAAAAGATTGCTTTTCTCTTCAACAGTTAACTGAAAATGAGATGTCATGTTTTTAAAAACACTTTTTACAAGTGGAGAAATTTGGATGAAAAAACAATAATTAATAAGTATTCCATTTATAGTTTGTACACAAAAATAAATCATTATCGCAGTAAAATGTTTTATTCTTATATGAACTGTGCAATTACAACACTGTTACCCTCCTATGGGTTCCGGGACACACTGGAGTGGAGGGTAATGAAATGACAGACGTACTTGCAAAAAAAGGGGCTGAAACACCATTTCTGGGACCTTAGCCTTTCTGCGGAATAAGTAGCAGCACAATACTGG
Organism: Gonioctena quinquepunctata; assembly: GCA_018342105.1. Lineage (NCBI taxonomy): Eukaryota > Metazoa > Arthropoda > Insecta > Coleoptera > Chrysomelidae > Gonioctena > Gonioctena quinquepunctata. The sequence goes on from JAFIRS010000608.1 coordinate 285,008, forward strand.
ACAAACTTGAGGTATATAACAAAAGATCCGAATACTGGATAGAATCACAAGGAATAGGATATATGGACCCCAACTTTTCTTAGTGATGGCAACAAAATAATATGTTTGCATTAAAATGTATTTTGTTGCCATCACCAATAAATGGTTCTGCAACTATACATGGTGTATAAGGCATTTCAAAAGTAAGTAAAGCCGCAATGGGTTAAGAAAATCTCATAACTAATATGTGGTTCTCATAGGTAAACAATAAATAAATCGAACATTTGACATTCTATCTTATGGGTTATTATCCAAGGTATGTATTAAATCAACATTATTTCGAAGCACTATCCACAAATCATTGAAAAAAAGCAGCGTCTTTGCGAGAAAATCGCATTAAGCTTTCTTTGGATCAAAAAATAAAACAACGAATGGATCACTGATATATCGTCCAAGCTTCTCTGTCAAGGGTTGAGGTAAACTGAAATATGTTCTGAGAGTGGTTGCGCGGCCTGCAAACGTTCCAGCAACATTCCATTATATTTATCCATATATCGACAGAACATTTCGATGTGCCAACAAAGCATTTTTTAGTGTAGATTTTTTTCTAAATTAATTGACATGAGCTGACGAGCATGACTAAACTGGATATAGACTAATATTGATACTGAATTGTATTCAAAATCCAAAATGCAAGTATCCCCCAATCTCAACTTTAATAGTTCATTTCATTTCCTGCAATTTTCTCCCCCAAAAAATGACACAGGAATGAAATCTATTTCTTTAATCGTTATACAGCTATTAGCTGTTCAAATTATAAGATAGTTAATGGATAACATCAAATAGTCTCATTCAATATTGGGAAATGTCAGTATCTGTATTTTTCTGAATAGTGGAAGGAGCCACCAAATTTTTTGACTTGCTGTGTATAGTCTGTACATATTTAAAACTCATTCTGCAAATTCTTTAATTTTACCATGTGAAATGTAAAAAAAACGGCATTATGAACCGTTGATAACGAATAGTCCGTTCCTGTCTGGATGTTTAGGTGGACGCACTCAACTTTTTCGCTAACAATATAAAAAAATACCTACTATGAGTCTCAAAAGTGTTAGCAGTATCCCAATTTTAGGTACAGGAGGGTTATGGCAAATTATAATGGATCAAATTGAAGGAAGGATAATTTCTAGAAGCAAGAGTTGTACGCTTTTGCGCATTCTCAAAAATGTAGTTCAATATCATTCATTTCGCACTACTTACCGAAAGTGAATAAGATTATTAGTGAATAAATTATTTATTCATTAATGAAAAATAAATACAATTACATAGTTGAGAAAGGTCAAAAAAGTGTTTTACGTCCATTATGGTACAATAGTTCAAATTTGCTGAACCATACTGATCCATCGATTGGAAAAGATGATATTTCATTGTTTTTAAAAATTTGTAGGAGTTCTATTACTTGGTCAAAGAAAAGCAACTGTGACAGAAAAAATATTTGATAGGCGCGTGAGTGATCTTAAGAGGGCATCGTATTTTCCTGTTTAGGTACAGAAATTTGAATGAGTTAAAAACACTTAATGTGAGTTAAACACCAGGAAAGAGTCGAAAGAGGTCATTAAAGAATTCTATGATGCACTTGCCACGACACTTGAGGGTACCTAAGTGGTTCCACAGATAGTAAAGACGCTGTTCACGCACACACTCATAAAACTGTCCACGTTGAAGTATGTATAGGCGAACTCTTTTTCTATCACTAGATGATTCGGATTCGTACATATTATGAAGGATTTTGAAAGGGGTCCCTTGTAACACCTCGTAAAAGAGCAATACCTTCATGCAACAGAAAGTTTTCATTGTTTCCAATAGTTCTTCGAATATTGCTTCACATTTTTAGTGGTTGCCAACAAAATATATCCCTAGTAATAAATGCTAATATGCATAAGGTATTTCAACTAACGCAGACGGATATTTCATGAAACACAATAAAAAAATATTACCAGTAACTAAACTCCTTCAACTTATAACTGGATGTATGTCTCCGAAAATCCACCTATGTCTGGAAATTCACTAATAACAAACTTTCTGTCAATATTACAGCAGTTAGTTTGTTTGAAGTCCTTGATCGGACCCCTAAAAGAACTCAAACTCTTTTTTGTAGCGCCTGTTTGTTACAGATGTTAGCAGCCAGCACTGCTATCCTTTGTCGGTTGATGATCTAGGACAAGCTCAATAGTTTATAACATTGTTCATTCCTTAAAACATGCACATTCAGTCAATCAAGACAAACAATCGCTGACGTCATTGAAAACAAATGTTTTTGATCCGCTCTAGTAATAGCTAAGCAAATATCTCTGAATTCCTTTATAATGATACGTAGTGTAAACGCAATTATTCGTATTTTGTTTATGTCCATTTTTAATCTCCTTTTAAATTTATTTTTACCGATTTCATTTTATTGTATAGTATTGTAATTTCAAGTCATATGTGACTCACTTAGATTGTTTTTTTTTTATAATCTTTTTTTTTTTTTTTTGCTGTATTTTACTCTCGTGTTGATATTTTTTTTTGAAACATAAATTTCATTGTATCATTAGATATGGCTTTTTTATATTATTGATTTTATTTATATTACTTTTATATGGTATTTTACTTATATTGTGATTTTATTAACATTTTGACATGTTATTTATGTATATTCAATCATTTATTCTAATGTTTTATTTACTGCTTATTTTCGCGAAACAAGTGCTTTGCACTTATCGCTATGACACCATGATATGTAACCGTTATATTTGCATTTCTATAGCAAATAAAGTTAATATTATAGCGTGGCCCTAGTATTATAATTTTCGGCAATTGATAGGTTTCGAAATGTTCGTCTAATCTACGCCAAGAGAAATTTTCGTCCAATCTACGCCAAGACCTCAACATTGGATATTCAGTTCACTCAAAGAATTCCATAACACATTTCGAATACACACACACACACTCTCTTAATAGACGCTACAGGAAAAGGAGACGCCGTAGAGAAGAAACGAAAACATATCATTTAGGTATGTATACAAATTTCAGTTTTAAAGTTCAATATTTGTCTCATGTTAACGAATGAAACTACAAACGGATATACTTATTGAAGTCTACGCCGGATAAATACTTTCTCTAGGTCAATGCGTCCTTTTTGACGCCAGCTCGATTCTAGAGGGTGCAAATGACTCGCTCTAAAATGTGTTGTGGTGCTAGTGAAGAGGGCAAAAGGCCTAGCAGGGCCCTAGATGGATTACAGGATCACAAACTTGCGAAAAGAAACTGAAATAAACGACTTTTGATTCAAGTTGATTATCGATTATTATAAAAGAGTTTTTTAGTATGCCACCTATTTTGGGAAATAAAACACGGAACGATATATTAGGAAGTATTGTTATAGCACCCCTACAAATTTCTAAAAAGTCAGAACTCAAAACAACGAAATTGTTCATGGTGCTTGAGTCACATTTTATTCTGAATATTATTTGTTCCAATCGATGATCACTAAGCTCAAACAAACAAATTTAAACTATTTTACTATAATGGACGGAAAACGTTTTTTTAAACTTTCTTCAACTCTATAAATGGGTTATAGTTAAAAGTTTCAAGACTCAGTAGGCATTTTTTTATATGTATGGCGTCACGAAAAAGTTTAGTGAGTCGGCTTAAATATCCAGACAGGATCGAACTTTGCGAAGTTCGTTATTAACGGTTAATACCGCCAATTTTTTTTATATTACAAATGATAGAATTTAATAATAAATATGCTGGCTGCCAAGGGAGTGCCTAACTAGTACGGTTTGGAAATGGATTGAAAATTAGACAAAAAATCATAGTACTCAAACCCTGTTTGAATTTACAAAAGTGTTTAATTCCCACACTGTGGCCGATGCTGATGCAGTAATTCCATTGCTAGACTAAGGAATTTATAAGAATGGCATTTGATGCTTTAACATAGATAACAACGATCAGTAATCATAGTAATTAAATTAGGAACAACCTGTGGACTAAGATTTCGTGTATGCCTTCTTTCGATTTTTATCTTTGGAAAAAATTCAAGGATTTGCCGAACCAGATATAAATATCTACCTACAGACTATACATAGCAAGACAAAAAAAAGGTGGCTCCTTCCACTATTTGGAAAAATACAGAGATTGGCATTTCCCAATATTGAATAGACTTTTTGATATTATCCATTGACGTTTTTGGAACACCGCCAAACTAAGAGAAAGTAGAACTATTTTTTCAGAAGTATGTCAAAAGCTCTTCAGGATCTCCGTACGGCACTGCCTCGTACACTCCAAGCGCAAATTCTGTTCCGGAAAATATTCACTTCTCCAACGCTAGTATCAGTCAGGGTTCCGCATCGATTCTGATGAATTATCGCTTTTCATTTCAGTTTTTACCACAACCAATACTGTCGAATATTTTCGTGGCATTTGTTTTGCTTCCATTCACGATCGAAAGGGAAAAATTCAAATTGAACATATTTATTATGTGATGTGTTTATGCGGTTTATCGGAATCGGCAATTTTCCTAAAAGCTTCGTATATTTATTGGGTTTGCTGGATAAAAAGAACATTTTATTCGCATATTTGGATATTCTGGAAAATGGAAAATATGGCACGATAAATATTGTTTTGGGGCATAATGTATTCTTTATATTCAACGCCTTCACTATCTTAGTTCTTAACAACAAATTAAATACAACTAGCCAACCCAACTAATAAATAATTCTTTTACATTTTTGGATTTTTCGCTGTTCTCATTTCCATTTTAGAATGAATGGGAATGAGTGAGAACATAGCGAGTGGATCGAATGTAGAAAAGGAAGGTAGAGCTTAAGAAATTCAAATGAACATCTAGTATATATAAAGCTCAGATTTTGACAATAATTTATCGAACAAATATACAAAACTATTTCTTGTGCAAATTATCTTCGATTAAGAATTATTCAAGAAGGTCTGAAGAAAAGATTAGAGGTGTATACCGAAACATTACTAAAGGAACCAGTGTGAAAACAGGAACGGTCGTCGCGCCAGAAACGAAATATTAGTAAATGCGCAAAGGTGTCATATGTTATTCCTTCAAAATCTTCCGAAATGAAATAGCAATTGGAATTTTCTACAGTATTATGATGGAATGAAAATTTACACTCAAATATGATAATGGTGCTTCTAATAAATCATAAGATCATATTTATCAGTGGCTGTGACAATAACATACAAGATGGGATAAAAAGGGCGTATCTGGAAATTTCTTTTTCACAATATATTCAGAACGAGCTGAGAAAGCATACCTACCCCATTTCGGATTTTGTATCTCAATACTCACCCTGGAAACTACCCCCGTATTCAAAATAATTTATATCATTTTGACTATTGTTTATATGAATTATTATAAACCATGGCAGGAGGTTGATTGAAAGCGGTGGCTCGTTCTTGCTTTAGAGCTTCATGACTTGACTTTACAGAAGTTGAAACAGACCTCATTGCATCAATTATTTCCTGATGGTGACTCGAATCTATCTGCAGATATGATTTTATTGAGTGACTACTTCCATGTCCTGTGATTTCAATTAATTGCTGTTCACCAATTCCTGTGTTGGCTAAAGTTGAAACAGCAGTGGCTTCTGCAGAGTGATTTGTTATTTTGACCTTAATTCCAATTGATGAGGAAGAGACCGTAATTTGTCCAGCCGGACTGTTCTTGTACCAACCTTTGGAGTTGAGGTGCTGCCAGTTTGGATTGGGAGTTGAAAATAAACGGTTGGTTTTGATGAGGCGATCTCGCTTGCTTGTTAACTTTTTGAAAAGTCTAACTGGGCATATTTCTTCATTGAGTATATTTGGTACTAACCACTTACGTCAGCCATTTTTTTTTACCGCCTTGGGTAGTTTTGATTATCAATTTCCTCAACAACATATTCTATGCATGCTGCAGCTCCTTCATTCCCTCTCCAGGCCAATTCATGAGTAGTGATGTAGAAAAACTTTTTTTGCAAACCCTCCGGGGTGTTTTCATCACAAAGCTCAATAATTTGTTTCAACTCGTCTGTTCATAATGCGGATGAACTTGTCTTTCTCTTGGCCGAGTCCTTTTGTAACTTCCGACGCATAGCATTTTTTGCAGCTCTTACGTTTTCAAATTCTATATCAGAAAATGAATTAAATTTGCGATTATACCTTTTAAAAAAATATTCTTTCAACTGCTTGGCGGTGGAATTCTATAAAACTTTTACTTGTAGTCTTCCGAGTTCTTTTTCCGCAAATTGAACCCATAGTCTTCAAGAATAAGCGCCAGTTCCTCCACAGGTATATCCGCTCTATCAAAATCATACGATTTTTCTTCGCAAAAGTTTGTAAACTGCCTCTATATGCTTGACTTGGATTTCTTAGTACTCGCGGGTGTTAACTGCTGAATCTCCTGACGAATACTTTTTTTACTTTCTTGACCGAAGCGAAACATTTTTTCTCACGTCGTGCCGCTTGACAGATTCGGAACTCAAGTACAAAAAATTAATTCTGAAATTATTTAATTTTCAAACACAATCTGGTGTGAAATTTTCTTACCGAATACCACACGAGGTTAAATTATATCAGGAAATTATTTCTCGCTCATGAATATTTTTAGAATTAATTTTAAAAATATTCATGAGCTCGAAAAAATTTCCGGAAATAATTTAACCTCTCGTGGTATTACAAGTGAAAATAACATCAGCAGCAAAATTGCAACAAAAAAATCGATTGATTATAAGACCAATAATTTGAAAGTTCTACTGATATTACTGATCTCGTGAAAGTACAAAAACTCTTCTGCTACGTATGTATTCACGTAAATCATGTTATATACGTATATTGTCTGCAATCAACATTTTTGGTTACTGTTATCTCAATTTTTTTCGGATGAAATACTATATCAGCAGGGCTTTGAATGAACGTGAATAGCCAGTAAATACAATCTGCTTACAATTGAAAATTTCAAAAGTTTAACGAAATGCTTATAGATAATTCATAATTTTTTTTTCTAACATTAACATTATTATAGTGGGAATATTCTACCTAGAAAATTGCCGCGGGAATAATTTGAGGTATTTTGTTTTTATTGTCTGACAACTATATTTTTAATTTGACGTCTGTCATCAATTCGCATGAAAAGTGAGAAATGAATCAAAATCGGTTTACCACATTATATCATTTTGCGAGGAAATGTGTTTATGATCGTAACATCAAAAAATAATCTACAGAATACCACACAAGAGTTCGATAAAGTAGAAAATAATTCTCCAGATTTCTTTCTCAAACTTGTTGCCATTTGGCACTAGCCACTCGAGCCCGTCGGGCTCTCGTGTCTATTGCCTAGCAACAGGTTTTCAAAAATCTGTCGAATTATTTACACTTTATTCTCACTCTCTTGTGGTATTACAACTGAGAATATTGTAGTTATTTACACAAAGATTTTGATATGAAATAGCAAATTTCAATGTAAGCTTGTTTTAGAACAAAAAAAAAACAATATTTGGTGGTTTATGAGAAATTATCGAAAATTCAGTAAGGAAATAAGAAAACTATGGAATACGTTTCTATTTATGATGTCTCAACATACAAACTGATTGTTTTCAAATGGCTCGAACTATGAATAAGATTAAAAGAACAGCAGCAATTTTTGAAGATAGAAAGAAGGTACCATTAACGTTTAAACCATCGATCAATTTGCCATTGGCAAAGGAGGGTCCAAACCCAGGCGATGCGGCAGTTTTCTTTGAGGAATAAAAGGGCGGGACTAATAATAGATATGTTGTCTCCCTCACTCAAGCACTCAGTTTTTGAAAGAAATATTGAGATTTGCTAGATATCACATTGATTTCAACATTGAAAGAAAGCATCAATTTTCATGAAGATCATCAATTTTATCACATGATGAATGGAATTATGTGTCAGAAAGGTTTTCAAAAGGCTAAAGAATGATTTCTTTGGAGATATGAACAAATTAGGTATAGCATCAGATGAGTAATCACAAAGCTTTGTCAACAAGAAACTATCTTAGACAATAAAGTATTTTTTGATTTGATTGATTTGATTTGAATCATTTCTGACTGGATGACAAACTTTCGTCACTATTTTGTATCGTTCAAGATAATGAGGAGATATTTATATAATTCCATTTCCAGCGTTGGCATAGTGTAAAAGAAGTAATTGTTTTTGTTAGAAAACTTAGCTCGATTCTGTTTTTTTTTAATTTTCAACACGAAATAATGCTCCTAACTTTACTACATACCAATAAAATAGCTAAAAATATGATCAAACCGTTTTATTCAATTATATTGATCGACTTTATATTCAAACTGGGGCGATAGATACTTGATGGAAATCTATACTGTAATAAACAAAGACACTTATTAAATTATTTTCGATAAAACAAATTCAACAAAGATATTTTTCAAAAGCAAATATGTAAGGGTTATAACTGTTCCTTTGTGCAACCATGTAAAATACGTAATTGACTCACACACAAAGTATTGTTCGATACTATTCCGAAACCTTGATAGTGCCTGTCTGAATATTTGTTTAGTGTTAGAAGAGTCAACCTTTTTCAGGTAGTAACCTTCCACCCTTATTGCACTTCATTTGGCCATTATGTAAATGATATATTAATATTATAATTCTTACATCAGAACCTTAAAATATACCACGAACAGAATTAGAGAGCATATATTTTTTTGAAAGAAAATATGTTATGGTTATAATATAACGTGGATTCTAAAGTTTTTTGACTCTTTGCCCTTCTATCACTCCCAAAGTCTAATCAAATTATGTGTATTATGATCTCGTACATTGTTGCTTCTGTGTAAAATGATTATAATGTATAAAACGAAATTACATACATCACAAAATAAAATCAAATTTGCATAAATTATTGCCACTTATGAGATATATTACGAGGTAATTTGTTTGACACTCGATAACAATCCGTGCTCAATGTTTGATTCTGACAACACGAAATCATTTTTCATTCATAAGTATTCATAAGTCTGTGCGAATGCAATAACTACAAATCTAACCACGAACAAATTACAATTATAAAGACATATTTGAATAATATGACTCATATCTACCGCGCCTAACGATTTCGCAAAAAGGGATACGGAAGGAATATACGTGCATGTCTCAGTAATTTGAATTTTTTTCATAAGAATCAACATAGCGAACGTAATTATATACTCAGGTTTTTTAATTTGAAGCGACGTTAAGAGTATAAAATGTATTGAGCATTGTCAGTGACGTAAACTGTCAGTTGTCAATCAGCTGATGAGGGTACAAGCAAAGCTATTTTCCATTAGAGTACTTGTGGCTTTCTTATGAATTTTCTGTGAAAAAATATACCATAAAAAATATTTTTTGACAATTATGTGATTATTGGTTCATTGTGAATACTATCAAGTATTCCAGTGAAAAATACGTTGACATAATGATAACACACCAGAATAGTGATTTTAGAATTAATAAGTATGATGTACCGTGAAATTTTTGCAATTTCACAATTCAGCCTTTTTATTTTATATTGACTGGAAGTGAAACATAGGTACTGAAAAGTGGTATGAAATTAACTGTCTTACAAGTGTTAGTTGAAATTGAAGCAACTACCAATAACATTGAGGAAATTGATTGATTAATTTTTTTTGTGATAAATATCAAATATATAACCTAAATCTTAAATATTTGTCATGTATAGTTATTCCAAATATGCGCATGCGCAGTAGTTTTCGAGTACCCGCATGAAAAAGGATAGACTGATTTCACCTCGTTTAGGATTAGGAAAGTGTTATGAACATTGTTAGTTTATATATGTATGGTGTATGTGTTTTCCATTTGGTTCATGGTCTATAAAGAAATGACCCTACAAAATTTTCAATAGTGCTTTTTCATATGCTCAGTTGACTACTGCCAACTGAAATATTCTGAGATATCAATGTTTAACGGAAAATTATGGGCAAGGTTAACATTTCGTTTATTATTTTGTGCTGTCATTCGATCGACATACTCACTAAAATGTGTGTTTTACTCACGATCTGGCATGTCGGTAATGGAGATTCACTCACCTGCAAAAAAACATAGAGTATAGTACATTTTCCACTATGATATCAAAAGTCGATAAATCATTTGAACGTTGACTACTGAACGATGAATATTTTTCAATTATTCATTTCAACTAATTTCTGGAGGAGAAAGGACCAGCAAGGATTTATGAATTATGGATATTTTCAAGTGTATTCCCATAATTTGAAGTAACTATTTCACAAAATCGAATTTGGCCGAATGCAGTGGGAGGTCGATAGATCTCATATTGATATTCATTATGCATAATAAATGAAAAAAAGGATGCAAAAATATCAAAAAAACATGCCACAGTTTTCTCCAAAGCACAGCGCTGACCTCCAACCCCTTACTTATCAACGTATCGAATATTCGCGCGAAAAACAATTGTTTCAGTTAGGCATGCCGATATATTTCTAATTATGCTAATTGTTATAAACAAAACAAACACGTACGATATCAATAATTACACCACAATCATTGCTATAACTGCGAAAGTAAAAATTATTGCAGTAAGCTCCGCCACTACAAAAATTATCTTGCTTGTTCAACTTTTTTTTTCAATAAATTGATAATAATAACAAATAAGTTATAAAGATACATTCATTATTTATTGATTTATTCTCATTGACGAAATTCGCTACAACAAACTAGTTTTTTCCTTGATTTTTGCAATAATTTTAAAACCAAAGCATAGATAATGAAAAGACCATATCACAAGCCACAATTTAAAAATTTAGTGGCAATTGTCAATAGAAAGGGGTTGAATTTAGGGGTGTTTTCTTAAGCAACAGGATGCCATTTCAGAATTTGAGATTGACGTGTTTTGCGATATTTTACAAATATGCCCAATAATTGAGATACTAACTTTATTCAATTATAGTGTATATTCATCCCTCACTTTTGAAGGCATCAAGAAAAATATATCGATTTCATTGACCCCTGAACGACAATGAAAAATATTACATATTTTTACAATAAATGCAACAGAGCTCATCAATAGGGAATAACATTGAAATCGAATCGATGACACAATTTCAAATGTACAAGTACAGTATCAATTTTATTCCCAAACTGTTAAATTATTTTCCAGTATCATGCTCAAAATATAAACATATTATTTTCGTGGTCTATTGGTCAATCATTCAAGAAAAAATACATAGTTTCTTCCATCCTAACGGTATAAAAGTTTTCCCTTCTAATTAAAAATATACGTATTTTATTGGCACATTAAGCAGAAGAATCAGCTGTCTACCGTTTCTAGAAATTCATACTGGTTACAAAAATATGTGGAAGACCTCGTTCACACCTGTTGAAATGATAGTCCTAGAACGTAAACTTGGCCCCACACTATGTAATGTATGTTATTCTCCGTTCTCTTTGTATTATGATATTTCCTATCTTGGCTTTATGGCATGGTGCAGGTGTTACAGATATGTAAATTCGCAGCTGTATCTTTGGCATGGGAAGAAAAGAATGATACACCTTCTTCGGAACTACCCGACCTAATTATTATTTCTAGGACAGTAGAGGAAACCGTGGGAGATCGACCTTCACCGATCTGATAACTCGATGAGACATATTTTTTATCAAATATAATTTATAAACAAATATGCCTATGATAACTTGCCTATCGAAAAGTGTTCATAGCTATTTATAATTGAATTAATTTTAATCAATTTTCTTCCATCACCTTCATCTTTTGATAACCGAATGTTTTAATTTTTAAAATATGCCTAGGTAGGCTTGCCTACTTATTTCTGTGCATGGCTACCTGACAAGCAGATGTGAACAGGTAAGTCAATATAGGTAACTACACCGATCTGTTAACCAATCGAAATTGATATCATAGGTAAGATAATTTAATTACAAAACCAATCGTATAGGCTTGCCTGCAAAAAATCGTACCTAAAATATTATTGCCAAGCTATAAAGTTTTAGAATTTTAGCCATTTGATAGGTGCGAGAGAGAAAGTAGAACGTCCGAGGTCCGTGTGATAGAACAGGACACAACATAGCAGCTGCACGCTACCTGACCGTTGAATGTATCCGAGTGCGCATGCTCGTGTACATGTGAGTGACAGTGACATCATTTATTTACACTCGACAGTAATTTTGAACTCTAATTTATTATAACTCTAATTTCGATCACAATTTTTGTATTATTTCACACTATATATACTTACAGCTACGAAATAATAAAAAATAAATAATTTAATATATTAATATATAAAAAAAATCAACAATTTTGTTTTTTATTTAAAAGCTGAATTATAAAATTTGAAAATGATAAAAAAATCTATATTTTTATTTAAAATTAAATAAAGAATAATTTATTCATTATTTAAAATCAAATAAATGCTGTAAAGCGGGAAAGTATAAGTGTTACTTTTGAAATTTTAGTATAATAAATTTTAAAAAATCATCAATATAGAAAAATAAAATTTAATACATTTATGTTGTTAAAAGCGTTTATTACAAAGCATATAAAAGAGTTCAAAATTACTGTCGAGTGTAAATAAATGCTGTCACTGTCACTCACATGTACACGAGCATGCGCACTCGGATACATTCAACGGTCAGGTAGTGTGCAGCTGCTATGTTGTGTCCTGTTCTATCACACGGACCTCGGACGCTCCACTTTCTCTCTCGCACTTATCAAATAGCTGAAATTCTAAAACTTTATAGCTTGGCAATAATATTTTATGTACGATTTTTGCAGGCAAGCCTATACGATTGGTTTTGTAATTAAATTATCTTACCTATGATATCAATTTCGATTGGTTAACAGATCGGTGTAGTTACCTATATTGACTTACCTGTTCACATCTGCTTGCCAGGTAGCCATGCACAGAAATAAGTAGGCAAGCCTACCTAGGCATATTCTGTGTGTTAAAAACTATCAGTTGAGATGAAACTCATTCGGTTATCAAAATAGTGAAGGTGATGAAAGAAAATTGATTAAAATTAATTCAATTAAAAATAGCTATGAACACTTTTCGATAGGCAAGTTATCATAGGCATATTTGTTTATAAATTATATTTGATAAAAAATATGTCTTATCGATCGAAATATGTCAGATCGGTGAAGGTCGATCTCCCACCGGCTCTTAGACTAGCCAGTGAACAAGTTGTGAAAATTCCCAAAATATGGAAACATTCTGACTATATTTCTTTTTTTCATGTGATGGTTCCCTGTTGTGTTTTAAAAATATGCCCCTCCATGAAGTGAGCTTAAGCTTTATATGATTCATTTTCGGTATCTTGGTGATGATAATAATTATTATCAATATATAAACAACTGATATGTCAATATTTTTCATAAAAATAATTCATATTATGCATCACAAAAAAATAACTAAATAATTATGCCATCAAATCATTTGGAACATAAATTCGATATGAATTCCATGATGAAAGGATTGATGAACAATGTACATTTGTTTTTTTAGTATTCAAATAACTCGCGAATTTAAAATACTACTTAGTGTTTAATTTATTTACCCTTGTATGATTAATTTTTTCAGAAGATATTATAGCCAAATAATATGTATATGGGAAATAATGAAGGCCCGAGCATGGAGACTTGAGGCATTCCCAACTCGATGATTACTGATTGACAACTTTCTGTATCCCATCTTCCAAGTGTAACTCTTTTTAACCGACGAAACCAAAAATGAGGAGGTTCTCTAGTCAACGCGTATATATTTTTTTTATGTATGACCACGCATAACTTTTTACTGAGACGTCCGATTCCGATAATTCTTTTTTCAGTGGATAGGGTGTACTTCGAAGTTGGTCCCATTTTAATTTAAAAGATGAAATCCACCCCTAAGGGTACCATAATGAAGGATATTGATCACTCACCCTCTGAATTCTGGTCCGTTAACCGATTCTATCAGGCATAACTTTGTACTGGGTTCTTCGATTTGGATGATCCTTTCTTATTAGATAGGTATACCTCATAGTTGATCATATTTGGATTTCGAATGGAATTATCCACCCTTACGGGTAGAAAAATAGGGAATAATTGATTTTTCAATTGTGAACATTGGCACACATATGTAGTTGACAATGACAGATCGCTATTGTCATCATTTTTGTTCTCCTACATCCGTCACAATCATTATATTCTATGAGAGGATGGAATGATACACAAAGTAATGAAATAAACTAACCAGAACAACAAAAATAATTTATATAACAACAAATAGTATAAGTAGATAATCATATTATTTAACTGGTAATAGTTGAAGTAAGGTGGCTAAGTAAGTATTTTGGAAGTAATCAAAAAACAAGTAGGTAGTAATTAATAGATTTCAGTCACAAAAAATTGAAAATTGAAAACTTTTTAACAAAAAATTAAACCGACGAAATACGGAACTGAAAATTAAAAAATAAAATAAACCTTCTTAGTCTCAATGGCTAAGTTCCTAAACTAATGTAAGTAACTAATTTTGAGTCGGTGCCAAACGAACAACCAACGAGGATCATTAAATTACTTCAAAAAAATCATCAGAATGTCACCGCGCAACTCGATGCCATCAATTTACGCCTTACCTAATTCATTTGCTTGTTTGTTTGGCGCCGACTCAAAATTAGTTACTTACATTAGTTTAGGAGCTAAGTTATTGAGACTAAGAAGGTTTATTTTATTTTATATTTTTCAGTTCCGTATTTCGTCGGTTTAATTTTTTGTTAAAAAGTTTTTATTGTGAAGATGAGGTTAACATTGTTCGGAAAAATAAAAAAACTAGATCACATTGTAAACTGAAAATTGAAACATTTCAAAGATAATATAATGTGAATCCGACAATATTATGGAATGAAAATCTAGGTTTGCTCATCTGGCAAAAAACTATATATCAATTCTTTATCAAGGATGTTTTCTCGTTTTTGGTGGTTTCAACAGTTGCGGTCATTGAACATCAATAATGTTGCTTTCATTGAAGAATCAAACAAATTGCAATGGTATGGTCTTCCAAAATTGTCCACCATACACCACTCATCACCCTTTTGCATACTTCCGAACCCTCGGAAACTATGGAAATGCGATACGAGTCCACAATTTACATCTTGAAATCGTATCGGCCAGGTGTGTTTTTATGTGAAACGGATACCTGTTTCAAAAAAGTAACACTAATCTCACCCCGAAGTGTTGAGTTCACAGCATAAAAAAATTACCACAAACCAGCATGTAGTCGGTCAGTTTGATATCGAAATTTAACTCGTTAAGCCCATAATGGAAATTATAATAGGAGATGAATTTCCATACAAGATGTTTCCGATAAAAACCGAAGAGCAGCTGTTGTATAACAAAACCATTTCTTCGATTTCTATAGCCAGGAAACTGTCGATCAATTTCTGTTATATTGATTCCATTGGTTTGTGGGGAGCCCGTAAAATAATGAATTCAGACAAAAACATTTATATTATGTATGAAACGAGAGCACTCCTGAAAAATGTTTGTAGTACGCTATGAATGCCAGCATTTTTATTTGCATCAGTTGCTTCTTCACAACCTTTTTTTTAACAGACTCCAGTTGCAATTTCGCAATATCAAGGTGAAGCATATAGAGATAAAAAGTAATTCTGTTATCATGAAGTATTAGAAAGTAACCCGACTTTTTTTTGGGCAATGCTCTTCATGAGCTACAGTAAGCTATCGGTTTCGTGAATTTAAACGTGGAAGATGTATGTTACAAGACGAAGACCTGCCCTAGCTGTTTGAGATGAACATGTTATTGCCGCAGAACTGATTACGAAAAATTTGCATCACTTCAGGAAGAACTAGAGGTGCGCTTTAAGCAGAATTTAGTTCAATCATGACACTTTGCATATAGTCCCATTTTTCAAACAAATCTGGATTCCAACTGCTCATCCACCCAGTCCAGATCTTGCCCCCACCGTTTTCCCGTTTTACTCCGCTACAAAATTATTCAGAATAGCCACAGTATGAAGACAATTTCTAGATGATGTGGGTATCTATAAAAAAGACATTTTCAATCGTTAACAGCAAAGCCCAAACAGGAGATATGTATGTTAATATCTCACCGAATGATTTCAACTAAGATAGTATGATTTCATAATCGAGACGGAACCTATCTAAACTTTTCTGATTATTTGCAGCTTGTTCAATATCTTGTCTTTCATGATCAGTATTCATATGTCTCGAAAATAGTTTCCAGGAATAATAAAGGAAATGCTGAGTCGTTTGCTGAATAGAAATCAGAAATTTGTAAGCTCAATCAGTATTTTACTCGCCACACCTGATGAAGTAGGTAGCTTTAATAAAAACTTTTCAACAAAAAATTAAACCGACGAAATACGGAACTGAAAAGTAAAAAATGAAATAAACCTTAGTCTCAATAACTAAGCTCCTAAACTAATGTGAGTAACTAATTTTGAGTTGGCGCCAAACAATCAAGCAAACGAATTAGGTAAGGCGTAAAATGATGGCATCGAGTTGGGCGGTGACATTCTGATAATTTTTTTGAAGTAATTTAATGATTTCCGTTGATTGTTTGTTTGGCGCTGACTCAAAATTAGTTACTTACATTAGTTTAGGAGCTTAGTTATTGAGACTAAGAAGGTTTATTTTATTTTTTACTTTTCAGTTCCGTATTTCGTCGGTTTAATTTTTTGTTAAAAAGTTTTTATTTTTCAATTTTTTGTGGCTGGAATCTACTAATTACTAACTGCTTGTTTTTTTGTTACTTCCAAAATACTTACTTACCCACCTTACTTCAACTATTAGCAGTTAAATATGATTATCTACTTTTACTATTTGTTGTAATATAAATTATTTTTGTTGTTCTGGTTAGTTTATTTCATTACTCTCATAGAATATATTTATTGTGATAATGACACTAGCGATCTGTCATTGTCAACTACATATGTGTGCCAATGTTAACAAGTGAAAAATCAATTATCCCCTATTTTTCTACCCGTAAGGGTAGATAATTCCATTCGAAATCCAAATAGGATCAACTATGAGGTATACCCTATCTGATAAAAGAAGAATCATTCAAATCGAAGATCCCAGTACAAAGTTATAGCTGATAGAATCGGTTAATGGACCAGAATTCAGAGGGTGAGTGATCAATATCCTTCATTTTGCTACCCTTAGGGGTGGATTTCTTTTTTGAAATTCAAATGGGACCAACTTCGAAGTACACCCTATCCACTGAAAAGAATTATCGGAATCGGACGTCTCAGTAAAAAGTTATGCGTGATCATACATAAAAAAAATTAAAAAAAAAATAAATATACGCGTCGAAAATTAAATATAACCTCCTCATTTTTGGTTTCGTCGGTTAAAAATATAAACGAATCTCAACCACAAAAAAGCCCCAGGGTTTGATGTCAACACTGGTGAATAATTGAGGGAATAGGTATATGCTTATTTACAAAATGAATATGGCATTCCAAATCTTCTGAAGTAAAGTGCTGAAGTTGCAGACGAAATCAAGATGTCTGGCAGATATGAGAACAGACTACATCTTCAATCCGATTCATAAGCTCTTCAAATACTGGACAACCAATACCTGGTCCGAAGATTGATGTTGACCAAATCAGAAATGAAGGACATTGGTTAAAGAACTTCGGATAAATAGTATTTAGTTTGCTATAAACTAACTTGTTGCACTATCATTGAATAAGAAAAAAAAATCTTCCTTTGAAATAATCACGAAAAGTTCATTACGAAAAGTCCTCAATAAGTAAGAAAAATAATAATTTATTACTAATTTGAATACGTGCCGCCGGTAACCTGCAACGAATGTTAATAAGGATTATCAGTCTCTCTTTTTACAATTATCAAGCAATCAGTTCAAAATTCCACATATGTAAATGTATATCTTGCAACCAGTCATTGCCAGTGCAAGCGGGCAGTGACTACCAAAATATAGTTGAATATGACAAATATTTTTCATTTTATTCAAGTCTTTTTTAAATGTTTAACCACTGTACTTCGATATAAAATGGCATTATTCAAGTGCAACAAATAGTTTACACCCTGTATATAAATAACCTGTGACGAACCCTGTAACGAACTGTGAAACCCATTGTTTCAGAAGGTTTTTTCCAGTTTCTCCTATTCTCCGATTTTTACAATCACATGATCTATAAAAAACATAGTTCCCATCATTGTAAAATCTGAGTGTTTTTTTAAGCAGGATGACTATAAAAAAATCTCGAACATATGACACAGTTCCTCCAATTTTATGCGACTTCCACGTTCGAAAGATCTACCAGGTATCGGAATGAAGTAATGAGCCCACCTCTCTCCAATACCAGCGGAGAAATCATTTTTTGAAATTGAAACATACAAGACTGGGCCTTTATAAAAAGTCATCGGTATGTGGCAGCCCTTATTTGGAGTAAGAGGTATTGGACCTCCTCGGTATAATTACGTCCACTGCTTCATTTATTCCATCGAATCGCCTGCTCATGATCAATTACAAAATTACCAAAAAAAAAGAATCGTGCATTGAAAAATGTGAATTGAAGGATTCCAACAAACCGAACGGTAATCGAGCATCGTGAATAATTGATGTTACAGAAACATTTACGATTACTCAATACAGACGCCACTGTAGTAACAAGTAAACACACATTCTTTGTTTATTTTCAACATCGTTAAAGATGATGTTCGTATCCTCAACATTACTCAGCGAAAATAAACATCGCAAGCGATCGCAAGGAATTGATGTTTTATTTTATTCGGGGAATTTCCTACAGGAAATACTTTTTTATGTAATGTTTTCTTCCGCTTCAATGGAGAAATACCTTTGAGTTCATTATCTTCTTTTCGTGTCTTGAATGACTCAGCATGATCAGTGAAAAAGATTACTTCCATGTTTTTAAGGTATGGGTTGTTACTCTTTACAATATTTTTATCATTATAAAGACTGTCACCCAAATGTTACAAAACAAAATTGTTTTATTCACTCCTCAAATGTATTTTAGTTAACATAATACATCCCCTTCTTCCTAGCACAGGTGGGCTGGTTCTAGGGAAACCAATGCACGTAGGCCTCTCTACATGTGCTAACGGAACTCAGTAGCTTCTTCAGCTGAATCTCTTCCATATCCTCTGGTTTCAGGATGTTCCCAAATGCAGTCCTCCTTTGTTTGGTGCACCAGAGCAAGGCACTCAGTAACGAGATGTGCAACTATGTGTTATCTTCCAGGTCCAATCTGCAGAAGGGTTCATTTGGGATTCTGAGATCTCGTCTGTTGAGTGACAAGATCTTTCCTTCTTTGGAAGTTATTGTATATGAAGCTTTGATCGTCTCGTGGATGGCGCACCTTGCCGTGTTTTAATGAACTGCTTTTGTAGCAGTCACTCCATGGTGGAGACAGAAATACATGGAAAGTCGCAAGCTCCACCCTACCCACGATCGACGAGGGCTTCTGCTCTCCATCCCCCCATTAGTACCACGGTACCTACCTTTCGGTTTCAATCCGAAACTACTAATACACAACATGCGGGGGAATCCGAAATTGGGATACGCCCAATCAGCGCGCTAGGTAATCCTAGCTACCGTTATAGCTCAGCCACGGTGGGGCCGCTTGATAAGACAAGCTACTGGCCATGGGATGTCAGTGCCCGAGCGGTTTAA
The DNA here is from genome assembly GCA_018342105.1 of Gonioctena quinquepunctata. Lineage (NCBI taxonomy): Eukaryota > Metazoa > Arthropoda > Insecta > Coleoptera > Chrysomelidae > Gonioctena > Gonioctena quinquepunctata. The sequence goes on from JAFIRS010000608.1 coordinate 304,732, forward strand.
TGCGCCGCTCCCCGCCGAGTCAGGTAGGGAGTACAACCACCTGGACCCATCAGGTGGACGACTCCCCCGTCTCTATCGAATTACGGTATCGTTTTCCATTGGTCCACTATCTAGCACCACGCCCCCAGAGTCCAACACCATGTGGAGAGGCACCGGCGAACCGGTGGCGCTATCCTCCTCCCCCTGGGTACCCATGTTAACAAGACTCCTCCTGTCAGCGTTTGATGGGTCACCGCCATATCAGACTTCCGACCTGATATTACTCGTGTGAACGTGTGACGAATAACCGTTCGAGTGAGGGTTCGCCGAAGCTATTAAGCACTCTACGATGTTACCGAGAGAGGGACCTGAACTTTGCCCAGAGGTGTCTGGGATCGTCGCAGATACTCCCCTCCCGCCGGCCTAGCCACATGGTGGGACTAGGCCCACCATGGTGGAGACAGCCGTGCTGCTAGATATTCACAAAAATGGTTCTGGTCTGATTGAAGACTTTTCTGATCATATCTTGGCTAGTATGTCTATCTCCACGTTCACAGAAACACCTGAGTATCCTGGGACCTTTCTTTGTCGTTTCTTCTGTGTTGGATGCGCCATGAATGCTAGTTTATCGTCCAAGCAGATAACTATCAGTCCTCGACTTTTGTCGAGGATTTTTTGGACAAAGGTGAGCATAGCATATGCTTCTGCTGTATTTATTCGTCTGGAGGAATTGATATTTGTTTCCTTATACCTTCTTAGTATACGACAACATCGGACATATCCCCAAATCTTAATCCATCTGTATACCAGGCTGCCCATTTATTTATTTATGTGGTTAAGGGTGACGTTTATAGATGATCATCTAGTCCCAATCTTCTTAGGAAGTTAAAGATGTGAAATGGCTTCAAGTTAAGAGTAAGTTTCCTTTGCTATCTCATATGCTCTTAGAAGTACTCAAGAGTCGCTCAACGCTATGCAGTCTGAGTGGATGTGAATGGAGGTTCCTGATGATCGTGGAAGCGTGGAATATATTTTCGTCGACAAAAATGTAAGACCTAGTGAATGCGATGCTACTCCTTCATTCATCTATATGAGTGAGTTCTTAATTAAGACTGGAATACAAAATCGAATAACAATCAGAAGGAAAATGCAAATTATTACTTTAAGATTTTTTCTTTTGAGTTAGGGTCCTTTCAAAATATCTATCAGATGTAGTTCAATGTCCAGCGTGGCTTTAGGCGAAGAAGTAGTTGTTTTCTGTTTCACAAACAACAAACAACAACTTAATTTTTATCGTGGATTGATTGTTCAATTCACAGAAAAATATTTCTAGTCAATATTCAATTGAGAATGTTTCCCTTTTCCGCAAATTTACATAGTATTTTTTATAAAACTGCATCTTATATTTCACAAGGGTCAAGATGAAAGGAGTAACGAAAATGAAGTCAACGTGTAATTAACCTCAAATTTTCAAAATTCAACATGTTTCAGTTTATAGTGTGGTCAACTGAGGATTTTCTTATTTTTAATCAATTGAAGTTTTAATGTTCGAGGTTTGTTGAAGAGGTCCGTTTATTAGGTTTCCCCACGGAACAATCCACTAGTCCTGGATAAACTCACATATCTTCTTGTATTTCCAATGTGGTGCATTGTATCCTAATATCGTATGGAATATCGAAGATTGGCCATTTGCATTTGCGGATAGAACCGACGACATCAATCAATACCAAGTCTGGCATTTTCTCTCTGGCTCTGGCTTTCGGCTAGTGTGTATTAGCAGCGACCTGGTGGAGCGATCGCTCGGTTGTCATACATTAGCGAGGTTCTAAATTGAAATGGTCAATCTTCAATAATCCATAGGGTATAATGAGATATAAATTATTCTCAGTCATTTGATGTCTTTTGACATTGAAACTTTGACATACCTATTTGTTTATAATGATTGACAGATTTTCATCACATTTGGACTCGTTCTCCAAAATATATTTGAGCCCACAAAACCTACAATATACGAATGATTTTTTTCACCAAAACATATAAATTGATGTAAAAACATTTGATTTCAATGCAATATTTTACTATGTTAAAGTCAAAGTACTTTCAATTAAAATGAGAATAATAAGAGGCATCATTTTTTATGTTATCATACCGAAAACTATTCAAAAAAGGCACTAATCAACACGAGATATTTAATCGTAATATCAGTGAAATGTGTTGGCCATACAACACAGATAATCACGCGAATATAATGTAATCATATTTGGAGTATTTTGCCCTATATAAGAATCATTTATTTCGCAATTACAGTTTTAGCAACTGACCTACCAACCTCTTATTTTCTAAAAGCTCTAGAAGCCAACTGGAATTCACGCGATCTTAAATTAACTCGATGGCAATTTAATAGCACTTCCACTTAAAAATTATTCTTGAGTGAATTTTCCTGCAATTTACTCCTATCTACTAATCGTTAAAACGTTAAAAATGAATTCGAGCTGTTATCACTTTTAATATCTTAGTTTGGGCAGGTGCTCACGTGAATATATATCGTGGGAAATACCGAAATTGCCGAATATATTTCGATTGAGATGTTTGTTGTTCGACTAGAAGCAAAAACAGTCAATCTCATTACGTTATTTTCCTAGACACTGAGGAACACAGCAAGATGAGTTAACAGGAAGCAATTTATTGTTTTGTTTCAAGTGCCCCTTACAACGCAAACTGGACGATTTTCAAAAAGCTCTTTTTTTCAATTATGAGTCTGGCGAACATTTTTTGTAGTTCCAATCATTGGTGGAAATTCTCCATGTCTATGTGAAGGCAAACAATACTTTATTGAAAAATGCTCAATATAGATGTGTTTGAAAAGTTCATGAAATCGGATCACCTGCGACTGAAAAATAAACTTATCTTCAATCGTTCAAGATAACCTCTTTGGGAAGTATTCACATTAAAAAGGGAAATATAGAAAAGAAATAATGTTCTGAAAATTGAAAAATCTTCATTTAAAAAATGAAGTGATATCTAACTGAAACAACTACTTCTACGGCTAGAGCACAGACTGGATGTTGAACTATATCTGATCTGAATTTGCAATTTCAATCAAATAGTTGTTTGTTTAATCCAGTCTTAATTAACTGCTTTGGACGAATGAGGCAAAGAAGAATGTTTTCTGAAACGTAGTACCTACCAGACATCAGTACATTCTTATTTGTCGATATTTTTGAAATTATTTAGAAATTCTGTAGGTCTGTATCTGTTGTTGCCTCCCAGGCCAGAATTCGAAGTAATGCATGATTCCACTAATGTATGATAGATAATTAGATAATGTTAGAGATTCGGTAAATGTTCACAATGTTTGAATTTATAAATTAGTGTGTTGCAGATTTGTAAATGTTTATCCTATCTGAAATGATAGTGAACTGTAACTCCAAGATATTTCAACTTGCTCTTCATATTGTAATCGTTTGGTCTGAAAGACTATTGAGTTATCATATCATAATCAGGAACACATATCACATAACACAAAAATGTGTTATGTGATATAACACAAAAATAACACATAAATGGAACAAAGCATGTTTTTCCGTAATGTATATAAACGTTTTTTATCTAAAACATTCAATTAGATTTCCCATCTCTCTTTCAGCATTATCTTTCATTGCCTCCCAATTTTCATCTTCATAAATGACGACGGTGTCGTCTGTAAAACTGGAAACCATATCGACGCTATTGAAAATGATATAAATTATAAAGGGTATTGGGCCGAGTACAGTACCCTGAGGATTTCCACATTTCGTTTCAAAATCTATCGACTCGAAAGCATTTCTTCTGAATCCTAAATCCTCCCCAACAAATGTGCATGATCGAAAACCTTCGCACGGTTTAAAAAAACACCACAAAGATTGTCGACCTTTGTCCTGGCCCGGAGAGAGGGGGCAAATATCCCGGGGCCCGAGAGGACAGGAGGCCCGGAGTACTAATGAAACATAAAAAAAAAATTATTCAATGCCCACACCTAATACCCAAGTGAGGTCAGGCAGCTACTATTTATGTCTATTTAGATCCATTAACCTTCATTTTTACGAATCGCGACAATTTTGCTTCTATATATTCAGGCGACGTTACCATCGATCTCAGTGAAGAATTTAAGCATTTCAAAACTCTTCAGTCCGCAAACTTTGAAGACAACATGCTGCCCTTGGAACTACTCAATATGATTTTCAAACAAAAAGTACATAGACCGGGAGATGGTGACACAAAATATTAGGTCATTTGTACCAGTATGGCGGTTCTTCAGGGGACTAATTACGGAATGACAAAAAAAGCAAATGATGGTCATAGCGCTGGTACCGGCGGCCCAATCGCGTGGGCGTTAATCGAACGTGTCGGATAAATAACGAGTGTCGAATGATTTGTTCCACAAAAATGCTTGTATTTTCCAATAGTCGATAAAAAAAAAGCAGGCGGTAGCGTAATGCCATACTTCTCCGGTGTGACTTACAGCCCGCCATACCAACGCGAATACATTAATTTAAAAAAAACAATTCAACCATTTGTTCCAGGCTAATTTTTGCACAGCTAATCATCGTCGAGTAGCCATTCACGAAATACACCATGCCATACTATTCTGACGGTTCCAAATGGCCGCCATACCGCCGCAAAGGAATAATTTTTTTTTCGCAAAACGATTTGTACCAGTATTGCATTTGGTTTTTTGGAAAGTATTTGATAAAATGTGACCGTTATTATATTTCCCATACGTCTAGTAGGGGGAAAAAGTGCTGCCATACTTGAAAAACTTATTTATTTGACACGTTTTGAAAAGACGACTGTAAAATACGTAAAATCATTTTTTACATCGTGGAATCATTGTATTCTGTTCGTATGGAAGTAATTCTACCTAAAAAAAATTATTCCAGATTGTAACCATGTGGCGGACAACTGTCGGACTCGGCCAAGATGTTGAAAAAAAAAATTACGATTTGTACCAGTATGGCATTTGGATTTTTGGAAATTATATGATACAATGTGACCATTATTATATTTGCCATACTTTTAGTAGAGGGAAAAAGTGGCGCCATACTTGAAAAACTTGTTTTTTCGACACGTTTTCAAGGTACAAGACATAAAATTATTTGTTACAGTATGGCATGATCGTATTCGGTTCGTTTGGATGAAATTCAACATAAAAAAAATTATCCCATACTGTAGGGCGGAAGTCTGTTACACTCGAGCAATATATATAAAAAAAATTGGAATAAATTGTAACAGTATGGCATTTCAAATTTTCCAAACTTGAAAAAAAATATGCTTTGGGAAAATTACACTGTACTTATCCAAAGTGGTGGACTCGAAAAAATAATTTTCTGAATTTTTTTTTTTTGGTATTGAAAAATAAGCCTTTACCGTGACCAGGGGGCTGGAGCTGCCACACTTGCTCTCATATGTCGACATCCAATACAATCTTGAAAACATTTATTATGTCTTACGAACACGATGAGCCAAGACCTCTACAATTCGAGAAATATTTCGAGCGCCGGTAGCCGTACAATATTATACGACATAACATCTGGTTATAAGACAAGATTGCCGCCATCTAGGTGTTTGAAATTTTGTATTTATATTCGTTAAACCTCAAACTTACAGAAAAAGTTAGTGCCATACTGGTACAAATCGTTCGAATTACAAATAAAATCTTAGAATTTTGAAAAAATATTGTACATATTCGCCACCTCCCACAGGTATGGCATGATCAGACTTCTATTTATGATCATACAAAGAACTGTTAAAAAAGTTTTAGGCTGGTACAAATCGTTTAGCAAAAAAAAAATTACTCCCTTGCGGTGGTATGGCGGCCGTTGGGAACCGTCGGAAAAGTATGGCAAGGTGATTTCCGTGAATGGCTACTCGACGATGATTAGCTGCGCAAAAATTAGCCTGGTACAAATGGTTGAATTGTTTTTTTTTAATTAATGTATTCGCGTCGGTATGGCGGGCTGTAAGTCACACCGGAGGAGTATTACGCATTACGCTACCGCCTACTTCTTTTTTTATCGACTATCGGAAAATACAAGCATTTTTGTGGAACAAATCATTCGACACTCGTTATTTATCCGACACGTTCGATTAACGCCCACGCGATTAGGCCGCCGGTACCAGCGCTATGACCATCATTTGCTTTTTTGTCATTCCGTAATTAGACCCCTGAAGAACCGCCATACTGGTACAAATGACCTAATATTTTGTGTCACATCTCCCGGTCCAACAGAGCTTGTTTTCAAATGTTTGCGTGGCAATTAGGATATTTTCTTCGATATCAGTGACCGTAGCCGAAGCGGAGAGATCATTTAGTACTTTGGCCAGAATAAAAGATCACTTGCGTTCGACTATGGGACAGACACGACTTAATGGTTTGGCAATGCTCTCAATCGAGTCACAATTAGCTAGGCAGCTGCATTTTGAAAAAATAATAGATTATTTTGCCGCCAGAAAGACCAGAAAAGGGAATTTGTTTTAAAAACCTTATGGTATCTATTGTTGAAAATTATATGGTTCCATTTATTCAGTTTACATCTGTATTTTATATCTGCCAAATAAAGAAAACTTTACAAAACATATTTTTTTCTAATTCTGACATTTCACATCCATCCATCCATCCATTGTCACTCATTTGAATGAATGAATGAATGAATGAAATTTATTCAGCAGCATCATACAGATTGGTTACAGAATGATAATGTTCACATAAAATCTGAATAAATTGAAATTACCACAGAAGGAGGGAAATCTCCTTGTGCGTGGTTCAATACAGAGTGTTACAAAATATATCTTAAAATAAAATCTTATATATAGTCATATGTCATGCCATATATACATATAGACATGCATACATATATATTTACAGATCACATTAGAGCTACTAATAATAAAAGGAATAGGAATAGACACAGTAATATATAAAAATAAAAAATAATAAATGTAATTAAAAACGCTTTGGAAGGCCTTCTTTTTATTTGTTGTCAATCAGTTTATGAATAGACAGACGAGGCATTTTAGTTATGTAGTCATGGAGAATTTTTTTTTGTTTATGTATTGAATTTAATTTTTGTATTTCTTGGGGTAGACTATTGAATGTTTTTGGCCCTAGAAATTCGTGTGATCGTTGTCCAATTGATTGGATAGCGTAAGGTATTATGTATTGGTTTTTATTGCGTGTTTTGTAATTATGTGTTTGCTTCAGGTTGTGATTATTTTGTTTAAATTGTTTTAGAATAAGATTTTTGAAATGTAGTTGTCTAATATCGAGTACTTTTGCTTCATTATACAAGTTCTCAGTTGCATATCTTAAGTTTTTGTTAAGTATGAGTTTCAGAAATCTCCTTTGTATCACCTCAAGTGGCCTCTGGTAAGTTTTCGTAGCCCCACCCCAGCCTACCTCACAATAAGTTATGTGGCTCTGGACAAGGCTATAATAGAGTGTTTTTTTTTTGTTTCAAGTCAAATATGTATTGGAATTGTCGAAACTTATATAAGACACATCTCAGTTTCCTAACAATGTAGTCAATATGGTGATTCCATCTTAGATGGGAGTCGATCATGACTCCGAGGTATTTTATATATGTAACTGATTTAATTTGTAGCTGATTCTGAATTGTTAGGAGGCTGTAGTGTGGTAGAGAGGAATGGTAGTTACAGAATGGCAAAAAATATGTTTTTTCTATGTTGAGAGATAGTTTTTTATAGTCGAACCAGTCTTTTATGATTTCCAAGTCTTTTTCTGCTTTTTGTTTAAAATATGGCTGTGTCATCGGCAAAGCTGATGATTCTGCCAGTACTTTTGATTGGAAATAACCCATTTACATATATACAAAACAGAATTGGTCCCAGTGACACTTTTCAAAACTTGTTGACGTTATCGAATGTCTTACTTTTCATCACCAGTTGCGAAGAGTAAAATTGGTGATGAAATAGTTATTTGTGCAACCAATTGGGAAAAGCACTATTTTTCGTAATGAGCGAATTTCTGCGGAACGAGCGAAGCGAGTTCCGCAAAAGAAAGCGAGTTACGAAAAATAGGGTTTCTCAACGTGTTTCACACAATATTTTTTTCTAATTTTGATATGTGATCCTTTTTAATTCAAGTTAAAAATATAAAAAATATTTATTTAAAAAAACTGAAAAACACGCTTTTAAAGAACTAAAAATTAAAAAATGATTTTAATATTCAACGACTATGCCGAAAAGCATGGGGTGCTTTTTGGTTACGTTTCTTTGAGAAACATAATCCCAGAGCCAACGAACCACCTCATTTTAGCAAAGCTGAAATTTTAAGTATGAATAGTGTGATATGTAGTTAAGAAAGTATGCGTACTAGCTAGCTTGAAAGCGGGGCCCTTTTACAGGTATCAGGTTCAAAAGTACATGAAAAACTTTCTCACTCACGTTAAAGTATGGTAATGGTTTAATATCGTCCAGTTAGCCGAGCGGTCTAAGGCGCGAGATCTAAACTCTGGATCTCAAAAGTTTTGGAGGGTTTGAATCCCCACGCCTGAAGATTTTTTTTTATTTTTCACTTTGAAATTGAGAAATGATTTAGTTATAGGATGAATATTCAAATAAAAAAAAGAAAATCATTTCTCAATTTCGATGGGAAAAATAAAAAAAATCGTTAGGCGTGGGGGATTTGAACCCTTGCCAGTTTTTAACAGACCAGTTTTTGGTATCTTGCTCCTTAGACCGCTTGGCCAACTGACGATATTAATTGTCAAACGCATTACCATTCTTCAACGTAGGTGAGAAAGTTTGTTATGTACATTTTCACTTGTTAGTGCGTTAAAAGCGTGTTCTCGTCCTTGGAGAGAATTCCATGGAAAAAACGGAAATTAATGCTACATAGAAAACTACGTTGTCAGCTGGGGCCAATATCACCAATTGTTCAAATTATGTTATAAATATTTATTATTAGTTTTTACCATACATATTATGTATTGAATTCGAATAAAATTTAATCTTCATAATATGTACAGAGAATATAATAACAATGAAGAAGTACTTTTTAGCCTCAAAATTATAAAAAAATTTATTCAGGTATTTTTTGCAACTGGTGGTGAAATTTACTTTTCATCACCACTGGTGATGAAAAGTAAAACATTTGAAAACGTCAACGAGTTTTGAAAAGTATCACTTTAAATGTCAAAATTAGAAAAAGTAAAATTCCCAGATGTAAATAATACAGGAATAAAATTTAATGCTAAACTACTTGAAGTACTTCTTTATTGTTATTATATTCTTTGAACGTATTATGGAGATTTCATTTTATCCAAATTTAATCATAATATGTATGGTACGAACAACAAAGTTACACAATTTGAACAATTGGTGTTTTGACCGCAGCTGACAACGTAGTTTTCTGTGTAGCATTAATTTGCGTATTTTCCATGGAAGTCTCTCCAAGGATGTTGGTGGCAATGTCCTAAGAACACGCTTTTAACGCATCAAAAAGTAAAACATAATTTTAATATTCAACGACTATGCCAAAAAAGCGTGGGGTGCTTTGTCGAAATTAATTAAAAGTATTATGTTTCTCAAAGACACGTAACCAAAGAGCAGCCCATACTTTTTGTCATAGTCAATCAATATTTGAAATTATTTTTTACTTTTTAGAGCGTTAAAAGCGTGTTCTTTAGTTTTTTAAAATATATATTTTTTATATATTCAAGTTGAATTAAAAAGGATCACATCATATTCAAAATTAGGAAAAATATTGTGGAAACACGTTGGAAAACACTATTTTTCCCAACTGGTTGCACAAATAACTATTTTTAGCAATTGAATCAAGCTTCAAACAGTGTAGATAATAAATCTTCGAAAATTATGTCGCAATGTTTGATTCATATTTATTTATTTATACGCAGTGGTTGATTCATATTTATTGTATTCAGAAAAAAAGATCAGTTCATATTATTAATGAATATTCATTACAGTACCAAGCCAAGGCCTTCAGTTGGATTCTATTCAAAGAAACTGATGGTATGAATAGAAAATAATAAATACCTTTTTAAAGACAAGCTTCGACCCTGAAAACCCCCACATACCAATTTGGTCAGCCATTTTGGAGCGCCATTTTGTTTTTTTTCTATAACAAAAATTCCATGAGCCGCCATTTAAATTCCATACATTTGGACTCCGACCCCGAAAACCCCCACATAACAATTTTGAATCGAATCGGACCATAATCAGAAAACTTGTCCGCCCACGAAGTTGCCACCAAAATTTTTAAAAAATTCTTAAAAAAATTTTGCATTGTCACCGGAATTATGGACACCTGCCAAATTTCAGCTCAACGGAGTGGCAAGGCTACAAAAATGGATTACAAATTTTGAACCGAAAAGACATACGAACAAAGCAAGTTTTGATTACTTCTTTAGAGTAATATAATTATCTTCGATAATTGTTTGTTTGGCGCCGATTCAAAATTAGTTACTCACATTAGTTTAGGAGCTCAATTATCATTAGGACTAAAAAAGTTTATTTTGTTTTTTGCTTTTCAGTTGATTTTTTCGTCGGTTCAACTTTTTGTTAAAAAGTTTTTATAGGGTCGGAGATCATGATTTTTTTGGTCAAAATCCACGAATTTAAGATTGCGGCTCCAAGATGGCGACAAGTTTTGTGATTATAGCCCGATTCCATTCAAAATTGGTGTGTGGGAGTTTTTGGGATCGGACATCGTGATGTTTTTGTCAAAATTCATGAATTTAAGATGGCGACGTGTTTTGTTACTATGGCCCGATCCCATTCAAAATTGGTATGCGAGTTTTTTGGGGTCGGAGATTATCAATTTTTGTCAGAATTTCATGACGGATTTCTTGAATGAAAAATGATTGAATGCACTAAAAAGGAAAAAATAATTTCTTTAATTGTTTGACCTAGGTTATTCTGTAAGTAGCAGGTATTCTTGTGCAGCAAGATTTTGAATCTGCTACTAACAGAAATTATGTTTTGCCTTTTAGTGCATTTGTATAGTCCATCCAATATCAATTGCAGAAGCTGTTTCTATAGGGAGCAAATAAAAACTCACTTCGCTAACACGAGCGTATATGCGAAGAAACGGAACGAAAAATAATCTGTACTACTCGTAAACATTCTCCGTCGGCGAAGGGAAAATCAAAAGAGCCGATAGTCAACGTGGACTTGAGTGATTGCTGTCACCGATTCGTCTGGGCCAATCAAGTCGGGACATCAATGCTTGGGGGTGTGTCTATACGATGGTAGGTCATAAATCACGCGTTATATTTGTGTTTTAATAGCTCTGAAAGATTAAAAACCAGTAGCGTCTGTGGTCTTGGTGTGTGCCGATCGACATACGTTTTAGGATATAATAATAACCTACATCAAACAATGAAAGAAATTATTTTTCTTTCTTAATGTATTTGTATAAATAAAAGCTTGTCTTTAATTTTTTTTCATTTTTCATTATTTATGAAGTATTTTTAAAATCTTAAAATATCTAAATAAAATTAGTTATCTCCGCCACTGCTGCTCACAGGATTTCGCCGCAAGACTTTTTTATGCTACTGCAATTGATATTGAGAAAACTATACAAAAGTTTGTCTCAAGTTTTTTATTCATTTTTATTATAAATTTCACTTGTGAGTAAGTTAATTGTATCTTCTGTAGATTCTGTATACATTAATTTTAATCTTTCAAAATTTCAACTGTAATTTGACGAACAATATACTGTTAATTGAAAAAAACAATCAGGTTTTTGTATGCGTATGTAGCCCGTTCAAAAAATAATAGATTGTCAAACGAGGTATATATAGAATTGTCCTAACTTCAATATACACATATTTGATTTAATGGTCTTTCATTCGGGCCAATATTTCAGGTGAATCGAGATGAAAGTTTCATCACATTTATCGATTTTTTGAATTTTAGTGATTTTTTTGTGATACATCGAAACTGACTCAGTCAGTGCTTTTTGGTTGGTTGGACACATCAAAGTTCATATTCTAGTCAATCGTATAAGGAGTATTCAGCATGAAAATCTGAACAATAAACGAAAAAAAATCCATTTATTTTACTATTAATTTCACCCACGTATTTCAATGTGTGAACCATCTCATTAACTATAGCGTCCAATTAACTGCTCCCAAGTAGCTTTTTCTGTTTCTATTACATCAAGTATCAGTTATTTATTTCATCGCTTCTTATAATAAACCTCATACACTCGACAGCTGTGTTGCAAGAGGGAGGGCGAGCTATTCTCCAATAAATGTTGCTTTATTCTCAATTAGGGGGAGACTGCACCCCAGGCAATGCACCTCCAGGGTCGGTTTGAGCTCGTAAAACACGACAGAGTGAGATTTGTTTTTCCAGAATAGAAATGCGATTGGTTGGACAGGCTCATTACCCGATTGATTTTCATAACTATGAAATTTATCCATAAAATTAATTCATTTTTTGAGGAAGATAGACCGAAAATATAGGAAATCATCATGATATTGAAACTTGGCAATTAAGATAATGATTTAAGACGAAATATTTATTATGTACTCTTTATTTTTGATAATTTTTCATTTCTGAACAGATAACTGATATTTTTTGAGGTCTATGGGAAGAAAATACCCGAAGGAACAAAAATATTTTTATGAAAAAAAAAAGAATGATTAATCACCTTTATCTTTGAAATATATGAAGAGAGGATATATATTTTAACCTGTAGCAGAAATCCTTAAAAAATGTGTCGGTTGCATCGCAAAAACATTGTACGTCCACATTATAACATACAGCGATCATTACTTACTGACGTTAGCTAGTTTTCAATTGGAATCGTTGAAACTGATAAAAATTCCCTTTATGGAGATAAATTGTGAAAAATCCTTCAGACATTTTCTCTGGACAACTATAGGGTTTAAAACATGAAATAATTTGAATATTCTTCCTCTTTTCGAGTTTGAATTAATTGTTTTCATTATATTTCGGATGAGACAGCCTTTTTCAATATAAATATTAATTGTGAATTAATAATAAATGTGATTTATTCATCGATTTAGAAAATATATACACTATGGAGAGAAACAGGGGTAAAAAAAAACAAAGATCGATGAAAAGCTGACGTTCAGCTTAGGCTGTTTTACAACTTAACCATTGAGAGAAAATTTATATATAATTATATAAAACATTCATTTACGTATACAAATATACCACATATACCATATATCTGCATTAATAATGCAAAAATGGTAAAACCAGTGGCAATAGTCGTGAAATACGCACTATAAAATATGATGTGAAACCATAGCCTGACAAAACAATGATCCGGAATTATCAAGTGATCCTCAATCGGCTACGCCTAACTAAGTATCAAACATATTTTCAACGAGTGTCCGAAATACCAAGTGCAGCGAAAACGCACTAATTTTCCCCCAGCAATCCACAACCTATTAGGTAATCACTGAAAGAAGTCAGCATTGATTTTAAAGCTTCACATGCATTTGAAATGCCTTCCTTACTATTTATATCACTTTCTTTAAAACAAAGATGAAAGAATTATTGACATGAATAAATGCTTACTATCGCAGAAACGATGTCTTAATAACTACTCCAAGCTGCATTTCAAACACCGACTCCAATAAAAACTAGTTTGTCTTCATATCTAAGACAACTACTTGTTTTAAAAATGAATTCTAATAGTTATCTTTAAACACATTTCTCGTTAGGTTATTCTTACATATCATAGCATTGCATTAAACGCTTAAAGGATGACTTTTACAAGAGATATTTGTTGAAGACGATAAGACAGGATAGTGTAAAATATAAAGTAAACAATAAACGTATCACGAATAACAAACTTCGTTGTAACACACGTGCAGACTCCGTCGCCATCTCGCATGATTCGAAGTGAAGCCGCCGCGACAGGCCGTATTATAGACGCGATTAGTGCATGTGATGTGTTCTTGGTGTTCTTCAGGGTACTTCCAATCAAATAAACGATCATAATTTTCCTATAATTGGAGATAAATTAGCAGCTGAAAGTGTTGCAGTATATTGGGTTGAATTTAATGTATTACGTATTAACAAAATTTGTGCATTCAAATATCAAGACACGAATTTAGAGATTCCGTTTTTGGCATGATTTGCTATATTATAGTTCACTCCTCCCGAAGATACATTGAGAATTCAAGTTTTGTTACTGACATTTATGGCTATATTGTGTGCGAGATATTAGAAGACTCAAATTTATCCAGGTAAAGAATTACAATGTTCAAACAAGATTTGTAGTAATTCGTTGACTTTCAGAATAGATATATTTAATTGTTTTGACCGAAGAATGTTATCTTTGTTTACCTAGATATATGTACCTATATGTAGAAAATAATAAGGCAGTATGTTTTTTTCATAAACTGTATTTCAGATAAGCATATTTGTTTTTATTTGCCTGCGTTACCTTTCGAATAATTCTACATACTATCATGCTACTATGTCTGACAAAAGGTGTTCTTCAATCATATTTCAAAAAAATTTATTGTGACAATTCAACTCATGTATAAAAAATCGCATATGCCACAGTGCAATTGTCAGTTTGACAGCGGCAAAAGTTAGCTGCAACTTTTACAGCGACAAATGCACTAGTGGTTTTTTCACTTATTCATTTGTTTATCAATTATCGCGGTGTTGGTTGCCAAAATAAATAAAGTTTGCAATGATATGTTTCTAAATTTCTTATTCATTAAATTGTCCTGCCGAATCACACTCGATGTTTGTATTGATATCGGGTAAATTTGTGTTGTTCAAATTCTAAACTGTTTCCTTTAGCAATTTGACTCGAAAAACTGTCAACCTAAAAACGCTCCACCTTCGGTGTCGCGTTTTTAATAGTTGACAGTTTTTCTCGTCTAATTGCTAGGCAACAGTTTCTCATTAAACAACCCAAATCAACCCGATAAAATACAAACCTCTCTTGCAATTATAAGTGGAAAATTTGATTAAAATTTGCCATTTGTTATACCATGAATAACTGATATTGAAGGAAAATTTGGTCGGTTGGACAAATTTGGTTAATAAATAAAAAAATTGAAAAAATTAGGTATGTAATGTAATGTAATTGTAAAAAAAAATGTATGTAATGAATAAATATGAACTAACCCCGTGTTTGAATTAATCTTAAGGAAATTACAATGTAACATTTACTACTTGCGTTTTTTTAGTTAATTTATAATGCCAAAGAAATTAACACAACTAACCTCAGAAACGCATATTCCTTAGGAGATATGTATTACATTTATATTTAATGCCAAATTTTGTCAATTCAAAAAGTCCTAGTTTAAAAAGAGAGTACAAATTTTAGAATTGTTCTGAAAGTAAGATATTTCAATTGACAGGAAAAACCAGCAATTCTGAGATATTCTTTGACAGAATGAATTTACATGTTTATGTAATTTGAAGTCAAAATCAAGCCGCAAATCCAGATTCTTGCACTTTGACTAGTGGAAGTGGAACTTGCCCGAGCATAATCACTATTTCACCCAGAGCTAAATTCAACAAAATATTTCATATTTGTGTTGAGCTAAAAAATAAGCTATCTCAGTTCAAAAATCTGGAAACCTTTGTAAGGAGGTGGTGCTTCAGAGAGAACTAAATATAACCAAATAAACTAAAATGTCGTGTTCATGAAAGCTATTTTGCACCATATCATAATTTAATTGAAATGGATTCATGGCCAGCGGCAGAGATAAACCTGTA
Source organism: Gonioctena quinquepunctata (assembly GCA_018342105.1). Classification (NCBI taxonomy): domain Eukaryota; kingdom Metazoa; phylum Arthropoda; class Insecta; order Coleoptera; family Chrysomelidae; genus Gonioctena; species Gonioctena quinquepunctata. The sequence goes on from JAFIRS010000608.1 coordinate 320,455, forward strand.
GCCACGCCTATTTAATGACCCTTTCTATTAGTGCAAACACAGTTTCTATTGGTCGACTGAAGATAACATTTGGAAACTTCCGAGAAAATCAAAGGCTTTGATAACTTAGAATTTACTTTGAGGCGAAACGAAAAAGCTGAATAGGTGGTTTGATATTCGACTTATGTTAGCAAAAACTGATTTTGTAGAAAGTTATCCCAAGCAGCATTATAGTGACGGAAACAGATACTGCAACTTCGACTCGGTGGTTATCACGTAATCACCACTAAATCTACCACTAGGTATACAGTAAGAATAACTAAAATTGAGTGTGTATGGTTGTAGTCACGTAATTCCCATCTATGGTAACCACTCCACAGTTCTATAACTTATTAGTGTCATTTGAGGTGTCTGAGCAAATCACTTTAAAGGTTTTCAAACTCAAAAGTGGAAAATAACCGTTGCGGTAACCATCCTGTATCACTTAAATATCACTTAGAAGTCACAGTCACTTTCAAGAGAATATGATAGTTTTGGTGACGTTTTGGTAACTTCCATAAAACCTTCAATGTGGCAGGCACTCGATGGTTGCCACATTCTTGCTATCTCCATAAGTGATAACCACAGTTCGCATTTAATAAAAGTCGCTACAAATTACAATAACCTTCACAATTCACCATTCCGCGCGATGACGAAAGCTAACCTAAGTTTTCTAAAATTATTTTATTGTGGCTTACAAAAAGTTCGTTTTATCTGTTACCTGAAACGTGAATGATATTCATTCAATATGAAATGGGTTATGCGTTTTCAATAGACAATTTTCCTTAATTTTAAAGTGTCAAAAAGGTTTATTTAAATATATCGGATCTCTGACTTGTGCTCCTGCTTACTATTTATACTTGAATTGTTAATTCTGTTTGCATAAATGCCATCATTTTCATTACTTGTTAATTGATACTTGATAATTGTTGATTGGAGCTGCATAAATCCACTATACTTGCTAAATGTCCTTTTTAACAATTAATGAACGTGTACCCCCAATTTCGAGGTTATAACTTTGAAGTGGCAGGTTATAATAGCCCGACGTGTTCGCCCCATTCAAGGGTATGAGACCTATTGCAATTTTTAGGTTATAACTTTGAAGTGGTGAGTCATGGGCCTGCGACGTGGGTGCCACTTTCCAGTGATGGAAAAGTTAATAATTCAGTTCCACTGGGCACTTTATGATGGGAGGAGCTTTCTGCCACTTCAAAGTTATATTCTCCAAAAGCAGCCATATTTACAGAAGATTCTGGGCCGCCATTATTAGAGAAATGATCGAAATATTCAATAAAGATGTATTTGTCATCAGCACTGCATCAAACGTAGTAATTTGTTACGTAAGTATTTGTTTCAACTAACCAAGATTGATAAAACATTTAAGTGCATAATTTCAGAGGCGAGTTATTTCCAAAATTATAATGTTTTCCTTAAATAAAGTGTATTCAGATGGCGCGTGCTCACAATCGAGCTACAACACCCATATTTCACATAAAACTTTCAATCGTTTTAATTTTATCCCGATCAGAAGTATCCAAATTCAATATACTTACTTACGCGTGTGTATGTTTATATGTTATATATTTTTATATTTGATCGAGTTTTAGAAACGAATCAGGCAAAATGGAAGAATGGGGAACATTCATCACAAAAATATGTTGCCGAACAGAGAGCGAGCTACATATTATTGACACAAACGCAGTCAGTTGTTTAACGTGTCTAGTGTCGGCCACTACATATCCACGTTTTTTCCAGGTGACACAACGTGGTTGGAATGTGGCTATCTGAGATCCAGGAACATAGACCGGAACGTTGCGGCTACCAAAAAAGTGTTCCCCATTTTGGTAGCCGTGGCGTTATAGAACCGTGTATATTACCTGGCAGTGGTTGTGGTTAAACACTTCAAAGTTTTCCAGAATATAGTGGCTGCTACGTTCCGTCCACTTAAAATGCTACTTGGGATATTATTCCAATGCAACACATTATCTTCGGACTGTATGCTATCGAAAAAATAATCGTTTGATAATTACAATAACCGATTATTTTAATACTTAGTTATCATACAAAGTTATTTGTACAATAAGAATATAAATGGCCAGACTTCATTTAATATCCATCAGCATATTTTTTTAAATTATTATTTCGACTTCTAATACAAATGACGTACATTTAATAATTTCAATTCAATACCTCACGTGGCCGGAATGGAAAATATTGTTGGCGGCTGAATTAGCACCCTCCCCCATCCTATTGCTTTCAAATGTGAAAAGTTGTCTTCAATGTCTTCAAGAAATGAAGGGTAGAGGCAACCAGTTTTGTTCAATGATTCACCTTTTTTTTCCAAGAATTTGTTTATTACTTTTTTTTATTTATAAATGAATTCCTCATCTCAACAATTTTCCTTTGACACCACAAAAGTTTAGACAAAAAATATCCGGGGAACAAAGTCAAAACTCGATATTTGATTGAGACTTTAGAAGACTATGACAGTCGGACACAGAGGGGAGAGAGGGAAACGGAACGTTGAAAGGTTGAAATTACTGTTCGGTAGTAACTATTTGACACTATATCGGACAAAAATTAACGTCAACATGGTCACTATTTATTTATCATCCGTTGCCTCCCCAGAAACACACCCTTTCATGAATAGCACCACAGGTAAGTTTTGCACGTTTAATCCACCTCGCACAGGTTGACTCGACGAAGGGTATTACCTAATTAAATCTCCTCAACATCAGCCCTTTGTACTGGAAGAAAAGGTAATTCATAAAGTAAAAAACCTTCTCTTTGTTCACTGACTTTTGAATAAATCCCTTGGAGAAAGGAAAACAACAACGGAACTTTTCCAAACGAATTTATAGGTATTTCACAAAAATGTTACGATGAAAATTTATTATATACTCAAAATTAAATTTTACAAGAGTGTAGGCAACAATAAATATTGCAGTAGAGTGTTGTCAAAATACTTTATAGTATACAGAGTGTTTTTTTATGGATTAATGACCCAAATTTGAAAACTGTATATGATATCTAAATAAATAGAATTAAAATATCAGATATTTCAAGAAGTTGACATGTTACCAAGTTTCGACTCGGTAAAAGGGTATAAAACCATATATTTTAGGTATGTGTGTTTCGCGAAGTTCTTTCAATTGAAAAAATAAAACTTTCATGGTTTCCTGACTTCAAGCAATACATTGTAAGAATCAAAATATTTTTCTATTTTGTAGCCTTCATCTTGTCTACAACCGACCATAATCACCAGTTGGAGACACCCTCTATATGAAGATATTGAAAGAAAGACCGAAATATACTAGTACATAATACAACTATTGGTAAAATTTTATCAGTATAGGCAATGGTGTTACAATACCACAAGCCGCCAAGAAGTGACAGTAAATTGCTTTATTAATATAAAAATTCCAGAAAAAATATATTTTTGATCCGACGAATCCGTCCCTGTCAAGCCATTTTATCAAAAGTCAAGAAGGTCATCAAAAATCCAGTCCCGCTTCACTTATGTCACCATTTACATAGACTTTATTGCCACTCCGAAGACGATGACTGAGAAAGGTCGGTTAACACGATTTGTTTCGACTACCCCAATAAACCGCTAGATAATGCACCCTTGTACATGGTGTCCCAACCAAAACTAGCCTTCCTTAGTATCATCGAACCCAGAAGGAAAGTAAAAAATGGTTGACAGGTCGATTTATGATTTAAGGACATTAAAAACTTCATTATTCTAGTTTATATATATATATATATATATATATATATATATTATATATATATATATATATATATATATATATACAATACAATTTATGACTAATAGTTAATCCGTCTTTCACTTTTTTTTAACCTGTCCATTATCATCATCTGTACAAAATTTTCTATATTGAGAGCTTTTTTCTAAGGTGAAATATATCATTCCACTTAAGAACCAAAACCAATCATTTTGGATCTCTTTGAATTTATACACGATTGTGGAGCGTCTTGTATAACTGTTTGTTAAATTTTCCGAGTGCCTTTTCAACTGTCCCCTTCCATATATCTCTCGAAATCGTACATTCTCTAATTCTGCGCAAAGTATCTTCATTATTACAGACGTGGCATACTGAAGTGTCGGTTTGTTTTCATCCGGCAAGGTTATACCCCATTTATACACTGCTGAGCACCAATCAGTTTTTATATCTTATTTGCTATAATTTTCCATATTTTTGGCCAGGTGTTATTTGGGTATTTGTCTTGTACGCGGGAACTATTTTTCTCTTTTCTTGAAATTTGCTATAAAAGGTTTTATTGTTATTGGGTCGGTTGTTATGTATAGAACAAACTCTTCCCTTCTGAAATTATCTCAAACGAAATGGAAATAAAAAAAATAGTTTTAAATAATGCGTATTACTTTGAAATCATTCTTATGTAAATTTGTTTTATCTCACGTAAGATTTATATCTTCCCGCTCCCTTTGTCAGCACAAGTAAAAAAAAATGAACCCCCGCCCCCTAAGCCTGCTTAAGTCCCATCGTCCCCTAGAAGAAAAATCAAAAAAATATATGATTCCGTATAGATCTCGAATTATAACTATTGTCTTGTGAACTTCTAATAACCCCGTTTTTATCATTTTAGCTTGAGTAGTGTAGGAGATGGAGATTACATCATATTTTGATCGTATATTGCAGCAATGTTTCCGGAACTATCTCACAAAATTAATACAACATTTTTAGATTCCTGTAACCAGCTCTCTTTTAACGAACCGATTGCAAAAAAACTAAACTGCTCCAAAATTATTTGAAACAATAATTATTACGACATTAACTTCGATACTCTGCCAAATTTCAACTTTTTAGGCAGTCTCCGAGAAAATTATTGTGACAGACGAACATATTTTTTGGGGTACAAAACTACCTGTCATTGGGAGTGTTTTCCTAAAGTTGAGCACCCAGTACAAACACAGGTCAGAGATGGTCATTTGATGGTTGCCTTTCAGAAAATAATAAAGTTTATACTTTTATGGCACATCCAAAAGCCCATGAAAACGCCAAGAGACACGTCAGTGATTCTAACTTGCAAACCATACAATTTTATTGGTGATAAAATTTAATTTGTTCATGACCCGTGACGGAAAATTCTACCTCTCGTCCATACCAATACGAAAGTGCAGTAATGGGCACACGACATGATTTAAACTTTCTCTAATAATGAAATTTGAGATTAAAAGTACAAAGTTATATTAATAATATCAACAAACCTTATTCGTTATTCAAAAACAGCATTCTTCATTGAATAACCAAAATCTAATTTGAAACACGGATATACTGCCAACTGACAATAATCCATACTAATTTACAGGTTAATTAACAATACATCTCGAACTGACATTCTTTTATACGTTTAGAGGTCTATTTAAAAAACTGACGCAGTACAGCTCATGTGGCAGTTAGAATGAGTGGAAACACTGGAATATTCGCTACAACTAACTCTCGAATCTTTCGAGATCATTCGCAAAGACCATCTGTCGAATCTGCTGGACAACCAGATCACCAAGATCCAAATCTTCTAGAATACTAGCCAAAGCTACAGAGTCATATATTCATCAATCAAATGTTGAATCATTTATATTAATGCATTCATTGATCCATTGAATGGAAATAGTAATATCAGTACAAACATTTTTGGAATTTAGCAGTTATTTTGAAAACTGATCTTAATTGGACTTAAAATAATATGTAAATAAACAATGATAAAATAAATGGATTATTTAAAAGATAGAATGGTTTATATACGTTAATCTCGTTATGTAAATGTTTTTCCATTAGAGGCAAAAAATATATCAAGTAAACCTTCATAATAAACTAAACACTACAGGACGTTTCTCTGTCAAGTGTTAAAGTTTAGACAAGAGGTCTGTCTCTTTCTCCCTCTCACACTCTACCCCATAATAAAGTATCGAACACGAGATAGATTCTTCCAACGTTGTCCTTTTTACGTTTCTTTCAGTAGATCTACTACAATGTGAAACTATCACCGCTACTTACAATTTTTACACCAAACGTATATAATAATTCAACAAAAAAAATTATACAGAGTTACGAAACTACAATATTCCCCGATAATCAAGATCAAACTCGTAGCATAGCGAGTAGCGGGACAGCTGGTCATATAATTTTCATCTTATTGTATCCATTCTCGCTCCCACAATATGTTCATCTTTCTGCCAATATACCTACATCATATATCAAGTCACATTCACGTGATGAAATTCTGATTATATACTTCGAAATGATTTCAGCTAATCAAATACATTTATCTAACCAATCAAATCCCAATATCAGCGAATATACACTATGTTGCTAGTATATCCGCGAATATACATGCTACTTGCTATAAAACAATTAGGCATTCACCATTGTTAATACCAAACCTATCGAAATAATTCAGTCACTGTCAGATGACGTCCAAGTCAGTTTTAAATTAAAAAATGATATCTGACACACATAGTTTTTTCAAGTGTATGAATGTTTGTAATAGCTAGATCGATATATAATCTGGTCATATACCACTCGTGATAGATATTTTGGGTAGGTTATATTTTGATATTTTTCCGCCATTATTGTTGCAAAAATACCATTCGACCATCGCAGCAGCGCATAGTGGAGTATTTGTAGCAAAACCCTGGCCAAAAATATTTTGCATGTGTTTTGAAGTTAAAACCACTGCTGTTGACTTTTGACTTACTTTGTAATGGTAAATACTCCTGAAACATTTCTCATAAATCAATCAATCTTTATCATATATAGGTATCACATTTAATATTTACGAAAGTTTAGTCACTACAGGGATATCAGTTTTTGAGTGACTTCGAGAGATGAACTTTTTCAATCTGATTCTCCTGAACTCTGATCTCCAGCATCTTTCTCTCAAATCCATCATTTAATTTTTCAGGAGACTCCTTAACCAATTCGTACAAAGCTAGTCTACTTAATTCATTTTCCATCTTCATAAGTTGAAAAATGAAAAACCTGTAATGTGCCTGTAAAAATATAGTGCTGAAACGTAATCCACGTCCTCTCACAAATTCTTTAACTGAGGCTAGGAGCTCCTGGTTGTTACTTATGCCCCTGAAAATGATGTGATCCTCGCACCTGTTAGTCAGTAATGATAAAATGCACTTTTTACAATTTTTGAGCAATTCTTAACTTTTACACTTTTGGCCAGGTTTTTGCCTCAAATATTCCACCGTGCGGCTTGTCTCCCCCCACACCCCACCTCAACGCCCCCGCCAATTATTTCCCGGAAACTTCTACATGTTGGTTTAGGCGATCATTTGCCTGGACCTGGACCCCCGACAAAAATTCTGGGTACGTGCTTGTCACTGTCTTCATTTTTTGTTGCCCTTTGACCGTTCGTTTTTCTTGTTCTTATTTTAAATTCTTCGAACATGTCCGTACCATTTATTTCAGTTGTTTCTGTTCTATTTCGTCCATGGGTGTTTCTTTCAATCAACTCTGAAGTATGATCTGTTCTGTGCTCAGTTCTTGATATTGTAACCGATCCACAGCGTCCATCCATGATCCTAGAGTTTTCTTATCGTTTTCTAGCAATAAAATACAAAATATGTTTCATTTAATAGCTTGCGAATTCAACGATTGAGCAGAAATCTGTGGTTTTATCTGAATCTTTACCAAGGAAGGCTATCATCATAATAATATTACACCAGCGTCAAATCTGAAGAGAAATATTGAGAAAAAGAAATGATAAACTAGCAACACAGTGACTTGGAGGAGTTGAAGTTAACTGATAATATATTCCTGAAATTTTTGCATATATAGTGACCACCATAAAATATTTTTTGAAAAGTGTGTCTGAAAATAACAATCGAACAATCACTACAAAAATCGAGGCCACACCAACTTTTCTGACAGAAAAACCAACTGATTACTTCATTATCAAAAATTTTAAAATATCTTCCTATCATTTATTATTGCAGGCAGAAGTCCTGTCATTTTACCCAAACCAACATATCGATTTGTGCAATCTTGTTGACAGAATAAAATTTCGAAAGAGATGGCTCAACCCCCAGAGCTTTCTTTTGGGATACTCTTCCTATTGAAATTTATCTCTTTTCCCTAGGAATCGACTATTTGTGCTTCCTTCACAGATTCTTCAAGTCGAGCATTTACATAATACGTTCTGTTCGCATTGTTTTATTTGAGATAGCAATTAGTGTCATCAGATTTTTACCTAGTTTAAGGGTAGTTACTCAAGGATATAACTACTACTACTAGAACTACGTTGAGTTACTGTTAAAAAATGCATTTGTTTCAGTTTCCAATCTTGAGGCTACTACGTGAAAGAAGCAGTGTCGTCGGAAGATTCACGAGTTAAATCACACTATCGAAACAGCACGTTCTTTATATATAATTCGTAATCTCATAATGATTGGGCTATCAATTCAATGTTGCCACAACGGCAACACTGTCGCACGTCAGATAAAGTACAAAAGAAAGGAGATGGGTTCCACTTGCGTGGAAAATTAATCTTCCTATTGTCCTGTTTGTAAGGATCAAAAAATATGTAAGGGTCCATTCGATGCATAAACCGAATACAAAAGGGTCAGATGATGATGCAAGTGTATTGAGACTATGGAAAGGAGAGAAGAAATACATTGGAGGGTCTGTCGGTTGGGGATTAGTGTAGTAGGTGGAATATGGTTGATGAAAAATGAAATGAGAGTCACCCAAATGGAAATTTTTATGTATGTTCTGGGTTTATTGATGGATCTTGTGAGGTGGAAACTATTTCCTTGGAATAACACACAAAAATCATTCGAAGAGGGTTTAATATCATATTAGAAACGAATAAAAACTTACATGTCAACTTTAAATATAAAAGATGAAGTGTCGACTGGCTAAACAGAAAAAAAAAGATATAAGGTAAACCAAAATCTCTAAAAAACTTTTTAACAAAAAATTAAACCGGCGAAATACGGAACTGAAAAGTAAAAAATAAAATAAGCCTTTTTAGTCTCAATAACTAAGCTCCTAAACTAATGTAAGTAACTAATTTTGAGTCGGCGCCAAACAAACAAGCAAATGAATTAGGTAAGGTGTAAGGTGGCATCGAGTTGCGTGGTGACATTCTGATAATTTTTTTGAAGTAATTTAATGATCTTCGTTAATTGTTCGTTTGGTGCCGACTCAAAATTAATTACTTACATTAGTTTAGGAGCTTAGTTATTGAGACTAAGAAGGTTTATTTTATTTTTTACTTTTCAGTTCCATATTTTGTTTAATTATTTGTTAAAAAAAAATTATTTTTCAATTTTTTGTAGCTGAAATCTACTAATTACTACCTACTTGTTTTTTGATTACTTCCAAAATACTTACTTACCCACCTTACTTCAACTAAATGGTGAATAAAGATCTTATCTTATCTTATTACCAGTTAAATAATATGATTATCTACTTTTACTATTTGTTGTAATATAAATTATTTTTGTTGATCTGGTTAGTTCATTTAATTTCTTTGTATATCATTCCATCCTCTCATAGAATATAATGATTGTGACGGATGTAGGAGAACAAAAATAATGACAATAGCGATCTGTCATTGTCAACTACATATGTGTGCCAACGTTCACAAGTGAAAAATCAATAATCCCCTATTTTGCTACCCGTAAGGGTGGATAATTTCATTCGGAATCCAAATATGATCAACTATGAGGTATACCCTATCTAATAAGGAAGAATCATCCAAATCGAAGAACCCAGTAAAAAGTTATCCCTGGTAGAATCGGTTAACGGACCAGAATTCAGAGGGGTTTGCTACCCTTAGGGGTTGATATCATCTTTTAAATTCAAATGGGACCAACTTCGAAGTACACCTCATCCACCTATCGGAATCGGACGTCTCAGTAAAAAGTTATGCGTGGTCATACATAAAAAAAATATATACGCGTCGACTAGAGAACCTCCTCCTTTTTGGTTTCGTCGGTTAAAAAGTTATCACTAGCGAACAGAGAATAGTATATTTATGCCTCTAGAGTTGAAAGGTAACATTCGACATGTTATACTTTCTCTGCCTAAGCGGTTTATGTGAAAACGTCCAAAGTCCATCACTATGTTCAATACTTTTCTGAAACTCAAAACCACATTACACAAAAAAAACTTGCATACGAACTGTTCCGTAGATCCGGAAAAATCCGAAGAAAAATATTACTCTATCATCTCATAGTCCACTGGTAAAATACTAATTTGCAAAAGCAAATATTGCTGTTTTCACTTGCGATCGACAAAAAGTCGAATTCACTTAAGGTGTTACGAAAATATTCTAATGTTTTTTTCTATTCTTCGAGATAGTAGAGCTGTATGAACGTGGTAAACCAATAAATAGTTCCAAGTTCATTATTAGTATGAAAATGTTGGTTTATTTTTTTTTAATGTAATTTTATTGAACAATTATTTGGTATATCACATATGAAAACGTTTTATTGTCAAAAGCGCTCTGCTGCGATTTGAATAATTGAATACAATAAGTTAATTTATTGTCAAACAATATTCTTAGTTCCTTACATTCAGGTAAACATTTGATACCATATTCAACTAGCGATAATATTCTATTGTAGGTCATTGAGTGATAAATTGATCGAAGTACACCAATTTGTAAAAGGAGATTAAAATTGAACCTTTGAGGTACGCCGGATGTATAGTCCGTAAAATAAAGGCGTGGAGTAATGAACCCTCATTTAGTACGCAAAATCCATACAGACAGGCTCGTCTTCAAAAGATTATGGGTTTTTCGTAGCAGTTCGTACTTATACCTAGCTGGATTTAATACGATAAAGCGGTTCATTACTCCATGCCTTTATTTTACGGACTATGGCTGGAACTTTTCTCCCTTCATATTCATCATATATAGATAGATATGAATTCAGGGCATTTTGGAGCCAAAATAAAAAGTCAAAGTTATGTTTGTTTAAAAGTTGTTCATGATACACTCAATTGAATGCCTTGCTGAACCCAAGCAGCAATATAGTAACGGAAACTGATACTGCAACTTCGACTCGGTGGTTATCACGTAATCAGCACTAAATCTACCACTATACAGTAAGAATAACTACATTTTTTTTATACGTATGGTTGTAGTCACGTAATTGCCCATCTATGGTAGCCACTCCACAATTCTATAACTTATTAGTGTCATTTGAGGTGTCTGAAACATTATGGCCACTGAGCAAATCACTTTAAAGGTTTTAAAACTTAAAAGTGGAAAATAACCGTTGCGGTGACCATCCTGTACCACTTAAATATCACTTAGAAGTCACAGTCACTTTCAAGAGAGTATGATAGTTTCGGTGGCGTTTTGGTAACTTCCATGAAACCTTCAATGTGGCAGGTACTTGATTGTGATATGTGGTGATGGTTGCCACGTTCTTGCTATCTCCATAAGTGATTACAATAACCTTCAAAATACATCATTCCGCGCGATGACGAAAGCTAACCTAAGTTTTCTCAAATTATTTTATTGTGGCTCACAAAAAGTTTGTTTAACCTGTCACGTGAAACATGAATGATTTTATTCAATATGAAATGGGTTATGCGTTTCCAATAGACAATTTCTCTTGATTTGAAGTGACCGTGGATTGGTCCGTGCGATGACGAAAACTAACCTAACTTTTCTCAAATTATTTTATTGTGGCTTACAAATAGTTCGTTTTAACCTATTACGTGAAACATGAATGATATTCATCCAAAATATGAAATGGGTTATGCGTTTTCAATAGACAATTTTCCTTAATTTTGAAGTGATCGTGAATTGGTCAGCGCGATGACGAAGACTAACCTAACTTTTCTCAAATTATTTTACTGTGGCTTACAAAAAGTTCGTTTAACCTATTACGTGAAACATGAATGATATTCATCCAAAATAAAATGGGTTATGCGTTTTCAATAGACATTTTTTCTTGATTTTGTATAAAAAGGTTAATTTAAATAGATCGGATCTTTGACTTGTGCTCCTGCTTAATATTTATACTTTAATTGTTAATTCTGTTTGTATAAATGCCATCATTTTCATTAGTTGTTGATTGATAATTGTTACTTGATAATTGTTGATTGGAGCTGCATAAATCCACTAAACTTGGTACATGTCCTTTTTTAACAATTGATTAACATGTACCCACAATTTCGAGGTTAAAACTTTGAAATGGCAGGCTATAATAGCCCGACGTGTTCGCCCCTTTCGAAGGTATAAGACCTATTGTAATTTTTAGGTTATAACTTTGAAGTGGTGAGTCATGGGCCTGCGACGTGAGTGCCACTTTCCTGTGGTGGAAAAATTAATAATTCAGTTCCACTGGGCACTTTATGATGGGAGGAGCTTTAGAGTGGTATATTTACACTTTCTGCCACTTTAATATTATATTCTCCAGAAGCCGCCATATTTACAGGAATATGCTGAGTCGCCATTATTAGAGAAATGATCGAAATACACAATAAAGATGTATTTGTCATCAGCACTGCATCAAACGTAGTAATTTGTTACGTACATATTTGTTTCAACTAACCAAGATTGATAAAACAATGTTTGAGGGATTTAAGTACATAATTTCAGAGGCGAGTTATTTCCAAAATTATAATGTTTCCCTTAAATAAAGTGTATTCAGATGGCGTGTGCTCACAATCCATATTTCACAAAAAACTTTGAATCGTTTCAATTTTATCCCGATCAGAAGTATCCAAATTCAATATACTTACTTACGCGTTTGTATGTTTATATGATTTTTAAAGTTGATCGAGTGTTAGAAATGAATCGGGCAAAATGGAAGAGTGAGGAACATTTATCACAAAAATATGTTGCCGAACAGAGATCGAGCTACATATTATTTACACAAACGCAGTCAGTTATTTAACGTGTCTAGTGTCGGCCACTACATATCCACGTTTTTGCCAGGTGGCCACAACGTGGTTGGAATGTGGCTCTCTGAGATCCAGGAACGTAGATCGGAACGTAGCAGCCACCAAAAAAGTGTTCCCCATTTTAGTAGCCGCCGCGTGATAGAACCGTGTATATTACGTGGCAGTAGTTGTGGCCAAACACTTCAAAGTTTTCCAGAATCGTGGCCGCTACGTTCCGTCCACTTAAAATGCTACTTGGGAAGTCAGTATAGATAACACAACTTGTCTTCTTATCCAAGACATTACGACAGAAGTGTATAGTACGAAGTCTCTTCGGAACGTCGTAGCTTTTGTCACAAATATCATGCATATAAGAAATCAGTAAGAATGGGCCAAATGGGCATGTATGATTATGTCCAAATCTGATCTGGATGGAGAAACATTCATTATTTCCGGGTGTTTAATATTAGATGTACATTTTTGTGCAATAGAAAAACCGCTTAGTATAATGAATGAACGAAGTGTTTGGTGCGATGTGTTGTCTACATCTGTCAGGCTATTTTTTTCAACTGTTACGAAAACAGGGTCAACAAACTACCATTATGATCGTCCTTGAGAGTGGATGTTGAGAATCCGAAGGTGAAGAGATTCCACTGAGCCAACGTTGGAGGAAATATTGATAAGTAGTTTCTTCCTGGAGTTTTACTGTCTTACTTTCCGATGTTTCTTGCACCTCCAGGAATTAAAATTCTCTACAATCCATATATCTCCCAAAAGTTTAGAATGGGCGAGGACACGAAATTTTCAAAATATTTTTGTTGGACTTTACAGCTTATAACTCTGTTGGTAATTTTCTTTTTGTTTTTTAATTTTCTAAAACTTGAAAAAGAGTATTTAAACGGCAAATTTCAAATGACTTCTTTCTAGCGCCATTGCAAATGTTGTGACGTAATCACCCGATCAACCAATCCCACAGTTGACAGCTCCAATCAATTTTGCAACGTTGCCATATTTTCAAATCTTAGGCCGCGCCTCCATAATAAGAATAAATGATTGGGTTTCTCTTCATTAGAAATCGTTCTGATGGACCACAATGATTCATAATATCAAAAATAACAAGGCACTGTAAAATCGACAATATATTGTTTTATGACAGATCGAATGTTTTTACACCCTTCAAATCCGCCATCGTCGCTTGACATTGCGAATAGTGTTCTAGTTCTGACATTTATAGTTCAAGACACTTGGCAACATTGCCGTTTAATGTCACAATCAACCTGATTACGACTTTTGGCTACTCGGTCGTTTACGTCACAATATTAGTAGCTTCAAAATTTGCTAATTTTCAAAAACGAATGGGAACTGCTGTAATTGAAATTTTATTAAAAAAATGTTTCTGGGTACATTTTATATATGTGTTATGTATTTTAAAGCATATTTAAAGCGATGATAATTTTCTCGTGTCCTCGCCTATTATCGAACAACCCAAATTGTATTTCGAATCAAGATCATATTAATTATCAGAACATTACTCGACATTCGAACTGAAGTTTTCGATATGTTAATTCCGGTAATGTTATTCACATTACCGGAATTAACATATCGAAAACGCCAAACAGCGATATCTCTGAGTTTCTCTCTTATTTTCAGCTCGAAAATTGGCCCCGGGATAAATACTTGCTCGTTTTTTACGACTTTGCAGTTCAGTCGCCTTTCGTAGATAAACGTTCTGACATGCAACTATATCATTAAAATGTGCAGGATTGTTATTTTGAATTTCTTATAAAATGCAAAAACGTCGAGCAGATAAGCCGTAGTTGTGTTTACGGCATTATTCTCGTTCAACCACCGTGAACATATTATTTATTTTACAATTCATATTTATTACCATAATTATTATCTATTATGCATTTATTAATTAAATCTGCATTGCAATCATTACAAATGAGATCCGAACATTTTTCATTTCCGCCGGAGCCACTTAGCGGAGAGCAATTCGGATCGGTATTTCTCTTTGGAATACCGCGATCGTTCAGGATATCTACAGGATGGGAAACAATGACAACTAAAAATTACGTGAACTGATTGATTTCTAGTTGTGAATTAGCACTAATTATAACATCGCATAAGCTGAAAAATCTATTGTTAAATCTATAAAATTGTATAAAACCATCAGTTCATTATACGAGGGTAGTTTGGAAAGTTTCCGACCTGAACATGAAGATGGCAGCACTCGTCAACAATAGCCAGGGAATGTGTTCGTGCATCACCAAAATTGCAGCCATTTTGGACGCGCAGTTGTTGTTTGACAATCGTTTGAGAGAGTCAAGTTTTTTTGTGAAAATGGAAAAAATCGAGTATAGAACTATTAAATATTTATTTTTGAAAGGCAATACGCCTAGGCAAATCAAAGATGAGTGGGACACTGTGTACGGGGCCTCTGCACCATCAGTTACCACCGTGAAATTTTGGGCAGCTGAATTTAAACGTGGACGTACCAACTTGGAAAACGATGAACGTTCGGGACGTCCAAAAACTGTAACTACTGACGATAATATCGCTCAAGTCCACCAAATGGTGCTAGACGACCGTCGAATTAAAGTGAGAGAGATAGCAAAGGCTATGAATATGTCCAATGAACGTGCTTGTCACATATTGTATGAAGAATTTGGCATGAGAAAGCTGTCCGCGGGGCGTTTGCTCATGTTGGACCAAAAACGTGTTCGAATGAACATTTCAAACGCTCTGTTTTCGCAGTTCAAGCGCAATAAATCAGAGTTTTGGCACCGATTAATTACTGTATATGAAACTTGGATACACCATTATACCCCAGAAACAAAAATACAGTCAAAACTAACTGCAAAGGGGGATGGAATCGGCTTAAAAAAAACGAAAAATGTTTTTATCGGCTGGGAAAGTGATGGCGACTGTTTTTTGGGACTGTCATTTATCTTACTCGATTATTTTCAAAAAGGAAAAACCATTAGAGGAGCATACTACTCATCATTACGTGACAAGCTGACGGTTGAAATTGCAGAAAAGGGCCACATTTGCAGAACAAAAATGTTTCACCAAGACACATCAGCGGTTGCCATGGCGGAAATCCACGAATCAACGAATCACCCTCATTTCTCGCCAGATCTAGCCCCAAGCGACTTTTTTCTGTTCCCTAAGCTAAAAAGTTGCGCTCGGAGGACAGATATTTTCGTCAAATGAGGAGGCAATCACCTTCGTAAACAATTTGCAGAGAAAGATGCCGAGTACTACTTGGATGGGTTGAAGAGATGGGAGTATCGCTGGGAGAAGTGTGTAGACTTTGTAGAAAAAAAAAGTCTTGTATCTTTGTTGGGTGGGAATTTTTTGAGTCCATCCTCGTATATTTTTCCATGCATATGTACCAGTAAATATGTTTTCTATATTTTTCATTATATATGTCTCAAGAATATTCGCTTATCCTTTGTTGTCCTACATATTTTATACATTACTGATTTATTAGTTGGTTAGTTATATTTTCAATTATTTTCTTGTTGATTGGTCAAATAACTTCTATTAAAAGAAAAATCTCGAATTTCCCGACCTACAAGCTTCTATGAAAACTGAGTCACCGTTAGCAAATCTATTTAAAATAAGGGCACAGTTTAGTAGAAATCAAATCTCCCTAATATCTTTTTAATATTTCTAAGTAATCTGAACCAAATTAAAAAAAAAGAAGTATAGCAAAACTGGTTTCTTTTTGGTTCGATTTAACTATATAATTTCATATCAAAAAGGTGAAAATTAAGATCCAAAACACTTCTGAAAATAAAAAGTTCGCTCAGATATTGAACAAAAGCACACAAGCATAAAGAAGAGAGTATTTCAATATCAATATTAACTTGTAATGTAAAACTTCAATGACATTCTAACCTGACTGATTTTCTGTTTGTCAATAACTTTCCGAATGAAAGTGTTGGAGTTCGTGATGCTCTATGAAACGACCTATAGTTTGTTGACCAGTTAGGAAATAAATGAATGATGAATATAAGGGTTTGCAGCAATGAAAAAGAAAACACTTTAGTTCATCCAAGATTTCGGAAATCCATCATCAAGGAAACTATAATAGAAAAAATAACACAGTGAAATAATTCATGAGTTGTGTAAACAAATGTGTGAAAGTTACCATAGTAGTGAAAACACACGTTGAAATTCATAAGTTAACATTAATAAATTAAAATATAAATACACTTGTCAGCTTTGAAATATTCTCACAATTATGTGATAATAATTTGCCCATGTCTATATGTCACTGAGTTTAGTAGTACCAACTGCTAATTCTGGATCTGAGTTAAATCGAATTTGTGATATTGTAGTTGAATTGAAATTGTCACTGAATGCTGAATTTCTTTCTAATTACAGTAAGTAGTCACTCAAATGAGTAATGTTGGTTTTTTATTTATGCAATTATTTTCTTGATAAATCAAAGTCCTTTCTAAAAAGGATCTTTTAGAAGCGTGGGACTTCATCGCTAACACCTTCACTTCCTCATAGTTCATCTGGTGATCATATTCATCGAGATGTTTTACTAAAGCGCATCTTTCTGGGTGTGGTCTGCAATCACTTTCGTGTTGGAAGGTTATTCTACATAATAAAAGCTCTTAAGGTTTGTCCAATGTATTGGTTGGTTGACTTAAATTAATCAATTACATCAATTTATTCATCGTTCATTCGTCCGACACAAGATTTTTTTTGTGTTATCAGTTACTCCAAAATATAATATTAATTTTGTTATTTTAGGTTTATTTAAATGTTTTTTTTTCAACGAATTTATTTCGAACTGACTTGATGGCTTGATTATTCAAGCTTTTTGAAATAAAAAGCTGAAATCAAGTCCCCAGCGACTTTTTTTTGTTCCCTTCGCTAAAAGTAGCAGTCGGAGGACAGAGATTTTCGTCAAACGAGGAGGCCATCAACTTCGTAAACAATTTGCAGAGAAAGATGCCGAGTACTACTTGGACGGGTTAAAGAGATGGGAGCATCGGGAGAAGTGTGTAGACTTCCAAGGAGACTATGTTGAAAAATACAAATACATTTGAAGAAAAAATGTCTTGTATCAAGTGTATAAGACCATTAGTTCATTATATGTCATGATGAGAATTAATATCACATTTCTGTATAACCGTTCACGGAAATAACTCGCAAAACAAATATCTCAACTCCAACACAGCGTTAAAAGAGGCATAATCAAATGTATCCATAACAGAACAAAAATTGTTTGAAAATCAACCCATGTCACGGACTGGAAATTGAACTGATTGGTAGTGGTTATGGTGTCAAACAATATTTTGACAGATACCAACTATAAAAATCAGAAAACACCGAATTATTATATAGGTAAATCTACAAGACCATTCGAAGTGCGCAAAAACGAAAATCAGAGTAACTTAAGAAACCGACAGATTATACAGGAGCGAACATTCAGAGAATTCAGTTACATCATGTGGCGATGATTGCATATCAACAATTCTGTAATTAACTATACGTGGATACCCAAGAAATGAGAGCCGATATGTTCATAAAAAAAATGATAAGTCAAAAACTCGTGAAATCAGAGGAACTACTATTTTCGCAAGTTTTGAAAACGGGCCAAAATGTCATTATATTGCAGAGAAGACAGAGAGAAGTATCTATCAAAATTATATTTATTTTTTTGCCAAAAAAATTCAGTCAACTTACATACATCCAATTCAATCTGTTGGAAAATTAAAATACTCTCATTACCAATGAGATTTCTCCTTTTTCCAGTCCTTGCAAACCTACACATAGAAGAATTAGAGGCTGAGGCCATAGAGTCATTTGACCACAAGTCCACTTGTTGGTGTTGACGTTATATTTGTTATGTGGCTCCATGGCTCCGAAACCCTTCATGTGTTTCTAGATCAAAGTCACGTAAAAGGTAATGATATATCTGCTTTCTCCAGTCCTTGCAAACCTATACATGGGAGAATTCGAAATTAGGGCCACATAGTCATTTGACCACAAGCCCACTTCGTGTTCTATTTATTATATAGTTCCATGGCTCCGAAATCCTCCATGTATTCTTAGATAATATCGTATTCCGGAAACCTACCCACATCAACCGATATATACTCGAACCCTTCCTCGGCACATTCTAAACACCGTGAAGAAACATGCCACAGAATAGATTTCTAACACACCAAAACCACTGAGGAAGCACTGCGAACAGACTACCCAATGCTTGGAAACATCTACTCTCCCGTCTTCCCACCAAACCAGTCTCATAGCGGAACTCCATCGATAAATACTGCACAACCCAGAATAAATACTGCACAACCACCCTCGGATCCTCAGTTTTCTGGGGAGTAGGCAGATTGAGACCCAGGAGTCGTCACAAAATCCTAAACCCTACCTAAGTGACTACACCTGAGAAAGATGACAAATTACTCTTTACTATAAAGATGACTTTATGGTTATAGTAGGTAAGGGATGATTTATATAAACGCGTAGGTAGTGTTTGAGTATTACTCACCAAAACACACCTTGAAGGTATAATACTGATTATAAATCAACTGAGGAAATGATTCAGCGTGAATAGATTTTAATCAATCACAACAAATTTGTATCGGAGAGATTGATCTGTATGGTTTCCAGTGGTTCATCCAATCGCAATTAGTATTTGCATGTTTGAAAAGGAAATGTGGGTCGAAAGCAAAATGCTGAATTTATTAACCTAACCTTGCCATAAAGATAAAACCAAGTACTATATCTGCTAAAGCCGCTGTTACATAACACCAAAGCGTTGGCTGTCATGTTTTACTCGGGAATAATGTTTATATTATCTAATTAGGCGAGACGCACATCCACAAATATTAATTCAATATTCTCATTTCGATTTATATGAAATTTTTATATGATACCATTATTCATAACATTGATCATAGTAAATGACCCATGCCACAAATATTACTACTGTAAGTATATCATTTCCCAAAATCATGACAACATTTGATGCAAATTTATCACGAACCAGACATTTCATTCTTGCGTCTTTTTTTTCAGAATAACACAAAAAGTAGGGAATTGATCTCCAGTTGTCATCGCGCCGAAGAAAATAGCGTTGAATATATCTATCATGACAATACAAATATTCGTTAAGAGCAACATCTAGAAAAAAGGCAAGAACTAATGAGTTCTATATAGATACTATAAAAGGTTATGTTTTGAAATTGTTATGTCATACAACTTTGGAGAGGCTAATATTGAATCAATTTTTTTCGAATTGGGTAACTGCCGACAAATAAATCTTGGGCAGTTCTTTGACACTGATGTTTTGATATTTTCTATTGTCATATTCTGCATGTCTTGCTTGCTTCTTCACGCATGTTTTCAATGAGAGCATTAATTTCAAGCTTTGTGAATTGCCAGCTTCCACTAGGTTCAAAACTCAACAGAATCAGTTTTGAAACAAAAGGAGTCATTGAAAACTATCCTTTATTAATTACTGTTGGAAGGCGGGTCCAGTTTATACAATTATACAAGGAAATCATTCTCAAGAGCTGTTTCACTTTTTTTTTGTTGGTAACTAAGTACAATAACAAATAAATAGAGGATCGATCGAAAGAAACCAAAGCTATGAAAAATTGTTAAAATTTTTAAAGGATTATTAGTACCAATAACAAAAATAATTAATTTCCGCGTTAAAATTGAATGGTTACTGAAATAATTCGTTTTTGATTGGGACAAATGTCAGTATCTGTCTATATATCGAGAATAATGAAATCAATTCAGCCACCTCGACTATTTCGATTATTCTATAAAAATAGGATTGTGCTCGTCGCCTAAATGAGTATATTCTCTGACAAGCAAATGTGAGGAAACCAACAACAATATAAAGTCATGACTTTACATCATTCTACCATAATTGGCAACTGCAAGAACAAGCAGTTATCTATGCAATTCTTGCAACACCGAAAGAATGAAAATTGTGCGTTTAGCCTTCTAAAAGTGCTGTTCGCGTTTCCGTAGCCAAAGGCGGATCATACTGGGGTGGCCGAGGAATAGAAAACTGATCCACGCGATTATGATACTGAAAGAATCATTTCAAATTTAAAACTTGTATACCTAGAAATGCCACCAACCTTCCAATGATGAGTACTAAAACTATCAGAAAATACAACGAAAACAATGATTCTTTATTCTTCCAATAGATAGAATATATTCATTGAGACACGAAGAAATCGCGGAAAATTATTTTGTGTGTACGGTTCTCCAATACCCAATAATTGGATATTTTCCATCGATACTTGAAGCAAGAAACAATCATAATCTTAAAAATGCAACAAATATATGTTTTTTAATTAACATATTTTGTCTAATAGGAAACCTTATTGGACTCCAGAGTTGATAAATAATATTGAGAATTTGGGATTTTTCAGTTTTGCTGTTGAGTTGAAACCAGCAAATATTCCACCGAAATCTTATCAGTTCTTCTGTTCTACGCAGAAGGAATTTTAAATAGTATTCGACAAAAAAAAATCTTACCAAACAAGCCCTCATGAGTCGTAGTACTTTTTTCACTGATTGCATACCTGAAAAAGAAAATAATTATTAATAATTTCGCAGTAAATATCAGTTTGAAAAAAGTATGGATTCTCATTAAGCACCACATTTTGTTTTTTCGAGAGCAACACTGAGTTGACTTTCCAAGTTAACTCAATTTTTAACTTGGTAACCAGTTTGGTTATACCTCTTTCTTTTGATTTGAGTCAGATTGTATAGAAATATTAGGAAGCTTTTACGGAGATTTGAATCCTCCAACTTCTGATGGTAAGTTTTAAGGTTTATACAAAAAAAAACTGTTTGTGTTTTAATAATAATAATAATAGGTCTTTATTTCCCATACGAGTTAGTCAAGATTTATCAACAGAGCTTTGGAACCATTGCCTAGGAGGTGTTCCGGTAAACCCTCAGAAATTAAGAAGAACACCAACTCTAACTAGGTTCCACATTTTCTGAACATAAGGATATCCTTTCGTAGGAACAGAATCATAAAAACATATCACAGACAGTTTATGACAGTATTGGTAAACAAGGAAGAAAACAAACTTAAAATAGAACCACTTTATGGGAAAACGCCGAGGATCAGATGGTTTCATGTAACACCATGTTTTACAGAATGTACCAAAATCGTATCTTAAATATATGTAATATAGGTTATATATTACATCAGAGATGAGTTATTATAGTAAAGAGAGAGAAAGAATATATAAAAAAAACACAATAGAAAAATATATATAAAGATAAAATGATAGTTTAAAAAACTAAAAAACACGCTTATGAAGCAATAAAGACTAAAATATTGAAAATAATAAGAATAAAGTCATGGCACCGGTGGCTGGTCAGGTTGACGAGAGTCTTATCGATATCTGAGCCAAGCAACATCGGGCGTTTAGTTGGATGTGACCACTGAAGGAAGGTGCTTAAAATGTCTAATAACGAGTGCAGTAGCGTCGAGCTGCAGGCGTCTTATCAATGAGCACGAGATAAGACGTTATATATGCCGTCCTTCGGAGGGACGTTAAGATGGCGGTCCCGAGTTCATAGATGTTGAGCTCGTTAAAGAACCCTACCTCTGAAACAACAGAAGATTCGGCAAAATTTCCGATTGGGGAGAGTGTCCTCACCGGCGTCGGTGTTTAGCCCTGGTAGCAGAAATAGGCCGACGTTAAATAAAGCAATAAAAAAAAGAATAAAGTTGTTGACCTAAAAAATTTATCTAATGTAAAAAAAGCGTGAGGTGCTTGATATCAGTTATCTTGATATAATTATGAAAAGTAAGTAAAAGAGCATCTCAAGCTTTTTTTAAATAAGAGAAATTTTTAGGTCAACGACTTTATTCTTATTATTTTCAACATTTTAGCCTTTATTGCTTTATAAGCGTGTTTTTTAGTTTTTAAAACTATCATTTCATTTTTAACTTTTTAATCAATATTGCTACAAAAGACTAAAAAAGACTCCGGAGAAAAACTGTTCTTCGATTGATTCCTGCACATGAGATGAAAACTATAACTCAATTTTGGCTAATGTGCTTTTGCCATATTTTGAATTGTAAATTATGCTCTGAAAAAACCAGTGCCTTAGCACTACATACTGTTTAACGATTTTTTATAAAAGATCTTAATAATTCCAAGATATTTCCAGCACAGCGACATTTCAAAGCTTTACTATAATATAAAGGTTGAGTGATGCTTTCCAAAAGTCAGTTGGTACTTATTTTTCCGAAGTTGGAGTATTTACCTGTGTAAAGGGGATTAAACTGCTTAATACCTACATATATGTTGCATAAGAAACCGCGTTGATGCAGTTTCTTATCCAGTTATGGCATATAATGGATGCCAGTAGTTTTCCGCAATGAGAATAAGAGTGATATTGACATGTTTTATGTAGAAGAACTCTATTCGTGCTTCCTCCCACATGGTAGGAAAAGTACTTCAGGAATCAAGAGGGAATATATGGCTACGGTTGTCCATTCGCTAGTTTATCTGTGATATTGTTGGGAATATTTCTGAATATTCTCGTGCTAAGATAAGTATGTATCCTCTCTGACCAATAATTTTTGATGAATATTAACATTGTTTTTTTGCCCTGGTATTATATTTGTGGACAATATTTCTTAAACAACTTTTGTTTTTGAATTGATCTATTGCTACACGTAGAAAGTAGATTTGTCTGAGGTCTAGTATTTTACTTTCCGAATAAAGCAAGGTCGTTGGATACGTTTGACATTTATTGAAGCAAATCTTTAGGCATTTTTTCTGTAAAATATCTAGAAAAGTTAAGTTACTGCTGGAAACCCTCCCCAACCCATAAGACAATCTAGGCTCGTTTAATGCGTGGTACAGGATTTTCATTTGGTGAGTATTCAATATATTTTTAAAGCATAGAAATTTAGAAATAATACTCCTCAAAGTCCCTACGGTTCTTTTAAGAGAACATCCCATTGGATGTGCTTGTCAATGTAGACACCCAAATACTTAACAAATTCTGAAGACTTCAACTTAATAATATCATCGGCGTTTTTTATTTCTATTTGATTGAAATCGGGGAGGTGAGATGAGTAACAAGCGAAAGGTAGAAAGGATGTTTTTTCAAAGTTCATTGTTATTTTTTTTTCCATTAAAACAATATATAATATTTATTACTCATATCGCTTTCGACTTTCTTTTTCATGTTTTTCCAGGATGTGTCTTCGTAGAATATTGCCGTGTCATCTGCAAAACTAATATTTAATATTCATGTGAATAATAAAAAATACCGGCCCCAATACTGTCCCTTGCGGCACCCCATATTGTATAGTTCTTTCGTCACTCTGTGATTTTCGATTATAAACGTTGCTTTCTGTTACCCAGATAGTTTTAATATAAGTAACAATTAATTATAGTGGTTCAATGTGACAATAACATCAAGATTTAATGAATATTGGTCGAATCCTATCAGGTCTAGCCCCTTGTTGAGGATTTTTTTTTTTTCGATGTGAAATAGGGTTATTATTAGAAAGCAGCATTAAAAAAACATTATCAAAGGCTGTATCATCTTTGAAATGCATTTGCACAGAAATGGATGTATTAGCGAGATAAGACCAAATATATTTTGAATTAGGCTTGATATTTTCTTCAATTTTTTTATATAATTTTCATAATCTGTCTGGATTTTGGATTTAACAATTTTGCACATATTTGATAATTTCTCATAAAAGTTAATGTTTTTGAATGTACACTTTTTCTTGGATTTCTCTTTCTGCTCAACTGTATAGATTGTATCCCTAATAAAACATATGGGAAATTCTTCTTTTTTCACTGTTTTAATTGGTACGTGAGTAATGAACCTTCTTAGTCTTAATTATGATTGAGCTCCCAAACAAATGTGAGTAACTAATTTTGAGTCGGCGCCAAACAAACTAGCAATTGAATTAGGTAAAATGTAATATGATGGCAGCGGGATGCACAGCGGAGTTTTTATTACTAATGATCTTCGTTAATTGTGTGTTTGGCGCCGACTTAAAATTAGTAACTGACATCAGTTTAGGAACTCAATTATCATTAAGACTAACAAGGCTTATTTTATTTTTTGCCCTTCAGTTGATTTTTTCGTCGGTTTAATTTTTTGTTAAAAAGTTTTTATTTTTAACTTTTTTGTGACTAAAATCAACTAATAACTATCTACTCAATTGACTCCAGGTATCCATTATGTTATAGTGTCATCAGAACTACCTATATGTGTGCTAAGTTCCAACAGAATCGGTTCACAGATGAATTGTTAATAATTTTTCTACCCCCAGGGGTGGATTATTCCTTTCCAAATCCGAAAATGACCAACTCTGAAGTATACCCTATCCATTAAAAAAATTATCATGTAAATCGGATAACCCAGTACAAAGTTATGAGTGGTTAACGGGTAAAAGTTCAGTGGATGAACGATAAAAATCCCCTATTTTTCTACCTTTAAGGGTGACATTTTTTTTCAAATTCAAATGGGACCAATTTTCAATAAAATCGAACTGCTCTATGAAAAGTTATGCGTGTTCATACGTAAAAAAAAATATTCGCGTCGACTAGAGAACCTCCTCTTTTTTTATTTCGTCGGTTAAAAATTGTTTTGAAAGTCGTGACGTAATCAATAGGTAGAATTTTTATGAAATCTACCTAAACACCGACGGGGTATCTGCCTAAATAAAACATCCATTCAGATTTCGAACTGTGTAGGCCATACATGCATTTTGGGTAATCGAAAATGAGTGCCTGAATTTTATTACGCTCCGTTTTAAACTCCGACCAGTAGCCCGTTTATATTCCGTCAAAGTCGCCGGAATCGACCTGTCTCTTCAACCATTAAATGGGCATTAAAACCCACCCTCGCTCAGCTCAGATGCCCCAAGCGTTCGAACCACCCATGATCCTCTGATTCATTGTGAGAATATCGATTCATGTAGTACGTGATGCTGGGATGCCCCCTACCAGGCATCCATTTCACTATTTTATCATATGCGTATTTCCAAACAATGGCAGATGGTCCACTTATCGCCCTATTGCCCTAATATTTAGAATAATGAGATTCGTCAGAACGCAGATAGAGGTTTCCTGAAACTCATCACCAATAAACGCTTCAATTCGTTTCAGAGCATGGAATTCAATGAATAAAAACACCGTTAATGGATGTGATAACATAAGTATCGAATTACGCCTTTACAAAGTTCAGATTATTGAACCTAAGGATTTGTCGTAATATTCCATCTAATTTATGTTTTTATATGTAGATGTAATAATATATTAGTGTCACTACGGTTCAAAGATACGGTTTTCTTATCTAATTGTCGAGGTTTTGTGTCCCAGTTTTAATTATACGTAGTAATATTTATTAATTACATGGAATTATTGTTTTTCGAAATTGAATATCATCAATGCCTGTCAAATAGTGGGATCATGCCCTTATTATTTCCTATAATATTGATTGATAGCTGACCCGATAGACGTTGTCCTGCCCAAATTTCTATATTCCCTAAAAAAAATTCCTGAAAACTCTCGTCTGCGTAGAATTTCCTTTTTTCCCATGTTTTTCTTTGTGATGTTCCATCTAGATTTTTAGGCTTTTGACTCTGCCCGCTTCCCGTTATTTCGTTCTCCCGTTTTTTCGTCATCCCGTTTCCCCGTTATCACTTTATCCCGTGTTTCCGTTTTATTATACAGGGTGTTAATTAAGTACGTTGACAAACTCCGGGAGGTGATTCTTTGAAAGATTTCAGGACGAAAAGTTCATATAAATATATGTCCCAAACGGCTTGGTTTTCGAGGTACAAGGTGATCAAAATACATTTTTTTCAGGAGTTTTTGGAGTTTACTTTTGCCATAATAATAAACTTTGTGCAATACATATTCACCCTGAGTTCTGACGAAAAATGTTTGGGTGCTCCATAACATTACATTTTCTCTACACGAGCAGAAAAATTCCATATGCGATAATGAAAAATTGCTTGCATTAATTTTTTCATGATAGCTTCTAAACCGTACAAGTAAATGAGATGTTAAATGAAACAACATTAGATATTCCTTTCTCATAATCAGTGACGGCGAAAACAAAATCTGAAGGCTTGAACAAGGCTTGACTCTGAAAAAAGGAGGACCCTGTGAATTATTTGAGAAATTAATTATTTTGTATCGTGCGCACTGTTGAATGGATTGTACTTGCCTAATTTGAATTGATTTTTGTCGAAAATATCGAAGTTCCAAAAAATCTTCAAAAAAATGTATTTTGATCACCCTGTACCTCGAAAACCAAGCCGTTTGGGACATATGTTGATATGAAGTTTTCGTCCTGAAATCTTCCAAAGAATCACATCCCGTAGTTTGTCAACGTACTTAATTAACACCCTGTATATGTATATACAGGGTGTCCCGTACAGACCACGTCAAAATTAATGGAGAATGTAGATCAAAGGATACCCTACCTAATATGAAAAAATCCGCATTATAAAAGTGTTACCGTTTTCGAGATATTCTTTTTATAAAAATATTGAATTTCTGCCCCTCTTAGTGCGTCTGTGCTGTTGGTACATTTTCATACTTTTCTAATAAATTTTCTCAGTAAAATATTGTTGAATGATTATTCTAACTTCTACACTTAAAAATACTCCGAATATTTTAGAGGGGTGCTGTGAGAAATGTTTTTCATAGAAGTTTGCGGAGTAGATTTTTTTTGCATGAAGTTTAGCCCATGAATTGACTATTTTATGGTGATTTCAAAATGGTAACAAGTGATTTTTATCTTACAAAAAATTGGTATTTTTATCAAAAAAGGAACCTTTATGTCAAAATCTAGTTGATAATTTTTTTTGTAATCTTTGATTTTGCATTACCTAGTAAAAAAACAATATTTTATGAAAGAACATGTTCGTTGCACAATTAATTAATTAACATTATTCATTACTTGCCTCCGATCATTGTAGGGTCATTTTTCAAAGAACAATTGAAGTACTCGCTATTTCGCTCATCATCTACCTCGCTTAGCCAGAGAACTGATTGACTAGAAAATAAACATAAACATTCGCAACTCTGCGTATGCGCAGAGCTGCCAACGGTGTATTTGGGAATACTTTCTAAAAATGCTATTCTTGACAACCCTTCCCAAAATCCTGCGAACGTCATCAATCGCATGTTCGAATATATTTGACAACAGCGCAATTTCATGTTATTTTGTGTTACAAACGTCAGTCTATGGTCAGTAAATAGTCACTCCAGAAGACAAAAAACCGACAAGCTCCGAAAACCTATGGAATAAAAACTTTTTGGATGAAAGAAGATACAAATCCATACTATAACTTACTCTGCTTGTTATACTCAAGTCTGTAAGCCTCCTCCGAGGAGCCGCCATAAGGGAGTTAGGTAGTATCAATTAAGAATGCATAATTCTTTTGTGAGGCTGAATATCTGTGAAAACTGATGTTTAGTCAAAGCTTCATAATATTTTCGAGACGATTACGATCATTCATTTGTTCATCTACAATTTCTAAATTTTTCAAATTGGCTATATACTGCAGATCATCTATGCCAAAATTTCTCAAATATATTGTAGATCAACTAGTATAACTTTTCTTCAAATACGGATTTTAATAATACTTTATTATCACATTCACAACACAACACAAAATATTTTCCTCAAGATTCACATTTACTCTGACAATGACAGTGGCATTTGCGATCAACAAACTCCTCTCGTTGAGAAACAAGAATACCAAAAGCAAATATCATTCGCAAAATCATGAGTTGCGCACGACCTTGAAATATGCGAAAGGTCAAGAATAGCGTCCCTGAGCTTTGTTTTGCCTACCGAATTAGATTTGGTTTGAGTGAAGTAATAACGGAACTTTTGGTGCTCTATTGGACTCTGATCTGTTTATCGTTTTGGACGTTGTTTTGCTAAAAATGGCGGAAATAAACGTTCCGTATAAGTCGCGAGAATATGCTGACATGCACTTAATTTATATATATATATATTATATATATATATATATATATATATATATATATATATATATATATATATATATATATATATATATATTATTATAATTTCATATATTTCCTGAAAATTTTTCCACAACTAAAGAATTACCCATATCCATCGCTCGAATCGTGTTATGGTCTTCAAAACTCCCATAGAAAAAAGCACTTTCAATTCTTCCCGAACCCAACAACTTTTCTAAAAATCCTTTTCCTAAAAACCTTATTCAGACTATTACAAACAACAAAAAATGTTTTGTGTTTGATTTGAGTGTTAAAATAAAATAAAAAAAGATTTTCGTGTGGGCACACGGGATTGAACCCGGGCCCTTGGAGTTACACGCTTAGCCGATATTCCTTTTGTTGTACAAATTTCTTGAATTTTCCAATTTCCGGGCAACTTTCCTAATTTGTTTTCTGTCTCAACTATCCTGGAGCTATTGCGAACATTTAAAAAAAAAATGCCAATTCGGCCTAGCCGTTCTCACGTTTTGAGCTTACAAAAAATTTAAATTGATTTTTATTATACAGTGCGGCTTTTTATAGCCCCCCTCCCTGTTAGCTTTTGAACGGTTTCGACGTAGAACAATGGGACGAAAACCATTTTGAATGATATCACCGATACCACTTTTTGAAATGAAAGACATTGTGATTGCTCGATAGATGGCGCGATAGAGGGGCACATCAACTTAAAAGATAATTCAATTCTCTTTTCAACCATCTAGTATTTTTTTGATTTTGTACATACGTTTTTTCACAATGTGCATTTGAAATGTCCAGAATAACAAAATTTTAAATGCTTATTGTGAAAAAAAGAACTGACGAAATATAAAAAATAGATAGTTGAAAAGAGAATTGAATTATTATCCCCCTATTGATCCCCTATGCTATTTGAAATTTTTAAGTTGATGTGCCCCTCCGCACCATCTATCGAGCAATCACAATGTCTTTAATTTCAAAAAGTAGTATCGGTGATACCATTCAAAATAGTTTTGGTCCAGTTGTTCTATGTCGAACCGTTCAAAAGTTAACAGGGAGAGAAGACTAAAAAAATCCACACTCGCATTGTGATTCCGTAGAACAACCATAGTCGAAAGAAAAATTGAATTACCTTTTCAACGATGTACAACTGGACCTCTATGCCTTTCGAAATTTTCAAGTTGATGTGCCCCCAGCGCCCTCTGTCGAGTAATTGTAATGTATCTTCTCTCAGAGAGAAGGGCCGGTAATACCATTCAATATATTTCATGTCTCATTGTTTCACATCAAACAGTTCAAAAGTAATCGAGGTAAGGGTACCTTCAGATCCGCACTTAAACTTGACATTTCAAATGCATATTGTGAAAAAACGTTCGAACGAAATTTTACAAAAATAAGATGGTTGAAAAGATAATTGAATTATATGTTCAACGATGTACCACTTGATCCCCCATAACATTTGAAATTTTTAAGTTGATGTACCCCCACGCCATCTATCGTGCAATCACAATGTCTTTAATTTCAAAAAGAAGTATCGGTGATATCATTCAAAACTGTTTTTGTCACATCTTTCTATGTCAAACCGTTCAAAAGTTATCAGAGGCGGGGGGGACTATAAAAAGCCGCACTGTATAGATTAAGTCTTTGAACTGTAATGTAACTATTTCACAACATTGAACCATACAAATAAAATGAAATAATGTAAAATGTAAAAATATCAAGAAGATCTAAAAAGATAGTATACGACTACTTTTACTACTCGATAAACTGGTTTTATTAATATGATTTGGACGATAAAAATGCCATTGTTTTTTCAGGAAATAGTTTTGGGTCATACTGTTTCCAACCTCGGTACGGTATCGTAAAATTACGTAGGTACATTTATTAATTTCTCAATGTTGCAATCAATTTCGAAGGCCATTCATAAAATGCAAGCAAATAATTCAATAACGAATATTCAGTCATCAGAATTTTGTTTAGTCTGTTCTAGCGAATGATTGCAAATCATTCGACGAAAGGTCAGTTGACGTACTATGTAGTATGCGTAATTTGTGCTGGTATGCTAACACATTTAGGGTAATCAATTCTCCAAAGTTGTGGTAGGTAGGCTATATTCATAAAATGTGGTTGATGTTATATTTCAATAAAATCAATTTCCTCATAATAATCCTATAGGACAATCAATAGAGATTTTCTGCTCTATTGATTCTGTGACAAAAATACTAACAGGAAAGACTGTCCGTAGTTATAACCTGTTATATTTCCTACTCCCAACTGCCATTGCTTAATTTGTTATAAACATTTGAAAGCATTTTTTATTTTTTTTTTATCGTTTTTGAGTTGTTACTTGAAAACAAATGAAGCAATGTCGATACTCTCACTGGACGAGTTGTAGAGAATTAAAATGCAAAAAAATGAGCTCTAGCGCGATTCGATCAAATTATTAGTTAAAAAAACCGGAAAAAAATCAGCGTTTTTTTTTATTCATAACTGCGCCACTTTTTAAGTTGTAGTGCAGGCATTCCACGATATAGTAGTGATTAATATGGACTTTATGTGTGAGAAACTCAGGCGCTGTCGGATCATTAGTTTTGGCATAATTGCAATCTGAATTTTTCAATCCACTTTATTGCAGCAGACCTGGATGCGTCATAGGAGGTCCGATTCCAAAAACGTGTATTCTCATTTTGCGTTAAATGCTGCAAAATAGGTGAAAAATACTTGCAAACATGACCGAAAATGGGCAAGTGCGTGAAAGCGGCTGAGTAGTGGGGGTAGAGCAGTAGACGTCCGTTATGAATCTGCTGCTCTCCCCCACTCCTCAGCCGCTTTCATGCACTCCCCCGTTTTCGGTCATGTTTGCACGTATTTCTCACCTATTTCGCAGTATTTTAACGCAAAATGAGAATAGTCGTTTTGTAGTATGGTCGCACCAGAAATCTAAGAAGGTCGTAAATCAATATTAGCAGACGACCCTCATTATTACCTATTGTTCGAAATATAGATAAGCAATAAAAGTGTGTGTCCCTTAGAAGATTCCCAGGTCCGGATTAAAATATCTCGTGAAATAGTTTGGCATTTTAATAATAGTGGGCTATCCATTATTTTTGGGTTTTGTTGACAGTTTTGTATTTAAATTTATTTGATAATAAAAAATCTCGTAAGGTTGATTTAGAATCCTTGGTAAGGATATGTTTAAATGTGTGTAAATAATAAAATTTACTTGCCTGGCCACCAGACATTCAGTACGAATGGGCTATTAACGAGATTATAGCGATAATGATCTATTTACGGTTACAAAATAAATTACATACCAGATTTGGAAAACAAGACTGTTTTGAGAACTGACCGCTTTCCAATTTCAGAAATAAAAGGGGGAAAGTTAAACAACATTTAGTCATTACCTACCTAATATTCCGTTGTGTCAGTTGGGTCTATTTTAAAGTGTCTATTCGATTCGAAAAATGTGGCGTCCAATGGCTCATCCTGTACAGTACTTCAACTGTTGATCGCAGTACCACTAGTCGAAAAATGTTACACCCTCAAGGGAAACAAATTATATTAAATGTTTATACTTCCCTTCTGGAACGTGGAATGTCCAAGGATCAAGCTGTGCAAGAAAGTGCTTCTTTAACAAAAACACCGTATTCCATAGTGTTTAAAATAGTAAGTAACCCTGTTTTAAAAAGAAAGAAACGAAAAGACTCTGGCGGTTCAAGGAAACTAGATGGCTGTGATGTAGATATAATTCGAAGAACAATATATGCCTTGTATTAAGAGCAAATTGTGCCTACATTATATATTTTTATGCAACGGCTTAAAAAGAATGAAACTGGTATCCAGTGTTGAAAAAGAGACTTTAAGAAAGTCTCTTTTACAAAACCGATTTAAATTAAAAAACTCACTAGTAGCAGAAAAATCCTAATGGAATCTGTGCGCCTTAAGAAATGGAGATTTGAATATTTGTTGGCAATAAACGAATTTAGAGAATCTGGTAGAACAGCAGTGTATTTGGATGAAACTTGGTTCGATACACACGATATTCCAAACAAAAGTTGGGTAGACTCATCTGACTTGTGCCTAACTAATGCGTCGTCTAATAAAGGAAAACGCATTACGATAATTCACGCAGGAACCGAAAATGGTTTTATACCAAATGCGTTGTCTTTATCGGCAAAGAATATTAAGGACTCTTTAGTCGATTATCATGATGATACTACAGCCGAATTATTTGAAAACTGGTTCCAAAATAAACTCATACCAAATATTCCACCCAACAGTATTATCGTCATGGATGCTGCTACCAAAGTCCAAAGTCGAAGACTAGATGAGGCACCATGTTCAAATGACACCAAAGCCACTATACAAGAATATATGTTGAATAATGATATGTACTATGAGGAAAAGTACACAAAGAAACAGTTACTAGAAGTTTTAGGCAGTTATTCGATAACAAAAATATTTTTGGCTGAAAGCTTGGGACATACGGTGCTCAGACTTCCTCCTTATCACTGTACGTTCAGTTCAACCCAATTGAACATATATGGCATCAGCTTAAGTCAGCAGTTCGAGAAATAATACTTCTCCAACCTTAAGTTCAACTGTGGTAGCTCTTATTCAAACAGAAACTGCAAACATTCCTGATGGCAACTGGGCCAAGTGTGTTTCCTATATTAAAAAGGTGGAAAAGTCATATATGGATATAGACAAAATTCCCAAAGAAAAGTTTATTATCAATTTGGATGACGACAGTGAAGTGAAACTGATCTCGTGAGTACTTTTGTTTATGAATACCTTTTATCGAGAAACTGAACTTTTTATATGATGGTACATTTGGGTTCCTGGTAGTATTTTTGTCGAAAAAATCTCTATTGATTGGTCTCCTAGAAGATTGATCAAGATGAATCGAAGACGTTGTGCGAAATACAAGAAGGCAGCAAGAACTGTCGAGGCGAATTGTCAGATAAAAATCACTTCGATCTTATTTCACTATCACCTTCCTAATAGGCTCTTACTCTCTCAACGGGAATATGTAGGGACATGCCTTTACAATTGTTACTATTTTCGATACATTGAATAAAGTTGAAATAAATCAGTACTGTTTGTTAAAACTGTTCGAACATGAGAATCACAGACATTTCTTTAGAGTTATAATTCATTTTCTGGATTTCGTCTCATCATGAAATTAATAATAATATTTTGAAAAAAAAAGCCTAGGTTTAGTATTTTGACTAATTTTCTATTGTTTTGGGCAATCTTTTTTCATTCAAACACAATTGTAGAATGGTATAATTTATTATTGGGTCATGGAAAATACCCAAAATTGTTAGTTCTGAGTCAACCAAGAATTTTGAATTTCTTGATGTAACGAAATATTTTTATCATTAATCATTATCTTCGATGTGAAGAAGAAATTCAAACTTCAAAAAACTAATTTTATTTATAGTTACGAAAACGAATATACCCCGCCACTGCACATTCGCCACGCGCCTGGCTGACCATGGCAAGTTTCCAGATGATTCGAGAAGGGGTATCCCGAACTCTCTGTAGTCCGTAAAATAAAGGCATGGAGTAATAAACCGCTTATCGTATTAAATCCAGGTAGGTAGAGTACGAACTGCTAGGAAAAAACCCATAATCTTTGGATTCTGCATACTGCATACGGACTATAGAGGATTATACCACGTAATTGATGACAAACAACAACCGCCAATACTGTAACGTAAATAAACTTAACTTGGTTTTACTAATTTATTTCACACTTAAATTTACAACTAATTTATATTACTAGCTACGCCACTGTATCGCTCGATGTTATCGACTCGCCGAGACTGACTCTCCCTCTTGAGGGCTGCCTATTTATCTCCGTTACAGAATTCTCGATGTTTCCAATTCTGGCGGTTGGCAACCAGCATGTTCCAGTTGTTTCCAATATCGACCGTTGTTATCCGCGGCGGCGGCGTGACTGGATTGTTCTCGAATATCTCCGGGGATGATATCATCGTTGTCGATGGCAACGAATGAGGCGACAGGTCCGGCCTAGGTTCGTTACATTGCCCCCTTCTTAAAGACATTTCGTCCCGAAATGTAATCCTTGGAGTGTGACGATATCTGCATGACTCCCCATATCTGCACCGTGAAGTTCGATGGAAGTAACACTCCACTGTCTTCATGATCGGTCGTGGAAGAGGGTTACAGCAAACCAAAATCTTGACGCCGCTGGATCTGAATATCGCCTCCAGCATACTTCTTAAGACTCTCCAGTCCAACCCATCAATATCACAGGACAATTTTGGAATTGCTAGATCCACCAGATTCTGGTCCACCATAGTATCTCTTAGTTTGGTGAGACTCTTCCAGACATCTTCATAGGACGGTTTATCTTGGGAATGCCTCTTGGTAACTAGGTAGTAGATGTTTCTCTGGCATTTCTTCAACTGTAGCACCCCACCAACTTCTGGATTCTGCTCCCGCAGTGTTTGGAGTTGACCAAATTTCTTGGAGAACACTACGGCGATGCCCCTGGACATTCGGAGATCTTCTGCCACACAGTGTGCTAGTGCGTGGTCAGCAGGCACCTCGAAAAGGTCTCGTGACTCCTCTCTAGTAACCCCATGTAGAATTTTCTGCCCGTTTGAATACAAGGACATAAACTTCTCGAACGTCATATCATCCTCCGGTGGCCTGAAGGTGCGGACTTGGTCATGGATACCAGCGTAAGGGGCCAACCTGTTGGAATGAACGACCCTTGGTTTCCCTCGGAGTGGCTTCCGGATTCGGTACAGAAGGTCGTTTATCCTTTTCACGATTTTATACGGGCCCTCCCACGAGTTCTGCAACTTTGGTGATAGTCCACGACGACGTTTGGGGTTGTACAGCCAAACCAGGTCATTAACCTTAAATCCTCCAGCGTCGGCCTTGATGTCAAAGGTCTTCTTCATTTTATCGCTGGCACTCTGGATGTTCAACCGGACTCGTTCGTGGATGTCGTCCATTCTCTGCCGAAGTTTGCTGACGTAGTCCTCTCCCGCAGTATCTTGTCCTGGCGGTATCCCAAACTTCAGGTCACAAGGCAGTCGCAGTTCTCGGCCCATTATAATACTAGCAGGAGCTTGACCGGTTGACTCGTGTACTGCGGATCGATAGGCCATCAGGAACAAATGAAGATACTGGTCCCAGTCTCTTTGATGGTCAGAGACAACCTTGGACAAGTGGCGGTTGATCGTCCTGTTCATCCGTTCCACCATTCCATCGAACTGCGGATGTAGGGCCGTGGTTCTTGTCTTGCGGATGTTCAGCAGTAGACATATTTCTTGGAACAGGTTGGATTCGAAATTTCTGCCTTGATCCGAGTGCAGCTCCATTGGAATACCGAATCGACATATCCACTCTTTCACCAAGACGTCGGCGACGGTGATGGCTTCCTGGTTGGGCAGGGCATAGGCTTCCGCCCACTTACTGAAGTAGTCCATTGCCACAAGGATGTATTTATTCCCGTGGTCGGATACGGGAAACGGGCCGGCGATGTCAATGGCGATTCTCTCGAACGGGCTGCCTACGATGTACTGACGCATCGGGGCCTTGGGTCGTATTCGAGGTCCATTGCTAGCAGCGCATACAGCGCACTTTCTGCACCAGTCCTGGACGTCAGCTTGACAATTGGCCCAGTAAAACCGTTGCCTCACTTTCTGCAGGGTCTTCGTCACTCCCAGATGTCCTCCAGCGACTCCATCATGGATTTCCCGCAGCACTTCCTCTCTTCTGTTCCTGGGAACAATTATTGTCTTCCCCACCAATCTCGGCCTCCAACACACGTTTCAGGATCCCATTGTCCAGAATAAGAGAGTTCCATTGTGCCCAATAGGACTTAACAGCCGGCGAGTAACCTGCGACTTCCTGCCATGATGGTCTTTGATTGCACTTCTTCCAGCTGACGACTAAGCCAAGGTCGGGGTCTTTCTCTTGGTCTTTCTGGATCTTGCCGTCATTCCAGTTGTCATCCATTGCCGCGGTTCTACAAATCATCTGGACATGGTCTTCGCGACAAGTAATAATGATGAAGTCTCCTAGAGTAAAACACTCCGGAAGTAAAATACCTCTCCATTCGGATTTCCGGGCGAGAGGTACTCGAGGGGACTCAACATTAAAAATTAATTTTTGCAACATCCGCGGACTCAACAAGAACATCAATGACGTCCACCATCACCTACAGACGGAAAAACCGGATATTCTGGCTCTAACAGAAACACAAGTAAACTCGTCCACCAACAAGGTCCATATGCTTTGTCCTGGTTACGAACTCCATTCTCGATTCAGGTTCAAAGGTGGAGTTTGCCTTTACGCCAAGGCTAACCTTTCATGCCAGCGTGAAGAGAGTTTGGAACCGAAAGACTTTGATGTGATGTGGTTCAAGCTATCTGATACCAAACTGACTAAGTTCCTCTGCTGCCTTTATCTATCACCTAATGAACCTTCATATAACGACCTCTTTGAGTTTTTATCACTCAAACTGGACTACATTCAGGAGAACCATCCAACAGCTGAAACCATAATCATGGGAGACTTTAATGTACATAACGCTGCCTGGCTCAAATTCTCTAACAAAACAGATGATGCAGGTCGTCAAGCCGAGGCCTTCGCCATCACTCATGGTCTAGAACAACTGGTCGAGCTACCAACCCGCATCCCTGATGTCAACAACCAGTCTGCCAATACACTAGATCTTTTCCTCACCACCAATCCTGACCCGTATAGAATAGAAGTTTGTGCCCCACTTGGAAACTCTGACCACACCCTCATCTCCACAACATGCTCTTTCCATTTACCATCGAGCTGCACAATACCACCCGTCTCATGTGGCATTACAATTCGGCCGACTGGGAAGGTCTTCGTATGTTTTTCTCAGCGTTTCCATGGAAGAGAGTTTGTTTCTCTTCAGTAGATCCAACACGATGTGCTGAGACAATTTCTGAAATCATCATGTTGGGGATGCAAACTTACATACCGAATACCGAAAGAAGAACATCATCCGATAAGACCTGGTTTAACAGAAACTGCTCTAGAGCTGTGGCTTCCAAACAGGCAGCATACCATCGATGGCTAAAAATCCGGGCCCTGAGACCAGAGCAGCATATGTCGAGGCTAGAGGCATATGTAAAGAGACAATAGAAAGCTCGAAAGATGCCCACAAAGCCAAAATAAGATCAAAACTTGCTGAATGTCCTAACGGATCCCGTTCATTTTGGTCTTTCGCCAAAGCTGTGGAAAGAAATTTCACTTCCAGCTCATTTCCTCCCCTAACCAAAGAAGATGGAACACTAGCAACGACTGCCCAGGAAAAAGCCAATATCTTTGCGCACCTATTTGCTGGAAATTCCACTCTGGATTCATCGGGAAAACAACCCCGAACATTACACCTATTGACAGTCACATGCCCGAGATCACCTTTCGCCAACGTACTATCAGAAAGATTTTGCTGGGTCTCAACACCAACAAAGCCTGTGGATCTGACGGAATCCCGCCGATTGTTCTCAAGAAATGTGCCCCGAACTAACACCTGTTCTTTGCAAGTTGTTCAACCACTCTTACAATTTGGGGTATTTCCATCCAATTGGAAAATTGCAAGAGTACAGCCAGTCCCTAAAAAAGGCAAAAAGGCCCTACCTAGCAACTACAGACCTATCGCACTGCTATCTATTATTTCAAAGGTCATGGAAAAAGCCATCAACATCGAGCTCATGAAATATCTGGAAGACTCAGGAATTGTCAACGATAGGCAATATGGCTTCCGCCATCAGAGATCAACTGGTGACCTGCTCGCTTACGTCTCACATATATGGCAGCTATCTATTGAAAAGCATGGAGAAACTTTAGCTGTGGCATTAGATATCTCCAAGGCGTTCGATCGAGTTTGGCACCAGGGACTCCTCGCCAAGCTTCCGTCTTATGGCTTGCCCCCTCAGCTGTGTTCTCTGCTTGCTAGTTTTCTCTCAAACAGGTCTCTCCATGTAGTGGTCGATGGAGTTTCATCTGACACTCTACTCATAAATGCTGGTGTTCCGCAAGGATCCATTCTCGCACCAACACTATTTCTACTTCACATCAACGACCTGTTGAAATCAACTTCATGTCCAGTACACAGCTTTGCCGATGATAGTACCCTCCATACCGCTTTCTCTTCCAGGGCCCCTATATCAGCCCGTGAAACCAGAAATGAACGAGGAAGAAATGTTAATAATATAAATATGGACTTGGCAACAATTCTTCTCGAATGGGGATCTAATAACTTGGTAGAATTCAATGCAAACAAAACACAAGCATGTCTTTTCTCTAGAAAAGCCGATCTCACTGTGCCCAACATAACTTTGTCAGGAGTAACCATACCACTGAAGCCATCCATATCGATGCATGGTATTACTATCAGCAATAACCTTTCCTGGGAAAATCACGTGAGGTCCATTGCCAAAAGTGCATCCCAAAAACTTGGTTTTCTGTTTCGTGCCAAGAGCTATTTCACCCCCAGTCAGCTGCTTATGATCTATAAGGCACAGATCCGACCTGTCCTGGAATACTGTTCCCATATTTGGAGTGCGGCACCTAAACATATCCTGAGGCTATTGGATTCTGTCCAAAAAAGGGCAATTCGTCTCGTCGGTGATGCCTCGCTTACAAACTCGCTCACTTGTCTGGAACACCGTAGAAAAGTTGGCGATTTGTCTCTATTTTATAGATATTTTCATGGGCGATGCTCTTCTGAAATATCAACAATCGTTCCTGCTTTGGCAGTCTCTTCGAGATTAACCCGTCAAGTTCAGTCATCACACCCTTCGTGGTCACTTTGGAAACCTGCAGAATATCACTTTCCAAAGACTCGTTCATCCAACGAACAGCGAGGCTTTGGAACTCATTGCCTAGGGAGGTGTTCCCCGAGGCATACAACCTTCAGAAATTTAAGAAGAACACCAACTCCTACCTTCTTTCCCTAGGTTCCCACGATGTTCTCTGAACATTACAGGATATCCCTTTTCGTGGGAACCAGAACATAAAAAAAAAAAAAAAGGCATCTGCATTCTTATGGCTAGTTCCGGCTCGATGTTCGATCTCGAAATCGAATTCTTGGAGTCTCTCGATCCAACGTGCTACTTGATTGATTGATTTATTTTTGAACTGTAAGAGCCATTTGAGAGCTGCATGGTCAGTTCTCAACAGGAATCTTCTTCCATACACGTACTTGTAGAAGTGCTCCACTCCCTTTACAACAGCTAACAGCTCTCGCCTGGTGACACAGTAATTGCGCTCTGGTTTGCTAAGCGTCTTGCTGAAATAACCAATGACCTTCTCCTGTCCCTCCTGGATCTGAGATAGGACAGCTCCAAGTCCCACGTTGCTGGCGTCCGTATCCAAAATGAATTCCCCTTTGGGTAGGGGATAGCTCAGTATAGGTGCGTTGATCAAAGCTCCTTTCAGCTTCCTGAATG
This sequence comes from Gonioctena quinquepunctata, assembly GCA_018342105.1. Classification (NCBI taxonomy): domain Eukaryota; kingdom Metazoa; phylum Arthropoda; class Insecta; order Coleoptera; family Chrysomelidae; genus Gonioctena; species Gonioctena quinquepunctata. The sequence continues at coordinate 360,880 of JAFIRS010000608.1, forward strand.
AGTCTTGACATTCTTCGGACCACTGGAACTTTGTTTGGCCTTCCGTGAGCCTGGTCAGTGGTTTAGCGATGTTGGCGAATCCCAGCACATATCGGCGATAGTATGTGCATAAACCAAGGAAACTTCGAAGTTGGCGAATGTCTTTTGGGATGGGCCAATCCTTAACAGCTTTGATCTTCTGGTCATCCACTGCTACTCCTTCCCCAGAGACAACGTGGCCGAGGTATCATACTTCTTTTTGGAACAGATGGCATTTCTTAGGGCTCAGCTTCAATCCGGAGTTCCTCAGTCGCAGGAATACTTCCTCCAAGTTTTTCACGTGGTCCTCGAACGATCTGCCGACCACAATTATGTCGTCGAGATACACTAGACACGTGTTCCACGAGAGTCCCTTCAGTACTGTTTCCATCAATCTTTCGAATGTGGCGGGAGCATTACAGAGCCCGAATGGCATAACGGTGAACTGCCACAATCCCGAGCCGATGGTAAAAGCAGTCTTTTCTCGATCTTCCTGAGCCAGTTCTACTTGCCAGTATCCACTCTTCAGATCAAGGGTCGAGAAAATCGTGGAACCAGCCAACGTGTCTAGGGTGTCATCTATTCTCGGGAGAGGGTAACTGTCCTTCTTCGTGACATTATTAAGTTGGCGATAGTCTACACAAAAGCGTGTCGATCCATCCTTTTCTTCACCAGTACGACTGGAGAGGACCAGGGACTGTCAGATGGTTCGATAACTCCTTCTTTTCCCATATCGCTGACTATTTTGTCAGCCTCTTCCTTCTTGGCAAGAGGAAGTCTTCTTGCTGATTGCCGGATCGGTCGGGCACCCCCAGTATCAATCTTGTGCTGGACCACATTAGTTCGACCCCCTTTTCCTTGTCCGGTATCGAAGATGTCTTGGTACTTTTTGACTAAATCTCTTAGTTTGGGCTGTTGAGCTGGTTTTATGTCTTTGGAAGAGATGGCAACTAATTTTTCTAGTTCTATGGGCAAGTTGTTGGGTTTGCTAATCGTACCTCGTACACTCCGGATCACTGAGGAAACTGACGAGCAGTGCCCCAATATTGTTCCTTTCTTCAAGGTCACTGGAAAATAATTGACATTCATGACCCTTACCGGCACAAATTTGTCAGCACGCAACAAGGTCTTCCCTAGTGCAATCCCTCGTCCAATTTTCTCATCATGAAGTTTGGGCTCGAACATCACCACGTCTCCACTGCTCGCACTCCCGTCCAGGCGAGCCTCCAGAATGGTTTCAGCCCTCTCAGGTACGCTTACATCTTCAGCCAACAACACACGGATCAACTCTTCACTTCTCCCATGAAGCACCAGCTCTTCTCCGTTGACACGTAGGACGCCGTCTTTGAAATCTAATTCAAACCCTCTGGAATTCATGATGTCCATTCCGATGATTGCATCGTCTTCGATGTCCGCTACAAGTGCCTGATGTTTCACTTTAGTGCTGCCCAAAATTATTTCAATCGGTAGCTCGCCATATACAGTAGCTGGCTCCCCTGTTGCTGTGCGTAGCTTCAAGTTGTCGGTTCAATCCGTTCCGGTGTTCTGGCAAAGGAAGGCCCGAGAATTGTCCTAGTCGCACCTGTATCTAGCAGCATGGTGCAAGGCTCGTTATTGATGAGACCGTCTACGAAGACACCTTTGTTCTGTCGTTGAAGGATAGCGACATATGCGTTGTTAACCGGGGCTTGCCGGACACATGCCGACGATTGCCCCTTCTCGTCGACCTTCTTTAGTTTTCCTGTATCGGAGTCGATGAATGTTGGACATTTGCTACGCACATGTCCAATTTTGCCACAATTCCAGCATCTTAACTGCCTTTTCTCAGGCAACACTTCCTTCATCACTTTTCTTATGGCAGCTTCTAAGTTAGCAGGCTCCTGTGAGTCTTCCTCAATCGTTTGAACTTTATTTTGGCTTTTGCAGCATTGTTTTGCTGCTTCGAATTCCAAAGCGCGTGCCAGTGCGTCTACGAGATGTGTTGGACGAGCTAATATCAACGCTTGTCTGGTTTCTTGGTCACGGAGTCCATCTAAGAATGCCTGAACCGCTAATCGCTCCATTACATTTTCCGGTATGGCTGGATATGCGAGACGAACCAAGCGTGCAATGTCAGTTTCAAATTCTTGTAAGGATTCGCCCGATTTCTGACAGCGATTTTTCAGCTGGGAGTGGTATACGTGTTCCAAATGGGCGTGGCCATATCGTAATTCTAGATGTTTAATCAGCTGATCATAGTCCTCCTGTTCTTGGGCGGTAAGAGTTTGTAGAATATTCGTCGCGTCTCCACGGAATGCAAGTGTTAGTGCTACAGCTCTTTCCTCTGCATTCCATCCATTTGCTTTGGCCGCTGCTTCAAACTGCCGGCGGTAATTTGCCCATGGAGTTTTTCCGTCGAACTGAGGCGGCTTCATAGAAAGCTTCCCTATTCCAGAAATGACCTTGACATTTTGTATACCCTCTTGAACTTTATCCAAGTTCAAATTCAAGTCCAGCATTGCATTTTTGTTAACCATCTCTGTGGAGGACGCACTATTAATTTGTTTTTCCAGCTTACTGATCGTTTCCTTTATTTTGTCCATTTCTGCCTCGATTCCGTCTTTGATTTCATCGCTGATTATTTCCTTCATCTTGTCCATCTCTGCCTCGACGGTTCCCATTCTTTTTTCTAGACGATTCGCCACACCACAGAGTTCTTTTTTTAGGCCTCCTGTGTTTTCTAGGAGCTTAGCTTCCAGGCTTCTTGAATTTTCTAGAAGCTTCTCTTCCAGATTTCTAGAATTTTCTTGAAGCTTCTCTTTCAGATTTCTAGAATTTTCTTCAAGCTTTTTTCCAGATTTCTAGAATTTTCTTGAAGCTTCTCTTCCAGATTTCTAGAATTTTCTTCAAGCTTCTCTTCCAGATTTCTAGAATTGTCTTCAAGTTTTTCTATTATCGGACCCAAATCACCTCCGGGAACTTCGAATAAAAATGTTTCGGGGTCCTCACCTTCTTGTATAAGTCCTTCTGCAAGTCTTTCCTGGAGTACTTGCTTTTTACCCGTTGTTTCCAGTTCCCTTTCCTCCAATTCCTGTTTCAATTCCGCTACCTTCAAATCCGCAAGGCGCACTTTTCTTGAACACATTTTGTCTATGACGAGGTATCAGTCTGTTTCACACGAAAAGTTTATCAGTTTGTTAAAAATTCACTTCGCGAATTCTTTTCCACGGGCCACCGGTCTATTGTCTGTTTCACGCGAACAGTGTATCAGTTCATATTCCCACGCACAATTGTCCACTTCGCGAAAACCGGGTCACTGTCTATTTTGGGCGTAAAAAAGGTCTATCAATTAATTTTTTCTGACTATCCACTCCACGATCACTTATTTATTTTCAAAATCTCGCTTCCGACACCAATTGTAACGTAAATAAACTTAACTTGGTTTTACTAATTTATTTCACACTTAAATTTACAACTAATTTATATTACTAGCTACGCCACTGTATCGCTCGATGTTATCGACTCGCCAAGACTGACTCTCCCTCTTGAGGGCTGCCTATTTATCTCCGTTACAGAATTATCGATGTTCCCAATTCTGGCGGTTGGCAACCAGCATGTTCCAGTTGTTTCCAATATCGACCGTTGTTATCCGCGGCGGCGTGACTGGATTGTTCTCGAATATCTCCGGGGATGATATCATCGTTGTCGATGGCAACGAATGAGGCGACAGGTCCGGCCTAGGTTCGTTACAATACCTACATACCTAATTCTGGGATTGTCCTCGTATAAATGCGATTTTGTTTCGAGCAAATTAGTTAGGGGTACTGCTAGCATATTCATAATCATAAGATTCAGTGTCATGTGTCGATGCCCTGTAATAAATGGCGAGAGAAAGGAGAGAAAGAAATATTCTAAAAATCCACTTTTGGAATTTTTTATACTCATATGTTGCTCACTTCTGAGAGCAACAATAGAAGACCACCCAAACACGTACATATCTTCCAGAGGCAAGCGAAGCCGCGGTGGATAGAGTGCTTATCCCAGTAATAATAATGAGTAATATTCAATTTGTTACGCTGCTAAACAACTCGAATATGTTCACATTGCAAATCTTGCAAAACCTCTCGTTCATACTTTTCTCTGTTTCTTTATCATCCCATCGGAAGTGTTACGTTATCAGATTCACCTAACACGATACTTATCTCGTATTATCATCATAATCATATAAGCCAGCAATTCTATAATTGCATACATAAGTATTGATGTCTGCAAGGCGATTATATTATAATCGATAAATTACTATAATTCACATCGAAATGGTAATTATGCCCCCCAATCATCAGATCTTTTGAGAGTCGTATCCTTTTCAGGATATTGATATTACCCATTCACACAGAGATTCAGGTTCTTTTGCAGCTGTTTTTGCGATATGCAGAAAGTGAGTGCTCTTTTGCATACATTGACCGGTACCCACATTTTCTTTCTGAGATATTATATATACACCAGTTGCAAAATTTAAAAATTAACTAGTAATTCAGAAACAAGTCGAAAGCTACTGTCGGAATCGATAGTTTATAAAAAAATCATCAATTTCCATCTTGCTGGACGAGATGGAAGCATTTAAAATAACGCAAAATAGATGAATATTAAAAAGAAAGTGCTGGATGAAAAAATTTCATCAACGTTAACAATGATATTTGTCGTGAAATAAAAGATATCTGATTCTTGTCAGATGACAGTAAATAGAAATAAATCTCACTCAAATTATTTGTTTGCTTTTTTTGTTGATATAATTCAGATGACTGATATCTGTTGTTTTCCGATAAAATAGTTGTATAAACAGAAAACAGATGAATCATTTGAGCGAGATTTATTCCTACTTACGCATTAAACAAAAACAGGGCCGGAGAGACCCAGCATTATAATAATAATAATAATTTTTAATCAGTACAGTTGAAATGGTATACTGAAATGGAGAAGTTCATCTCTTGCTGGGCGCAAAGTCTTCCACTCAACCAAACTTAACTTAATCTTAGCATAATTAAAAGATAAAAATAATAAAATGAGAGTGATAAAGGTGAAGTAGAAATGTAAACATGAATACACACATATAAAAACATATAAAAACATATACATAAACATATATACATGTGGTTAGAAATTATTATCAAAAACTAAAAACTGAAAAGAAAGTGGACACAGAAAATAAAATCCTATTGAAGTGATAATGGCAATTTTCTATAGGCTTCATGGAAAATAGAAACAGATTTGTCTTTGATAGGGCTCGGTATGGAGTTGTAAACAGCAGATATATTATACAGTACTTCTCAAAAGTCGCCTCCCCCCCCCCTACTAGTGATGATAGATGACGAAATCGTCAAAGATGACGTCACAAGGCCATTGTGAACCAATAATTTAAATGGAACCCTAGGCAAGCGACACCTCTTTTAAAAGTATCGAAAAAACATATTCAATGATACTAATTTTGTTTGTGTTTATGGCAGTTTTGGCAACTCGCTTTAAAAAAATGCAAAGCTGTGATGAATCAAATCAGTTAATACTAAAATTCCAAATTCAAGCCCTCTGGATAGTTGTCAAATAAGCTGACGTTTTTGTTAGTCTCCCTAATTCGACGTTTTTGTAATTGTCAAAGTTTTTGTACATTTAATAATTTGTGTATTGTTGATCGAACGTTTAACTGTTTTAGCAGCTTTTGGTACTTTTATATTTTTGTAAATTTTAATAATTCGTTAAACTGTTGTGAGCCGAACGTTTAAGTGCTTCAAGAAGCGAAATGGTACTTGCTTTAGGTGATAAAATAGCAGCGATCCTAATTCTTGGTGAAACTGGACAAAATATTCATGCAGCAGAACGCATTTCTGTTTGCTCTTGAGGCTTGCGATTGATTATTTACACCTTGAGTTTTGTAAGGTAAACGTGTTTGCATGATAAAAATTCGTTATGAACATCATTTCTATTTTCATTACAAATTAATCTTTTCGAACAATGGTAGACATCTCAGGTTGGATGTCGTCGAACAAAAATGCATTTTTATCAAAAATCGTTGCTCCGATCGATTTTCCACACGAGTACTTTCATTCAGGAAATTATCCAGGTAACCTTGTTTTGTTAAAACATATTGACAAATCCCAGTCATTTCAAAGTTTTGGGGTGTGGACCATCGGGGGTAGTCCGTTCCTGACTTTGTAGCAAAACAACTGACTCCTGCATGACAGCTCATCGAAGGAATTCATTTGTTTAGTCAATCACCAAAATTTAGATGATTTTGAATATTCACTTGGAAAGTTATAAAAAAAAAAACATTTTTCATTTTGTAACTTTGAGGGCCCGTAACTTGGTAACGAAGACTTTTAGGAACAAGTTATATGAATACTGGTGATATTTTGACCCCATCTATACATTCCCGAGAGGAAACGAGGAAGTCCAGGGAGGTATAACGAAATTTGTAGACCAATTGGAGGCCACAACCGAATTGAAAGAAATTTGGTACAAAAAACTTTTTATATAATAATAATAACCCTGCTAAGTTCAAAGATGGCCAAGTCGGTAGAGTAGTTTCAAAATGAAGACTGTTGAAAAAAATTCCCAATCTTTCTTTTTCATATCAATATTGGCAAACTACATGTTGTTTGATAGAGCTTCCAGAGTTCCGCGTTATTCTTTCGAAAATATTTTCACTAAGATGTAGAAATACACAGTAAATGTAAATTACCCTGGATGCTTCTCAATTAATTTGTTTGTCCTGTATGCTCCTCTCGTAAGTGAAAAACGAACAATCTATATATAGGGTGTAATTTTACTTGTTTCATACCCGTGAATGACGGGTATTTAATGCCATTTTATAACAAATTACAGTGGTTAAATATTGGATAAAAAAAATAAAAAAAACAATGTCAAATTCGTGTTTTTATTTTGAGGTACGGGAAAATGACATCTTTAAATATATTAGGATAATTTCAATGTAGTTATTAGTGGAGTATAAGCCGGCATACAACTATAAATCGGGCGAGCTCGCGATGAAACATGTGGGAAATAAGGAAGAAATAGCGAGAAAAGCGCAATGAGTTATAGTGTTATGCAAATGCGATGACTTCTAAGGTATAAGGACTATGCGAGATTCTATAGACGGAGAAGATTCAGCCTTGAAATAAAAACCGGTCCAAATTCAGTATCAAATATTTTTTCGTTTGTTTTGCATTTTTGGTTGGATGAATGAAATTCTCCAAATTGTCACTCCTCAAGTTTCTCCTGATGAAAATGACCCATTCAGTAAAATAAAACACGTGCATCAGAAAGTCCGAGAATTTCTGTTGAATTAAGAAAATGCAGGACATTTATAACTTTACAGAGGCTATACGACTCAACACGCAACGTAAAATGCGGTGTGTCATTTGAATTTAATTTCATAAGGGTGAGAGACGTCTCCCAATATGAATAAACATATAAAACTTAGTACACAGTGTTTAACCAAAATTCCCAATCAATTGAAATTATGCGTTCAACTTAATTCATCATTACCTTATTTTTTTCTTTCTCTAACCGAAGAGACAAATGCCAAGCCAACTCTATCAAATGTTCATCTACATCTTTCTGTAATTATAGTTTGTATATCACACAAGTATATTTTTCATTCAAATCGAGTGACATAAAACAGGCAAATGAGATGATCAATAATGATTTGTCAACACTTGTATCATTATTACAATAGAATCCCAATTGATATGAAGAATCTCAACTCATTAACTCTATTCAAGCAAGAAGCTAAGAAATGGATTCATAATAAAACAAGAATGGAGACACAAAATTTAATAAACCTTAATAATATATAATGAAAGGTATCCATATTCCAAACTCATATTCAATTGAGCTCTATTAATTGACATTTTAATCCGTATGTGACTGTGCATTTTATTATTATGTATTTTACCTGTGTATTACCTTATATTTGTTTTTATCTCATTAGATTATTCAGCGATATTTGGCATCTTGATCACTATTGTATTATTATCATCATTGTTGATTTGTTTGATGATATGAACAGGATGTTCATAAAATCAGATGTGGAATAATATTTCTATTCAATTTTCAATTGAGAATGTTTCCCTTTTCAATATCATCATTGTATTCTATATCCTATCACTTTATTATACTTTGTCAATTTTAACATATAATTTCAGGGGCTGTCCGCAAGGGGGTGTATTGTCCCCACTGCTCTGGAACCTGGTGGTGGAAGACCTGCTAGTCACACTAGAAAGGAATGGACAAAAAACACTTGTGTACGCAAACTATATAGTCATCATAGTTCAAGGAAAATTCAACACCACAGTTAGGGAGAGAATGCAAACGGCCCTAAATCTTGTCAGTACATGGATGAAAAGGGTTTGAATATTAGCCCCTCTAAATCAACCATTGTAGCTTTTACCCGAAGAAGCTAGGGGGCCTGGGACCTCTAACCCTCCAAGGGACCAACATCCAGCTGTCGGGAGAAGTTGAATATCTGGGGGTAATCCTAGACTCGAAATTAACCTGGAACCAACAACTGGCAGAAGTTAAGAAGAAAGCCGAGACGTTAATGGTAGCCAGACGAGCACACGGAAGCACTACTGGATCTTCCCCCGATTGACATACAAATGATGGATGGGGGAGGCAAGAATGGGATTTCTAAGGCTACAATATACGAGCAACAGATCGGATCACAACAAGATAAAGGACAAAAGTGGGAGGTAACATCTTGAAATGAAACCAATGGACAGATGACACCATCAAGAGCAAACCTGGAAAGAGGATCTGGTACACAGACGGATCCAAGACCAAGGAAGGAACTGGTGGTGGTATATACAGTGAGGGACTGTACAACGAAGAATGTGGCAAAAGGATCAGAAACGGCCAAACATATATTGTTAGAATGCGAGGCACTAGACAGCCAATGCTAACCCCTAAAGAATACAGTAGGAGCCAACCGGTGAATAACCTGATACAGGGGACTAGGTTGCTGTAAAACAAAACCGGAAGGCACAAAAACCCAAGAGGCTGAGGTGCAGCATGGCGAGGAGAAAAAAAAACAATCATATCCACCAAATGAAAACTCAATGCAAAATAACCCTAGCGTTCCACGCGCAGGTTAGCCTTTGTGGATCATCCTCGTGTTTATTTACTTTCTAATATCCAACCAATATTACCTTTACTTATGTGTAAAATTGAATGGTAAATAAATATTATTATTATCTGAACAACATCTTCTGAAACTGAATACTTTAAAACTTGTGCTGTTTTGTTCATTCAATCAGGGATAATTTATAAATGTGCCTGAATATTCTGCACTTTTATTTGTTTGATCTTTAAAGAGGCTGTAGAAAAATCATTAGATAAACCACCTTTTGTTTGCCACTGTGTTTCCATAAAACGATATTTGGATTTATATTTTATTTCATAATATACTATTTATGATTATTATTAATAAATATAACAAGTTCATGGGTAATTGGTTCGTCAATTGAAAACACCAATCGGTTGAGCATAATCAAAAATGGTAGAATGTCCCCATCTATAAAACCGCCGCCGCGGGATTTTATGTGCGACTCCTGCTAATTGATAGTCGCGATAAGTGCGATCGCAAAAATATTTATTTGTTAGTGTGCAATAAATTTCGAGACCATGTACGGGATAGTATGCGCTTTAAAATGCTTGCGCGAGTGTCGGTAGTGCCATTTTGCAAAGGTCTTCAACACTCTGATGATGATGGTACGTTTGCAACGGGAACGAGACACTTCTGGGTGTTCACCCATTTCTCCGCTTCAAAAGTCTCCTACTAGAAGATAACTATAATGAACTCAAGGAACCTTGTAGAAAAATTTATATTAATTTCTTATAACTTGATAATTGAATTAACTTTACCATCTGACATGACGAGATATTATACAGTGTGTTTGTTTATTGGCGCATTTTTTCAACCGATTGCAGAACTCGTAAATACGTGATTCAACACAAAATCACCTTTATAATGATTGCAAAATAACAAAGGTGCTGTAACCGTGTGCACCTAGATTGTAATTTTTCTGTGCCCTGTATGAAATATGGAAAAGCAGATTCAATCGTCGTAATGGATTTCACAGTGATGATAATCACATAAAGTACCTAATAGATTCATTTTTTGAATTGTTATTGGAAACATTAAATAGTACGTACGTCGAGTAAATCGCAATATTAGGTTGGAAGTAAGTATAGGGAATATTATTTTATCGCAGAACATTACTCAGTTAGAAAGATCTAGCCAGACTCTGTTTTTTCAAGTGCATATTACTGACATATTGAAAGAAAAAGGGAAATCAGATGAAGATCTAGCCAGACTGTTTGTTTTTTCAAATGCATATTACTGCGTGATAGAATATGGGCTTGGGATTTCAAGTGATGAAATTATACTGTTTAGAGAGAGTTGGACATCTTGAGTAATGTAAAGAGGGAATAAGATAGACTTAAAAAAATTGACAAATTAAAAGAAAAAGGGAAATCAGATAAAGATCTAGCCAGACTGTTTGTTTTTTCTACTGCATATTACTGCGTGATAGAATATGGCTTGGGATTTCAAGTGATGGAATTATACTGTTTAGAGAGAGTTGGACATCTTGAGTAATGTAAAGAGGGAATAAGATAGACTTAAAAAAATTGACAGATTGAAAGAAAAACGGAAATCAGATAAAGATATAGCCAGACTGTTTGTTTTTTCTAGTGCGTATTACTTACTGCGTGATAGAATATGGGCTTGGGATTTTAAGTGATGGAATTATACTGTTTAGAGAGAGATGGACATCTTGAATAAAGTAAAGAGTTAATAAGATAGACTTAATGTAAAGAGGGAATAAGACAGACATAAAAAAATTGACAGATTGAAAGACAAAGGGAAATCAGATAAGATTTCGACAGTTCGGAAAGGGGAGAGAACGGCGAACGTAGGGGTTGGGAGTGTGTGAAATTATAAGTTTGATTTCAGGAAATTTTGGTAATTTTTCTGTTTTCCTGAAAAAATGCAAGTCTATCAATAAGTTCGTAAAAGTATATGTCGGAAAGAGAGGTTGGGAACTTTTTGTCTCGAATGTGTGTGCAAACTTTCGTGTTGAAGTTCCGGGGAAGATTAAGGAGAATAAATAGGCTAGTATACTTTTAGGGTTATGGAATTAGCAAACCGTTTTATTTGCATGTAAAACGAACCATTGATTCATTTGCTTTCCTGAGAATTTATTTTCATCATTATATCATAAGTTTAATAAATAGTTATTTTTTTGATTTGTTGAATTATTTTTTCATTTTCTTGATTAAATTTTGTAGTCTAATCAATTCTTTGATTTATATGAAAATTACATATATCTCAATAAAAAATATTTATGAAATGCCGTTGTCGAATTACATATCTTCGTTGGCTACTTTTATTTAGACAAAAAAATGGTAACGAACAAGACATTTATGACAGTACAAATCTTACCAATGAGACTTGTTCTTTTACGGATTTATCACTACAATGGCTAAAAATTACATATTCCTCACGCGTTTTTCCACTTCATTCGCCAAAAATGTGTATGTGTAACCGCATGTGGATTTTCTACTGCTAAAATAAGTGTATTATGAAAATGATTCACTTCAAAGAGTTTTTGGCAAGCAAGTTTCTATTGAGATTTTCACACATTATTTTTTTCTTAATTCCTGATTAGATTGTCGCCTGATAGTGAAATAAAATAATAGGAAGTTTGATGCATATTTGCGCAGCAGTCTTTGAACATCCTGCAAGAACATCAGTTGCATAACGATTCGGTGCAATTAGTTCAACAATAATTCCGGTTTCTCTGCTAGGTTCTGAAGTCTTCGCTTGTGAAAATCGATGCATTATCTGATACGACACTAGGAAATAAAATATGTCATCAAAAAGTGAAATCGTAGATGCAGTTATTGGTACATTTAACACTGTTTTGAAATTCTACCATGACCTAAACTCATTGTATCTATTGTATTGTATTTATTACAATACTCAAACTTTGAACATAATGTAATGTATCTTGCTGTTTGATATTTTCTATAATGTCAATCTCTGACCACTAGGAGGTAAAGTGTTAGGGTAGCCCAATGCTAAATCTCACCTCCTACTGATCAAAAAGGTGATAACGCTAATTATATATTATATAATTGTGTATTATGTGATATACGAGCAATAAAGACCTTATTATTATTATTATAATTATAATGAATTTGTTACATGTTAATTTTTCTATATTTTATTGTAGGCATTTTTGTACATTTTAGAATTTTACTAAGCTTTATCAATGTGTTTTTTTCTTGAAAAATAAAGTATATTTTGCATCTGAATCAGAGGAGTCTTACACGGAAAAAAAGGATTTGTTAATTCAACCAAATTTATTTGGTCACCCTTATTGACTTAACCCGACTAAATAAAATTCATCCCAAACCACAGGTGTATTCGATTGATGGAATCATTATATTGCGGTGACAAAATGGATTTCTCAGTGCAATGCTAACATTTCTTTGATTTGAATAAATGTTCATCTATTGAAACAAAAGCGCGACAGTAAGGTTGAAACAACATTTCTGCCAAAACGAGTTATGAATAGATATTTGGTTCATGCAAATTAGTTTCAGCTGATCGAAACTTTAAATTTGATCCAAAACCAAGAAATAATTATTCTCATTTTGAGATTATATTTTGTCGTGCATATACGATACTTTTATTTGTTTGATTCAAATTGATTTTATTAGAATCAACAATTTGTGTTTTTCTGTGTACAGAAGGTTATAAGGTATAATAAAATCGTAGGAGAAAACTTGTATAATCGAAATTTAGCTCCAGAAGTAGTGAAACATCTCTTGAGTTGTTCAATAGTCAGAAAATGATAATTGATTCCCTTATGGATTATTTGAAAACATCAATTTTCGGTCTTTACGATTTGTATATGAAGAAATTAAATGTATCCCTGTGAAACCCCAAAAAAAAAACAAGTCAGTACTGAAACTACTAAATCGATTTTGAAATTACCAACACACCAGCACCATCTAGGTACTTATTTCACTCGTACCGAATAAAATGAATGAGATGGCGAATCTTCCAGCGGAATAAAAAAACATCCGCTTGAATTAAATCGAGTGCAGGGAAAACATGGGTCTGTATTATTTGAATATCACCTTGATAGATGATGATCAAGTGATCAACAGATGACCGTAAGATTGTTAGTTAATATTATTATAATCAACGTTCGATTATTATATACTCCGGATAGCAACAAATAATAACAGATTCCAGTTCAGATTTCACCTTGCGAATGCTTGGCAATTAGGGTAATTTGATTCTATGAGCCAGCCTTGGAATAATGCATCTACTGCCTTTAAATCGGAGTTTTAGCTATGGGTGAAAATATTCTTTCCGATTCGTCTGGCAGTTTTTTAGCTGCGGTTTCTCGGGTACACCGTGACCGAATCATCTGAAAGAAATTAGACATTCGGAAGGTCAGAAAATAGCTATCGTAAACAAAGGAGAACTGTTATACTGAATGCATTCAGGATGATACAATGAAACATTTTCTAGGGCACAGCGTTTAATGATTCCCGATTGAAATTCAGTCGGAATAAGATAATTTGAAAGTACAGAAATGTATTGATAAATTATTTTACAAGCTAATTACACTTCTCTGTTTTAATAGTAGTTTATAATACACAAAATGAGGCTCTAGCAAACAAATCGGAATGATTACGGACGAGACGACAGGTGAACAAGATTTTTTCATTGCTGTACTATATGTAGTCCACGTAATATCTCTATGTCCATTAAAAGCTTGACAAAAAAGCCGAAAATAAATATCAAAGCAGCAATATTGATACTGCAATTCTAAAGTACCTATATCCATTCTCAGTTGAATAAATGCATCTTCAACTCAAAATCGTACGTATTCATATTGAATTATTGAGGAAAACGGAAAGATAAATGAATATGATTCCCCGTACAAAGTATATAGTTGACCAAATTGAGTGAAAACTGCTCGCCGCGTAAAAACCAGTCGATAACTTCGCTGACCGCTTATTGCACCAAATTACCGTAAACCACCACAGACAGTAGAACAGTGGTGTGGTGTGTCTGGGCTGAGACAGCCATGTATGGTGAACAATGCAAGCAATTTGTTGTGTAGTAGTCGAAAGTACCATCCACATAAAATTTCTGGGATCAAAATTTTGGGAGGGTAATTAGCGAAATGATAATTATTTCAAGAAATGTTTAGATTCTTAATCATTAGAAAAGTTATTTAATTTATTTTCTATTTTATATTAGCGTGAAAGGATTAGAATGGATCAGTTGAACATTAATTTTTCCTATTAATATATTCAATCCTAAAACTACAAGTAGATTTTAAGACTCAATCAATAATTGAGTTTAATAAACTACCTGTGACTATTAGAAACTGCGATAAATCAAATCAGTTCAAAAAGCTTTTCAGAAAATTTGTTTATAACTAAATGTTAGCGTGTTTGTCACCTTTTATTTTATTTTTATAATTCCACACCTTATTTGAATTTTATTAAATTAGGTTTAGTTTTCCTATATATATAATAATGTTTGTAACAAATCCTGATTACCAACTTCTGCAATTTTTATGTAGCGCTGATGCTGAATAAATACATTATTATTATTTATATTATTAATAATATTCAGAACACTGAATAAACAGTGAAGCTTGTTATTTTTTTTTATTTTACACTTTCCTGATACTTTTTATATCTTAGATCGCTTAGTGATAACATTTGCCGATCCCAAGCCCGAAAAACAAAGATTTGATGGGGAATCAAAACAACAAAAATTATTGGAAATTCAGTTCCATTATGATTTTTTTGGCACATTCAGCTGACTTCAAAAAAACATATTTAAACAAAAATAGGCAAAGTTACATTTGAATTCTAGCACTGGTTTATCAGCCCATCCACACGAGAATTGATATACTATAATGAGAACATTCTTAAGACAATTTCACTACCAATTATCAAGTATGAAACTGGTTCACTGATATATCTAAATACACCGGAGCTAGGAAAAATTATGTTTGTTCTCATACAACAATTTCTTCAATGAAAATTTCTTTCAGAGTGAAGCCAGAAAATCGGGGAAAAAATAATAGTTTAAAAAACTAAAAAACACGCTTATGAAGCAACAAGGACTAAAATGTTGAAAATAATAAGAATAAAGCCATTAACCAAAAAATTTTCTCTTATGTAAGAAAAGCGTGAGGGGGTTGATATCAGTTATCTTAGTATAATTATGAAAAGTAAGAGCACCCCACGCTTTTTTTACAAAAAAAAATTTTTAGTCAATGACTTTATTCTTATTATTTTCAACATTTTAGTCCTTATTGCTTCATAAGCGTGTTTTTTAGTTTTTTAAACTATCATTTTATCTTTAACTTTTACGTCCATATTGCTACAAAAGACTAAAAGAGATTATGGGAGAAAAATTCTTCGATTGATTCCTCCATCATAATTTGGCGAAGATGCATTCGCCATATTTTGAAATGAAAATAATGCTGTGAAAAATTTGTTCTTTCGCCATATTTTTTAAATGAAAGATTTTTGTTGTGGCGATCTAGGTGAGAATAGCTATGGTATTATTGTATTGTCATCGGTTCTCAATATGTATTTCAAATACTTCGGACAACTGGAAGTAGGTGAAAATTAATTTCAAATATTCTATTACCTACATACATACATAGATACATAAGCGTGTCTAAAAATATAGTATTCTTGTCATATTTACAGTTATATACAAAAATAAGTAAAAAGATAATTGAAAACAGAGTTTTCTTTTACAATTAAATGAAATCTTTATATTATCAACATCCCAAGTAACCACTTTCAAATAGTTATGTCACAACTATATAAATATGTTTACATGATAGGTTGTTGGATTCTACTTTCTTGGTAACCTGTTATCTCAGTCGAGTTGTTTAAGCAATAAATTTACACAACCAATCTTATCTATAGGAACTGAACAAATACAAACCTTCCTGGTTTTGCGATAATTCCGGTTTATTTTCACTTATCAGTCCATTTCGTGCTATCATGTACAACAAAAATGCGATAACGCGTGATTATTGCGGACAAGGTGTTTTGAAAATTATTTTATTTCGATTACATCGTAATTATCAAATTTCAGTTATCAATATAATAGAACAATCTCAAAACCACAAGTTGACCAAAATAGCTTGAACAATCGAGTTTTCAAATTTCAGACCTATTTCTTTTTATCATACTGTGATCATGTACCGGGTTATTCATTATAAATTACCCACCCCTTATCATCGTTATAATTGCCTATAGAAAAAAAGATAAATGTAAAAGTTATGTGGTTATGACTGAATTTTGATAAAATGCTTTCAAAAACAGTAGCGTGCAGATTTCAGGGTATAACACTTTTCATTTCAAATGGGATACCCTGTATATTATTGAATTTTTGGAATGATATATTTTTCTTGATTTCAAAAATATACCATATGTTACCCTTATTGAAAAGGGAAACATTCTCAATTCAATATTGATTCCACATCTGATTTTATGAACATCCTGTTTATATTTTCAATAAATCAAGTTACCCTTATCTTATGAGTTATTAAACGTCGAATAACTTAGACTAGTTGTTACTGTAAATACCTATCCTATGAAAGTTAACATTTTCAAAGTAAACTATAAAAATAACAATTATATTGTTTGTTTAGTGACATTTCTTTAATGGAATAATCAAAATGGTTTACAGTGAGGAAGAAAAAGTTCAAATATATTGATTTGTTTGAAAATATATACTTGTTATGTATACAAAACAATAAAAATAAACGTGCAGCCAAAAGTGCATATAGGGTGTTGTATCCAAATCATCCAACGTCAGAAAATACATTCAAAAATATTTACTAAAACGTGAATCATAATCAGTTTCAGTAGAAAAAAGCGTGTAGTTCAAGGAAACCAGGAAGAACAGCTAGATATACTGCTTCATTTGGCTTCCATCCATATTAATTCACGAATAGACTTTTTTGAAACATTGTATTATTTTTTTGAAAATTCTGAATGTAGTTGAAAAAATGTAGCCGATCAATTAGGTAAAAGTTTTTCCAAAATCCAACGTAATTCAAAAAAGAACAACTACAAACTATATAAAATTTTACCCGTTCAAGTTATAACAGAGACTCATAAGAGGGAAAGGCTCCAGCCTTTTCCTCTTTAAAAAAAGATCATTCCAAAAATTCAATAATATACAGAATATACCATTTAAAAAAAATTGTTATCTCCTGAAATCTTCACGCTACTGTATTTTTGATAGCATTCTACAACATTCAGTCATAACCACAATACTTTTTTTTCTATAGGCAATAATACCGATGATAAAGGGTGGGTAATTTATAGTGAATGACCCGGTACAAAAATTTCGTTTAATCGATCCATAGAAATATATAATCTAATTGTGAAAAAATATACGAAAACCAACTGTCTATGAGTCTTGGGGATACATTGATTGTTTCTTGTTCCAGGTGCAAACAGTAAATTGTGATCTCAGCTATAATAAAATAATAGAGAAGGATACGGGGTCTTTTCCAAACCATTACCCGCATGTTGAAAAATAGCGCCAAATAGCCATCCGTCCAAAAATGCAAATATTTTTACACTGTAACACCTGACCACCATATACATTGAAGAAAAAATTCGTTCAATTTGCAAAGCAATTAATTTGTTGTGCTCTCATGGTAAATCATGAGGGTGCAAAAATTGAGATACGTCGAGAAACTCATTTATAATCTCCTCGACTGTTTCCCAGCAGCTGATGAGTCAGGAGGAGTGACTTTAATTTGCATATTAATTTATAGACGTTGTTTTTAACGTTTTGAATTATATTCCAGCGATCATTATTATTATTCATCGTTTATGGGAAACACTTCGTAACGTCAGACTCAACTATCAAAATAAATTAACACAAAGCTTGGTTGGTTAATAAAAATAATGTTGCAAAAAAAGTTTATTTAATTGATTTACACCTTATTCGACGTTGAGCAGACTAAAAACGATAAAACTCTGATTAAATAACATAAACAAATATACATCTTCATATATACTGACTATACAGGGTGGCCAGATGAAAACGTTTACTATCAACGTAGAATAAAGAGATATACGACTTAATCGTAGAATTTGTGATAGCAAATCTAGGTAGTACATAATGATATGTCCTTCAAATTAATTCAAGGTGTGTGGCTAAAGGATACAAGGCAAAAAAAAAGTTCTTCCAATTTTCCCTTTTTTATCCAGAATACACTGAATTGATTTCAGTGTTTCTTTCGCTTCATGTTGGTGAAATAATGAGGGATCATTGATATAATTTTTACACGTGCAGAAAAAAGGTGATTGCAAATGATAAAGAGGATTACATACGGAGAAGTTCGGATTTCTTGAATCCAGATATATTCGCAAGACTCTACAATGATCTATATTTGTGCGGCCGCGTACATTGTATTGTTCCTAATTTCGGAAGAGTGCGCCCCTTTTTTTTTTAATTGCTTTATTTAATGTCGGTTTATTTCTGCGACCAGGACCAGATTTGACCGTGCTATTTAAGCGGGTCGCTCCCGACAGACAACCGTTTATTTATTGATGTTATTTGTGTTTCATTCGAAGTTAGCACAGCGCAATATTTTGGAACTGTGATTATTTTGGTGCATTATTGTGTTGTGTTCGAAAATGAACTAAACGAGCATTGAAATTATTCATTTATTTCAATAAAAAACGAATCAAATTTCGCAAAATCCTGTTCCTTCTGAAGGAGTTCTCACTTTTTTTTGCGCAGTTACTGAGAATTTCACACTTTCAGCTATATGTGGCAAAGTGTAAATGTATAGCGCCATCACCATGTTCGTCCTTTTCTCTTGTGTTTGGCCATCTAGGATCATGTGCTATTTCAACAAATAATAGTGGCAATTGCTATAATGATAATAATTTACAATGATTTTTCGCCAACTATAATTAATTAATTATAACATAAAATTCATTGAGCTATGTAATTTGGGATGCAAAAAAAGTATAGCATATCATAATTCACACTTTCAATTTGATAGTTGAAGTTGACCCTAGTAAAAGGCCCGACATTTTTTAATATTCCACTGATTTCAATAAAATTGAATTCTGTAGACTCCGTAAGAAGCTATTCGATTCTTGTGTGGAGCCTAACCGTACTCTCCTTCAAACTATCAACCGAGAAACAGGTAGAAGGTGAAATAAAAATGAATGAATTTTTCTGTGAAAATATAAACAAATCCATCAATGTATTTTATTTTAATTTAGTCAAGAATATTGTGTATTCTTCAGTTTTTTTTTGAAGATAGGAATACTTTTTTCACGTCATTATCAAGAATATATAACTTCGAACTTCATATATATATATATATATATACAGTGTCACACAAAAAGTTCGCAAATAAGGATTTTTTTTTATTAAGAAGTACAATGAAAATTTGACTTTGCAGTTAGTTTGTGCTTGAAAAATGAGTACTTTCCTTTTGTCATGTGCTACTCTAAACCTGTCAAATTTGACATTTTTTTCGAAAATCCTCAAAAAATCAGTTTTTTTCAGAAATTTTGAAAAATTCCAAAAAAAAAAGTTGCTCAGTTTCCAATTTTATACCTTTTCTCCAAATTTGGACTCTCTACTGTCACTTCGACTTTTTTCCAATTTTTTTAATTTTTCGAATCTTTCGCTCTACCGATTCGAACGAAACATGATCCAAATTTCATAATTTCGATGAATACGAGACTTTAATATCATATCTTGCCCAGAAAATACTCACATTGGCCTGTTACCAGAAAAAAAAATGCACCTCCAGAAATTCGTCTTTGTTGTTGCAAAGTTCATCTAGTTTTTTCATTTCATTGTGAAACTGATTCGGATTTTCGAAGTACGGACGTGAATATGTCAGAAACTGGCTCTGTGGACAATCGTTTCAAGAAACCACATAATCCAATGAGGTATACACACTCTGAAAGAAAGAGATTTCGATATTCGAGCAGGATTTTAATTTTGGTTCCAAGGTGAGAGAGAAAATGATATCACATTTCCCTACAGGATTTTATGGACAGACGAGGCAACTTTCACGTCGAACGGAACAGTTAGTTCCCAAAATTGTCGCTGGTGGTCCAACAATAATCCAAATTTTGTAATAGAATGCCGTGACCAATATCCATTCAAGACAAATGTGTGGTATGGTTTATTACATAACCAAATAATTGGACCATATTTTTTAGAGAAAATTTGAACGCAGACATGTACATAAATTTCATAATGAATCAGTTGTCTGAAGTTCTGGATAATCTGCCTCTGACGAGGCACCGATCCACCAAACGGTAGAAGTGGAACAGTGTCTCAGTCAGATGTTTAGGGGCAAAGTGATAGGACGAGATTGGGAAAATTATTGGCCACCAAGATCACCGGGCTTATTTCCAATGGACTTTTTTCTATGAGGTTATCTGAAACAAAAAGTGTAAAAGCACAGACCATTTGCAAACAAAGAACATTTAGATAATATCATTCGGGAGTGTTGTGCTAATATAAATCCCCTATTTATTAAAAATGCCACAAAGTCTGTGCATGAAAGGACTATAATTTGTATAGAACGGGAAGGACGCCATACTGAATGATGAATTAGGATTCTTTATAAGATTATTGAGATAAATCAATGAATGTTACGATGTCTTGTGAATTTGGTTATAGTTATTTTGGTTTAATGTTTTTTACACATCTAATGGTGAAAATAAAGAATATGAGATTCATGAAATTAATTCAAGAAACGTTGCGAAAAATTATTATTTGCTCGAAAATTACATCAAACAGTTTACATCCTACAGTCATACTGTTGGGTGTAAACTACATCAAAATATTTCGAACTCATCTGCAGCTAACGGGATACAAATCTGTTAAAAAAAGAAATACGAGTGTAATAAGAATGAAGAGAAATTCGTGTATTCGATTACTGACATATTACCGTCCATACATTGAAAATTCGAATCAGTTTCACAATGAAATGAAAAAACTAGATGAACTTTGCAACAACAAAGACGGATTTCTGGAAGTGCATTTTTTTTTCTGATAACAGGCCAATGTGGGTATTTTTTAGGCATTTAGGACATTGAAGTCTCGTATTCATCAAAATTATGATATTTGAATCATGTTTCGTTCGAATCGGTAGAGCGAAAGATTCCAAAAATTAAAAAAATTGGAAAAAAGTCGAAGTGACAGCAGAGAGTCCAAATTTGGAGCAAAGGTATAAAATTGGAAACCGAGCAACTTTTTCCTTTGGCATTTTTCGAGATTTAAAAAAAAAATGATTTTTTGAGGATTTTCGAAAAAAATTTCAAATTTGACAGGTTTAGAGTAGCACATGACGAAAGAGGCTGTTTTTTACTCATTTTTCAAGCACAAACTAACTGCGGAGTCAAATTTTCATTATATCTATTAATAAAAAAAACTTCTATATGTTGCGTAATTTATGTGTGACACTGTATATATATATATATATATATATATATATATATATATTGTTTTTGAAGCTTTAAGGTTTTTTAAAATCCTCCTCTGTTTTATTATTGGATTCTTCTCGTGGTCAACTGTTTCGTATTTGTGAATATTTCTAAAAACAAATAAGTCCAAAGTTCTAGCATATATTTGTTTGATATAACAAATTTCAGAAATACTATATAATTGATCAGTCGAGAATCTATAGTCAACTCCATATATTATTTTCAATAAAGGCCTCTGGATACGTTCTATATTGAGATATGATTTCTTGCCGTAGGAGCCCCAGGCAATGTTCCCATGTTGCAAAATACTTTCAACAAGTGCATAATATAATACTTTCAGTTCTCTGATGTCTAAGATAATTTTGAGTTTTTTGAATTTATATATGAGTCCTCCAAGTTTTTGCATAGTTGTTCGTATATGTTCGTCCCAAGTGACTATCTTGGGATATTTAACTGTTTTGGAAGAATTGATTTCTATGTTTTGTTCTGTCAAGAATATTCAATGACCTGAAATCAGGTAAGTAATTTTCTTAAGAGGTGGTGATAGGTAAGTATAGTTCACTGTTAATAAATTCTGATCAAACCAACAGAATAGTTTTCTTAAGTCATATTGTATTTTGTCTTTGAGATCCAACCATGTTTCCGCAACGTAATGAATAGCGGTATCATCAGCAAAAGAGATAACTGCACCTTCTGACTCCAAGGTGAGTAGTTCGTTCATATATATTGAGAATAAGACTGGTCCGAGTACCGTTCCCTGCGGCACACCGTGACTTATTTTTCTTGATCCTCTTAGCGTACCGTTTATTGTCACACACTGAAGCCATCACTTTAATAACTTTCAAACAGATCATTGGTGTTGCCCCTTATGCCCATTCTGTGAACTTTATCCAATAATATACCATGTTTAACCATGTCGAACGCCTTGGCCAGATCTATAAAACTGTTATTGATGGTCGTTTTTTGTCAATACCATTGTAAATCTTCGACAATAACTCCACTATGGCATCCTGAGTACATGTATTCCTCTTAAAACCGAACTGTCTATTGGATAAAATACTATTCTTATTCTTATTCAGTTAAAAGTTCATGTATAGCATATTCAAGTATTTTGTCAAATTTTTTTATAAGCTAATTGGTCGATAATTAGTAACTAGACATCTATTTCCTGATTTATACAGAGATTTTATAAGGGTTATTTTGAATGCTGAGGGAATGTATCCACTTTGTAGTATTGCATTAATAATATATGTTTACGGTTCAGCAATGTATTGTGCAATGGTTTTTATGGTTTCACTTTTAATGGAATCTATTCTATAGGGTTCCTTGCAGCGAAAGTTTTTTGTTAAATTACATGTTTACTCGATGAATATGCATATCCCCAAGCCGACAATGGCAAAAGGTCGAAAGGTGTATGTAAACGTTTTACGTACTCGAAGATTAGCGTCGTTCAAAAGTTATTACGGCAAAACTGATGGCAACAATGAGAATAAATAACGTGTAGCAAGTGCACCTGCTTATACTTTCATTTCATAATTTGCGTAGATGAGTTTTCTAGCAGTATGTACACTAAATCATCATATACCATAATAGAGAATGGTATATATTATAGAAAGTCGAATGTTACAAGCTAGTTTGTAGGAATAGCTTCCAGGATATCGTTAGCGATATTATGTTGTTCAACGTGTAAAATGTTCTAAACTTATATAGGCCAATCAATAGAGGTTTTTTCCCACTTAAATGTAATTAGCCTATACTATCTTCTGAAAGGTAGTTCGTAGATGAAAAACTCGTTGACGCCCCCAGCAAAATCACTTTGTGGAATTTTTTCAACAAAAAATATTGTCAAAAATTAAGGAATCGTTTCACAATGTAACTTCTGTAGAGAATTCAAATACCTACAAAATGTTTTTTTGTGCGGCCGGATCGGTGCATTTTCAACTGAGAAAATCCGGGAAAACCTCTAAAAATAGACCATTGTTCAAAAATTCAAATTTTTTAAAAATTTAAAGCTGGACAAACAATCTTGCGGGAAATTATAGATAATAAAATGTAGTTCAAATGTGCGCAAGATGGTTTTTATCCGATGTGTAGAAATCATATTGATCACAGTTGAACTACATGTTATTATCTATCATTTCCCTCAAGATTGTTTTACAAATGGCCTATTTTTAGAGGTTTTCCCGGATTTTCTCAGTGGAAAGTGCACCGATCCGGTCGCACAAAAAACATTTTGTAGGTTTTTGAATTCTCTACAAAAGTTCCACAAAGCGATTTTGCTGGGGCCGACACCGGGATTTTCATCTACGAACTATCTTTCAAAAGGTAGTACAGGTTATTTGCGTCTTTATTCAAGTGTGATAATAGCCTCTATTTTTTCTCTATTGGTTGGCCTATAAATCAACATATACCATATTAGAGAATGGTATACAATATAGAAAGTCGAATAGTTGTTACAAGCTAGTTTTCAGCAATAATTTCCAGGATATCGTCAGCGATATTCTGTTGTTCAACGTGTAAAATGTTCTAAAATTATCTAATTATAAATGAACGAGAGTTGAACTGTACATTACCCAATGGAGTGGAGATGAACCAGTAATGTAATGAAAATACTACAGTGACAAGCGAGCTTATTTATCCAATTTACATCCGGATAATCAGATCGCCCCGTACGCTGAACTTCCTATATATGCAAATCTCAGAGACCTTGCCTAATTAAAATGTAAAAATCCCGGTAATGTATGTGCAGGAACGAAGGTCGACGCATTTTAATATTCTGTTGTACACTATTTTTATGCAGGCCCGGACTCCAAAGGAATTCAAACTATATTGAGTTTATATTTTTCCGAGGGATTACTAGCACAAGCAGAATGTCCTCCAATTCAGAAGGAATAAAAAGTCAATCCATTCCTTATATTTCAAAACTCCGTTGAGGATATACAATTTGAATTGTGAATTAGAATTAATCATACTAAAATATATGGCAAAATCTTTTTTTGGAATTTGCAAATAGTATCAAGTACTATTGTGCTATGTGGAGATTTCGGGTACCATTTTGGCAGATTCAAATATAAATTTTTTTTCGCATTTCAACTTATAACTAGTTTCAATTGGGCCCCGGCACTGGTGTCAGTGTACCATAACTTGGTTTTAGTAATCGGAATGAAAAAAAATATCAACCTCTTATTGAGTATTTCGTCAATTCCTCCTCAAACGGAATACTCAATAGTTGTTTTTTTTTTCATTCCGATTACTAGATCCAAGTTATGGTACACTGACACCAATGCCGGGGGGCCAATTGAAACTAGTTAGAAGTTGAAATGCGATCTTGTCTGTAGACAAATGGCTATTCGCTGTGTGCATTAGACTGGAGGGGATATATGAAACTATGACAGCGCCCATGGTGGCAGGAGTAGATAATAATCCTGGTAATTGTAGTGGCAACGGTCACGGTTGGGTAGTATGTATTAGTATCACAACATACATATAATAACGATGAGCCCTCGCTATGATTAGGTAGATATACACGAAACAATTTATTGTCGCGATAAATTGCACCAAATAATCGTTAGGTAAATTGCTAACAACAATCGTACCTACATGATATTAACGCAAAGTTTTATTGGACCCATATTTGTGGACATATTAATCGGTCCAATTATTGTAATCAATGTATCTGTGATCGGTGATCTTTCGCCATTTCAAAATATATGACCGATTAAACGTTGAAATTGAAGAGGTACGAGACGAGGTTCGCAAATTATCGGCAGATATTTTGACGGATTTATCTGCAGATAAATCGTCGTGTTTATGTCAAACGACAAAATTTATCGCATCAAATTATTGCCGTGGATTTATCGTACAACTTTATTAGTTTCTACAGTTCCCTAACGAACTGTTTTATCTGTACAATTTTGGAGATCTAACGATACATTTCTCAGATCGTCGATAAATTGTTCCATGTTGCTGTGTAGTCGATTGCAAAAATAGTACGTGTAACTATATACGTTTCCAACGGCATCACATAAGCTGCAGCAAAGAGATACTTGTGTTCTGTTATTCCACGATATTTCAATCTCTAATTCCGGTACGTGAGGTTTTCATTCGATAAATATTTTAGTTGTTCACCGTTTTCATTTGATTTTGAAGTAGAGTGCATTCACTATTGAGACAGTACATTTGGCCTTCCCCTCCTAATGAACAATTCTTCTCAAAGGTGCCCAAAGCAAAGCTTTACGAGAAATTCCATAGGTGTACCAGATGAATTAGTAAAAGCGATACATAGGACATCATGAATTTGATAGTATTCGCCATAATTTCTTCTTCCGCTACTGAAAAGTACTTATCTCAGACAACAGGGCATTTTTGCAAGGTAACAGTAAACAAAATTGAATAAACTACACTAGATACCCACTTATTAACCTAACAAACGTAACCTTTCAACCGTTGCATGTCCTGACACTGGCGGAAATTCGCCGTAGCCCATGCTGTCGCAGCAAATCGTGTCCACTCGTATTTTTCCCCTCCCTACCTACCATTGCACTGTCTCAATACTGAATTCACTCTATAACCAAGTTCCTTTTCTGATTATTATATTATTTGAGAATTCAATTAAATAGTTTTGCGTTGAATCTGATATTATTTAGTGGTTTCCCGTCAGGTTAAAGCAAGCCAGGGTTATATGGGTACTTTTTTCAACTTGTTAAACTACTTGGCGCCCTCACTTTTTTATCTTCACAAGACCTTATAAACTAACGAGCAAGCACATTACTTGCCGTATCTTGAAGTACACAGAAGTAGCATTACTTTATGATATTTAAAATATCTATAACTTGACATGCATAATCTCCAAATGCGGTGAACTTTCGTACCAATACACATATTTTTTATCATTTACTTACATTTTTTGACAGAAAAAAACTTTGATTCATCTGGAACTAGTAGTGAGCACAAAATTGTTACATCATGGTAGATTATTTGGAAAAAAAAAATTGTTGCACAGTGAGTATCGGAAATAAACCAGGAAAACTTCAGGAATTGAGTCACTAGAGGTCATCACCAGTCTTGCTCACAGCGAATAAAGAAACATTAGGAGTAAAAATAAAGCTAAGTACAATAATTATTCAAATATATTACATGGTGTAATCTAACCTATTGCACACCCGTGAATGACGAGCGTATAATGCCATTTTATAACGAATTACAGCGGTTGAAAATCTTTGATAAAATGTTAAAACACGTTTTGTTCTTTGTAAAATTCGACAAAATTCTAATTTCAGGTGACCTACTCAGAGAAAAACTTTGCAATTGCTGAATGCAATAAACATTTAACTCGACATTTGAATAATGTAGAATGTTGAACTGATTGTGTGGTAAATGTATACATTGCAGGCATTCTGAGACAAACATTAAATTTCAAAGTGGAGAAAACAACTAACCTTGTTATATCCAAACTGGTGATGAAGTCAGAACTAGTTGACGTCATACTCTGCTTTAATGCACTCATCATAATTATCACAGTCACTTGTAAGAAACAAACAACACAAACAGTGGGAAATATTCGCAATTGAATATTGTTGTGAAGAATAATATCACGACCATTGTAGTAATTCAGAACACGTGAACTGAATACCGTTGCCAAGCAAGTTTCTCGCATGCACGGTTTACAGCTGTCTACGAACGGAAGTTTGTTAGATTCTACTAGTGTTTTCTGATTGGCTGTTGAATGAAAGATCCTAATTAGCAATCAATCGGAATACAGTACGCGATGTGCAGACGAATTAATTTGAACATTATTGTTTTTGTCCTTTGCTGGCCTATAAAACTAAACACCGAGCTCTTTCGTGCGTATTCTGAAGGCAAGATGAATCACTCGTCGCATTTATGAATGAAGTAGTAAATTTCAATTTTTGTTGGATTCTGGAGTCGCCAATCACTGTGCGGGCGTTTTCGTACTAGATATATTAATATAATATAAATTATTTTTTGCTAGAATGGCAACTTTTTTAAAAGTCAATGACAATAATGTTCAAATTAATTCTCGTGTACATCGCGTACTGTTTTCTGATTAGTTGTTGATTAAGATTTTAAGATCTTTCATTCTCCAGCCAATCAGAAAACACTTGTAGAATCTAACAAACTTTCGTTCGTAGACAGCTTTGTAAACCGTGCATGCGAGAATCTTGCTTGGCAACAGTGTTCAGTTCACGTGTTCTAAATGTCTGAATCACTACAATCGTCGTGATATTATTTTTCAAAACAATATTCAATTGCAAATGTTTCCCTTTTGAATACTGTTTGTGTTGTTTGTTTCTTACAAGTGACTCTGATAATTATGTGCCTCAAAGCAGAGTAAGAGGTCAACTAGTTCTGACTTTATCGCCAGTTTGGATATAACAAGGTTAGTTGTTTTGTTCGATTATATCGATTTTTCCTTGTTATTTTTATCATTGATTGTTCTAATTGGTTGTTCTATCACTTAAATGTTTTGTCCTAAATGTACCATATCTAGATATACGGATATAATTGTAATATATTTCCAAATAGTTCTGTCAGTTTAAAGTGTTACTTGGGTAATAAGTGATTTATAGTATTTATGTCTGTTTTATATTCATGTATTAATTTTATATTTGTGCTATTAATATTATTATATATATTAGCAATTACTTTTCATATGTATATTAGGGTTCCTAATTGAAATAAGATCTATCTATCTATGAACAGGATGTTCATAAAATCAGGTGTGAAATCATCTGCGACTGAAAGATAAACTTTAGTCACTATCTTCCATCGTTCAAGATAACCTCTTGGGAGGTATACGAGGTTAGTTGTTTTCTTCACTTTCAATTTGATGTGTACATTTACCACACAATCAGTTCAACATTCTACATTATTCAAATGTCGAGTTAAATGTTTATTGCATTCGGCAATTGCCGAAGTTTTCCTCTTAGCAGGTCACCCAAAATTTTGTCGAATTTCACAAAAATCAAAACATGTTTTAATTGTTTTTTCAGATTTTCAACGACTTTTATTCGTTATGAAATGATATATATATATATATATATATATATATATATATATATATATATATATATATTTATATTTATATACAGTGTCATCCTCAAAGTATGCACCATATGTAAAACTTATTTATTAAGGGTTTTTCGACAAAAAGTTATTCTTGGTAAAAGTTTGTGCATCTCCTAAAACTGAACATGCACCAACAGAATATAGTAAAACACACGTAATATACGAGGAGCCTTCATAAATTTGATTTTGAGACAGGAGTGAAGTACCCTTATTTTAAAAAATCTCGGAAAATTTTATTTTTTACCCATTGCATATTATTTAAATAGTACTTATTATCAAACGTTAACAAAATAAGCAATAACAATAACTACGTAATGAATATTTAGCAAATATGTCAAGTACTTAATGTCAAACATTCGTTTGTTTTCAAAGCCAACTTGAAACAATTATTTTGGTCAAGAAAAACTCCACAAAATAAATGTAATTAATTTGTGCCGAAATACTTATTTCATTTTGATGTTTTGTGATTTGATATTATTGAATATTAAGTTCTTGTTACAATACTGTATAATTTTGAGCAATTTTCGGTGTTACCAAAAAATAAAAATAACTTTGCACCAAAAACTTTGAAAATTATCTTACTCTTCAAAAAAATTGACCGTGGTTAACACAATAGTTGTGTAATTTGTAATATTATGGGGCTTTTTAAATAAACCGTCGTATACAAGATGTTGTCTATTTATCGTTTTAGCAATTTTTTTTTCGTAGTTCCCATTTTAAAAAATGGTTAAAAAAATAAACTTCACTTATATGGCCATGACTTCAAATCTACATGTTTTTTTCATGCTTAACAACTTTTCCAAATAACATTTCCCGAAAATTTTCAAAATAAGGGTACTTTACTACTGTCTCAAAATAAAATTTTTGAAGGTATATTACGTGTGTTTTACTATATTTTGTTGGTGCATGTTTAGTTTTAGGGGATGCACAAACTATTACCAAAAATAACTTTTTGTCGAAAAACCCTTAATAAATAAGTTTCCCATATGGTGCATACTTTCAAATGGACTAAAAAGTATAAAATAATTTATCCTATCCCCACGCGTTTTTCGTTTTGAATCTTACATAGCTACTAATAATTGACCATCACGAATTTTCGGGACATGTTTAATGGGGTTCGGAATGTAGTTCAATGTCCCCCCAACTGACACCTCTGTGTTTCTGCAATCCGCATCGGCCAGTCCGGCGCTATATCGTAGCACTGCACACAGCATAGGTAGTAATTATCTGATACAAAACTGCAGTGGATTGTGAAATTACTTCATGTTGAGCCTTATAAATATTAATCGAGTCCAAATAGACGGCTCGATTTAACGGCAGCGGCACTGATTCGACACGACGGCTTATCTACATCTTGGAAGGCTCTGTAATAGATAGGGCTTCGCCGAACAACGGTTTCGCATCATAAAACGACGGAACTCTTAGTTGATCGCTATATAAACAGCTAAGTCTGCCTTTTCATTGGTCGAATATAGTTCTCCATTTATATCTGTCAATGGCCCTTCATATCTTCCTCTCTCCTAATCCCGAAGCTATGCTTGCCATCTAAAACCTGATTCTTTGACGTTATCACTGTATCTGTTTGCGGTGTTTCTCTAGGTCTCTGGTCACCAGAGCATGGTTAATCAATACAAAATTCTTCTGTTTTGTTTTGTGACCTGCAAAGTTTCATTCCAAGGTATTGTCTTACTCATTTCCTCTGCGGTTCGTCCGTCTTCCCCAATACTCGCCACACAAAACAACAGTTGCCTAACTTTTGACTTTGGGAATTGTTACATTGGTCCTTCGAGCCGGATCATTCTCACAAAGCCAAAATTTCCATTTCTTCCTTCTGAATATTTAATATTATTTTGTTTGCCCTAAGATGGAGCATAAAAATTCACTCGAATTTTACCAATCTCAAAAGTTTTCAAGTTCACAATTTCTTTCACGAGTTTGATGTGAGCTCAAGCAAGCCTTCTGGTATTTTTTCTTCTAGCTTGAAGATCAGTTCGTGATTTTCAACCGTCAATTGGTGTAATTCATGGCAACAACCATTTTGGAGACAATTGCCGAAAAATTCAAGAACAATTTCACAGATTCCTCCCTTGGAGTTGGACACTGCGTTTTTCATTTGGCCCAGAATTATGCATTTATCTCTTCCAGAATTTATTTTCAGAGTTTCAATGAGAAAATCGGGGGATGCGGAAAAGATCTTTTACAGCGTCTCTCTTCTTTTCCTTTGGGAAAAGCATGTATAAATTATCAGAGCACTTCCTCTTTTTTTTTTCTCCTGGTGGATCGTTGAAACTTGCTCATAGTATAGTTAACAAGTGCTTTTTAGGTCAAATTTTTTTCGCATTCTCCGAAAATTATGATTGGGTGTTATTCGATTCGGAATGCATGTAGATATTTTTTGAGAAAATGCTAAGGCCGCTCGCAAAAATTGCAATGGTTATAAACAATAAAGTGAAAAAAAAGGGGGTTTGGTTTTTCGCCAATATCTCAAAAACAATTCGAGATAATTAATTTGAAAAAAGATGCAAAAAGAGGAGGAAATTTCCTAAGAAAAAGTTTCAACTCCCGGAACTGTATGACCAATATTTATAATTTTCCCAGAGGGTTGAAAATACGCCCAAAAACGGGTACTCGGCTTGCGCAAGCCACGTCCCCTTCGGACCTTTAATGAATAAATATTATTTAAACTCATTAAATATAAAAATTGAAAATTGAAAAAATTCAGGCGCTTGCAGGATAGATCAATGAACAATAATCCGTGGTCCAAAAAATTTTAACTATTAATCTGAGAATGTTTTCCTTTCGTGGAGCTATTTCTCAAAGGTCTAAGAATAGATTCCCTTTAGAAAAATTGAAAAATTGTTAATTTTCGTTTTGTTATTTACAATTTACTAAGGTGAAAAATTATAAAGCTTTATTAAACATTAAAAAATTTTTTTTTTTTTATTGATCCGTTTTCTTATGATCAGAAACTACTAAAAAATGATTTTTAATAATTTTTATCTCCTATTGTTTAAAAAATTTTTATTAACAAATGCGTTGTTTATGAGATAATTTAAAATTATAACATAATCTTTGATAATAATTATGATTTTTCAAAAAAAAACCGTTTCTTAAAGAAATAATTTTATTGCTTAAAAACGCATTTGTTAAATAACATTTTTTTTCCACTTTTATGAAAATTAAGAAACCATTTTTTTTTAAATCATTATTTATCTTCGATATTAAAAAAAACATTTATTATTTAAATTTTCATTGTTTATTTAATAAACAATTTGTTATTAACAAATAAATTATATCTTTGTATTTTTTTTCTTTTTCTACTCAAAAAAACAAAAAAACCATGTATTATTTTTAGATTTTTTTTTTATTGAACTTTAAATTTTCTGTTCTCTTTCATTTCACTACTCTGACCTGGTTTTTTATGTTTAATTCTATTATAACTTTTTAACTAATGAAGATACAAGGAAAAAATCTAAGACTTATTCATTCTTTATTGATTTAACAACAAATTAAGCCAAAACTGTTTTCTACTTTTATGTCTAAATATCTTATAAACTAATATAACTATGAACATACAACTTATGTAACTTTTCATCTAACGTATATTAATCAACAATTTTAGCTTATAAATTTTAGTTTTGCTCGGTAATTTTTTAAATTATGAATAAAAATAAGTGTGAAAAAAAATATTTCTCCAAGTTTATTAGCCTAAGCCTCTTAGTAACTAAAAATTAATTAGAAATGTTATTTAATTCAAGTAAGTTTATTTATAAAATATTGTAGATTTTTTTTTCTCTAAGATTATTTTTATAAACAAATGGTATAAATTAAATAAATAATTGAGTGAGAGCTTCAAATTTGGGCTTAATTTGTTGTTTAATTAAAAAAGAATAAATAAGTCTCAAATTTTTTCCTTGCATCTCCATTAGTTAAAAAGTTATAATAAAATTAAACATAAAAAACCAGGTCAGAGTGGTAAATGAGAGAGAACAGCAAATTTTAAGTTCAAAAAAAATATATTTTTTTTTCTAAAAATAATAATGGTTGTTTTCGTTTTTTTGGGTGGAAAAAGAAAAAAATACAAAGAGATAATTCATCTGTTCATAACAAATTGTTTATTAAATAAACAATGAAAATTTAAATAATAAACGTTTTTTTTTTAATATCGAAGACCAAGATAAAAATGATTTAAAAAAAATATGGTTTTTTAATTTTCATAACAAGTGGTAAAAACAAATTTATTTAACAAATGCATTTTTAAGCAATAAAATTCTTTTTTTAAAAAACGTTTTTTTTTTAAAAATCATAATTATCATCAAAGATTATGTTATAATTTTTTTTTAATTATCTCATAAACAACGCATTTGTTTATAACAATTTTTTAAACAATCGGAGATAAAAATTATTAAAAATTATTTTCAAATAGCTTCTGATCATAAGAAAACGGATCAATAATAATATTATAAAAAACAAAGTTTTTTTCAATGTTTAATGAAGCTTTATAATTTTTCACCTTAGTAAATTGTTGATAACAAAACGAAAATTAACAATTTTTCCAACGGGAATCTTTTCTTAGACCTTTGAAAAATATCTCCACGAAAGGAAAACATTCTCAGATTAATAGTTTAACAATTATCGCACTTGCAATGTTAATGTTCGTACTACAAAAAATGGTTAATTAACTAATGGATAACTTATTGAAAAATCGCGATAAAAATTTTTGGACCACGGATTATTGTTCATTGATCTATCCTGCAAGCGCCTGAATTTTTTCAATTTTTAATTTTCATATTTAATGAGTTTAAATAATATTTATTCATTAAAGGTCCGAAGGGGACGTGGCTTGCGCAAGCCGGAGTACCCGTTTTCGGGCGTATTTTCAACCCTCTGGGAAAATTATAAATATTGGTCCTACAGTTCCGGGAGTCCAACCTTTTTCTTGGGAAATTTCCTCCTCTGTTTGCATCTTTTTTCAAATTTGAATTATCTCGGAAAGTTTTTGAGATATTGGCGAAAAACCAAAATCCCTTTTTTTTCACTTAATTGTTTATAACTATTGCAATTTTTGCGAGCGGCCTTAGCATTTTCTCAAAAAATATCTACATGCCATTCCGAATCGAATGATACCACAATCATAACTTTCGGAGAATGCGAAAAAATTTTGACCTAAAAAGCACTTGTTAACTAGACTATTATCCTGTAAGTAAACTCATGTAAAAGTCTGGTAATGGTTGACAGATTATTGCCATTTTTTTTCAAATTGACATTCATCTCCACCTGAAGAAGCTATTTTATAGCGAAACACGTGTCGTAGTTTTGCGAACCCAATTCAGAGAAAATCATTTACTGGAGTGTCTTTTGTTTAAATTTTTTTGAGTCATTATTAGTCAGTCATTTCACGTTTGTTTTTTCAACATTTGATGAGCCAACTTAACTCCTAACTTCTGCATAATTCAAGTATCTTGTACTTATCACTGCTTAGAGAATGAGAAAACGTGTACCTACATAAATCTAATGAAAACGATATCTTTTATCACCACTCACTATACTTACCCAATCAATTTCAAAGAAAGTAATTCCATAAACTCGATGGATGTTTTTGAGTATTACTTAACGGTATTACTCAATCGTTTAGATAAATTGGGAATGCAGCAGGTGGTTGATAACATGCGATATAAAGGTTGTGAGTATTGATTAGACCATCGTCAAGATAAACCATTTTTCACAGATGCATCTAATATCATACAGTCGTTAATTTAATTTTATCGAACCACACGAAAAAAAATGTCCATTGATTACACTTATCCAGAAATTTTGTAATTCTTGTATTAACATGACACTCTCCACTTCTCTTTGTGGAAACATTGTTATGTCTTCACAAATTATCAGAATTATTTTTATTTCAACAGGTTCAAGGAGTCGATTCATTATAAATATTTTATCGACGAATATATGAATACCTATATCATTATCCATTCAGTCGAAATTACTCCGATTATTTAAAAATAAATAACAAGATCGATTCGAAAAAAAAGTAAACAAATCATCAATCATTTTATAAAAACAAAGTAAACAAATCATCCAACTGATAAATAGCCTAGCGGTAGTAATAGTAGTAATAGTTAAAAACGTGAAATCGGCGATATATTTCTAATATCAAACGAACTGTTCGACCTCAATAATATTCAAAGCTGCTATTAATAAATTTCACTTTTTCGACTTTCATTGATGAGCTAAAAATAGATCTAGCGAACGCTATGCAAACTCCTACTACTAGACCAGTTAATTTATTCAAAACACAAAACGTTCAATGGGTTTGCTAACACTTGCGGTTTTGTGTGAGCTCATAATTCATAATATAAGCAATAACAGAGAACTTGAATATGATACGAGTACAAACAGAAGTACTTTACGCCTCGAATATATTGAATCAACGGGAGATTGAGTTTTCAAGACATATTTTGGGTGATTTGTGCACGCTATTTCAACATATTTTTGGATCTTTCATCGAAGATATTCAATTCGAGAGAAATTGGTTATGATGGTTTGCTTTGTTTGAATCAGTATTTAACATCGAACGTTAGAATGAACGTACTAGGAATGAACGTACATAATTTAAATGTTATGTGTTTTTTTACACGAAAGTAGAATCAAACATACCTGAAACACAAATCTCGCCATAAAAACTCTTCTCGAATTACACGCAGCCGATAAACAACTGTTTGAGGAGTCCTTGACGGAATTTCAGAATTTAAATATAACTGATATAAATATCTACAATAAGTATAGTATTTCTAATTCCAATTGGAACAGAAACAAAAAAGAGCTCTACGCATTGTAAAATTCATATCCAACAGTGTTTTTACTTTCAAAGCGTTTCTGGTACAATTAAAAAAAGAAAATAAAGAACTCAAAGTCTCTTCACAACGGAATCAATATAAATTGAAACACAATTGGTAGACCACAAGCGAAAAACAACTACTTTCCTGGCAAATACCACGCAGAACGTTGAATGATATTCACCTGAAAATCTATGCAAACTTCCATAAAATTGAAAATTTATTGCAAATGTTTCTTTCTGATAAGCTCGATTATGTTTAACTCATGTCGGGTCCGCCTAACAATCCGCATACCGGTTTCAGGCTTTTGGCCCTCATCAGTACGGAGTAGTCACCAGTCAGAGATCCGGAGAGCTCTGGCCGAAGCGAGACCCAACATAAACAAAATCACCATCAAGCTTACATCACCTTTAGGTACGCCGGAAAAAGTAACTTTTAACCGGCGGTACCTAGTGACAGAAAGTAACACTCCATAAAATTCCCCCACCCTTGATAACATTCCTAAATAATAGAGGAAATTTAATGGACATAGCCCTCAAAGAGAAGTATTAACCGTGGACACGTGTTTCGGGCTCTCGGCCCTCATCAGTACGGCGAAGAAGTGCAAGGATGAACAAAACTTGGTAGAAAACGACAAATCAACGGAGTCAACAAACAGGTAGCTATGGCTGCCTCCGTGGTGACGTTGGTTGTTGCCCTGGAATGCAGGGTCTGCTAACGGAAACCACAAATATGAGGCTGGCTTCTGTTTGTTGACTCCGTTGATTTGTTGTTTACTACCAAGTGTTGTTCATCCTTGCACTTCTTCACCGTACTGATGAGAGCCGAGAGCCCAAAACACGTGTCTACGGTTAACACTTCTCTTTGAGGGCTATGTCCATTAAATTTGTTCCGTTTGTTTACCAGTCCCCTCGATATTCTTCCCATTCATTCTAAATAATAAGATTCCATCTCGGTGGGAGTGGCTGAATGCCCGACTGGCGTATATATTAAACAAGAAAGCCAAGTGAAGTAAGCTTGATGGTGATTTTGTTTATGTTGGGTCTCGCTTCGGCCAGAGCTCTCCGGATCTCTGACTGGTGACTTCTCCGTACTGATGAGGGCCAAAAGCCTGAAACCGGTATGCGGATTGTTAGGCGGACCCGACATGAATTAAACATAATCGAGCTTATCAGATGCAATAAATTTTCATTTTTATGGAAGTTTGCATAGATTTTCAGGTGAATATCATTTAACGTTCTGCGTATTATTTGCCAGGAAAGTAGTTGTTTTTCGCTTGTGGTCTACCAATTGTTTCAATTTATATTGATTCCGTTGTGAATATGACTTTGAGTTCTTTATTTTCTTATATATTCCACTTCACTTGGCTTTCTTGTTTAATTATAAAAAAGTTCTGTCGTGTGGCCCTAATCGTCCACATTATCAGTGAAGGCGCTATAAAATATATTTGACGAATGCATGCTGGGATAGCTGGTTTTTGTTGAATCAGAATGATTTCGCAAGTTCACAATATGCCTTTAACAGCGCCGTTTGTTGGTGGGGTTAAGTGATTTATTCATTGAAACTAACTTTATTAATATGGAGACCATTTCAAACAAATAATAACATTACATGTTAGGAATATGTGTCAATCAACAGCAATTCCGAATTTGAAAATAATAGTAAGGGAGGCGACGACATAAATTTTGCTCCCATATCAACAAAGCTAATTTTTTGTTTAATAATACAATGTCATTCAAGAAAGTCAGAGTCTGTCAAGCTTTAAGGTAGAAGCACTAATAATTGACACATTAAGGAAAAAAATGTGTAATATTTTTTTTATAAAATTCCCTTTTGTGATTTTCTACACCAAAACCCTTTCAGAGTGTTATTTCACCTTTCTCAATCGATAGTATATCTGCAAAAACAATTTTTGATCCATTTTCATAATGAAAATATAATTAAGAAAAACTACAAAAAATCTCTAGTAGTTGACAGTGCACATTTTGAAAATTCCAGTAGTTGACACACCCCAAAGACCAGTTGTTTACCTGTATTTGGTATGGAATAAGACAACAATTATGTATACTTAAATGATTTAGTTATTCCGATAAGAACACAGTTATTTTCAACCATCCAAATTCAAAGAGGAACTGAATTCATACCAAATTCTGTCTCCCAAAGAAACGATTTTTGGGGATTCTAATTTTTCTATAATTTGTGATGTGTTTATAACACTAATGTCTCTTTCGTTGAGCTTGAATATAGTTTTTATTTCATTACAGTAATTTAGACAGTGAGACATTCTTTTTCATCATTATTGAATTGTTGGTGTATGGTTTTGTCACCTTTTCGGGCCAATACTTTATTTCCCTTTGGGTTGAGGAAGAATGCAGTTTCGTCTGCGTTGAAGACCCTTGACGGGTTATTCAAGATGTCAATATGATTGTTTGATTTCAAATAATTAGACACTTCCTCAAACCAATTCAACGGATTGATTACTCCCTCCATCGTTATTTTTTCGTTGTTGCGTTACATTTGATCTGCTGGAAGTCAAATTTTGAGCAACTCTCGTACTGATTTCTGGATGTCTTTTCAAAAAACTTTTGTACCAACTTCTACTCGGATGATTATTTTTGAAAGGAGTTTTGAGTTTCAACTGCTCGACCGAATTCTTCACACTGTTCAGTAGCTGATCCTTCGTAACAGGAAATCCAGCTCATCCTACTGATATAATCCAGTCAACTAGCACAGACTCCTCTTCTCTGGTTAAAAATGATTCAGGTCCCATTTTTCAAAAATTGGGTGATTTACCTTTACTTTTGTATAATAAGGTAATCCTTGGTATACCGTGGTGTTTTGCTGCTGTTGCATTTGTTTTTCACTATATTTCAGCATCTATCCTTTGATATGCATGGTTGGAGTTTTCTGAAGTTGATTAATCCTAAAAATGAAACAAAAAATAGGTTGACCTAGTAGTTGACACACTTCAAACTAGTAATTGACATGGGTGTCATAGTAATTGACATGGGTGTCATCTATTGGACCAAATGGTTGGAAGAACTAAAGGAAAATAGTGCTTAGTTATTTTTTAGAATCAAACCTAATAACGACCTTATTACACTCAAATATGTTGAATTGGTCTTGAACCAATAGTTGACACCTGTGTCAACTACTAATTTCCGTTATCAATTCTGTACCAGTACTTGACACCCCCATTTGTAGGAACTAATATAACCTTCAAATTGAAATAATGTCAAATTTCAACATCAATACTTGAATTTGGAATGAAACAAATCTCCCCGCAAATATTTCAATATGTGACATAAAAAAAATATACTCAACTCACCTGTTCTTATCGATTTCCGTGAGAAAAATACAAGAAGCACCAAACACAAATAGTACATGTGATCACTGCGTCGCCATTCCGCTTACTGAAATATTTCTGCCGCGAAACTTATCGGAGTACGCGCGGGATATTCGAATATCGCTAATACTAGATTAAAACTGTAATAAAAGCGGGTTTCGAGCTTAATAATTTCGATTTTGTCCGTAAATGTCAACTACTGAAACTAGGTCGACTACTGGTGACTTTACCTTAAACGTTCCCAACATTAATAACAATTTATGTAAAATGTAAAAAACCATTATGTAAAAGTCTTATACCGACAAAGACTGAAACTTTTTACAGTGATAAAGGATGCCTAAAAGTACAGGAAAATTATAGTCTATCGCGTCGAAAGCGTTGCCATCAAAGGTGGGTGGTAGCACCCACATAAGGTGTTGAAAATACAAACTTGTTTGACTCATTTCTAAGTCTGATTTTTTTTCTCCATTACTTTAGTTAACAAAACGACCAAAAAAGTTAGTCTACTGAAAACCTGATGTTGTTAAAGCCTTGGTAGACTCAACGGAATACACGGTGTCCCGACCGCAGCCGCTGCGCCTATCTGTTACAGGCCGCGTAATTTTCATTTACCGGTATCAATTGAAAATCTACAAAGCTATTTTTTTTCTATAAGCAGTTCATTTAACTTATTGTTGAATAAGGGTCGTCTACTTTCAGTACAAGGTGGCTTTGGTAGACGTACCTAAAGTTATAGCGCGCGCACATGATTGAAGCATTGCTACTTTGTTATTAAGTATACAATCGAGGAGCATATTTTTCATATTAATATTTCATATTTATGGTCAAGTTGAAAAACAGCTATAGCTGAACTTCCCTTCTCATCATTTTGTCTTTTCTCTTTCGTATTTATAGTGCTCTGTTTGTCTATGTGAAGATATTGAAATGATGAATGAAGCAGCTTTATTATTATTATTATTATAATTGCATATAATAGTTTTTATATTAATATCTTAGTTATTATTTTTATCTATTCTTGACAATCCCCAAGTCGAGCTCGTCAAGTCTCGCGTCGCGAGAATGGTCGCTCGCGTAAGATCGAACTTGCCAAGCGTAATCTCGAGGTGGCCAAACATCAAAGGCGCGAGGCTTGACTAGCAAGCTCGTACTGTATGGCTTGTTGAGCGGTCTCACGGCGCGAGGGTGCATATCCACAGTGTTGGCTACGACGGGAGACCGGTGACTTCGGAGAGAGAGTTTGTTGGTGGCAAAGTATTGAATTCAGAAGCAGTAATTGAATTCTTAGCTTTATATGAGGAAGATTATGTCATTTGGGACCACAAAAAAATAATAATAATACGATGCTGCACATGCTATCCGTTCTAAACTGAATAAGTATTGCACTGGACAATGCATCCCTTCTTAGGCTCATGTACCAACCTCCAGCACTGGTAGACGACGAGTCGGTCGAATTATACCGCCGATCAGGTTCAGATTGCCTAAACCCCACTCCTGTGCTCCAAGCAAAATCCTCCAAGCCAAGCTCGTCAAGTCTCGCGCCGTGGGACGCCGGCTTTAGCCACCTTGTACTGAAAGTAGACGACGCTCATTCAACAATAATGAATTGCTTGCAGAACAAAATAGCTTGGTAGATTTTCAATTGATGCCGGTAAATGCAATAATTCAGAGCGTCCTGTAACGGATCGGCGCAGCGGCTGCGTCGGGAGAACTTGCATTCCGTTGAGTCTACCATGGCTTCAACAACATTAGATTTCCAACATTTTCTGGTCATTTTATTGAATAAACTGACGGAGAAAAAAAAATCAGCGTTGTAGAGTCAAACAAGTTTGTATTTTCAACACCTTACGTGGGTGGTAGACCTTTGATAGCAACGCTTTCGACACGGTAGACTTCACTTTTGATATCAACACAACAAATAAAAGATGGAATCAGCTTTGTAGAAATGATGACAGCCGACTGTCGTCGCCTCCCTTACCAAAAGGATTTGGATGTTCAGCGAGTAATTTTAAATATACATGAGTGCTTGAAGAAGGAAAACTGTTATACATCGCAGAATGAAGAAAAATATATTATATTTGCTACATCTTGAAAATTCTGCAGCCCTGAATGGGTATAGAACTCAAGCCGCAGAAACAACAAAGTAATCCTTCTCTGTATGCCAGGGCAAGTTGGAGTAGAGTAGAGAAGCTCAAAAGAGGAAGAAGCATTGAGAACACGATAGCAAATACAGGCAGGCATGCGGCAGGTCGAAGAGCTCCTCAACAACTTCAACCGAGAAAATTCCAATAACGGTATGTCTAATGGGGCACTGAACACTCAGGTAACACCTCAGGAGGCCTACAGCACATGTAGGTTCTGCGAAGAGAAACAACATAGCAGCTGACAATTCTAGAAATACTACCATTAGATTCCCTCAAAATTCTAAAATTCCTCTGGGATTTGGGACTCAAGGGTCTGCTATAGCAGAAGGAGGAGAAGCACAATAGAATCAGGCCGTAGTGCATCTGTCACCACCTACTATTTGTAACCATTACCATCCATATTTAAACCAATAAGCATCATGCGGCATTTTCACCGCAATAGGAGTTGTGGGTCTAAAGCACAAAACAC
The DNA here is from genome assembly GCA_018342105.1 of Gonioctena quinquepunctata. Taxonomy (NCBI): domain Eukaryota; kingdom Metazoa; phylum Arthropoda; class Insecta; order Coleoptera; family Chrysomelidae; genus Gonioctena; species Gonioctena quinquepunctata. The sequence continues at coordinate 402,370 of JAFIRS010000608.1, forward strand.
CCTAACTACACAGAAACGTAAGTCCGCCTTCTCGCCAAACTTTATTTGAGAGCGCTTGTGCTATGCTAAGTGGAACATTTGTCAAATTTAAACTTGTCCATTTTGATTTCGCTCTTCGCAAATAATTGTTAATAAATCGAGTGACTGTGTGCTTTGCTTTTTTAACTTTCTAATGTTCTTGTGCTTATATTGATTACTTTGAGTTGCTTTGTAAAATTAGTAATTACTGTTGAATATGTAGTTATAGTTCAACCATTTTCAATTGCAGAAGCTGTTTCTATAGCGAACAAATCAAAAACTCACTTCGCTAACATGAGCGTATATGCGGAGAAACGGAACGAAAAATAACGTGTACTACTCGTAAACATTCTCCGTCGCCAAACGGAAGATCTAAAGAGCCGATAGTCAACGTTGGTTAGAGTGACAGCTATCTAGTTCTACACCAGATTCGCCTGAGCCAATCAAGACGGACCGCACGCCTATGATAATGTTTGTAGGTGTGTCGATACGTTCAGACGCCAAGAAAACTAATAAATCACCAGTTGAATATGTGTTTCAAGAGGTCAGAATAAATAAAAGCCAGTAGCATCTCTGGTCTGGGATCGGAATAGGTTTTAAAATATTCTAGAGTTCTGTTGTGTTTTGTTGGAAAATATGGATTTTTTCGACCATGGGAAAATGAAATTATGATGGTCCGATTGCCTATTAATACATACTTCCTCGCCTATGGCTCATTTTTTTTATTTTTACGTATTTTTAAAATATTTATATATCTAAATAAAATTAGTTATGTCCGCCTATGTGTAGTATATATATAGTTAAACCATTTACAATTGCAGAGGCATAAAAAACAATGTTCGCAGTTTTGAGGCGGTATCCTTTGAGCAGCATAGGCTGAGATAACTAATTTCATTTAGATATTTGAAAAAAACGTTAAAATAAAAAAAATATGCCACAAGCGAGGGAGTATGTATTGAAAGGCAATCGAATAATTTCATTTTCCCATGGTCGAAACAAAGCCATATTTTCCAACAAAACACAATAGAACTATTGAATGTTTTGAAACCTATTTCGATCTTAGACCAGAGACGCTACTGGCTTTCATTTATTCAGACCTCTTGATTTATTGGTTTTCTCGGCCTCTCAACGTATCGACACCCCTACAAGCATTATCATTGGCTTGCGGTCAGTCTTGATTGGCTCAGGCAAATCTGCTGTAGAACTAGACAGCTGTCTCTCAAACCCACGTTAACCGTCGGCTCTTTTGATGTTCCGTTTGGTTGGTTTCCGGAGAATGTTTACGAGTAGTACAGATTATTTTTCGTTCCGTTACTTCGCATATACGCTCGTGTTAGCGAAGTGAGTTATTGATTGGCTCCTTATAGAAACAGCTAAAAATAGTTAAACTATACTCTCTTTTTCAGGCTAAGAATATTTTATTGTATAAAATTTGCCAATACACATTTGTTATTTTTCATTGTCCTTTGTTACCCTCTGTTTTCTTATATTTGTGGTTTTTGATTAATCAGGATATCAATTTCTAATGTTTTACAACTGAGAAGGAAAGCCTGAATCTATTTTCCAATCGAATCGATAACCAAACTGAAAAGTATGCTGAAACAGGTGCACCTAGAACTTCATTTAATTAAAATTTGCCACTCGACAGATGTATCATCTGCAGAGAATGAAGGTCACGAAAATTCCCCCCCTTGAAGATCAAAGTGCCGCCTTTTACTTACGTTTCTGTGTAGTTAGGGTGTCTAAAGCATTACCTACCCAATGGCCTTTCCACGGCAATTCACGACATAGATGTTTGTGCCCGAATGTTTCTAAAAAAAGCAACGGTCACACATGTAAGTATCTAAATCCATTTGGCGTTGCAAAAAATATCTAGGACAACTGATTGGTGTACCTGGTCACAGGTGAATCAGAGGCAACAAGTTGATGGACTTGCAGAATAAGGCGGGTATCAACGTTTGAAACTAGATCGAATTAGATCTCACTAGAAAATAGTTCTTTTACGCAAGAGTCTGTTACTGGACGATGTGCTGAAATTACCAACCTTGTAACACCCTTATTTTGCTTTCAAGTTATCCAAATGAATTATTTTTTTCTGAATGTGAAATAGCCATGTAATATCAAAGTAACATAATAGAACACCTCACAGATGGAAGATAATTTGTAGTCTTCAAACTTTTCAAACGAGAAAAATCGAATAGTTTTGTGTTGTATCGAGTTTTTAGTGAATTTCTTTCTTTCCATTTCTAGAACCGCCACTGTTCGAATGAACCCCCTAACTGATCAATTAAATGATAAATAGCCATGTAAACTGTAAGTATGACAGGTAGTTAGCGCAAATACTACCGCCTTGCCGTAAATTGTAAATATATGCACCTATATCGTTTAAATATCTTCATTTCAGCAGGCCATTAAATATTGTTCAAAAGATCTTGGGGGTTGATAAACGATAGAAAAAGAGCGGGCGATTAGCATTCATTATAAATACAGGTGACCGGCATGAGAAAAAACGCAATTTGGGAAATTTATAGCTGCGATTTAATGATGTTGCTGTTGACGTTCATGTATGTTATGGAGTAAACATACATGTTTTATTGATGAAATGTAACCTGTTGATTTCATTTTCAATGGAGAGTGATTAAGTTCTCAAGTATTCACATATGACTTATAAAATACGTAGGAGTTTTCCAAATTAAAAAAAAACCGTAAAAATATTTCTTTAAATTGTTTTTTGAGTAATTTGTGGTGGGTGCTTTTTTCTGGAGATAGTTTTGAATTAAATATATAGAAACAAAAAAGTGTTGTCTTTTTTTCGAAAAAAGCAACCATACCTACCAATGTAGTAGCAGCTTATTATTTGAAAGATTTAGTATCTACAGAGATGGCCGAGCGCTCTAAAGCGCCAGATTCAAGCTCTTGATCTCGAAATTTTTTAGCTGACTAATTTGTTTTGATTGTAAATTTACAGAACACATTCGTAGGCTTCGAGATTATCCGGTAAGCGTACTGTTTATCCTTAATAAACTCTCTTTACGCCTCTTATTAGTCGAATTAATTAAGAGATTCAACTACAAATTAATAACAACGTTTAGTTAGCAAAATGTTTTACCGGAAGTGACCAAAATCCATACTTCATTTTAAACCGGAATGTCACTTTTCAAACGTTAATATTTCGAAAACAATAGTATTTAGGAGTAAAGTGTATTAGAGAAAACTGTTACGAATTATGGGCAGATTTCGAAAATGGAATAATATACGGGGTGTTCTATTTAAAACAATTATTGAAGATGACGCTCAGCCGCCATTTTAAAACTTTCAGGTGTGATTTTTTCATGAAAAAGTACGTTTTTATCTCCTCCTATTTAAGCCCTCCAAATTTCGTTGCGATATACCAGGTGGTTCAAAAATTAGTAGGGGGGGAACGTACTTTAGATGAGCACTGTATATTGGCGACTCACATTATTCCTACGCGTGCTTTATGGATTGTCCAACGAATACAATCAACGCAACGCCCATAATTAGAAATAACTTGTATGTTCCCAAGTAAATAAATCGTTATTATTGAAAAACAAATTCATAAATCATCCTAACGATTAGGAATCATTAAGTAGGATTGAGGGTTATCTTTAATTATTAGCCTCAATGATGGAACCCTGTTTATCAAACTAATATTTTATTCTTGAATGATATTTTCCACACATTGAAAAAGGATAACCAAAAAGGTATAATATCTTTGTTTAAAGATATAGACAGTCAATCGCTGTGGTGAAAGCATTAGATCCAATTAAACTTTCAGGAAAACTTTTTAAACTACTTATGCACCCCGCCTCCATCCAATGATAAACCCGTATGTTTGACTGACTAAATAAATAGCTTTAGACAATGGTTTAATTTATGCAACTGTGAAAAGGGCAAACTTATTAAGTGCAATTAAGTGAATATATTCTCTAGTGAGAAAAAATCATTCAGTTAACGCAGTAAAATTCCGATGCATACTATAGAATATCTGAATCCAGAAGGGTTTCTGATTCGACGATTCGCCATAAGATTTGAATTTCATGGCGATCAGAAACCAGGCGGGCCACGATCACGATGTTTACGTCTATCCTCTTGGATTCAGATATACTTTAGTAATTTGACTTCCACACTTTTTCTTTTTTAGTATATAAAAGGTGTAATTTTTCAGAAAGTTATCAATAGAGCTCTTCTTTTGCGAGAAACAATATTCAATCTTCATTTTCTACCAGAATCTTGGATGAATAAATTATATTTTTTAATGAAAAGTTTACGACTGACTTTTTCAAAATTATGTCTAATTCCAACTACCTAATCGTGAAATGCAATTACCAGTCGTCCAACAGCTGGTGGAAATCTGATAGTAAAAACAGTTTACCTGAATATTGTCAGTGAACAAATTGAGCTCTGCTTGAAGGGCCCTGATCTCTATTCGGAACAATATATTTCCAATTTTTTGAGTTTCATAGCTCATATGAAAGATTTATGATTGAAAATGTAGTTACAACGAAAGAATGCAAAAGTAAAAAAATACATTTCTCAGTGTTTTTAGTATGGATAAAGCCCTGCCAGTTGCAAAAATTGGACACATGCCACAACTTCGTTGATATAAAATTATTAAATGATATAAAATTTTGTTTGTATGTGAGGCGGGCATGTCTGTATCATCTTCGACATAGATACTACATGGTCAGTGTTCGAAAAGTGACAAGGGCTCTTGATCTAAAAAAAATACAGGAATAGAGAGAAGGTATTTATTCTCCGAACTCACCTCTGATTAATTAATGTTTTGAACCTTCTATCAAATGTAAAAATAGCCTATAGCTAACTTTCCCCTGATAAGGACCAGTTTTAATATACCTGAAGGGGTTGAATACCCCCTAAAAATTTTTTTTGAAAACAACCTTGGCCGACTTTTTACAAAGTAAGCATATATATATATATATATATTTAGCAGAGTCATTTTATTTTTCTTGTTGTTTGCCTTGACCCGAGGATATTGCTTCAGAAAAACGTCACAATCTGAAAACTACGTGATATTACGATGAATCATACTATCATTGTGACGCGTTCAGACCACACATGATTTGAATTTCTGTGGTATCATGAATGAATGAAACTAGAAAAGCAAGACCTTCCTATTCGCCAAAAGTCGGGATTTCCATCACTGGCGAAGGAAATTTTTCATTCTACCAGTTACCTTGAATGTAAGTTACTTGGCTTGGTGAGCCGGGATACACGACTCACGAAGCTTTTTTGAGATGCCCAACGTGTGGACGGACCCTATTCACTGTGTGCATTAGGCTGGAGGGGATAGATGAAACTATGAAAGCGCCCATGGTGACAGAAGTAGGTAATGATCCTGGTCATCACTAAGCATAAGCTGAAAACTTTCAGTTTCTGAGGTCTCTCCGTTTATTCATCGCAAATCCCTTAAAAATAATGTACCATACTTCAGATGAATAAACATGATTATTAGGAAGGATAACAATGAGGCCTCGCTATTGCTGTGTAGTCGATTGCAAAAATAGTACGTGTAAATTTTATACATTTCCACCTGCATCACAAAAACTGCAGCAAAGAGAAGTGTTCCGTTATTCCACGATATTTCAATCTCTAATTCCGGGACGTGAGGTTTTCATTCGATAAATATTTGAGATGTTTTCCGTTTTCCATTTGATCGTCTAGAAGTGGATAGTAAAAGTATTAACCAAGTTCCGTGGGACGGTGTTAGCCGGTGATGGAAAGCAAATAGCGACTTAAAGTGCGAGTTCGGGGACGCCTGGACGGTGTTGTAAACTGATCGATAGGCCTTATGAACAGGGTACAGAGATACTTTTAATGTCTTTCCGAGTTGTCCATCATACACGGCATTCTATCATGACAAAGCACCTCGCAGAGGATTATTAATTTGTGTTTAAATTTTCACGAACTTGTTTCGGATACAAAAGCAATTGGCCTTGCATCTGAACTGATGTTCAAGTACTAAGAGTAAAACATCGTTACTTATACTGTATAAGCAATACCCAATATTTTGTGGAAAATTATACGTGTTAGAGAGTGTTGAACGTGTTTGTATTATTTAGGGACCGTTCAACGTTCTTACATCCTTGCAAGGGTAAAAGTGGGATCCCATATTCAGGTACAATTGTGAACCTCATTCCTTTTCTGATTATTATATTATTTGAGAGTTTCATTAAATAGTTTTGCGTTGAATATGATGTCATTTAGTGGTTTACCGTCAGGTTAAAGCTAGCCAGGGTTATATAAGTACTTTTTTTAATTTGTTAAACTACTTGGCTCCCTCACTTTTTTATGTTCTCAAGAGCTTATGAACCTGCGACCTAAAAGTACACAGAAGTAGCATTACTTTATGATATTCAAAATATCATAACTTTACACGGATATCCTCCAAATGCGGTGAACTATCGTATCAATACACATATTTTTTATCATTTACTTACTTTTTTCTTTGACAGAAAAAAACTTCGATTCATCTGGAACTAGTAGTAAGCACAAAATTGTTACATCGTGGTAGATTATTTAGAAATGGTTGAAAAAATTAAATTGTTACGTAGTGAGTATTGGAAATAAAACAGAAAAACTTCAGCTATCGAGTCACTAGAGGGCATTACCAGTCTTGCACACAGCGAATAAGAATTACAGTTGCATGAGCTCTTCAGATTACAGTCTCTACCACACTACCTATTGCAAACGGCACCATTTTATGACTTGACATGAACATTTTTGTTATATATTTGCCGCTTATGGTCCCAAAGCCCAAAAATAGCATTAGTTCGGAAGTTTCATATACACGGTGTAATCTAATTTCTTGCACCAACCGCTGACAGTTCATAAAAAATAAGATTTTTCCTTTGAAATTTTTACGATACCTGACAAAACTTCGCAGTTTCGCGGTTCCCAAAATTTGGACGAATTTGACAAAAAAAAAACTTTTTTTTAATGAACCCAAGTAAGTACTGTCTATATCATTGCGTGCTTCTGTTAAATAGCAGTGAACTTTTGTAATTTCAGAACTGTTTTGATCTGTATTTCAACTTTTTGATATCATATCATAAATTTTTGATATCTTATCATAAATTTTTGGTACCTCAATTACAATTTGTCATTATAAAATTTAATGTTATTACTGTACTTCATTTTTATTGTTCTCTATATAAGTAGGCAAATGTTTCAACAAAACGACCACAATATTGGTCGCGAAAACACAGCTGTCCGAGGTAAGGCTGCTTTCGTTTGCAGCGACGCGACGTGAGGCAATGCACAGTGGTCCAAAATAACGAAAAAGAGGAACTAATTCGACTGTTGGTCAAGTTTTCGTATACGCTCCCAACCTTGTTGGAGGAGGTAAACAAAAGACCAGATAACCTTTCCTCAGAATTGCGGGTAACTATTGCGAAACATTTCAGCTCTTCAGTCCCTCAAATACGACATTTATATCGTGTACGTTTCTCATCGCCATACGTGTACTTTTTTTTCGAGTTCGATTAGCTTCAGAAAGAACATATTGTGAATATTTCCTGTGAAACTCAGGTGAATGTCAATCAAAGTATGTAGTTTTGATAAGATAAATTGGTCGATTATTTACTCAGTTATTTTCTATGCTGATATTAGAATGAACGTTCGTACATTTTCAACTTCCGATAGACTTACAAAAAATGCTCCACGACTCCCCGCTCTGAAAAAATATCTATGGATAGCCAGAAGTCTCTATAATGACATAAAAAATTTGCTTGCTCATACTTGCATTACTTTAAAATATTTAATTAATTGTGAGCCTCTGCAACAGTGCAAAAAACGCATCAAATATATTTTGACCCACAATGAATTAACACCTCATTATTTTGTAAAAAAACGACTTTTTTGCTAGAATGAGACTGTCTATATTATAAACAATATTTCAAGAAGATTTTCGGTACTAATTTTGGTAATTATAGTTAAACATTCAAAAAGTCATCATTTAAAACATTTGATCTAATACCAAAGTTACCCCTTCTGAAACCAACCCCTTTGCGACAAATTTTCCTATGGTTCTCGAGAGCTTTGAAAACAATTTAGCAAAACGAAGGCTTAAATCTGATTTTGTTTAACCAACCCTTCTAAATACCACCCATTTTTGACGTTTTTTTAATATTTATCCCATGATTCTCGTCAGCCTCAAAAGCCATTCCGCGCCCGAAAAAAAGACTCGAACCAGCCCTTTAAATATTTTTTCCATGATTCTCGTCAGTCTTAGAAGCAATTCCGCGAAAAATGGCGCGATGTTTTTTGACTGCCAAAGAAGCGATTGAGCAGAAAAAATTAATTAATTCCGTTTTTTCCGTCATGGGGACCACTGTGCAATGGTGTAACAGTAAGCTACACTAGAAATAAGTCTGTCTCATTTTTTCTACACAATGAAGCAGATTTTTCTACCTTTGTTGTATTACCCTACACTTTTTTTAAGATCATCTAATCTTTGACAATTATGTGTTTACATTGTGAAAAATTAAAAAATATCGGACAACGGCAATTTTACGTTTTTTGGATTTGTGCGGTAAGTTGATTGAAAAAATTTGAACGGAGTGTTTTCAGTAGCAAAAATGTCACTGAAAAATGATATTGGTTAGTGCCCCAAATATATTTGAGAGGGTCCCGTTTAGATTCGTGTTCAGGAGGGGAATACGTAACTAATTACTTACCGATGACCCATTATTTCATGATTTCACCAACATTTGACGTGGTAGCTCACCTGGAACAAAAAATATTGTTTATGATATGATCAAACATGGTTTTGTAACTATTGTTGAGAATTTGTTTCACACTGAATAAAAAATATGGAAAAAATAAAAACGCCTCTACACGAGTACTTGAGTTTTTTATTCGCGTATATAAATCACCGCGTGGTAATACTCATTAAAGTAAAAACATTGAGGAAAATATTATTTCTCATGATGGAAAATTAAACTTTGTCATTTGAAATTTAGTCTATTATCACTAAGTTCCAATAAAATTAACAAATGTCAAATGTTGTAATCAAGTTTTAAAAGAATCCAACCAACGGATTCAATTAACAGGGGAAATCCATCAATCAAAAATAGTCCTCCATTTATAGAATTGGGCCAGAAGTGAAATCTTCTCTAGGAAAAATTTATAAGCGGTTAAATTACAGTTTCATTGGCGTGGTCAGGATTGTTGTTACCTACAACAAAACAACTGAATGTGTCATTCACGAAAATTATTGTATAAATAAGATTATTTGAGCGAACGAATCTCATCAGATGACATAACCAATTTTAAAGTTCTCATGAATTTTTTTGTATTTTTGTGAAAAGTACAATGTTTTCGTAGAATCATGAATGAATATGTATTTATCCACGATCAATCATTGCGTTACTACCTAAATCCGTTATTCAAAATATGAATACAATCAGTTCTTAATTTCTTAGATATTGATATATTTTCGTAATTAGTAGAATCATTGTTTTCAATTCTAATAAACCTCACAAACATCTGAATTACATCAATCTATAATTAACAGTCTGACTAAATTAGGTTCCAATGATAGGCTCCGCCACTGTCCTAAAAAAGTGGAAGTGGAAGCGACCATGACATACTCTCATACGTCACCGTTATCTTCCATTTCTTTCTGTGGATATTCCCATTGCCTTATTGAGAATTAGATGAAGGTTTATGAACTCTATTTGATCTTACCTCTCATATCCACAGAGACAACATTATTTTCCCAAACGGAAAAAAACTCACAAAACTAAAAGTGTCTTAACTGCACTTCGAGCAACAGCCAACTAAACGAGTTTTACAACTCATCAGAAAATTCTCGATTAGCATATAGTATTAATCATCCTTTACTCATTCCATCATTATTTTACTAAACCGATTATTATAAATAGAGTGTGTAATAAAATTTCCGCTAGATCACGAAGTTACGAGTCAAGAGCAAAGGAAGTTGTGGTTTTTCAACGGATTTCGAAGGTAATATTAATTTATGCAAAAATAAAAGAGGACGATTATAAATAATGCTTTGAACAGCAGAAAAATCATGATGCATGGTCGAAAATTTCGCGGAAGGTGATTTGAGGCTCGACTCAATTCAAAACCGCTTACAGGAAGTTCGAAAACGTTTGATTTCCCACTAATTATCATTATTAAAATTTGTCCATACCTGTCCGAACATTTATTAGCTAGCGCTCAAAATAATATCTATATTTAGTTGCATTTATATTGTATTCCAGTACTTTAACATACATATATATATATTCGCACAATAATAGACAAGATACATATACAAAGTAGCAAATAAACAAAAGGAATCTGCAAAGCCTAATGGATGTGTGCAGAATAAGTAATCACTTAAATAAAATAAAAATAAAATAGTTTTAATGATTTTATATTACCTATATCTACGGCAATCAATATTCAAACCATACAATACTAAACAATAATCATTGGAAAGTGAATAAAATGAATGAATAAATGATAGTGTAATCCCATAAAAAAGCCTTGTGTATGGGAAATACTGTAACATTGATCCACACCGCGTGACATATTATGGTGATAGTTGCATAGTTTTTTTTTTGGGGGGGAGGGGAGTTATGAAGATGTTATGAAGATGGGGTTTTTAGGACAAAAGTGGTGTTTTGGCTATTTATAAATTGGTGTATGTCTTTTCTAGGAATGGATTAGATCCATTTCTTTATTTTATTTTTGAACATGTTGAGCGAGTTCACTCTTTTGATTACATTGGGTAATTCGTTATATAATTGGGGACCAAGGTAAGTGAAACAACTCAAGCCTATAGCTTTTTCCGGGCGAGGTACAATCATCCTTCTATCGGTGTTATGTCTGGTGTTGTACACATGGTCTGTATGCTTTGAAGTATTCCTATCTTTGTGTTGTTTCAATAAAATAATTCTAGTATAGAGCTGGTTGATGTCGAAAATTCGAGTTTCACTGTATAAAATATCTGTTGAATATTGGCGAGGTTTTTTGTAAATAACTTTCAGTATATACATCTGTATTTTCTCCAGGTTAATTAGTTGACGTTGCTCCCCAGGCTATAATACCATACGTTAGATGGCTTTCAACTAGAGAGAAGTATAATGTTTTCAGTAAATTCAGGGCTGAAGTGTTTGATAAGAATTTAAATCTGTATATCATTGGTCTGAGTTTTTTTATCACATATTCAATATGTTTTTTCCCATCTGAGGTGGTTATCTACGTAGATGCCAAGGTATTTTATATTTTCAGCAGATTTCACTGTTAGGTTCTCGTTGGAGTTATTTTTTATGTGCAGCTCTTTGTATTCAGGTAAAAATCTAGAGTAAGAGGAAAAAGGTACAAAGAATGTTTTTTTTTAAATTAAAATTAAAAATTTTTTTTAATTTAAAAAAAATTTTTTTTGATAACCACTTATCACAACAAATTATTCAAAAATATTTTCAATTTTGAGTGATACTTTTGATTTGTGCTAAGAACTTTTGAAAAATAAATAGTTATCACACAATCATGAATTGTCCGGCTATGTTACCTTTACAATTTTCCATATACTCTTTTACCTGTGTTCTTTACCTTTCCCAGCTCAGTCGGGACGCCTATGGTTCGCATGAGTTCCTTTTCTCTCAGAAGCAGGATTCAGTAGTGCCCTCTGACGGCTTTTCTTGAAGTCAGTGTTCAAATAATATTACAGAAAGTATTTTACCAAAGAGACAGAGATGAAAGCAGAAATCGGTCAGATAATTTCCTTTTTTATTAAATTAAAACTTATGTTTACCTAACCAGCTCGAAATATTTATTACTAGTGCTTTTCCATTCAAATTCAAATGAGATCAAACACTGGTTTGCTACTAAGCAATTAAATACTCTTTAAATTGTGAATATAGATTATGTACCACTATATAATGGAAATTGATAACACTTGCTAATAATAGTAGGTAAAAATGTTTGTTGGAAAACTTTAAGTGAGTGTCTAACCAATGTGCACTATATTTTAGTTTGGTTTTATTAAAAGTACCTTGAGGTTTATTGTTGGTGACTTCTCTGTGTCCTGTTCGTTGTTCCTGTTGATGAATTCAGCAATTCCTTGGTACGGGCTGCTTTGAAAGTGGTGGAAAGATCCCTCGGCAATGACTACTGTTTACTGGAGGTAAGTTTTTATTTTATGGCTATATCTGGATGGCTGTTTGATTGGGACATCTAGTTGATCTCTCTTATCGCAGAGTTATTGTGTTTGCTTTCATATTTCCCACTTTAATTGTTGATTCATTTTTTGTACGTATTGCTTTTCAAAATAATGTTTTCTTTCTTCTTGGCTTGAGTTATGTTTCTCTCTGGTGACACTCGGTCAAGAAAAGAATAATGGCATTCTTAATAAAACATAATATAATATCAAAACAACAGTTTGGGTTTCAGCCCAAATCCAAGGCGTTTGACTGTGTCCTAATCACAGGCTCCTGCTAAGTAAACTCTTTCACAATGGCTTTCGGGGATCTCTCAAATCCTTTCCTTCGGATCGTGAACAAATGGTCAGAATGTCTGACTCATACTCAGGAAAATCTCCAGTAACAACTGGAGTCACCCAAGGATCTGTTCTAGAGCTCATTCTGTTTCAATTCTATATAAATGATGTAACACAAATAAATACTAATTGCAGCGAAACAATATTTACAGACGATACAATACTCTGCTGGAACAACAAAGACCCAAAAAACTGCAATTATCTATAAATCGCGACCTAGCAAAAATAAATTATTGGTGCAACATCAACTCCCTATCCCTAAACACCCAAAAAAGCATAATAACCTCAAATGTGATATAATAAAATTAACATAGATAATACTATAATCAAGAAAAAAATATGCTCACAATTTCTAGGACTCCACATAGACCACCAGCTCAAATTTGAAGATCACGCATTGATACTTTGCATAAAACTAGAATCTGGGTGCTTTGCGGTAAGGGTAGCATCTATAGAACTTGGTCATAAAACAGCTAAAGAAGTGTATTATTACTCACTCTGCGAATCACTTCTTAGATATGCCCTTTCCTTCTGGAGCTTCTGCTCAGCATTTATACTTCAAAAAACGACAGTCAGTCTAGTACAAACTCATGTAAGCCACTGTTCATACAACATAGAATCTTGACCTGAGAATCTAATTCTTTAGATACTATATTTTGATTTGATGACATTATTATTAGTAGCTATAAGGAGCTCAGTTATTGTATTTATCTATAGACATTTACCATTATTTTTATATATATATATATATATATATATATAAAAATAATGGTAAATGTCTATAGATAAATATATATATTGTTATGTTTTGATGAATTGGAAATATTATATATATATTGTTTTTGTATATTGAAATTGCTAATTATTTTTGGTATTCTTTGTGAGCCAAATTGATATGATATAAATAGATATTTCTGCCCCTGTATTGTATGCTGTAATAATAATTGCCAGCGAACGTCACTGTTCTCTCGTCACGCTACCAACAATTATTATTTTCCTCACCACGGCTAAGCAACAGTTGGTACGCCCTTATCTCTAGGTGGCCGGTTCAAGGCAATAGAGACACTGCCACTGCTGGCTAACTTCAGTTTATTGAATGGTCTTTGGTATGTTATTGATCATTGTGAGAAAACAAACAACAAAATATCAAAAAGCAATTATCTCCTTTATTCAGGAAGACTTAATAATACCTGGCCTACGAGAAATAACTTATACTAGGGTGAATCAAACAAATATTCACGGATAATAATAATAAATCAGATCATGGATAGATAAACAGAACCTCACTTTTTCCGTGAGAGTGACGTTTTCTGTTATTGTTCAAAATAGGGTGACATAAAGTTCTTCGAATGTGAAATATGTTATTTTTGAAATAGTTCAGGACCGGAGAGCACTATTAAAGTTTTATACCTGGTTGGAACTGTTGGTGTTCTAATTATACCATGAATCAGGATGTCTCTTCTCTCCAATCGCTGTCAGGACTGCAATACCATGAATCAGGAACTATTTAGATGCGGAAATCAGCATTTGAATCCGTGGATATGTTATCATTAAGGTAATATTGGTTTTGTTTACCAAATGATGGGATTATTCCAATTTTCTTTTAGTAAAATTTTTGCGTGGCATCCGCTTGGAAATTTATTTTCGATCTCCATTGAAGCTTTGTTTTTCTATCGCCTAGATACATCTTTTTCTCCTTGTTTTTTCATTTGAATTTTTGAATTGGTGCATTAAATTGTCACTTTTCACTGTTTATATTTATATTGCATACTTTATATATACAATGATTTTTCCACTCTTATCATTATTTACAAATTTCAATAATAATTGCTTCTGATACCATCTCATTGCTACTCTCCCACAATTTCCAATTTTACACCTGACCATCTATTCCCTGATTGGCTATTTTTATAAAGACATTTGCTGTTCTATCATTAGCTACTTTTTGTTAACTACAGTTTCATATACTGTATGTTTCAAATTTATTAATGTGTTGATTACTGTTTATTCCTGAAAATTTTGTAAATTTAGACTTTTTATTGTCTTTTAAGCAATTATGAGTTATAATAATTTTGACAGTGTATGAAATTGATTGTTTTATAGTATTTTGACATTTTTATCTATCCATATTCTACCTAGGCTCACAATATACATAGAATTTCAAAAGTTATTCACAAACAAACTCTTGAAACCATTAACCATCTAGTAATTATTCTTTTTGTGGGTTTTTAAAATTTACAACTGGCATAACATAACATAACAACATATATATATATATATATATATATATATATATATATATATATATATATATATATATATATCAGCGGATTTTCTTGGGGTTTCTGGTTCGTGGGAATAAGAAAAATTCAGTGATTCATAATTGAATTTTTAATGAATTTTAATACGTTTCGTTGGCAACTTCTTCAGTTACATTTGTTTTTCGAAAGGGAGGTTAGTTATGGATGGTGTACATTATATTTTTGTTTACTCTTTCTTACCTAAAACACAAATCATGAGAGAGGTAAGAAAGAGTAAACAAAATATAATGTACACCATGCCATAACCATAACCTCCCTTTCAGAAAAAACAAATGTAACTGAAGAAGTTTTGGAGACCGAAACGAAACGTATTAAAAATTCATTAAAAATTCAATTATGAATCACTGAATTTTTCTTATTCCCACGAACCAGAAACCCCAAGAAAATCCGCTGAAGAATATAAAACGTAATGGTTCAAGAACCCACACAATCCAAATATATATATATATATATATATAAAATACATGGTTTCTCAATAAGAATTCATTCTTCAGACAATACAGAAATTTTGATTTATTGATAGTTAATATCTTCGTTGCCGAAAATTCCTCTTACGAATTTTTATTTTCAAAGAACGAAAACTTCTATAAACGAATCAATCATACCGCATCATCAATAACTGAGTAATTTCCATTGAATCCACTTGACGTCACCACCTTCTATATCATTGGCAAACAACCACTTCGTGGACCTTATTGCATCCATCGGTATTGTATTGTTCGTTGCGAAACGTTCTTTCACCGATCGCGACCTTCACCTATTCTCCTATTCACCACACTTTCCGTTGCATTCGTTGCATTGTGTTGCATTGTCTCGTTCGCTGCTGCACGCTACGCTCGATCTAATCGTGCCAGAAATGTTGTAAGATTCGCTAGATAAGAGGTAATTTCGCGAGCAGGCCTGAGCTGACCTCATCATTCGCAATGGTATAGGGTGAACTGCAAAAAGCTGCGTCAGTTTCCGAAAGTGATGAGGTCATATCTGGGTTTAATGCCACCTATAAACGCGCCAATTTTCGAACTCAACGGCATTTTGTAGTAGAAGGCGATAAGCAAAAGTAACTACAAATGGCATTGATTTATTGATGTGGCTTTCCCCTTCCTGTTACACGCATCCTTGCGAACGTCAGAGATAATGGTCATCAGAAGCAATTGTGTTCTGTAGAGTTCTCGAACACACTTCTGAAGCGTTAGTAAGCGTAAAGCTCGTCCAATATTGAAACGAGCACTTTGGCCTTCCCCTACCTAACAACCAATTCGTCTCGAAGATGCTCGAACTGTGGCTATTAAAAGAAATTCCAAAGGCGTACCAAATTATTTGGTAGATGCGATACACGGGACGTAGAGAACTTACACTCCTATAACTTCTGAATGGAAAAAATATTTTTTACAAATCTGCCAGAGGGATATAGATATATTTTTACAAAAAGTGTCAAAATTTAAAATGGCCGTCCTGTTTAACAAAAAATCTCAATTTTTAAATTGGGTAGTTTGAACGTTCGACATTAAATACTGAATAAGCTACTATGTTGTCTACTACAAATTTTGTAATCGATATTCCATAAGCTGATTATCCAATCGATACTAAAGTTGTATTTTTATTTTAATTAAGTGATTCATTGTCCAATTCCATTCAGAGTTGGTCCTATTCTCAGGATTGGAGATTACAATTTTGGGGGTTTCGGGGTCGGAGATTATGAAATTTTTGTAAAAATTCATGAATTCAAGATGGCGGCTCCAAGATGCAAATACGTCTCATCAGTGTAAATCATGTTTTTTCCTTGTTCACGATACATTTTCAATTTTCTTAAAAATCCACCCTTAGTAATCTAACTTCATGACTTTTCATCAATATCGTTCGATTATCAGGCGTTTTTCCCAATCAGAACCTAACTCTTTGATTATGTTGTGCAATGTTGAAACCCTACAGGAGCATTTTTGATTTTTTGAAGAATAGATTTTAAAGTATGGCGTTGTTTTTCAATCAAACAAAAATCATTAATAATCCACCCTGCCCTTCCGTAATATTACTTTTCGACTTTATTCTTCCTACTCTTTTTTGTGGAGACGGCAAAGAAAGAATACTACCTGAATTCACAGCTAATTGTTCCGTTTTAATTTTTTTTAAAACAATATTCTGTTATACCCATTGCTGCCTTGGCACGTTCTTTGTAATTTTGTAAAGGTATTTGTATCCCATTTTTGGCCTCATTTTTCATTAATTTGATAATATTTGCCATAATTTATTTTTCCGCTACTGAATAGTACTTACCACTGGGCATTTTGGTAACAAGTAAACTATTGCAAAGTTGAATAAATAACTGCATTACCTATTTATTAACCAAACAAACCTAACCTTTCAAAGGCTGCTTGCCAAGACACTGGTGAAGATTCGCCGTAGCATAAGCTGCCACAGCAAATCGTGTCCACTCGTGTTTTCCCCCTCTCTACCTACCAAACGGTGGTTTCAATATTGGACGAGCTCAACGCGCGACCCTCGCTCGAAATGCCGCGAACCCAATTTCCACTGAATACCCACGTATCCCGAACCGACACGTTTTCAGTGTAGCTAAACTTTTCTGCAAAAGCATGCCGACTAATAACGAGATAGCTGCATGTTGTACAATATTGCAGTGGTGCAATGTTAATCACTGCAAGCATACAAAAAAATAGAAATAAAAAACGAAGGTGGTGGCGTACGAACTCTTCGAAAAAAAGAACAGGCCAGGGGTTGTTGAGAGATCTGAGCTTTCAGAACGTTGTGGGCACTACAAAAACTTTCGAGATAAATTGAGGCCGGCGTTCCTCAGGGGGCAGTGCTGTCTCCCTTATTATACGCCCTTTACACGTCTTATATTTCCCAGGAGTGAACACGTGAAGATATCCTTATTCGCTGATGACACGGCTTTACTTTCTTCTTCAGCCAACCACTTGAAGGGTGGCGTTTATTTGTAGAATGCATTAAACGACCTTCAGCAGTGGTAACTGGAGTGGAAAATAAAGCTGAATCCTGACAAAACGCAGGCGACTTCGATGGGACGAAAGAGAAACAACACGGAGAGGGGAGGTCTGTTTCTGGAAGGAAGATAAAATGGACGGAGCAGGTCAAGTACCTGGGAGTAACGGTAGATCGCTGGCTCACCTGGAGACCACACGTCAAAATCGTTAAAAACAAAATTGCCAAGAAAATCTGTACTCTATACCCCCTGATTAACAAACTCTCCCTGAAGAACAAAGTTTTGATCTATAAAATGATGTTCAGGCCTGTAATTTTCTATGCTTCAGCCGCCTGGGGCCAAACCTGCAGGACTAGCATTCGCGTCCTGGAACGGGCGCAAATGAAAGTCCTGAGGATGATAACGAACGCTCCGTGGTATGTGCGTGCGGAATGATCGGATCCTCGAAGACTTTAACCTGCCTTCCATCAGGAGTATCATCAGATAGCGCAATCAGAAAGTATTCGATTGTGCAATAACACACGAGAACCATCTCGTGAGGGAAGCCACTGATTACAACATAGATGACCCAAGGCACTTCCTGGAATGATTGGCTACTTACCAATCCATACTGCGTAGTGAAAGCTGCATCCTCTATAGAAATTACTATTATTTCAAAATTCCTTTCTCGACCATTTTTGAGAACCATCACCATGGAAAGGACTAAAGACCAGTATCTAGTCCTTGTTCAGTCCAAAGAGTAAGAGCCTTAGGGTTACACTCGTAACAGTGATAGGAGACCTTGAACAAAAACTTTACTAGAATGACATTAGTGACATATTTTTCTTGCACTCTTCCCATGTCCACCATTACCCATTAATTGGCATCTCAATCCAGGTCTATTTTTCCTAAAAAGGCTTCGATGCATAGAACTTAATTAATTCTAATCGACTTTCCTCGTCCCATTCCATATTTCAAACTACTTGAAATTCTTGAAAATTCCGAAACGTGTCAATGTAGTAATACGCAATTGTCTCGCACCAAAAAATAACCCGTCCACATTGCGACACGCTCCCCTTTGATCTGCCGTCGAAAAACCGATAGCAGATGGATTGCGACGAACCTCGTGCGGGCCTTCTGCGAGCCTACCGCGAACCACGCCCACACTTTGAATTTTGGATTGGCTCGACGATTCGTTATGTCTGTACGCGGCTTAAGAAGTTGGCGGGGAAAGAGTCCTACTTTATATAATGATCTTATTTGCTTTAATATGGACGTAGAAAAAAACTTTTTAACAAAAAATTAAACTGACGAAATACGGAACTGAAAAGTAAAAAATAAAATAAACCTTCTTAGTCTCAGTAACTAAGCTCCTAAACTAATGTAAGTAACTAATTTTGAGTCGGCGCCAAACAAACAAGCAAATGAATCTGGTTAGGCGTAAAATGATGGCATCGAGTTGCGCGGTGACATTCTGATAATTTTTTTGAAGTAATTTAATGATGTTCGTTGATTGTTTGTTTGGCGCCGACTCAAATATCATATCAGTTTAGGAGCTTAGTTACGAGACCCTATCCACAAAAAAAATTATCGAATCGGACGCCTCAGTAAAGTATGTGATCATACATAAAAATGATGGAAAAATATACCGGTCGACTAGAACCTCCTCCTTGGTTTCGTCGTTAATAAGTGTCCTTTCACGGTAGGAAGGCTGAGTAGTAACGGTCAGCTTATCTCAAATACTGATCCCATCAACTTCTCAAGCAGACATCCATGCTATAGAAATTTGCGCCCAAATGCCTTGAGGAAGGCTCCAGAGGGACAAAAATATATATTCTATAAGAAAGTCAAGCAGCACTGAGAGCTCTAAAATCACACGTGAGTCTAGACTGACTTGGGATTGCAAAATTTTCCCTGGGACAACTGGTTACGAATAATCAGGTCACTCTGATGTGGGTGACATGTCAAAAGGCAATGAGGAACACATGACAGTTAGATAAAGGTTTTAATTTCATACTAGTTTGTTGAAATTTTAAAATCACAACAATTAATCAGAATTCCCTCAAATTACTCGGCGTAGTTTAATTATCCATTTCAATTTCACTCATTTTGTCAGTATGTCTACCTGATTTTGTCGAAATCTTCAAATAGAAAGTTGCAAAATAGCAAATGTCTTGCAATTCAGAATATTGATGTGCATTTATTACCACATCAAATAGTATTCATAGCTATGAACAGTTTTCGAAATGACCATTTTGTTGTTAAACACTGATTAGTCAAATGCAAATTGTTGGATTACCAAACTGTTTTGTATTGTCCATAAATTTGATTTATCCTATTTCGTTGTAAGATTGATCCTTCATTCTCGTCATATGCGAATATCGAATTGCGCAATTCGCTTCAGAGCAACATCGTCTCAGTCAGTCCTCTGCATCTGTGAGACGTATTGTTAATGTGTATTTGTAGTGTGATTTTGTTTGTTCAGGTTCAAACATTTGATTCATAGTTTGAAAAACTTCAAAACTGTTTGCAAAACTCTCTCGACAAGACACCAAACTCATATGTGGAATATCTGGAGGAATATTAACCTGTCATTGGAACCAATATATGGCAAAAGCTTTTTGAAAAATATCAATAATGAACTTTATCAAGAAGTTGCAAATTTTATTGGATACCAAATTACTGAATTACTAAAAGTGTAAAGCTTTCGGTACTTTCAGGCTCAACAGTTTTGTGACTACTGAAATGAGTAAATACATGTGACCCCATATTTTGTAAAATATTTGCAATTTGTGCTCATGCCACCAATAACCCAATATTTTTGTGTGAGTGTTGGTTTACAAAATGCTTTGATGACAAATCTCAATTTTACATAGTAGAAGAATCAGAAAGATTCAAGCATCTGGTTGCATATGATTTGAGTTTGCCATATAAACAGAACTTTCATTGTATTATGCCGAAATATAAAATTATTTTGGAATAGTGACTTGCATTGTGAATTTAGGCAAACATTTTGTTTCGGTGTTATTACATTTTATTACTCGTTACCTGTCGTTAATTTTATTTTCTCGGCATTATGCTGTCGGTGAGAGTAACGTAGTGCAGATGATTTAGTTTGCCAATTTATATATATTTCGACTGCGCAAGCCAGTGAGTTATGTGTTTGACCTGTCGCATGTCAAACCATAACTTCTTTGGCTTCGACACCAGTCGTAAATAATATAAATTGGCAAACCAAATATTCATCTTGACTACTGACTGTACTTCACGGGCAATGTATTATTATTTATATTAATCCACCAAAGGATTATAAAGCTGGTCATATTCACTCATTGTGTTATTTATGTTTATTTGTACATTTCTTCACATAATGATGTTAATTTTATTTTATCGACATTCAACTGTTATTTATTTTTTTATAATAGAAGCATTAAAATATTATGTTATATATTCTTGATTTATTAAATCATCCCTCCTGAAAAAGTATACTACCAACAAATATTAGATATTTTCACAAAAAAAAAATAGTAATAGTGAAAACTAATTGACATCGTTTGAAAAAAAAATTATTTGTTTTGACAAGAAATAAAAGACAATAAAACTTTTTTTCTGTGTAGTATGAAAAACTAAAAGAAAAGAATCGACAAAATTTTATTTCAACAACAACATAAAGAGAATGAGATTCTAACAGCATGAGGTTTACAAATTACTTCTTGTCAGTTTATAAATGATGAAAACTAGTAAAGGAATCGACAATATTACAATGTTAATTTCACTAAAATATTATGTTAATCCATTGAAAAAAGTAAACGAATTAATTCACTGTAAAAACATTTTTGGGTCAGCTTAACAAAAAAAAAGTGAGAAAATAGCAACTGAATGTTGTGGATGCAGTACTGATTTTGTAAAATCGTATACAGTCTAATTGTGGCATTTACTTTGCTGAAGTTTGTTAAATAGCAAAAATGTGTGTGTGAGCCATGAATGTGTAAATGTGAACATCGTCAATATCGAAATTTGCCAATTTCACCAATAATACTAGTGGACCTCCTGGGTTTCTTAGTTTTTGTTATTTCGACAACTCTTTTCCAACAGTGAAATATACTTTGTCAAAACCATAGAAAAATATTTTCGATGATTTTACTTGATGTTATAAGTGAATCTAGTCCTGTTTTATCATGATCCAATGGACTGAATTATGTAATTATGTGGGTTATTACATTGCTGAATTGTATATGATGATAATATTTGGAAATTGAATGATGTACTTAGTTACGGGGTTTTCATAAATACACATTTTCTTTTGAAAAATGAAAAAAATATAATTTCAAACTAAAATATTTTGTGAATAAACTGTATGCGCTAATCTAGTAGTAAAAATTAGAAAAATGTGTTTCCCATCATTTATATTTTTTCGAATAACTTTGTACGTGAGCACTCGTTTCAGTATTTGAGTATATTTCTCATTATTCATTCCAGTACTAGTTCCAGAACTTCAGTTTCCTTTTCAGTATTTGTTTCAGTTTCGCCCTACCTAGTCATTATTCAGTACCTTATAATTAGTTATGGTATACAATCATTTTGTGACCCCCCTCGATAGAAACCACTGTGCTATTTCACAAGTTGATCGTTGTTAGTTTTGTGTAATTCAGTTTCAAATAGACAAGCGAAAAACGTTCCTTCATCTTCTCTTAACCCTTTGAGGACTGTACTGGTTATCAATGAAATCCACACTACTAGTATCCACCCTAGCTTTTCGACCATTTAGTTCCTAGTGGTTAGCATTAGTAACCATGTCCTGCAGGATAATCCTGTATATTCTTTGTTATTAAAGTCTCATTTTTATATTTTTTGTTTCATTAAGTCTCATTTCAACTAAAGCTTATGTTAATAAACACATTCCTATAAAAAAATCTCATTATTTTTCACATTAACGATTTTTAAATTATTTTCGAATTAATTTCGGCCTCAAAGGGTTAAACTGAAACACAATGTTATCCTTTAAGACACATCAGTTCTAGAATAGAATATTATAGAACCGCATGTCTGAAAAACTGGCAGGCCATGTATGTCGGTCCAAATGTACCCCATTTGACAGCAATACCTGGTGAAATCTACCTCTTGTGATTGGGCGAGCCATCGGAATTTCAAACCTCTATTATTACCGTGTGCCCTATCCTTTCCTATCATTAGATGACCTCATTCGCTGCATTTCAAAATGAACAGTCTGAGTAATCCAAGGTGACGTGATCAGTTGCAGAATTGCAGATCTTCAAGTGGCACGTCTGTCACGATCACGTCAGAGATACTCATTTATTGAAGGTGATTCGTTTCGAACATGTATACAAAAAAAGGATGCAAAATTGTGTATACAAAACTGCAGTTAGGAGATCAATTTCAGGTATTTCTTGAACGTTCGCATGCCTTTGATGAACTGTATGGAATTTTGATAGAATTAAGAAAAATAATAGAATTATTTCTCCAAACTATATTACATAAACAGGGTGTTCTCAAAGTAGTGAAAACAGAATTGTAAGGAAAATCCTAAATTTCTCCTTTTAACTTCCAATTTTTATGCTTTATAGTTGATTTCGGTGATCAGTCGATGGAAAGGAGCATTATTAAGACATCGGGGCACTATTGACATCCTAATTTTTAACTCACAAATTACCTGAGCTTTTTCCAATACTAGTGAATGTCACGTAATAATAACAAAATTCACCTTTGCCAAATTCAGCGCAGACCTATTTGAGGTCAAAATGAATAAATTTCACCTACCATTATGTTCTCAGAAACAAAGTAAACCTACCCCAAGAATGTAAATCGCATGCAAAATATAATTCTGCTATTACCGCTACTCTTAGAGATATCACCTGTTTTATAATAGTGGTTGTTTTTACCGCATGGGGGGCAAAATTCAGACATAAAAAGTTTATTTTTAAGCAGAAATATAATATTAAAATGTCGGGTTTTGCCGTTTTTTTTTTAAATTATAGTTTTTTATATAAAAATAATTCAAATATTCAGGAGGTAGCTTCAATTTTGGAAAATCCTTCCTTATTACACATCTATCCCTGGAATATAACCATCATGACAAATTTAAAGTTGAATATACTAGGACATACATAGGACAAACTAACAGGCGAGTCACCAGTCCAGTTTACGAACATCAACTTGCTGTCGGACACTTACATCCTTCTTAGGCATTTTTCAAGCACTATGAAGAGAAAAGCCACAGATTCGTTTTGGATCTCAACAAAATCATTGCCACTGAGAAAACACTGCAAGCAACAGTAATTCGTGAAGCACCTGAATCGAAAAACACCCAAACTGCCTCGATGACTACCCAATACTTGAAAACCTCTACTTTTAAATTTGTTTTATTAAAACATGTAAACAAATAATCTCGTATAATTTTGTATCTTTTCACTGACGTTAACCCTTTGATATCTTGAAAATATATCCCGAAATAATATGGTGTGAAGATTGGCAACACTGTAAAGGAACTGTCAAAAGGTACGTTTGCCGCCCATAAGCAATGAACGTATTCAACAATAGAGCACTGTCAGCTGACGTCACAACATTGCGGTCATCAACTGATCGGGGGACAACAAAGCATTTGATTGTTTGGAGATCATAGTTTTTTGTGTTTGTTAGTGATTTGTTGTGATTTTTATAAACTTTGTATACATTTACTGAACATATTATCTGTTAATATATTGTAAGATTCCTTTTTCCATTGAAAAATCCAATAGTTTTCCTAATTATTTCCTAAATATGCCTCTGCAAGGAAATCGGAAAAATCTCACGTGCTCGTCCTGATTGGATCGGTTACTACAACCCATACCATCACAAAATTGCATGATGAACCATCTAAAAAAACAGACTATTTAGGTGTGTTGCTATGATGACAACGTTTTTTTAAACTGGAAAATCCATGTTTATAAGACCTCTATAGACTTTTGCACTTACTTCACAATATTCACATGAACTAAGGATCACAACAATGTCAATATTTTTTTAGGATATCGTTTTTCGGAGAAAATGACAAGAAGACACACGTGCTATAATGGAAAAAGTTTGTTGCCCCGTTATCAGCTGTTTGACAACTGTCAGATTATGTCACTGACAGTGCTCTATTCAATACTTCCAAAAATAAACACCCAAACAATATAGGGATATTTTTCATCTACATTTCCCGAAGAACCCTCTTATACATAAACAAGTTTTCCTATTACATTATTTTAGATCTATGTCTGAAACTAAATCTTCCTCGTTTTTCATGAAACGCTATATCGATCGAGTTCCACCCGGCATACACCCTTTTATCTACGATTGGAAGCAGGTATCAGAACAGCTGACAAAACCATCGAATTCTGCGGGATAGGTAGGTATATGCACGACTACGTGAAAGAAGCAAAAAAAAAAATACTGCCGGCTGTCCCGCACAGCTGTTCGACAGCCTTCGGTCTTGTGTTCCTGATAGAACAGGGTCTGGTTGCCAGCCACTTTCTCGAAAACTATTAAAGGTATTTCGTTCTTTGTTTATTGATTGGTTCGATGTGATTGATTTCATCGGACATATTATCAATGACAATACATTATAATAAAAATAAGTTCAAAAAGTAAAACCCGACTACTGAAAAATCAGGCTCTAAAAAGGATGAAATAAAAATAAGTTCAAAACCTGAAACCCGACTACTAAAAAATCACGCTCTAAAATGTATGAAATGAGAAAATATTCTCATCAGAAATTGTTATGTACAAACTATTCAATATGTATCGTCTATTGAATAAACAACTTACACGTAATATATTTCAATGTATTTAATACATATTTATAGTGATGTTCAGAGGATAGCCGTGGTCATATGCCACCTACCCTAACAAAACAATACATTCCAACAGTAGTAAGCGATCATAAGCTTTAGGGCAAATTGGCATATGACCACGGTTATCATCTGGACATCACTATGAATATGTTTTAAATACATTAAAATATATTACTTGTAATTTGTTTATTTAATAGACGAGAAATATTGAATAGTTTGTACAAACAGTTTCAGATGAGAATATTTTCTTGTTTCATACTTTTTTGAGAGTGATTTTGCAGTAGTCGGGTTTAAGTTTTTGAACTTATTTTTATTTCATACTTTTTAGAGCGTGATTTTCCAGTAGTCGGGTAGGAACTTTTTATTTAAATTATTTTGGGGTTATAATTTCGTGATAAAGTATTTGCAGAACCGCTTTACATTTTTGTTTTGTTTTTTGTTTTTGTTTTACCTGTACCTAGGTAATATACCGGGTGGAGGTACTCCCAGCTTATGTCATTATTATTACAAACGGTTTTGGTTTTTTTTAATATAATTCTAACATGTATACCATAGTCCATAACGAAATACGTATTTATTATATATGTATTTTGGGTAGGTTTGGAGATAAAATATGTTTGGCTCACATCTGAGGCGTGATTTTAGAAATTATTACCAATTATCAGGTGGATGCAAGCAAAGCCGCGAGCAATAGCTAACAATATATATATATATATATATATATATATATATATATATATATATATATATATATATATATTTTTTTTTTTAATAATAAAATATTTTTTTAGTTTATGACTTTATGTCCTCTAGAGGACGCCATATTCAATTCAATATGACGTCACATACTAAGACCAGCGGACGATCAAACGCTTCCAACGATACCTCATTTGTCAAATTATGATAAGTAGTTTAGAAGTTATGAGAGAACAGATGAACATACATACATACATACATACCGGTCAAAATTATAACCCTCTTTTTTGCTTCGCCGTAGTCGGGTAAAAAATCATAATCCTCCTTTTTGCTTCGCCGTAGTCGGGTAAAAAATAGTTGCATTCGTTCATTGAATAATCCAATTTTAACATATTAGTGTTTCTGAATTTATTTTATTCATTATGTCTTGTCATATTATTAATGTATTGTAAACCAATGGTCATGTCACATGTATTATTGTAAACCCATAATGTATTTTTAGACCTGAAGAAAACGTCAAACAAATGTAGAAACGTCGGCAACTTTCTAAAATACAAATCACTTTTAATTTTCCTTGTTCCCGCAATTCCAAGTCTCCGGTTAATTTGAAGGACGAAATTCTACATAATTATACATATTATAAAATTTTCTACATATAGTCATGATCAAAGTTAATAGTTATTTAATCAACTAGTGTATTAATGGTGGCGATTAATGATCAAGATATTTTAACGCGAGAGCAAGCGAGCGCGTTTAAGTTCGAGATCATTAATCGCCATTTTAATATACGAGTTGATCACAACATTTTTCCGTCGACCTCGTTCCTGGGATCAACGTGAAATTTGATATCCATTTCCTTCAACTAGGAGGAAACTTACAATATTTGGATTTGAAAATACATAAATTTGACAGCGCAAAGGTAATATGATTTGACATTTGAATAATATTCGAATTCGTGTATGTTTAGTTGCCTATTCCACAAATATGCATTAATGGACCAAATCGACCATTTACAGGTTATTAATGGGTGATTTCGATGTATGTTTGGTTGCATATAAAATAATTTTGCATTAAAAGATAAATTGAAGGTTAATAGGGGTCATTAACGATCGATTTCGTGAAGATTAAACAGACTCGTTAATACGAGGTCACCGGAAAAATAATTTAATTGCAGCGTGGACTTCGGAGCGGTTTGTATCCAATGAACATAATTTATGCCAGCGGCAGAGATAATATAGCCCCTCCTAATCGCCCTTTCTATTGGCCGCCACATATTTTATTTAGAATGTCCCTAGTCCACGGTGACTGATTGCAAGAAGGGTTATAATAGAAACCGAATTAACAGCTATCCTTTTTGTTACTCTTTGAAGATTACCGAAATCAGAAAACAGTGCAAAACAACTTTAATCTATACTATTCAGTGACAAATTTAGAACTATTTGCCACGAAATTTATTGCCTACATATTTCATTTGTCTTTCTTCATTTATGCAAAATGTATTGATATACTTATATTTTTTCATATTGGGGAAGATAAAAAAACTCGGGAAACCACGTGGATAACGTTTTTATATTCGATACAATTCTTATTCCTTTAAATAAATCGGAGGCACAAAAATTTCCAGATTTTTCGAAAATTGCGAATATACAAGTGTAGCTTACAGAAAGCGTATTGTTTCTTTTGTGTTGAATTCATTGAGAAATTTTCGAAATTTTAACCCAAACAAAATTTTTCATACAGTAGAATTTTTTTGTCGTTAAGACACCTAAGCTGCATTTATCCACTTTCCGGTTCGAAGAAATAAATCAAATCAGCAAAGCATAAGTGCAATTTCCTAGAAAATCCGCGACGAGCAATAAATTAGGATTCACCCAGCCTTGCTCCATTTGGAACTGAAATCGTGTTCTAAAATAACGCTCAAATATTTACAAACATTATTTTTATTTATGTGACGGCGAGAAAAATTCAATAGACGCCCATTGGTTTCAAGGACAAATTTATAGTGTTTTGTTTGGGTTAGTGTTTGTTTTGACACAAGCATTTTAACGGTACCGTACGAACTAGTGTATTGAGTAATATAGAAAATGGAAATAAAAACAAAATGTAGGTTCATAGGTATGGTACATACCCATACCCTACAATTCTACAATTGGAATGAATGGAATCCACGTTAGACTTATTGGAATATTTTAAAAGGAAAAAATAACAAACATCAACATCAAATATTGAAAAATGACATGTTATGATTCATAGTTAATTGCAATTTTTTTGCCGTATGAGTATGAACGTTCATGCGCTGGTTTTTTTCCGATTTGCGAATCACAAAAAATGCATTTATTCAGATGATTATATAC
The DNA here is from genome assembly GCA_018342105.1 of Gonioctena quinquepunctata. Taxonomy (NCBI): domain Eukaryota; kingdom Metazoa; phylum Arthropoda; class Insecta; order Coleoptera; family Chrysomelidae; genus Gonioctena; species Gonioctena quinquepunctata. The sequence continues at coordinate 431,076 of JAFIRS010000608.1, forward strand.
CTCAAAAATAATTCAGCCAATCAAATGTTTATCTAACCAATCAAATCCCAATATCAGCGAATATACACCATGTTGTTGTATATCCGGAATATACACGCTACTTGCTATAAAACAGTAGGCATTCACCATTGTTTATACCAAACCTATCAAAATAATTCAGCCACTGTCAAATAAAAAAATCGAGAAATTCGAAAAAACGTATAAAAACATAAGTTTTTTCAAGTCTAGGTATGTTTGTAATATTTGCTCGATATATAATCTGGTCATATACCACTCGTGATAGATATTTTGGATAGAGTATACTTTGATATTTTTCCGCCAATATTGTGGGTTCCAGTTTTCAATTTATCCACGCTTTTGTTGCGATCGCTGGATTCTTCTATGGGGGGAAATTTATTGAACTTTTCCAGCGATTCTGCTGTGGTTGTTTGTGTCCTTTCACTTTTTATAAGCGAAATTGTTTTAACTTTCGTGGGTTTTGAAATCCTAACCTCACTTTTTCACTCTGGCGAACCAATACTGTCAAAGTTCCCATACTCCGCGGTTAATATGGGTACAAGGGCCTGCAGTTTTCCAATATCGTGTTAGAAACACTATTTTCACTCTTTAGATCCCTTTCAGCACACTGTTTTATTGTTTTTAAGTTAACGAAGGACTTTATAATTCCCTTTTTCAACACTTTGGGTTTATACAGCACTTTAAACTACTGAATTCCACGAAATTCGCGAAGCACATTGAAGCTCTACCAACTACAAGATGACAATTGAATTATTAATTGCCTTACTTGACAAACTGGGGCTTTCTAAGATGCTGAAAAGGGTATATTTGAATTCAAATATCAAATCACTGAGTTCAAAATCCCTTATTCCATCAATTTTGCATTTTATATTTCCCTATATAGGAATTGAATTTAATTCTGACAGGACCAAGTGTAGTTGTCACACATACTCGTATATAATAGAAAGAGACAGAGAGAGAGAAAGTCTCATGGAGGGGACATGACTCTTTTTTTACGTTACATTTTCTACCAGTCAACACCTACCGCAAGCAAGCGTAAAGGAACTTCGTTCCAATAATTACAAAAAAAAAAGTTTTATCGAACGTTTTTGTGATGAATTAAATATTTTTTGAAATATTAATCATGATTTTAGTTCCCTAAAAAGAAAATGCGATATACAAAATATTTTGAAGTATAAGCGATTAAATCCCTGAACAAAAATATTATGATTTTTATTATTTATAACTTTTTTTTTTTATTATGCGTGCTTACCAGTATCTGCTACTTGCCTTAAAGTATTGCTGTTTTTCTCTCTCAGACTCACACGTCGTATCGACAATTCAGCACCATGAATCTTTATTTCATATCTCATGAAATATCAATTTATAAAAAAAAAAAACAATATTTAGTAAAAAAATAAAAAGAATTGGTAGATAATGTATTTATTAATTTACGAAAATGGGTCGTGATTTATTAAAACAATACTCGAATATTACTTTTTTACTTCAACATCAATAAATATTCAAAAACATAAGTCTATAATTCCAAGAATGTCATTCCCGGAAACATATGGCTTCTTGGAAATATCTCGATGATTTTATAACGCCATCAGAAAGTCCTAACGGCCGCACCGTCCAACATGTGCGAAATGAACAGGGGCGCACTCTACTTATTTTCGTAACAATAATTCTTTTTGGAACGAAGTTCCTTTACGCGGCTTGCGGTAGGTGTTGACTGGTAGAAAATGTAACGTAGAAATGTATCGTAGGAAAAAAGCATTCTGTTATATACGAGTATGTGTCACAACTACACTTGGTCCTGTCAGAATTAAATGTCAACGCATTCAATTCCTATATAGAGAAATAGGAAATGCAAAATTGATGGAACAAGGGATTTAGAACTCACTACATAGTTGGAGATTTGGTTTAGCGGGAACAAGGACAATAAAAGTGGTCCAAATTTTAAAAAAATTGCCGAAGTTTCCACTTTAACTTATCATCTTCTTCAGGGCTAAAAATACATATGGGTTTACAATACATATTACAAGTTCATTATAAAGATAACCATAATATGACACACAATAATGAATAAAACAGATTCACGAACAGTAATGTGTTAAAAACAATATAATTCAGTAGAACAATAATAAACTACGCTTTATAAATGAAACAAATAGAGATCTACCTTTTTTCCGTTATTCAGACATATATTATTTATCTGGTGTTGAGGATCATTGATAATAAGCATTGTTTTTGCTGTTCACTGTAGGGTACCTGTCTGGTAAACTGAATTCAAATCGATCGTTTGTGTCGAAATAAAAAACAACGAGGTAGAAAGAAGTTTGGAGATAAATAGAAGAAAAAACAAAAAACAAAACTACCTTTATCTATTCATTAGTAAGGTGCTGGATGACTGAAATCGTAATGCATATTTAGAACGGTTTGTTTTGACTCATTTTATATTTGTTGAGGATGTTGTTTCATCTATGAAGCATTATATTGTTTTTAACACATTACTGTTCGTGAATCTGTTTTATTCATTATTGTGAGTCATATTATGGTTATCTTCATAATGAATTTTAATATGTATTGTAAACCCATATGTATTTGTAGCCCTGAAGAAGACGATAAATAAACGTCGAAACGTCGGCAATTTTTTTAAATTTGGACCACTTTTATTGTCCTTGATCCCGCTAAACCAAATCTCCAATCAACTTGAAGGGCACAATTTCTACACCACTACATTAGTGTTGAAAAAGTGAATTATAAACTCCTTTGTTGACTTAAAAACAATAAAACAGTCTGCTGAAAGTATTTTAAATGCCTAAAAGGGTGAAAATAGTGTTTCTAACACGATATCTGGCCATTGAAAACCTGCAGGCGATTGTGACCTTTAATAACTGTCCAGTACCCGAATTTCAACCGCATTGGTTCGCCAGAGTGAAAAAGTGAGATTAGGATTTCAAAACCCACGAAAGTGAAAACAATTTCGCTTATAAAAAGTGAAAGGACACAAACAACCACAGTTCAATAAATGACCCCCCAATGGAAGAATCCAGCGTGGAGGTGCAGATCACAACAAAAGCGTGGATAAATTGAAAACAAAAAGCCACAATCTATCACAGTGACAAAAATCATTATATCACCAAACAAACCACCGAAACTGATGAAAACAGTGTGTTGGCAAAACTCACATCGGAAAACAGAGAAATCGCCAGCTGTTCGGTACTAGGAGCCGAAGAACTCCGAAAAAGATGCGATATAACGTATCATTTTTCCCCAAGTAAAGCCGAAAATCTCAATTATTACATTTCTAAACATAGTGAAAGTGTAAAGAAGAGTGATATTAAACCTAATAAAGACACTGGAGAGCCAGGCACCGGGTCCGAGGCCGAAAAGACCGCCCGAGCCTAGGTTAGCGCAGAGTATGAAAAAAGTTCAAAAAAACTAAGTGAAACGGAAAACGAAAAGAAAGTGGTGAGTGTAACTCATCAAAATGTGGGGAAAGGAAAGGGGGGTGAGGAAAAGACGCTAAAAAACCTCTGTCCAGAAGAAAAATGATGAAAAATCCAAACATTTTCATAGTGAGAAAATAATGCAGCAAAAACACATCAAACTATGGGGATGATAAAAGGAAAGGAACTTTGTTCCTGACGTGGGCCCCCGATCGCATATGTTTTTATTTTTTTTCAAGTTGACCTCAAATAATTTGTCAACTATAATAATAAATGTTCAGTACAAGAAAGAACCACGAAAAATTCAAGTTTCTCACCAAGGACCTATGCAAATGTTGAATGCACCGCCAAATTGCCCACCAAACAAATTCAATTAACCCTAATAGTCTTTAATTGCACAATGTTCGTACATACACTTTTATCAGGTGAAAAATCGTATATCCGGCTAAGCGGAAGAGGGTTATTTCGACATGAAATACACACGATAACGCCTCGGAGAAAACGGACTGCATTTATATCTTTACATACGCGAGACTTGCAGTCATATATTTATTTTAAATGATCGTTTCGCGAAAACGCAGCATGCAATGTAAAATATATGTTTCCAAACGCTCAGTACAGCAGTTGTTTGAAGGTGTAATCATAAAAAAATTAACGTATTTAATGAAATTTACAAAGAAAACAAGAATGTTTTTGAATCGACAATAATATGAATTATTTACAATGCGGGGGGTTAAAAAAAAAAAAAATAAGTTGAAATAACATGTAGAAGCTGGCCAACTTTTATCTTTTTACATTATTTTAACGAAATTTTCTTCTAGTGCGCAACTAGTACGCAGATGACCGCGGATTGGTCAAACCGATGATGAAAATAACCTCACTTTTTCTAATATTTGAGGTATTGTTTTTGTTTCATATTGTTTATTGGACATTTTGAATTTTCACTTGTTTTTTATTATCGAGGGGACATGGAATTTAGAAAAAGTAGGATTACCTAATTTAAATGCCTCGGATCTCCGTCTTGTGCGCATGCTTACTTTTTATTTCTTAATTGTTATTTTGAGTGCTTGAATGCTACATTTTCATTCTTGTTAGTTGATAATTGTTATTTCTTATTTGATAATTGTTATTTTGTGCTGCATGAATCCACACTAAGGTTTCAATACATTTTCATGAAAAAGTTATTATGTGCAGTGTAGCATAATACTCCCCTGCAAGTTCGAGTTCAAAAAATACCAAAAAGTCAAAGAGAAAGAAATATTTTTCAGAATACAATAAATAACAAACATTTTCAAAATTGACTATTTAGTAAATACGGATGCTTTTTTCGGTCTGTGTCCAACAATCTTCCTTTTGATATATGCGATCATTGTAGAGAACTTTGAAATATCAATAGAATCGTACAGAAAAATTGTAGACTTCAGCATATAGTATTCCGCCCAAGCGCTTTCAGTTTTTCATTCATTTGAACAAAATATGCTAATAGAACTTTTTTTAATCCATGTTTTTGTTCTAACTACTTCAACCACTTCTTGAATCATCATATTATTGGAAAAACATATATTATTATTATTGAAACAAATAAACGAGGATCTGACAACTGCGTGACAGATTGAAAAAAGTGCAACTATAAATGAAAACATGGTTTTCTAATGAAACACGCCTTGTTGATCGAAAGTACATAAATTCAAGAAGATTTATTTGTACGAATTCTTTTATACATATATATATATATATAATATATATATATTTTATGTAATATTATAACTAATTATTTTCGCTCCTCGTTGGGAGACAAATTGTTATGAAATAATAATCGCTTTTAAATAATAATTGTTGTTAATTTTTCCCCACGTTATTGTTATTGCCCCACAAATATTTTCTCTCTGTATATGAAATAATAATTGCCAGCTAACGTTACTGTTTTCTCGCCACGTTGTTGCCAATTATTATTACTTTTCTTACCCGACTAATCTCAGTTGGTACGCCTTCGCCTCAGGAGCCGGTACTGGCACTAGAGCCACTGCCTGTTTTGATGTCAATCGAAATATTCTCAGTTCAGTGTTTATAAGTGAACTATTAGCATATCATTGTGGAAAATAAACCAAAAAATTATTAAAAACAATTATTTCCTTTATTCAGAAAACTTATATTAACCTGGCCTACGATAGATAACTTATACTATGATCAACTGACAAATTTTCATAGAAAATAATGAGATACAGTGATGTATACTGTAGACATAACCTCACTTTTTCTTTTGGGTTGGAAGAATTATTTTATAGTTCAATACCAAAATAAAATAGAGTTCTTCAGATATACGAGTTACGTTGTAAAGTGATTCAGTTTGTGATGTGCACTAAAAGTTTATACCTGGAGCTGGAACTGTCGCTGATGCAATACCTGGCATAATATGAATTCCAATTTCATCCACTCCTCTCAGGAACTAACCATTTCAAAAGGAACCATCCAAAATCCACGAAATCAGCTTGGACAAGTTTCATGTGGATAACCAAAAAAGGTCATCTTCTTTTATCCTTGTTTATTTTGTGTAGAGATTATTCAGAAGTTGTATTGGTTTTTTATTGTTGAAAAACAATCTTCTCATTCATGAAAGTTCTAAAATTTCTTCCATTAAATTTTTTACCTCGCTTCTTTTCCAAAATTTTTTTCAATCTCCTTCAGCTTTGTTTTTTTATTCTGGATACCATTTCTGTTTTCCATTTTATTTGAATTTTCAAACTCACGCACTTCCTTGTCGCACTTTGATTAATTTGGTGTTATTTGAGAAAACTTATGAACTAATATATTTTACTTTCTTATAAACTAAATACAATATTTGATGATAATTATTTTTGACATTTCTCAGTTCTTACTTTTCCACAATTTCAAATCTTTTATCTGACCATCCTGTTTGGCTATTGTCATCAAGAAGTTTCTTGTTTTCCCATTGGCTATTTTTAGTTAGATAGAATTTCATATACTGTATGTTTCAAGCTTATAATTCTGTTGATCACATTTAATTCAGAATGATTTTGTAAATCTAGACCTGTTTTGTTGTATTTTGAACAATTATAGGTTGTAATCATTTTGACAATGTATGAATATGATTGCATTATAGTATTTGCATATTTTTACCTATCAATATTATACAGAGGCTTCATAAAGGAAATAGAATCTCAAAAAAAATGTAAAACAATTTCTCATGAACTACTAACTATTAAATATTTATTATTTTTGTAGTTTTTTAAGAAATTGTTTCTTTTTCGCCTTTAAAATATATTACTGGGCCTGGTCCTTCCTAACATAACAATATATATATATATATATATATATTTTTCACCTTTTCGGCAGACTTTCATCGTTTTCGTTATCAAGAAATCCTCTGGGATTACGTTTCATTCATCTTTTTATCTTCGAGTAGTCCGATCTAATTTCCCTTCAATCACGTTTCCAATCATCGATGTTTACCGTCCAGCTTATTGCACCAAAATGTCATTTACCCGAGGAAATGTACGAGTACTGTCGTGCCGCTAGTATCCGCTCGATAATATTCCTACGTTACGCACCCATTTCCTTTGACAAAAAGCGCCGACAAAGGAGCTATTTCCATTCGGAACGTTCTGGCTGTGTTACCTGGAAAATTGAAAGTGTATATGCCTGTGACGTTTATAAATGGTGCGCGTTTTATAGGCCGGGCGCTGTGTAAATATCAGGCAAACGATTCGCTTTTTTTGTTGGTAATTCAGGACCGGAGCGTTATAGTTTTCCCAATATCAATTGCAGAAGCATAAAAAAGTCTTGCGGCGAAATCCTGTGAGCAGCAGTGGCGGAGATAACTAATTTTATTTAGATATTTTAAGATTTTAAAAATACCTACTTCATAAATAATGAAAAATGAAAAAAAATTAAATTATACAAATACATTAAGAAAGAAAAATAATTTCTTTCATTATTTGATGTAGGTTATTATTATATCCTAAAACGTATTTCGATCGGCACACACCAAGACCATATACGCTACTGGTTTTTAATCTTTCAGAGCTATTAAAACACAAATATAACGCGTGATTTATGACCTCCCATCGTAGAGACACACCTGCCAGCATTGATGTCCGGCTTGATTGGCCCCGACGAATCGGTTGTACAACAGACAGCCATCACTCGAGTCCACGTTGACTATCGGCTCTTTTGATCTACCGTTTGCCGACGGAAAATGTTTACGAGTAGTACAGATTATTTTTCGTTCCGTTTCTTCGCATATACGCTCGTGTTAGCGAAGTGAGTTTTCATTTGCTCCCTATAGAAACAGCTTCTGCAATTGATATTGGATAGACTATACCACTCTAACTCGAAAGAAATATATTCTGTAAGTAAATAGTTATTTTGTACAACTGCCATTAAAAATGACGTTTTGAGTTTATAGGTATGTGAATTAAATATTGACCATTCAACATAATGTGATGGTAGATTCTACAATAAACTCACTGCTTTGTACGATACAGATAAAAATCCTCTTGACGAAAATTTAACTGAGTTGAAGTCGTAATTGATATAAAGAAAAAAAAATCATCTGATGAGGATCATTTGTCAGCAAAATTGATCTCGGAACTACCTGACTAGCGGCTATAAACATTTCTTTTGCTACAGGTGTCTTCCCTTCCAGTCTAAAGTCTGCAATAGTAATACCTCTTTACAAAGGAGGAGCTATTGATGACCCAAACAATTTCAGACCAATCTCTATGCTATCGAAGCTATCTAAAATCATTGAAAAGCTAGAGTAATGGGTAATGGAAAGATAAAATATATTGGTTAGTAAACAGTATGGATTCCGAAATAAAAAAGCACTACCGATGCAATTTTTGAAAAAATATACATGAAGCAGACCTATTCTAAAGCCTTCGATTGTGTAAGTCATGAAATTCTGCAGAAGCTTTTTCATTATGGCTTCCAGGGCACGGCCCTGGAATGGTTCAGATCATATTTTACAGACCGAAACTAAAAAATATAATTAGGTCCTAATAGCTCCGAGAAGAAAACAATTGTACGTGGAGTCCCCCAAGGGTCGGTCTTGGGTCCTATCCTCTTTTTGCTCTATGTAAACGATATGGCTATACTGGATATATCTGGAAGGTTTACACTGTTTGCAGATGACACTACTGTTTCTTGGCACAATAAGATCGTGCTGACTTGGTCCAATCCATTCCAATAGATATAAAACAAATGTGGTGTGATGCGAATATGCTGACCCTGAATATTTCGAAAACACACTTGATAACATGGGACTTAGAGCAGGTAACTTTAGGATCTCAACTGATTACGTGTGAACCTGTTACAAAATTCCTAGGCATACACATTGACAGTACTTTGAAATTTGAGTCGCATATAACAGCTCTCAAAAAAAACCATCATCAGGTTGTTATGTCGTCAATATCATCTCCCGTGAACTTGGTCTGTCAGCTTCACTAACTGCCTACTACTCGGGTATCGAGACTCACTTACAGTATGGAATTCCATCCTGGGGAACTTTCAGTCAAGTTCTGTTTCAAAGTATATTCGTGTTACAGAAACGAGCTCTGAGACTTATATTCAAAGTTAAGATGCGAGAATCGCACACAAAATACTAACGCTAATTGAAATATTTATTCTAGTGACTACCTGTCTTTACATAAATACAGAGAATTATTTGAAATTACGCGCGTTTCTTAAACGTCAATCAGAGAAACATGTAGCTAAAAAGGCAAAAACTTTTAGGCCAGAACAACTTAATAATTTCATAAATGAAGCTCCTGATGAGAAATACTGGCGACAAAGGTAGTAGATCTCACAATATTCAATCGTTTTTATCATCTAGTCAATCACATAATTTATTTTAGGTTGCTTTAATAATGGGCATTAGCCGTGCTTGTCGTGCAGCCGATTTTCACTCTATGCAAATCACAGATTTAGAAGATCATGGATCTATTTTTATGGTCAGTGTACCAAATACAAAAACAAAAATTTCCAGAAAATTCACTGTTACGGAAATTTTTATACCATAAAGAAATATTTCAATCTTCGTCCTACTGATATATCGCAAACGATATTATTCTTTAAATTTCAAAATGGAAAATATCACTCACAAAGAATTGGCATTAATAAATTTGGAGCAATGGGGAAAGACATTGCTACATTTTTAAAATTACCACACTGTAATTTATATACAGGGCATTGTTTTCGCCGCTCGTCGGTAACTTTATTAGTAGATGCTGGAGGGGATATAACGGCACTGAAACGCCATGGCGGTTGGCGATCAATTACTGTGGCTGAGGGGTACGTTGATGATTCCGAAAAGAATAAGACAGATACCGCAAATAAAATAAACAGTTCTATAACACCTCAACCAGTTAGTACATCAACAACATATATGCAACAAACCCAAAATGAAACAATAAACTTGCATAATTCAGTCTAACATATTCAGTTTACTGGTTGTTCAAACTTTGCAGTTAATTTTATTAATAAAAAAAGTAATTACAATAAAAAAAATTATAGCATTGTTATAGGTAACTATTAAGATTTATGAATAAAGTTCTTTCTCTGTACTTGTATCTCAGTATTTATTGTTATAGTCGTAGATAAAATATAGCATTCAACTTGCGGTAATGGTCATAACTCACTTGATGAATTACAACACTCGCCTGCGGCTCGTGCTGCAAATTTCATCTGCGTGAGTTATGACCTACATTACCGCTCGTTAAATAATATACTATTATCTCTATTTATCCAACCGCCGATCACTGTAACATACATATTATGCCCAGATAAGTTTTAAATTGATAAAATCGAGCCCAGGATATACGCTACATAAAATTTCTCATCACAGCATCAGCAGACTGTACGTAATAGATACGCCATCAGCTTATCGGTTGCCCTGAAATAAGGTTATTTGTCGCTTTACGATATTACCATATTACCAGCGACATGACGCTTCAGCAACTTATTCTGATGTACGACGTGATAGCAGATTGCAAACAAACCGCTCCGAGCTATATTGTACGGGGCAGGTATCGTTGCTGCAGCCGAACGGATGTAGATATCGCATCGGGAATTGCAGCGAAAAGGAAAAGTTCCAACGCAATCGATGATGTGTATAAATAAATAGAGCCTTGGTGGTGGTTTCGTTGTTATTTTTGGTTTGTGTGCCAATATTGTTGGATTTGGTATGCATTTTTTACGTGACGTTATTAAAAGTGAAAAGCAAGGAGAAAATGTACTTTTACAATCAGTTTGAAAGAAGTGAACAGAAAACACTCACTTCACTAAATTATTTTCACTAAACTGGGTTTACATAACCACGACACGTGTTTCGCTATGCAATAGTTTCTTCAAGTGGAGATAATACCAACTACTATACTCTATTTCCTAATGTGAGAGAGTGATAAAATGAAAATTTGTAATGACAGAACCAATTAAACAGGGTGGACAACTTAAAGGTCATGTTGTAAACTTGCAATGATAGTTTTTAAAATGTCCGTATTTCAGTTATTTAAGACGTACACACCCCGAATCGGTACTAAATTAGGGTCACCTTGATTATAATTATAGATTAAATTCACCATGGAAATCGCTAACAATAACTCACTACCTTAATTAATATGGACAACAACAAATTTAACTTTTCCATCTACCGCAATCCCACACATACTGATTCTATAATCCCCTTTTCATCATTACACCCTAATCAACACAAGTTTGCGCTTTTCACTCTTTATTTCATGATTATTTAATATTCCTTTAAACGCAGAATTTCAATCGAGAACTAAACACAATAAACTAAATAGCCAACAACAATGGGTTCCCTGCCCACATAATTCATAGAATTTATAAAAAACACTTACATAAATCATTGAACCTAAGTCTATTACCTCTACAACATCCTAAAATAAACTTTTATCTATTCCTTTCCTTGCTAAAGTATCCTATGACATACAAAATATTCTTTGCCGCTACAAAGAGAATATGTGTATCTCTTTCTATACCACTGACAATATAGGTGGTAAATTGGTAAACACTAATGACAAAATGCCCCTCTTATATAAATCAGGGTTATACAAAAACTCTTGTTCTCATCCTAATTGCAATTCTCAATACATTGGTCAAAGTGGCCGTAGGATCCATATAAGGGTTTCGGAACACACCAAAATCATTGAGAAATTTATAAACACGGATCTTGAATCCTACTATTTCTAACCTTCAATAAACCTTAAAATTTTTTTAAAAGTTTAATTCCCTAAATTTCTATAGCCTTCACAATTTTCTCCACAAACTTCAACATGTGGTTATTCGAATTGATCTGATCTTACACTCGCATTATCATGGAACTTACAATTCCACTTGTTGTGTCCTAACCCTCACTCTGCAGTCTTTTAGTTTATGTTCCATGCTACTCATGACAGTTGACAACTTCATTTATTATTTCGCATCTAATGTCATGAAATGTTTACACATCGTGCTAAATTTGATAGTTTGTTATAATTCTACCTTTAATATTGATTATAACGTTCCTTTGCTCCATGTACTGCGACATATTATGTACGGCCTATGGAGGTACAGTTGTCTTACCAATCTAAGTGATGGATTATTTACCGTCAAATAGTTTTGATTTGCTCAGCCACGGCCCTACATTGGTTTTAGATGAAGTGATTGATTCACTAAACCTTTTAATGTATTACTTAAATGTAGTTTTTAATTTTTCCTCTCCATGTAAGTTTTAAATTTTTAATTTTTCCCCAAGTACATAAAAATATTTTTGTATCATTGTTTTTCTATCGATATATTCTCTTTTTAGAATGTTTTAACATTAGCTGGAGATGGTACCGTCTGGTACCGAAACATGTCTGATTATTTAGAGTAAATAAATGTTGTGGAGACGATTTTGAGATTATTTCCCTCTTCATCACCAGCACTCCACTTTGAGATATAATGGATTTCTACCAAAGATTAGATAATTGAGATATTAATTATTCTAATATTAAGTAGATGAAAACTTATATAAAAGTGATAATAATATAAACAGATAAATTGAAATAAAATTAATATTTATTAAAAAAACTACTATTTACAAAACAACAACTTAATTTTTAAATTTTAGCCATCATATTCCGAGTAGTCCGATGAACTATCCTCGTTGGGGTCCAGAGAAATAAGGAGCTCTACATGCATTTTCTAGAATGTTATCAGCTTTCCACATTCTTTCTTCTATTCCAATCACATGTTCGACGCACTTACTCCATTTTTCGCAATGATATAATTTTTTGCAAAAAGACGTATTTTTTCGGATTTTCTTGAGTGGTAGCTGGCATTATCCATGACTATAACAGACCCAGTACGAATAAGATGTAGCTGCTGGAAGTATTCTTCAAAAACATCAGCGTTCATGATAGTCTCCAGTCCGTTTTGATTGAAATGCTAGTAAGCCACCATCGACAAATCAATTTTTGCTACCAATGTGAGTAATTATTAATCTTTTTACCTTTTCCCGAGGGTGCTTTTATTCCAGTGGACATCCTTCCATGAAAGTTTGCCTCCCGCATTTTATATTTTTATCTACATATTTACAACGGTATATCCTTTATTTAACCAAGTTTCGTCATATAATAGATCTCCTGTTTTCCTTCGAAACTGTCTAACTGCCCTCAAATATCGTCGTAACCAGCAGATGATTTCGTCTTCCTCTATTGAAAGTGATTTTCTTTTTAGAATTTTTTTATAACGAAATTTCATTTCCTTCGAAGTTTTCCACACTGTCTTCCTACCCATGGGTGGAATGAAATCATATTTTTTCATTTCAGACATTATTTTGTTCAAGGTAGGTATTTCTTTTTTTTTGTAAAACGAGTGTATGATTCTTCTGATGGCAGTCTTTTCATCCTCATTTATTACAGTTTATTTTCGTCCTGTACTTCTCTTTGGTGACCTGATGGGGCCGCGTTTATCCTCATGCACAAGTCGGTATATTGTTCACAGCGTTGAACACATTGAGAATAATAATTTTCAACAACTGCCGGAAAGTAACTAAACATTTCAAATTTTCAAACTACCTTGCTCTACAAGCATAATAGTTTCTTAGAACTCCATTTGGAAACAACTGACCAAATTTTTATCTCTATCGCAGACGTTTATATCTACATATATTATTGTCTTTAGTAGGAAAATAATCAGGTAGGTGATTGTAAATTTATTATTTTATTGTACCTGGAACAGGAAATTAGGGAGCATACTTAAGCATTGTCCATTGTTAGGGGCTAATCATATTAACAGTCACTAAGCTGGTACGAGATATCTTTGAACCAACTTTACAGGGTTATTGGTTATATTTGGACCAATAGATATCATCCTTATTTGAAGAGCTAGAAAAATGGTTGTAGCATTTTTTCTGATCTACAGGGTGTTCCATTGAAAAACGATTAAATTTCGCCTGAATTCAACAAAGTTTGAAATTCGAATTTGAGCACCATTTGAATAAACATATCGCGAAAACAATATAATGGTGTGCGTCGAACCTTGGTACTATTGCCCGCAGAACATATTTCCAAAATCTAAATAAAAATAAAAAAACAGATTATATCTTGGCAACGACGCAAACGATATTGATACATCGACAAAAAGGCATTAGAATGAGGAATCAATTTCAGGTATAGATTTCTGAAAATGTTTTTGAAATAAGCAACTTCAGTGACCATCAATATCCTGTCATATGCTGTGGGAAAAAAATATTTAATCAACATTGGTAGTACTTTACTTTTCTAGGATTTCCTGCGGTGTTTCACTATAGCCAAATATTGGACTTCTGCATGTTTTCCTATAAAATCAGGTTTGTGTCATTTACTATTCAATTATGTGTGAACCTACTCGTCAGCGAAAAAGTGCTTGCCACAAATTCGAGTGTATTTGAGTTCGATTTCGATTCATTCTGTCCTAGATTGATTTATCTATATCTGTAGCCGTTTACAGATAATGCGTTGAAATCCGATTCATGTCATGTCATGTATTTCACCGGGGATTCTGTTCTGTTTTGTTTCCGACAGATTTGATCATACATTCTTGAAAATACATCCTAATTCTCAATCAGATACCAAAATCCTAGTCTGCCTACAGTTCTAAAACAAATAGTCTATAAGATATCACAATACGAACTCAAAACATGAGAACAATTGAATGTAAACCAAAACACTAGTAGAATAATCTACGACTTGTAAAGTGTCTATGTACTTCACCAGCTATCTTGAATTCATTTTGAAACAATTCGGACAGATTGTTCCTTGAACTTATTTCATTTTAAGCACATGTAGTGACATATGCTAGAAGGATGAATTGTATCGGAAGGTTTTGTGCGATCATTATATTTCAACTTTTATATAAAATGATCGTATTTTAACTAGTTCTGCATAAAAAATATTATTTCCTATTTATCAAGTCTTTTTTTTTCTGACAAAAAATCGCACTACTCAAAAGTGATATTAATTTCAATAATTTTGCGTTATATCCGGAAAAGTTGTAGCATTTTTTCTTCCGCCAGGAAATGTAAATGAAAACATTTGAAAGTCTCATTGAAAAGTTATGGTATAAACTTTTGTTTTTTCTAATGGGACACCCAGTATATTATTGCATTTTTGGGTTCTCTGGAAAATTCTAGATATGTTTCATTCATGATGTCCAATATCTATTTGTACATTCCTATCTTAGTTTTTCATAAGCTATCCAATGACATCAACTTTAGTTTTAACCTCGTACGCCTAT
Organism: Gonioctena quinquepunctata; assembly: GCA_018342105.1. Classification (NCBI taxonomy): domain Eukaryota; kingdom Metazoa; phylum Arthropoda; class Insecta; order Coleoptera; family Chrysomelidae; genus Gonioctena; species Gonioctena quinquepunctata. The sequence continues at coordinate 446,309 of JAFIRS010000608.1, forward strand.
GGAATACGGTGAAGACGACTCGGTTTTACAGTTCAAAATGATTTATTACTCTCTCATATTAGGAAACAGAGTATAACTAAGATAGCTTGAAGAAGCTATTGTATAGCGAAACACGGGTCGTTGTTTTGTAAACCCAGTTTAGGGAAAATCATTTAGTGAAATGAGTGTGTTTTCTTATTATTTTAGTGTGGATTTTCATCAAGTTTCGGACGCATCAATTCAAAAGTTTGAAAGAACACACGAGTTCACGGCACTTATGAGGATGCGAGTTCTACAGCCAGTGGTCATCTAATGATAAAATTCGTGGCTGGTCTGCATTAATTTTTGTTCACCCTGTTATCATTGAATGCAGTATTGAAAGACCTTTCAGATGAAGTATCACAAGACATTTATTTCAATTTAAAAAAATTACCGATTACGTCACCACGGCAAAACCAGTGACATAACCTCTTTAGAATATACATTCAAAAATCGGCATTAAAAAAATCGACCTCTTTCAGGATTTTTGTCGAAAGTACATTCCTTGCGAAATATCGAATTTGTTCCATAATTTAGTCGCGCACTGTCTCGTCTCTCGATTTTGTCGGTCAAAAATGAACCCTCTAACTTATCATGAAATTTCTTAAAATCACTCATTAAGTGGCTTTTTAATAGGCCGGTGATCGTGTTTAGCGAGGGACGGAAATTCTATCAAAGTCTTCTTAAAATCAATTTAACAATGATCAGAGGAAAAAATAAGTTTTTCCTTTTCGAGGTCAATATAGTTTTGAATCTTACGATTAATTCATTTAGCAAAGACACTCACGTCACTAAATGAATTTCACTAAACTAGGTTTACAAAATCACGATACGTGTTTCGCTTCACAATAGCTTCTCAGGCGCAGATAATACTACAGTGTCCTTTTGCTTTCATATAGATTTTCGTCAAGTATCGGCTGCATCAATTCAAAAAATAATTCATGTCGTTTTTGTAATTTTGTAATTAATTTTTTTCTGAAAAAATAATGCATTAGGTCAAAATACGTGGGTCACCCTGATCTGTAGTAAAAAATCATAAAATTATCCGTATTACTTTTGAGTGATTTTCGAAGAAATACGCATTGTGTAGCATAGAAAAATACATAGGAAAACTAGTCGAAACCCCCCTTTTTATTTTTAAATATATCACCTAATATATTAAGCATTATTCGTTTACCGAAAGAAATTAATATTCTTCAGTTTGCTCCAAGCTGTTTCCTTAAAATTTCATGTTCAATTTCTACCGCTGCGTTTGTCGTAATTTTGGTTTCAGGAAGTGGTCATCGTAAAAAAACATTTTTTCAGCACTTTCACCATAGACTCTAGTTGTGTTTCATCCGAGGCATTTAACATCAGATAATTTCGTATAGTTTTAATGGACACTGTTTAATTAATGTTCATTTCTTCTCATCTTAAACTCTTGAATCGGTCCTCCAAGGTCAATGCAAATAACGGGCTTCCAGTTGAACTCCTCGGCATATAGGTATTGGATTAGTTTCTTCATTTAACTTCTCATGTTATTTGCTCCTGACAAATAAATGAGCGACATATCTAAAGCCAATTCTGATATTCCAGAAGGTTCGTTGGATACCCATGTTTCAATAGAATCGCAAAATCTGGAGCTTTTTTATAATCTATTAGATTCTAGTACAGGAAAAGTATTCATTTGATTTTTCTGTTGATACTTTCGGAAAGGAAGAAGTTTATAAATTTGGGGCCGAAATCAACACAGTTGGGAGGACGATGGACGGCATCGATAGTAAGAAAATAAAAGAAGTTAGGAAATGGTACTTTTAGTTGCTTTATTAGATGAGCATAGGCGTTGGGCAAAAATTGGGTGTATTTTTTTATTATAAAATTATAAAAAAATTCAAAAGCAACACCGATGAACCTCATTAGGTGATTCCCTATACTCAGTAGAATAACATATTTTGGACGCCTATGTGTCTCATAAGATTTAAAAAAAAAAACATCAATAAGAAATCATTGATTTAGGAAAAAGCGAGGAATGTCTTTCCAAATTCTGGTTGTTAGTTTCATTTAAGAACAATCTTTTCTTCTAACATTTTTATCATTTCTTCGACGAAGAAACCTAATATACACGTTTGTATGTATGTGTGTGTGTATGTATATGTATATTGTATATATGTGTATGTATAATGATGTTATTAATTTTATACTTTACAATCTGTATATTTAATTTTTGTTCTTTTTGTTACGGTATATGTATCTTATTTTGTTATCACCATTTTAATCTGTCAACATTTAATTTGTATATATTTTATATTCCCATTTTACGTTGTAGTGTCCTGAAGATGATTTTATTATAAAAGTCGAAATGTCGGCACAGAATCGAAAGTGGTTTCAGTTATTGGACCTCACCCTAGCAAAATTTACAATTTAATTATAATATTTAGTGTGTTCCAACAACAGTTCTTTTGTTATATTGTTACAGGTATTTGCTGGTATCTCGTGTCATTTGATGCACTTTTCTGATTTCATCCTCATCTATTTCCGGCACTTTCTCAGAGTTCACATTTATTTCGTTCTTCATTATGTACGTCATAAACAGTTTGATATGCAATGGACTCCCGAAATAATTTATACGATAAAACGGCACAACTTTTTGCAGAAACGACAATCGCCGTCATAATCCTCAGTCCGACAATGGACTTTGCGGTGCTTATTACACATATTGCATCCCATATTAATGCACCCAGCCCGTGTTATGTTGTAAGCCTCCCGCATTAAGCCGCAGGCGATTTGTAATAGCTCTCAGCTGTTATTGGAAGTACTTAGGCTCGCATAATGGTCGCGGAGGTGATTTTTTTCAAGTGCAATTAATATCGGTTTCAAATGGGAAATGAATTAACGTTTTCTCCATCCGGGCCTTCATAAGACCAGATTACAATTTAGTTATGTTGTAAATTTTAAAACGGGTTATTATCCATTTGAAATTTTAAAGAAAAAATTATGGGAATATATGTAACCAGTTTATCTTATATTACTATTCCTTGATATTATTCTTAGTTTTTAGATGGTAAATGTCTTCTCGATGTTTAATATGGACTAAGTATTCCCCTCGTTATTCTTGAACCATCAAATGGCTGAAATTTACTACAAAGAACCAATCAGATCAATTTTATAGTGACAAATCAACTCATGTATAAAAAAACGCATATGCCACAGTGCAATTGTCAGTTTGACAGCGGCAAAAGTTAGCTGCAACTTTTACAGCGACAAATGCACTAGTGGTTTTTTCACTTATTCATTTGTTTATCAATTATCGCTGTGTTGGTTGCCAAAATAAATGAAGTTTGGATTGATATGTTTCTAAATTTCTTATTCATTAAATTGTCCTGCCGAATTACACTCGATGTTTGTATTGATATCGGGTAAATTTGTATTGTTCAAATCCTAAACTGTTTTCTTTAGTAATTTGACTCGAAAAACTGTCAACCTAAAAACGCTCCACCTTCGGTGTCGCGTTTTTAATAGTTGACAGTTTTTCTCGTCTAATTACTAGGCAACTGTTTCTCATTAAACTACACAAATTTACCCGATAAAAAACTTTTTAACAAAAAATTAAACCGACAAAATACGGAATTGAAAAGTAAAAAATAAAATAAACCTTCTCAGTCTCAGTAACTAAGCTCCTAAACTAATGTAAGTAACTAATTTTGAGTCGGCGCCAAACAAACAAGCAAATGAATTAGGTAAGGCGTAAAATGATGGCATCGAGTTGCGCGGTGACATTAATAATTTTTTTGAAGTAATTTAATGATGTTCGTTGATTGTTTGTTTGGCGCCGACTCAAAATTAGTTACTTACATTAGTTTAGGAGCTTAGTTACTGAGACTAAGAAGGTTTATTTTATTTTTTACTTTTCAGTTCCGTATTTCGTCGGTTTAATTTTTTGTTAAAAAGTTTTAATTTTTCAATTTTTTATGGCTAAAATATACTAATTACTACCTACTTGTTTTATGATTACTTCCAAAATACTTACTTACCTACCTCACTTCAACTATTACCAGTTAAATAATATGATTATCTACTTTTACTATTTGTTGTAATATAAATTATTTTTGTTGTTCTGGTTAGTTTATTTCATTACTTTGTATATCATTCCATCCTCTCATAGAATATAATGGTTTTGACGGATGTGGAACAGAAATAATGTCAGTAGCGATCTATCATTGTCAACTACGTATGTGTGTGCCAATGTTCATAAGTGAAAAATCAATTATCCCCTATTTTTCTATCCGTAAGGGTATATAATTCCATTCGAAATCTAAATATAAGGTATAACCTATCTATTAAAAAAAGAATCATTCAAATCGAAGAACCCAGTACAAAGTTATGCCTGTTAGAATCGGTTAACGGACCAGAATTCAGAGGGTGAGTGATCAATATCCTTCATGTTGCTACCCTTAGGGGTGGATTTCATCTTTTAAATTCAAATGGGACCACCTTCAAAGTACACCCTATCCACTGAAAAAAGAATTATCGGAATCGGACGCCTCAGTAAAAAGTTATGCGTGATCATACATAAAAAAAAATGATGGAAAAAAAAATATACGGGTCGACTAGAGAACCTCCTCCTTTTTGGTTTAGTCGGTTAAAAATACAAACCTCTCGTGCAGTTATAAGTGACAATTCAACTCATGTATAAAAAATCGCATATGCCACAGTGCAATTGTCAGTTTGACAGCGGCAAAAGTAAGCTGCAACTTTTACAGCGACAAATGCACTAGTGGTTTTTTCACTTATTCATTTGTTTATCAATTATCGCGGTGTTGGTTGCCAAAATAAATAAAGTTTGCATTTATATGTTTCTAAATTACACTCGATGTTTGTATTGATATCGGGTAAATTTGTGTTGTTCAAATTCTAAACTGTTTCCTTTAGCAATTTGATTCGAAAAACTGTCAACCTAAAAACGCTCCACCTTCGGTGTCGCGTTTTTAATAGTTGACAGTTTTTCTCGTCTAATTGCTAGGCAACAGTTTCTCATTGAACAACCCAAATTTACCCGATAAAATACAAACCTTTCGTGCAATTATAAGTGATAAAATATCCTCTCGCTGTTTTAAACTGATAAAACCACAGTAACTCCTATCCAAATTATATGTCAACGCATTCAATTCATATGTAGGGAAACAGGAAAATTGATTAAATAAGTGATTCTGAGCTGACTACATACTGTGATTTGATATTGGAATTCAAATATACCTTAATCAGAATGTTAAAAGTTTCGGATTTTCAAGTAAGGCGATGAATAATTGAATTCCTTCATTTTCAGAATATCAAGAAAAGATCTCGTGGAGTCAGGGTTGAAAAAAATCATATTTTTTTTTAAAAACAAAAATTACGATTTTTTTGAAAAAAATCTATTTTTTTTTATTTTTCCAATTTTTTCTTCTATTTTTATTGCTATTTTCAACAAGTTTTTTATTTTTCCCACCGTTCTTCAGCTTTTAATGAAGACAGTTCCTGTCGAAAAACGATCAGTCCTGCAAATTTCTGTCAGAACAAGTTAGAAAACCCTCCATTGTTTATATAAAGATGCGTCCGCCCTAACTCGCATTATTTGATAATTGGCCATCTAATAAGCAGCGCGACCCGTGATTTCAGCTTTAAATTTCTAATGGTTACCTAAAAATCTGCAAATAGTGTAACAATGACAACTCTTCAAAGAAGTGGAAGGAAAACAGACCCTATCTGGATACATTTTATAGAAAAATCTAATCAAACTGAAGGAAAATCTGGGAATAGCTATATGCAAAAAATGAAGACATGAAATGCAACGTCTCGTCGAACGGATGAAAATTCACTGGCAAAAGTGTAGTGAAACAAATACAGAAATCGAAAAAGACAATGAATCAGTTGTAAGAAAACAAACAGCATATTAAAATATTAAGTAAATAAGTTTGTTTCTTCAAATTGTATTTTTATTATAATCTTCCAAAAATATACTGAATACAGGGTGATTTTTAAGTTGATACTTTTTTTTAACCGAACATAGAATTCAAGAAAATAAGCCAATTTGCCAAATAAACTTATGTCCGGAAATTTTCGATACAAGTGTTGAATTTTATTTTCGATTTTTTTAAATAACTTTTATTAAAGATAAAGATTTTGCTCTCACAGGGACCAAGTACTTCACAACCTTTACAGTCACTTTCCATTACAGATTGTAGGAAAAGAAAAGCGGTGTCAGAAACATGCCCAGCAAATTCTAGTTCTGGATCGTTGTCATCTTTTGAGGTACGCTCTAGCAAATCTACTAAAGACGAAATTGAAACAGATTGCCAGAGCCTCTACGCTACAAACAGCAGTTTTAACTGTTTGGAGCAACCGGAAGTAAGAAAGGCCATAGCTCTTTTACGGCCTGGATCTCTCTCTATATGATGTTTCTAATAAATTGCTTGATAAAATTCATAACGAAGAAAAAATCAAATGCTTTGAAAACTTGTCGGGAACATTTGTGTGTCTGTCACTTGAAGGATGGTCCAATGACTGGCCCAATACTTTTCATAGTATATCTAAATGATGTGTGCGATGTACTGACACCATACTCTGACTGTAAAATTGTAAACTATGCTGATGATACGAATATTCTGATTGAAGGACGAACGGTTGAACGTATATTAGACAACTCCAACTTGATGTTTAATAAGATAATCAACTGGTTCTCCGAAAATAAACAGGTTGTAAATGAAGAAAAGACTAATGTAGTTATGTTTACAACTGGACATTCAAGCCAGGCAGTGCCTAGTAACTTTCAGTTAAACAACAAAAACTTAGAAATAGCACCTAGTACCAAATTCTTAGGAATCCATATCGACCGATATCTAAATTGGAGTGTACTAATAAATGAGCTAGTCGGTAAATTATGTAAAACATTGATTTGTTGAAAATATAAACAGGATGTTCATGACAGGTTTTAATGTCAGAAAACACTAATTTCAAAGTGTCTCTCCAAAAGAAATGATTCTAACTTTTTCCATCTTTGCAAAGTGAGATTGCTTCTTGAAAATGTATTTCCCATTTCTTCCGGTCTTCCTGATGATCGTGGAAGCGTGAAATAGATTTTCGTCGACAAAAATGTATTGAAGACCTAGTGAATGCGATGTCTCTCCTGCGTCAATGTTACGAATGATTTCTGGTGAGTACTCTTTTTTGGAAAACATTCTTCTTTGCTCATTTATCTTTATGAGTTCTTAATTAAGACTGGAATAGAAAATCAATAACTATCTGAATGAAAATGCAAATTTTCAATTTCAGATTTTTTCTTTTGAGTTAGGGCCTTTTCAGAATATCTATCAGATGTAGTTCAATGTCCAGCGTGGCTTTAGCCGGGGAAGTAGTTGTTTTCTGTTAGACATTCACAAAAAATAGCTTCATTTTAATCGTGGATTTTTCAATTCACAGAAAAATCTTTCTATCAATATTCAATTGAGAATGTTTCCCTTTTCAATATGTAAAACATGTTATGCATTAAGAATACTATCAAAGCATCTGAGTTTTTATATACTTAAAGTTGTGTATCATGCAAACTTTGAAGCTATTTTTAGGTATGGTATATTGTTCTATGGCGGAAGTACTTCATTACAGCACCTATTTATTATTCAGAAAAGGGTTGTCAGAATTATGTTTAAACTAAATTATAGAGAATCATGTAGGACTAAGTTTCGTTCAGCTAATATATTAACAATTGTTGCTGTGTATATTCAAGAGAGTCTTTTGTTTCTCACTAAGAATAGGCACCTTTTCTTTATTATAAATCCCATATTAGCTATAAGACCAGAAATATAAATTATAATTATCCTGTACATAGGTTGACCGTAACCGAAAAAAATCATTTGTATAATTCCATCAAATTTTTCAATAAGCTACCAGAAATAATAAAATCACTTTCTTCTCCAAATGGTTTTAAAAAAGAAATTTGGAAACTCCTAATAAACCTGGAGCCTTACTCCATAAGGGATTACTTAGAAGCACACCTAGAATAGATTTTGTAGTCTGTTTGTTTTTGTGTACCTACATACTGTTTATATATGTTTTGTGATGGTCTTCAATGTGTTTTTTGACGCCCGTTTGTTTCTACCACCTTTTACAGGTGTAACTTCTTGTACTTGGTTGTTTTTTCAAATAAAGATTATTATTATTATTATGTGCATAATGAACCGATAATCTGTTCAACGGTTACAACAGAAAATGGATCTTCCTCCTTAGTAGATACTTTAGATACTTCTGGGAATCTACATACTTCTATATACTTAACAGAAATTGCAACAGCACACATAAATAAGTTTAAAACCGAATATGACTGTAAAGTATGTAGTTTTGTCACAGATAATGCCCTATATGGCTGCAATTGAACCTTATTACATATGGTTGTGCTGATATTTTAAATTTACTATGTAAGAATTTGGAAATCGCTAATATACAAGAACATGTTGATTACAAATACAAATACTTCCGTAACAACCATTTTGCCTCTGCAGCATATGCCAAAGAAGGAGACAAAAAACTAGTTTTCCAAATGAGTCATGGAATTAGTTTGCTGACTGTTAAAAGGTTTGTTAGTCATGGCCCAACTTTCAAAATTCTGAAACGAATTGACAATATTATAAAAGGAATAATTTCAAACATTCACTTAAAAAGATTAGTCGAAGATTACCTAACAATACTAAGCCTATCTCTATAACAATAGATAGACTACAAAGAAACAGTGCCAGTCTTTCAAATGTTGTGGAAGAACGCAAAATATTAGAAACCCATTTTGACAAAACTGACATAACTTTAAAACATATGCAAAAATTTAAGAGGCGTTATGAACAATGTATAACCCCATACCATTTGTTGGCATATCTTCTTGATCCAACAAAAACTCGGCAAACACTAACAGAGAATGAAAAAAAGGTTGCTTTGAAAGCTGTTGAAGTATTATATCCAAATAGTGGTTTACTACCACTCATAATCAAGTTTCTTGCCAGATCAGAACCTTTCACTGATATTATGTTCCATTATGATATTCTTCATAATGTAAAACCCATAGATTGGTAGAAGTCACAACAAAATATACCTTTTAATCAAAAAGAGTTCTTCATAATTAGACAATTATTTTGTGCTGCTGCTTCTTCCGCATCAGTCGAGAGAATTTTCTCAACATTTGGTTTGGTCCATTCCAAACTCAGAAATCGATTAGAAACGTAAAAATCTGCAAAATTAGTTTTTTTTTGTCCAAGCACTACAGTTAACTAATATAAACATTATGTAGATACAGTGGTATAATTTTTTTTTTATATATAATAAATCATTAATTTTTTATTTTATTTCAAATATATTTTATCAGAAATTTTTATTTTATTCATGATTTAAATTGAAAAAATCATGTGATTTAAATGGCGATTTAAATCATGCATTTACATCAATTGATTTAAATCGTTTCAACCCTGCGTGGAGTATTGGTTAGCATTCCAGTCTATCACGCGGAAGGCTCGGGTTCGATTCCTATTCATGGATTTTTTTTATCGGCTTTCATAGTGAAAAGTGAATAATCATTGTGATTGAATTAATATGTAAAACGAAACCAAACGTAATTAATTAAATGTTTAACTCAATGTAATTTTCCTATAATTTTTTTCTAAAGATACGCCGACGAAATTGTTTTAGGATTACAAAGAGAAAACAAGATAAGATAATCACAATTTTTATCCATTCTCATCCCATAATTCAATTTACGATGAGGTGGAAAAAATAACGGGATTCCTTTTTTGGATATAAAGCTAATAAAATGAAAAACTAAAATTATAACTGAGTGGTATCACAAACCAACATACTCGGAAAGATTCATCAACTACCACTCTTCAGACCCCATGACACAAAAAATAAATACCATCAATCTTAAGAGCCACACTCTTAGCACATGAAATATTCAAAAACAAAAACTTGTTAGTTAATTGAAACGATGTTACTAGAGAACGGTTACCCCAAATTTTTTGTAACAAAATTATTAAAATAGAAATACAGAGAGAAAGGAAAATAAACCAAAAACAAATATGTAAAGCTACGTATGTGGAAATTTGACACCTCAACTATGCAACATTTTAGAAGATAAAAACTTTAAGAATCAGTAAGGAATGTGAAAACACAGCCAAAAATATTTTTTGCACAAAATTGAAAAACCAACACACCAAAAGACCAAAAATCAGATTATATGTATGCTATGTGCTGATTGTAGAAAGTATACATAGGACAAACAGGAATATACTTAAAAACCAGGAAAACCGAACACAAAACTGCAAGAATATATACATTCCACCCTACGAGTCTTGCAGAACATCTAGTCATCCCCCTACTTTTGATTTTGAATCAGTCACCATCATAGGTCAACAAACAATTTCGAAAAAAAAGACTTAACGAAATGATTAAATTAACAAAACATGAAGGAGAAAGAATGCGTGAATAAAAAAAAGATCGGACATCGATAAACTCAACACTTCATATTTTAACATACATTGTAAAAGGGAGTCTAGGGCAGGTGGCCTATTTTAACTTTTTATTCTTTTCCTTTTATCGGTTTTTTTATCGTTAAAGAACAAAAAAGATGGGTAATCAAACACGGGTGACGATTGCCAACAGTTTAGTTTGTCCACCTTTATGTGTATGTTAGTCGTCTTTTATAAACATGTATACGTATTTATGTATTACGTCGATTTTATCCTTCGTTATTTCTGTGAGCAAGGAAAACCAGCCTAAACAACAATGTTTTTACACGCTTTATATTAGCTTCACTTGTATGTTTGTTTGTTTGTAACCGACTCCTTTGGGCACGATTTTGACCCACTTCCAGACGTCCGAATGATGTGATATTTGGCAGGTGTACATAATTCCGGTGACAATGCATTTAGAAATTTTTGTGTGAAGAAAAAAACAAAATGGCGGCTCCAATATGGCGTACGAGTTTTGTGATTATGATCCGATTCGCTTCAAAATTGGTATCTGAGGGTTTTCATGGTCAGAGATTATGATTATTTTGTCAAAATTGAAAAATTCAAAATGGCGGCTTCAAAATGGTGGACGAGTTTTGTGATTATGGTCTGATTCTATTCAAAATTGGTATGTGGGGGTTTTTGGGGTCGAATATTATGATTCTCCTCTGGAAAATTGAAAAATTCAAGATGGCGGCTTCAAAATGGCGGCCGAGTTTTGTGATTATGGTCTGATTCTATTCAAAATTGGTATGTGGGGGTTTTTGGGGTGGAATATTATGATTATTTTGTAAAAATTGAAAAATTCAAGATGGCGGCTTCAAAATGGCGGCCGAGTTTTGTGATTATGGTCTGATTCTATTCAAAATTGGTACGTGGGGGTTTTTGGGGTCAGAGATTATGATTACCTAATTTGATGAGATTATTCCATTTTTTTATTTGCAAAAAAATAAACCACATTAAAAAGTAGGAAATAAATAATAGTTTAAAAAATAAATACGCTTTTATAGAAAACCAGACTAAAAAAATAGAAAATGAGAAAACAAATTATTTTATTTAAAAAAAAGCGTGGGGTGCATGGTATCAATAATTATATAGTACATTACACACCTAGGGCAGTAAAGTAAGAAATGTCTCAGATCACAGGTAATTGTTGGCCGAGGCGATACCATGCACCCCACGCTTCTTTTAAAACAAAGTAATTTTTTTTCTTATTTTCTATTTTTTTAGTCTGGTTTTCTATAAAAGAGTGTTTTTTAGTTTTTTTAAACTATTATTTATTTGTATTTGTTTTCCCTTTCTTCTTCACCGATTAATAATTTTTATTTCAGGCAATTATTTGGATTTTGTTTCATAGATACACTGTTTCAAGAATTTTATTTTAAATACCTTGTTTTTAATACTTCAGAGTCTTGAAGATAGAACAATAAAGTTTCGAAAGGTCGACAACTTAAAATTTAGTTTTGACCGAATTCGCGAATTGAAGTCATATCAGCGGTCGCAATTCCACTAAGAAATATAGTATTCTCCTATTTTTGGCAGAAACTGTAAGGATGTTTTCGGGTCCCTAGGTTATGTTTAATTTTTATCTGTGCTTAATGTGCTGTTTACTCTGTTACAATATCCCACACAGAGTAGGCACGAAGCTCAGACAAATGTAAATACAACTTTTGTGCCCATTTCCTTTTCAATATACCTACTTCGTTGGTGGCCATATGCCATGAAAGCAAGATAACACTGAACCATTATTGGATGTTTCAAATCAAGAGGGTCACGTGTGAATTGTTTTGACAGATATAATATGGAAAAATGTCAACATAGTTGAAGATGGATATCATTCCGACCATTGGTTTTAATTTAAGGATGAAAGTACATCGAATGAGATTCAGTTATTTGATGATTATTGGGGTCATCCTTGTTCATTTTCGAACGGCAAAAGTCTAAAAAATACGAAAGTTGAAAATGTCCATATGGTGAACTCCTTTGAACACAATAATTTATGATCCTCTATAAAAATAATTACCTCAATAAGTCCCCCCAATTGAAAGGTTGAAACAGTAGTGACATAAAATATTGAGGGTGATTTTTTCTTGCGAATCCTCCATTTCAAAGTCACTCTACACTCTATATAGTGAAATAATTTGTAATCTACCTGTGGTCCATCCTTCCACTACCTTCAAAATTAAAAAAATCTAAAAAATAATTAGAATGATCGTTGTAGGAAATATTTTGACAGATAAGTATGTTCCAGGGTCTTTCCAACACGAAAAGTAACATGAATTTGTCACTCCCTACCAACCCCAATATCCCGCACCCCCATAATGGGAATATTTGCAAATAGAAGGAATTAACCGTTGGTAGTGATTTTTTCATGAGACTCGAACTGTTCCCTTATAGTTTGTTTTTCGCGTATTCTATCAGAAGTTGTTTCGATAAGTTCATATAGACTCAGCGGAACACAATAGCAACAAATTAATTTTTTTCACAATTAATTAGTGGCAAATTATGGTATATTTGGCGACTGCTTCGCTAGGTTCATATACATACGGTTGTGATGTCAGTAAATTCCCTTGTTTAATAAAATATTAAAATTATTAATACTGTAAAAAATACACACCAACAGATCTTTGGAAGTGTCTGATAATCACGTTCTTTGCATTATAATGAGGCCATGATTTCGTTAAATTCGCCAGTAGCTACAGAATCATGTCAAGCTGGCATCTAGCCAAGTTCTTCTCAATTCGGAACGGGCGCTCGTTTATTTTTCATTACTTTGCATAATGGCAGTGTAAAAACCACATAATTTCACCAGAACTACAAAGGGAAGGCCACGGTTTTTCTATTTCCATCACGTTGGCGAGATGTCGGAAAAAAGAGAAATGGAGCTACATTGACGATTTCTTTTGTCTGGGGTTTCAGATTTTTGAGCGCCTTCATCAAACACGAAAGAATTTGGCGACTAAGTAATTCTGAAATCCAAGCTAGTTCGAACACATTATACAGGTTACGCAGAAGTGTGCCCTGGAATGAAAAAGGGTGGAAATTATAAATCCATATGAAGAAAAAGACACGTAATCAACGCGACACGAAGTGAATCATCCCACACTACTGAAATGTAGGAGACCAATGCTGGTGCACGAGATTTGCATCTTCCATCAAGGAATGCGTGATTATTTCATATCTATGGTAGACTTCACCACTTTGTTCCGAAGAGCAGTTAAATGGCATTGCCGATAATTAAGAACATTTAGTTGGTGGGTATAAAAAGAAATATTGTATAGAAATACAAAACCACATGTGATAATCTATGTCACATCACACACAAACTTTCACCCCTTTGGGGTTGAGTTTCCACTGAACATTATTTTTTATTTGAACAAAGACCTCAAATAGGTACAAATTTTTCTGACCCTAACTTGAAAACTACCGGTACGGCCTATACAAACTTTCATTTTTCCCCTTAAGGGTAGAATTTTCAAAAACCCTGAAATACGGTGTTTTTACAAGCTTTTATTTAACTTCACATTTATATGTGACTGAATTTTGACCCACTTCTAGTTGTCCGATGAACGTGAAATTCGGCAGGTGTTCATAATTCCGGTGACAATACATTATGGAATTTGCTAGAGAAAAAACAAAAAAATGGTTCGATTCTATTGAAAATTGGTATGTGGGGGTTTTCGGGGACAGAGATCATGAGTTGTTTGAAAATTCATAAATTCAAGATGGCGGTTCCAATATGGCGACGAGTTTTGTGATTATAGCCCGATTCCATTCAAAATTGGTGTGTGGGGGTTTTTGAGGTCGGACATCATGATGTTTTTGTCAAAATTCATGAATTCAAGATGGCGACGTGTTTTGTTATTATGGCCCGATTCCATTCAAAATTAGTATGTAGGTTTTTTGGGGTCGGAGATTATAAATTATTGTTAGAATGACTAAAAACAATTGGATAAAAAAATAAGACAAGCACACTAAAAAGGAAAAGGAAAAATAATTTCTTTAATTATTCGACCTAGGTTATTCTGTGAGAAGCATATTCAAAAGCTTGCCGCGAATATAAAATAGGTATTCTTGCGCGGCAAGATTTTGAATCTGCTACTCACAGAATAACCTAGGCCAAACAATTAAGAAATTAGTTTTTCCTTTTTATCGCATTTTTAAAAAGCTTGCTTATAAAAGTTTTTTTTCTTTTTTTTTTGAGAAGAGCCCAAATACCAATTTCCATGACTCCATAAATTCAAAACTAACGGTACATTCATACAAATTTTTACCAACTTTTCATTACGTCATTATAGAAATACGCTGGCAAAATTTCAGCTTATTAGGTTCAGCGGTTTGTTAGGGGCGTTAATGAATCAGTCAGTCAGTCAATCAGGACATGTAATTTTATAGGTATAGATAACATTTATATATTTTTCAATTTGAACAGGGATTTTTTATAGTAATACTGAATTGATTTGATTCCAGCATGCCTGTGGTGATTAGATCGCGAGACATTGAAATTAGAACTATTTTCAATACTTTCAAAGACATAATTTGGATTTGGGAATTCCAGAAATTTCTTTCAATCACCTTGAAGCATCATAAATTGGTTTTTAGATAGGTATGGACCACAAATCAGATCTTTGATGAAAGACGGGGAATTTGATGCAACAATGAATACTACTGAATTAGAAGCTTGGCTGGCATTAAAAAATTACGATTTCTTAGGGAATCACAAACACCCTGACTATAAAAATATCGTGGCACTTTATTGGATAAATATAAAAATTGGGATGCAATATGAGTATAAAACTCCACTTTCTAGATTGACATCTGGATTTTTTTACTGAAAATATTGGTGATTTTAGTGAAGAACAGGGAGAACGGTTTCATCAAGACATCAAAACTATGGAAACAAGGTACCAAGGTCGATGGAATGTGAGTACGATGGCTGATTACTGCTGGTCACTGAAACGTGATATTCCTGATAATATTCACAAAAAAATCACACCCAGACGTAATTTTACAGAAAAGCGCAAAAGAAATCACTCTGAATAGTCCTATAGTAATGAGTGTACTTGATATTTTCTTCATAAATATTTAAATATACATATTTGTAACATAATAATTGATTTTTAAAATTTCAAAATAAACTTTTTTTATAGAAAAACCTGATATGACAGAGTAAATATGAGGTATTTCTGTGTTCAGAACACTCAAAATTAACGATATTTAACACTCAAATGACAACAACGTTCCAAAAATTTTAATTTGTCGGCCGGTGATCATTGGTCAGTCATTTTGTGAGAACTTTATCGTTTATATGGATAGGTAAACATTATCAGTAGCTCAGATAACGTATTAGCGAAATGTTTGTGGAAGGAAATGAAAAACTTTACTCGCATTACCACCATTGCAATAAACACCAGATAAAACTGAATACCTATCCAAATAAACGTTGATTTTGATGAATCATCAGTGAGTGCATCCTGACGTGTATTTTGCTCAGTTCACAGAAAATTGATCAGTAGTCTGATCATTCATGCTATCGAATTTCTTTTTGAAGATTCAGCAAACTAGCAACGCAACATGAACTGTAAAATAAATACTATATCCGTCCA
Source organism: Gonioctena quinquepunctata (assembly GCA_018342105.1). NCBI lineage: Eukaryota > Metazoa > Arthropoda > Insecta > Coleoptera > Chrysomelidae > Gonioctena > Gonioctena quinquepunctata. The sequence goes on from JAFIRS010000608.1 coordinate 462,432, forward strand.
GGCGAATGAATATTTACAGTTCATTGAACGTGCAGACGCACTTTTAGATGAAATAATTTCTGAAAATAAAATAAAAAAACGTTATTGTTAAAAATTCAAATGGTTAGTTTCAATCTTGGATATTTTAAAAACTTGGTGAAGAAGTCCATCTTGACTCGAAGTGGAGTGAGTAGAGGAGTGAGTAGAATGAAAAGAAGAAAGCATACTTGAAGTGTCCTTCCTTTTTTTACAAGCATTTATTTAGTCCCGGTGTCTGTCTGTAATCAAATCTTGCAAGTTAAATTTGACCCACTTCTAGTGGCCCGATTAACGTGAAGTTTGGCAGGTGTTCATAGTTCCCATGACAATGCATTATGGAATTTTTGTTAGAGACAAATACAAAATGGCGGCTCCAATATGGCCGGCGATCTCTGTGATTATGATCCGATTCTATTCAAAATCGGTATGTCGAGGTTTTCGGGGTCGGAGATTATGAATTTATTGTCAATATTCATAAATTCAAGATGGCGACTCCAAGATGTTGGACAAGTTTTGTGATAATGGACCGTTCTCAAAATTGGTATACCGGGGTTTTTGAGGTCGGAGGTAATGCATTTAGTCAAGATTATTGATTTTTTGTCAGAATTCATAAATAGAAAATGGCAGCTCCAGGATGGCGGACGATTGAAGAACTAGATAGCTCAGAACTTTCAGGAAAAAGGCCCCATAATGACGATGCATTAAGAAACTTTGCGCGACAAGCTTTTGAATATATAACTCACGGAATAACCTACTTCGCACATCCAAAGCAATTCTGTTTTACTTTTTAGCGCATTTGAATGAAAGCTTGTCTTTAAAAGGGGTTTTTTATTTATTATTTTTTATTTCCAAATAAAGCCGAAGATTTCACATTCATATTATAGATAGGGCATTAAAAGTCGAAATAATTCACTCAACATGAAACACAATCGTAATTATCCTCTAGAATACAGATCCGAATTGAAACCAAAAGCAATAAAAAAAACAGCAACGTTGATTAAACCACTTTAGGATAGCAGAAAATAACTCGGAAAAGTGTCCCAAGGGACATAATTTTTTTGTATACCACTACTCCCAGTGCTAGATTAGATGCATCGCTTGCAAAAACCAATTTAAATCATTTTTGAAATCATAATTCTTCAATTTAATAAAACTGCTGAGATCCATAGGCCAGTCATCCTAGACATAAAAAACAAAAATTTCACAATAATTCCAAAAAAATTAAAACTTCGGCAAAACAAAAGGTATATCCAGAATATAACAAGTTTCATTTTGCAACCTCCTCAAAGGGACGGAAACTTAAAATTCGAATTTCATGAATTTCTAAAAGTTCTGCGAACTCGAAAAAGTGTTGCGCGTGTTGCTTTAACTTTATGTATATGTATATTATTATATTATTATATGTATATTATTATTATGTATATATTAGATTTGCCAATTTGAGGACACGGAACACTGTCTGATTTTAAAATGTTTATCGTTTTATAAATAACTCTGACAAAAAAATTATATAAGTATTTCAAATTTGAAATATACAACGGAAAATGTTCCGAAGAGACTGATTTTTTGCCATTTTATCGAGGATAATATCATGATTGTTGGGGTTTTATGGCTCAAATTTTGCCTTGAAATTTTACTGAGTGCGATTTGCGGTCTTATTATCTCAAGCTTCGCTTTCGTGGTTTAATCTTTGATAATAAGGCCGCAAATTGCACGAGTTAAATTTCCTAGAGGCAAAATGCTTGAGGGAAAATTAAAAAAAAATTGCGATAAAATCCTCTAGCACGAATGATATTTGATGAGAATATTTTACATTTAAAACTCAATAAAACTACCAGAATTCATGTTATATTCGGGAAAGTTATAACAATTCTTCTGGTTCCAAAATCGAAGGAATCCTTTTACAGATAATTCACGCTCTTGAACTCAACTGCTCAGAAACTTGAAATATATATACATTTTTCACTATGAAATAAAATGTTTTTGTATCTGGAACTGATTTTGACAAAAAAAAACTCTCCTAGAATTCGAACCCGAGCCTTTCGCGTGACAGTCTAGTTACCTAACCACTACTCCACCACAACCTTTCTTGATTTTCTGAGAATACTGGAATTGAATCATTCGCCGCCTTACTTGAAACCTGGAAGCTCATTTATCGGTCTGAAAAAGGTATATTTTAATCAATTTTGCATTTCCTTTTTCCAGACATATAATGATGGCAGGATCTAGGGTGGTTTTATCGCAAAACAATCCCGAATATAATGTGGTTTTATAAGTACAAAAGAACAATTTAATTTATCATTATAAAACTGATTTGATTGGTTCTCTGAAGAAATGTCGTCCTTTTGATTGGTTCAAAAATAAAAACTTTTCAACAAAAAATTAATCCGACGAAATACGGAACTGAAAAGTAAAAAATAAAATAAACCTTCTCATTCTCAATAACTAAGCTCCTAAACTAATGTAACTAATTTTGAGTCGGCGCCAAACAAACAAGCAAATGAATTAGATAAGGCGTAAAATGATGGCATCGAGTTGCGCGGGGACATTCTGATAATTTTTTTGAAGTAATTTAATGATCTTCGTTGATTGTTCGTTTGGCGCCGACTCAAAATTAGTTACTTACATTAGTTTAGGAGCTTAGTTATTGAGAAAAGAAGGTTTATTTTATTTTTTTTCCTTTGGTTTAATTTTTTTTAAAAATTTTTTTTTAATTTTTAAATACTAATTACAACCTACTTGTTTTTTATTACTTCTAAAATACTTACTTACCCACCTTACTTCAACTATTACCAGTTAAATAATATGATTATCCACTTTTACTATTTGTTGTAATATAAATTATTTTTGTTGATCTGGTTAGTTTATTTCATTACTTTGTATATCATTCCATCCTCTCATAGAATATAATGATTGTGACGGATGTAGGAGAACAAAAATAATGACATTAGCGATCTGTCATTGTCAACTACATCCCAAGCAGCATTATAATGACAGAAACTGATACTGCAACTTCGACTCGGTGGTTATCACGTAATCACCACTAAATTTACCACTATACAGTAAGAATAACTAAAATTTTATATGTGTATGGTTGTAGTCACGTAATTCCCATCTATGGTAGCCACTTCACAGTTCTATAACTTATTAGTGTCATTTGAGGTGTCTGAAACAGTATGGCCACTGAGCAAATCACTTTAAAGGTTTTCAAACTTAAAAGTGGAAAATAATCGTGGCGGTAACCATCTTGTACCACTTAAATATCACTTAGAAGTCACAGTCACTTTCAAGAGAGTATGATAGTTTCGGTGACGTTTTGGTAACTTCCATAAAGCCTTCAATGTGGCAGGCACTTGATTGTGATGTGTGGTGTTGGTTGCCACGTTCTTGCTATCTCCATAAGTGATAACCTTGAAAATTCACCATTCCGCGCGATGACGAAAGCTGACCTAAGTTTTCTCAAATTATTTTATTGTGGTTTACAAAAAGTTTGTTTACCTGTTACGTGAAACATAAATGATTTTATTCAATATGAAATGGGTTATGCGTTTTCAATAGACAATTTTCCTTGATTCTGAACCTTCAATTATTTTATTGGGGCTTACAAAAAGTTCGTTTTATCTGTTACGTAAAATGTTAATGACATACATTCAATATGAAATGGGTTATGCATTAATAGACAATTTAAATAGATCGGATCTCTGACTTGTGCTCCTGCTTAATATTTATACTTTAATTGTTAATTATGTTTGCATAAATGCAATCGTTTTCATTACTTGTTAATTGATCATTCTTACTTGATAATTGTTGATTGGAGCTGCACAAATCCACTATACTTGCTACATGTCCTTTTTTAACAATTAATGAATATGTACCCGCAATTTCGAGGTTAAAACTTTGAAGTGGCAGGTTATAATAGCCCGACGTGTTTGCCCCTTTCGAAGGTATAAGACCTCTTGTAATTTTAAGGTTATAACTTTGAAGTGGTGAGTCATGGGCCTGCGATGTGGGTGCCACTTTCCAGTAGTGGAAAAGTTAATAATTTAGTTCCACTGGGCACTTTATGATGGGAGGAGCTTTAGAGTGGTATATTTACACTTTCTGCCACTTTAAAGTTATATTCTGCAAAAGCCGCCATATTTACAGGAATATGATGGGTCGCCATTATTAGAGAAATGATCGAATTATTCAATAAATATTTATTTGTCATCAGCACTGCATCAAACGTAGTAATTTGTTACGTGAGTATTTGTTTCAACTAACCAAGATTAATAAAACAATGTTTGAGGGATTTAAGTACATAATTTCAGAGGCGAGTTATTTCCAAAATTATAATGTTTTTCTTAAATAAAGTGTATTCAGATGAGGCGTGCTCACAATCGTGGTACAACACCCATATTTCACATTAAACTTTCAATCGTTTTAATTTTATCCCGATCAGAAGTATCCAAATTCAATATACTTACTTACGCGTTTGTATGTTTATATGTTAAAGTTGATCGGGGGTTAGAAATGAATCAGGCAAAATGGAAGAATGAAAAAATATGTTGCTGAACAGAGATCGAGCTACATATCAGTCAGTTGTGTCTAGTGTCGGCCACTACCTATCCACGTTTTTGCCAGGTGACCACAACGTGGTTGGAATGTGGCTATCTGAGATCCAGGAACGTAGATCGGAACATAGCAGCCACCAAAAAAGTGTTCCCCATTTTGGTAGTCGCCGCGTGATAGAACCGTGAATATTACGTGGCAGTGGTTGTGGCCAAACACTTCAAAGTTTTCCAGAATCGTGGCCGCTACGTTCCGTCCACTTAAAATGCTACTTGGGATATGTGTGCCAATGTTCACAAGTGAAAACTCAATTATTCCCTATTTTTCTACCCATAAGGGTGGATAATTCCATTCGAAATCCAAATATGATCAACTATAGGTATACCCTATCTAATAAAAAAAGAATCATCCAAATCGAAGAACCCAGTACAAAGTTATGCCTGATAGAATCGGTTAACGCACCAGAATTCAGAGGGTGAGTGATCAATATCCTTCATTTTGCTACCCTTAGGGGTGGATTTCATCTTTTTAATTCAAATGGGACCAACTTCGAAATACACCCTATCCACTGAAAAAAGAATTATCGGAATCTGACGTCTCAGTAAAAAGTTATGCGTGATCATACATAAAAAAATACGCGTCGACTAGAGAACCTCCTCCTTTTTGGTTTCGTCGGTTAATAACGAGGGAAATAGTCGAACAAAATGGTTTTTTTTTAAACTACAAATTAAATCGTCGTTTATATTATTTGCAACCTTATGCTCGATGCACAAATTGTAAATTGCAAAAAACTACCATTTGCAAGTTTATCCCTCGAAAAATTTCAAAACTTCTGAAAATTTTTTCATGATTTTATCTGAAGAAGATACAGAACAGTGGAAACATTTGCAAATTATTTGTTACCCAGTATAATTGATATCACGAATTTGGGCTACGAACTGTTTTTTTTTGCATTGTTCAGTTCCATGTGGATACAGAAAAACCCTACTGTGTTCAAAAGGTCAAATTCCTAATCTTCTAATCATTGTGTTAGAAATCAAAAGAAGAGAAAGACTGAAACAGATAACTGACAAGAGAATCGAGAAAAAATTGGGCTCTAAACATTTGTTCAATTATATGAATAATTTAAGGAAGAAAATGTAAAATACGTGAAGAGATAGATTTCAATGTAAGAATCACAGAAAATGCTCTTCAAGATTATTCCTCACGAACTGGTTATATGATGATTGGTATTTTCTCTGTACGGCAGAAGTTAAGAGTATCAAGTTATTCGTGTATAAAAAAACATCGATAAAAGAAGTAGTTCATTTTGGCTTTTCAAATAAATCAAATGAAAATTCCATTCAGTATTCCTACCCAAAATTCGAAGAAAAAAACGTGCATTTATTCAAAAGTTATTAGGTACTGTGTGTCTATATCCTGAGGTACACTGAGAAGAGTACTGAATGAGTTTTTAAACTTGTTGTATGATCTAATCAAAGATTTTTTGTGCGTACTTGATCTGATGTGTCAGTATATTTTGAAAACAGTCGCTTTAATTATGTGTCAGAGTCTGGGAAGGAGTGTTATGATTTGTTTTCCAAAGCTTCAAGACAGTAATATTAATATTTTTTTCAGATGCCCATAAGCTATTGCTTCACATTCAGTACGACCAGTTTCTTTCATTATGTTTTAATTACCTTCGTAATGTTTTCATTATCTTTATTTACCTTGAATATGTTTCCATTGAATTCGATGTTTTAATTATTTTCATTACATTTCAATACTAAGTACATTTCGCTACATTTTCAATGACTTCATTAGGTTTTCGATAATTCTATCAAATTTCAATATCCTCAATACCTTTCAATATAAGTACTTTCATTATCTTCAATACACTTTCAGTATTATCAGTACACTTTCAATCTTTCATTATTTAATTTTTCTTTTCAGTATTTTTTTAACAGACGCGGCCGAAACTTGATGAAAATCCATAATTATAGTAAACTAAAAACACTACGATTGTCCCAAAAAATTGGTTTACAAAACCCACAACACGTGTTACGCTTACAATTACTGGGGTTTGAAATAAATAATAGGAGCAGGTAGTTATTCAATTTCTAGTAAACAGATTTAAAAGGGGCGAATTATTTGCATTAATCTGGTCATTTAATAAGTATTGTGAATCCTTGTGTCTGTTAATCTCTAAGCTCTCTTAATATCGAGTTTTTGACCTTTATTTTCTACATGCAAAAGTTCAAAACCATTAGCAAAGTAATGCTTTTCAGTCAGGAGATGGTTACGGGAAGTTGAATTAGATTTACCCTTAATGAATGAATGAATGTTTATTGGTATATTTCATCCATGATCAATTGCAGAAGCATAAAAAACAAGTTTCCCAGTCTTGCGGCGGAACCCTTTGAGCAGCAGAGGCGGAGATAACTAATTTTATTTAGATATTTAAATATTTTCAAAATACGTTAAAATAAAAAAATATGCCATAGACGAGGAAGTATGTATTAATAGGCAATCATCATAATTTCATTTTCCCATGCTCGAAAAAAAGCCATATTTTCCAACAGAACACATCACAACTATAGAATATTTTAAAACCTATTTCGATCCCAGACCAGAGACGCTACTGGCTTTATTGTGTTCAGACCTCCTGAAACACGTTTATAACTGGTGATTTATTAGTCCCAACGAATAGACACACCTACAAGCATTATCATTGGCTTGCGGTACGTTTTAATTGGCTGCTGAGGAACTAGACAGCTGTCACTCAAACCCACGTTGACTATCGGCTCCTTTGATCTCCTTTTGATCTTCCCTTCGCCGACGGAGAATGTTTACGAGTAGTACACATTATTTTTCGTTTCGAATCTTCGCATATAAGCTCGTGTTAGCGAAGTGAGTTTTTGATTTGCTCCCTATAGAAACATCTTCTGCAATTGAAAATGGTTAAACTATACTAATAACTGAGCACATTGAAAGTGACATACGATAAATGCAATAAACAGTGAAAAGTAATAGACCCACAGAAGTTGTTGAGAGCCTCAACAACTTGTACGTGGTAACACAACACATGATTACATTTCTACAATAAATTAATAAATAAATTGAATACATTACGCAAATTGTTTTATCTCCTGAAGTGTATAAATATATAAAGACATTTTCGAAACTTGAAAGAATTTTATACATTAAAATATTGAAGGATTAGGTGTTTCCAAATCGAATGTTTCAGGTTTTTCAACAGTAAAATCATTAATTATGGATCCATCTCATTGAGTACCAGTCCAGAAGCTTACTTTAAAATTAATTCATATATTTATTACAGTGCTAATAATACTAAAAAAAGTTTAAACTAAAACAGCATGTATACGATTAGTATGAGTAAAGTTCTTTCTATACTATTTATTGTTCGAAGTTGAGTTGCTTCTTGTAGGTTTCCCTGTTATTGGGGTTGGATTTTTGGGTTGTGTGGGTTATCCAGTTATGTCGGTGTCACTATTTTTTATTTTGGATGTTGTGGGGTTCTTATTTTCATCCTTCTGATTCTTATTTTTGTCTTTTCTTCTACTGCCTCCGCTCCTTCAATATTTTCCAAAATTTCTGGCTTTTCTACGTTACGTTTTCTGTGATCCATTATATGATTAGAAATTGGGGTGGGTGGTGCGCTAGCTGCTTTAGGTAACAGTTCAAGTTCAAATTTTTTGTTGCCGCTTTCTAGTTCGTCTGGACTGTATAGGGTACCATTTACGTATAGTTTGTAATTTCTAATATATGCCTGATAATTATTACTCCTAGCATTTTTTAGATGTTTGACCAGTATTTTATTGGTAGCTTGATCCTCGGGTCCTAGGTAATGTGATATGGAAATACTAGTACCTCATAATTTTTTCAAGTTTTGGAAGATTTTTTTGTATTATCAGGTACGAGATGAACTCAAGAATGATCCTACCTTTCATTCCGATAAAATGAATATTGTTTATATCTCTATTGGAAATGTCGCAATTGAAGATTTCATTCAGTTTCTCAATAGTAATTGTAAAATTGTCTGCGTCTATTCCAAAAATGACAATATTGTTTCTTTTATTAAATCGTTCTATGCTAACAATTTTGTTTTTCAACTTATTACATTTCTCTTCCAGTTTCTTGGTTTTGTCATTTAGATTATCCCGTATATTTTGTATTTCAGATTTCAGTTCGATAGTTTTATTATTTATGAGTATTTCTAGTTTCGAGAGTAAATCGTTGTTAGATTTCACTCATATTTCTCTACTATTCTCCCGTACTAATAATTATTGTTCTATCTAGTTCGGCTTTGCAGGTGTTTAGCTATGTTTTCCTATTTGGTTGTTTTTGTGATTCTCGTGAATTAAGTATTCTTGGCGTTATTTCATTATTTAAGGTTCAGTTTTCGATATCCCTTATTAAATGTTCACTTACTATTTTCGTTTTTGTCTCAGGAACATGTCGATCCAAAATTTCTCTAAGAATGGTACTTTCAACCACTAATAAACACTATATTTTCGAGAGCTCACGTATACACCAACCTTTACTGCACATATAAGAAGACATACATCTATATAAAACTTTCTATGCTAAGATATTCGTTGCTTGAAAGTTCCACCTGTTTGTCCTATGACACCACAAGTTAATATACTATTGGGAATTAAAAATTAGATGCCAGCGCCAGAGTGGCAAAAATTCAAACCAGTCATACTCACATTGTTTGTCTTTTTTCTCAGAGGTTATACACTTGTGTTCGGAGTTTTTCTGAAAATATTTCCATTTGGTATAATTTTCCAGTTTTTTTGTGTAGTGTTATTAATTTCAAGACTCTAGTGAAGTGGTGTATTTAAATCTTAAGACAATATCATTTGCGAAAACTCTTTTTGAAGGAGACAAAGAATGCTCTAAATTGCTTGAAAAAAAATATTTTTCGAAGTTTCTGGACAGCTTAGTGAAGTCGTCGGAAATTATTATGAATTATTTTGAAGAAATGTTACACATTATTATTTGTGAATATTCGAATTGAAAATAAAACTAACAAAAACAGTTTTTTTAGTTTTATTTAAAACAAACAAGATGATGTGACAATCACATAAGATTCGACAAGTTTTAGGTATACAATGGCTAAAATCATATAAACATTAATGTTTGGAAAAGTAAACAATGTATCAGTGTAAGTATGTGTAGTTTCCAAAATCGACACCAGAGGCAGTATCCCTTATTTTGATTTCCCAATAGATTTATCAGACTTTTCAATTCGATCTTTGTTGTTTTAAAACAAATTTCCGGAAGTATTATTTGTTCTTTAAGCAATATTAATATATTTATGACTTAAATAATTAGAAATTTTCTCTGACGGTTTGCCGAAATAAGTAATAACCCTGAAATTTGACTATGTCTTTGAATCGGTTGGATAAACTTCCTGAATTGTCTTTTTATAGAGTTTTTTCGATAGAATGCTGTCAACTAAACTTTAGTTATATCCGTTATTGGCTGCAATTTGTTTAATTATATTCTTTATTTAAATTCTCTTCTGACAGAGGAACATTCCCTAGTGGGGAGGATCATACTATTAAATGCAGCTACTTTGTGTTGGTAGGGATGAGTCGAAGTACTATGTATTGTAATATCTGTATACGAAGGTTTGTGGAAAATTGAAAAGTAGTGTTTATTGTTTATTTTCGTTATGGTCAAATCTAAGAAGTTTATCATTCATTTCAATTTCTTTTGTAAATTTGATTGTAATTGTTTAGTTTATCTCCAGTTGGAAAAGCACGTGCCGCGGGTTTTGAAACCAATTTTTTGTAAAAATCGTAGTGAAGTGTTTTTAGTTTACTTTTCTCTTCAGTATTTTTAAATTCTATTCGATACCGGATAACGAATTATAGCGCAAATATTTTGGGTAGTGTTTCCCCTCGAGTATTTCAATGTGTCTGATAACCTGATTGGCCTATTAGATTCGTCCCAATATTCATTTAAGTGCAAACGACCACTGTCGATACAGATAAAAAAAGACTTCAACACCACAAAATGCATTAATGCAGTTTATTGAACTGGAGATCAAAACAGCAAGTTAAGCGTGACATTGTTACGTGTTCCACAGTTCTATTATTGTAGATAATTGTTATGTAAGCTGCGAGCGATGTTATGAATCCGACAAGAAAAGTGAAAGGCCTGTTATTGTTACGGATTGTTTGCTTTGTTTTGCTCTTTCTTAGTATAACGATCCAATCAAGTATTTACGAAGCAGAGGAATCAACACAAATCAAAGCTGAATTATTCAAACATTTCCAGCGCTCATAAATATCCGGGCGTTTGAAAAAAAAAGTAATTCTCTTTTGTCGTGATGATATCCCTTTCTGTTCCGAGAGAGAGGCGGACGTCGTTCTGTCCTTATCCGTGAAACGTGACATCTGCAGGAATCGACTTTATCCACCATTGGCGTGGAATTATATTAAATGTTCTGAAGTAGAGGTATAAAAGAGAATGACGCTATTTTTGGTAATTTTGTATATCCAACAAAACAAATTTGTATTCAGTAAAATGTGTTGATTATCGATAGAACTAGTAATATTTAATTATATATATATATATATATATGTATATATATATATATATATATATATATGTATATATATATATATATATGTATATGTATATATATATAATAAATGATTAGATTAAATACTAACTTGATATCAAGTTAGCACAGCCACCCCCTGGAAAAAAACTGTGAGCCGTTGTTCTGCTTCAAGAAATTCAAAAACTGCACGACAATTATGTTTGGGTCATTCGAAAATCGTTTTTGGCTGGAAAAAACAATATTCAACCGTGATACAGGGTGTATTTCGAAAAAAGGAAATATCCAATTAACTCATGGTTCTCAACCTTTTCTTTTGCTTCAGGAAGATATAAATTGGCACAACAAAATTTTTTGGTATTATTGGTTTTAAAAATTTAACCTTTTTTTGTTTTGGTCATTCGACAATTGTTAGGAGAGTTTTCGCTATAAGAAAAATGTTCAACTGATACACAGTAAGCATTGCTGAAATATCATAAAAATGCTTATATGTTCTATAAAATATATCTTTGTGTATTTTTATCATGTTGAATGTATTTCGACAATTATTCGACAAATTTTCATAAAAATATATTCGATATTCGACTCACGCTCGTCATCGACAAATTTTCATAAAAATATTTCGATATTCAACTCACGTTCGTCAATTTATTGTAGTGGCAGTGCTAACTTGATATCAGGAAACTATAAATTGGCACACGGCAATTATGTTTTGGTCATTTGACAATCGTAAGGTGAATTTTAGGCTGGAAAAAACAATATTCAACCGAGATACAGGGTTTATTTCGAAAAAAGATAATTTCCAATGAATTCATCGTTCTCAACCTTTTTTTTTGCTTCACGAAATTCAAAATTTTTTTGGGTCATTCGAAAAATTGTTCAAATGATATACAATGAGCATTGTTGAACAAATTTGAATTTATCATTTAGAAAAAAAACTGAAAATTATTATTGAAAATTGTAAGACACTTATATTTCGCCTTTCCATGTAAAATGCACAAATCAGATGTACTTATATGAAGGCAATGTTGCCAAGTACTCGAAATTTTCAGCGGACACCCGGATTTATCCATAAAAAGGCCTATATTTTCTTTAAAATGTTTTATTATATTTTTGTTATGTTCAATGGATTTCGACAATTACACGACACATTTTAATAACAATATTTCTGAAATTCGACTTTTACTCGTAAAATTAACTGTGGTGGCAGTGCTAACTTTATATCAAGTTAGTACAGCCACCCCCTATAAAAAAACTAAAAGAGCGACAAATTTTTTGTATTCACGACAGTTACTCGACAAATATTGGCCAAGGTTTTATCGATTTTTGAGGAAGTGGCTTTGCTAACTTTATAGAGGTAATTTTTCTTGCAGTTGTTCACCAGACACACACCACACCATTGTTCTACTAATAGATTCTATTATTATCTATACCCCAAACCCGATAAAGTACAAACTTTAGTGGTTTACTGTAATTTATGCTATAAGCGGTCAGCCAAGTTATCGACTGGTTTTTACACGGGAATAGTTTTCACTCAATTTGGTCTACTATATACTTTATACGGGGAATTATATTTGTTTATTTTTCCGGTGTCCTTCATAATTCAACATTTAATATGTACGATTTTGAACAAACCCAATATTTTGAATCTAAGATGAATTATGTAACTGAGAATACTATATCCGAGTTGAATGCAATCCAATCTTATATAAAAAGTTATATCTTATCGACGTACCGAAGAAGGACATTTCATTTACATAAATTACTTGAATGAATAAATAAGGAATCAGGTAGGAGGCCATGATCAAAATGTCGCTAATATGATGGTATCGCTAGACATAAATTTTATAGGTCACCGTGTACAAAATAGGGTACCTAAAGGAACTGCCTGTGAAGCCTGCAGGGAATGATTGTTGATTCTAATCAATACTCATCAGTTCTATCGCACTGAGACTTTAAGTTTACATGTTGATTATATATTTCAAAAATATTTCATATACATCATCGCGTGTATTTATCTGGATACAACTTCTCACGTAATGCATCAATTATTCAACAAGTCACAATCAAATGAAATATCTGTCGGGTCTGAGGGAGGTTTCGAAAGGGGCGGGTGTAACAGGCAGGGAGACTCTAAACTGAACCTTGTCCACCCTTCCATGTTTTATAACAAATGGTTTTATATCGGGTTCAAGCTAGCGGCTGCTTTGATTTATTCAATGCGGTCCTCTTTTTCATTCAATACGCGAAGATACAACATTGGTCATGATCCAATCAAACTACAAAACAGATCAAACCTGAACCAAGTCCATACCTAGTTGAAATAAAAGACGAGTTGAAATATCATAAGGTGCTTGAAATATCATAAGGTACTTACCAAAAATTGTTATTCCGAGTAAAAAGTTGAGATTTCGGGATACAAATCAGACATAATAGAATAAACATAACGAAAATACGGGACAGGCATTTTAAAAACCACAGGCAAACGTATTCAGACTTATGAGTTTTTGTCGAATAAGAAAAAACGGTAGCCAATAAAAAAGGTTCATCATTCAGAGATCTGTATGATCAAATTTAAAAAAGACAGTATTCAATCCCTCTATATATCTTCGTTGAAGATTAACCCAACCGTGAATGTTTGTGGAAGTTTACATCTGTAGTGATCCACGGTGTTTGAAGGAGTAACAAATAGGATATGCAAGAAGGCCTATAGTGAAATATTTAAGAAGATAACAGGAGGAACAATTGTATTCATTTAAAATTGAAAAATACAAGCGTTCGAAAGATCGTCCCGCAAGAGTTGAATATTCTAAATCAACGTCATAACAACGAACATTTTACCAAACACACAGAAAGTGAACAATTTTCATAATACAGTTGTTTGGGAAATGGAAAATCATTATCACTTAAAGTGGAAGATAACGCGTGTAAAATTGTGCGTGAATCAATATTTAATTTTTGGTGATTGTAAAGAGCAGGCGTTTTCGGATGGCGAGACGAAATATATGTTTATTTAATTTCAACTGTATCTGCTTATGGTAATAAAGATGAGTGACTGCTGTCGGGCCTGCCTTAAATATATCTCAAACAAGTGGAAATGGCTTAGACGTATATGTCAGGTATCAACAATGATTCATTGCCTACTTCGCCATCCGGAAAAGGTTTTAACTATAATAGGACAAGTTTCATCGGTAAGTTTTGCACCTTCGTATTTTGCAACTTTTTTTAAGGTAGGGTAATTCCGGGGGAGATGGCCCTACCGGGAAGATGGCCACTACAAAACAATTCTAGTTATAATACACAGATGCCGTAAGTTGTAACCGAAATCGCTCAGTTTCGCGGTCGACAATAAGCGCCCAAAAAAAACATAAAAAGTGAGTAAAAACTAGTTTTTGAATACATGTTGATTATAAGCTACGGTGTTGACATATTATATTATTTCATAAAAGTTTCACAAAATATTGCTTGTTTTTGCAGTTTGAATGTAAAGTTATACTTTTTTACTTATTGTATCCTAAAAATGACCAACATTAAATGCATGTCACTTTTGATTTGTTGGTAAGGCCATCTCTCCCGGACATCTGGGATAGATGGCCTTACCTTATCTGGGAGAGATAACCATAAAAAATTGTAAGAGCAATGACAGATCAGACATCGATTTAATACTACAGATGAGAAAGCGGGCTATGGTTGGGTGCAACTGTTTTTGAAAAGATACCCTGATATTTCTTTGAGAAAATCAGAAGGAGTATCTTACGCTAGAACTCAAGGCATGAACAAAGTAGAAGTAAATGCGTATTTTAAATTGCTCGAGAGAACCTTTTGTGGAAATGATTTGCTGGGATAAACCAGGTAATATATTCAATATGGACGAGACTGGATTGCAGCTAAACAAATCGGCCAGGACATGTTCTAGCAGAAAAAGGCTCCAAAGCAGTAGCGATGTCAACTTCCACAGAGAAAGGGGAAACCATTACAGTCATTGCTTGATGTAATGCGAAAGAAACCATTTTACCCCATGCGTGCATGTTGAAATGTCAAAGAAAAAAAAACAGAATCCGAAGATGGTTTTCCTCTGGGAACACGTGTTTTTATGTCACAAAAGTCCGCCTATATAACCGCCGATTTATTTTTAGAATGGATGCACTCATTTTTCGCCTGCTGGCAAAGTGCTTCTTTTGCTCGATGGTCACTCCACCCATTACAATTCTGTCGCAATGCTAGAATGTGTGAGCAAAAAAGGTATCATTTTGCTGTCAATGCCTAGCCATACATCGCATTATCAGCAGCCGCTAGACGTTGCTGTCATTTTTTCCATTAAACCCAGGATCCATACCTAAGTACGCCTTTAGTGGTAGCATATACCTTTATATATAATAAATAGCGTTGGAAGAGCCTGGCCCAAGTTCATCAAACACTCAAATATCTACACTAACAACAGTACTTCAAGAAATATTCCAAAAAACTTATTGAATGTGCTAAACAGGTGAGCATTCTTTTGACATCTGAAGAACATATTGAAAAGCGAAAATTAAAGGAGAAAGAAAAGTCTGAAAGACAGGAGAATTCTAAGAAATAAAAGATAATAAAGCAAGAAAAAAACTGTTTGATCTACGGAGAATAAGTCTATTAAGAAATGTAAAGTCATTCGTAGAACCTCATATAGCAATAGCGAAGAAATTCCCGTGCCCTTTGTGACCCTTCTGGAAGTGATAACGAGGATAAAAGATGAAAATGAAGACAACCTCGGAGGCTGCGGCGATGATTATTATAAAACACAGCTTGACGAAGACTGGCTGCAATGTGTAATTTGTTTGCTCTGGGTGCATGAAAATTGCACGGAGTTTGAAGACATGTGCTCCAACTGCGGAAATAAAAAGGAGAAGGAGATCAAAGACGCAAAGGGTATGGGAAAAGGGAAGAAAACCACTGGCCATCTCACCTCGAATCCTATGGCTATCACTCTCGGCCATTCCGGGTTAGATGGCCAAACGTATTTTTTTATTTCATTAATATGACCCATTTTTTTTTATTTTTATACTGACTAAATTTTAAAATTCGTTAACTACGATAATTAAATATTTGTTTAATATTTCAATTGTTGTTTCATTCCTCGTGGTTTGTCGACAATAGCCTAAAGTTAGTAAGGCCATCTCCCCCGGAATTACTCTAACATTTGATAAAATAAAATATTCAACGAGTTCTATTTGCTGTTGAAAAAATACCTCGTATATACAAGCCCGATTCTGGGATGGACAGGGACGGGGTTATTGTATGGCGGACTAGTTTTGAGGTATCCGAAGAAAGATATTTCTTCCGCCGAGCCACTGACCCCAAATTCAGTAGCAAAAAGCTATGCAGTATAACAAGGAGATGGTATCCAATTAAATATTTAAAAATTGAGAAAGCAGCAGTAAATTGTTATAGCTTGTAATAAAACATTTCATAACACTTCACTTGTATCCGAGGAAAGTCAAAAGTCTATCCAAGTAGATTTTAATGTTCTGGAAAAGCTTCCGATCTCGCGATGTGCGCTGTTCTTCGGTATTTTCGCTGTTAAAACTACATACATAGGTTTATAGTCAACATCGTGAAAGTTTAGAACCAAATGTCTAGATGAAAGAAGATTGTTAATAAACAAACGACCTTGGTGAATATTATCAGAATAACTCTCGATTTAATTTGTCGTAATTTGAAAAACGCAAATATGCATTTTCCTTCATTTGTGTTATAAAAACGTGTTTACAGAAGTATCTATCGAGGTATCTATCCTCTAATTTTGAATCATTTGATCCCAACCAAAATATCCTCAACAGATAAATGATCAGTTCCGCTGATTTTGTATTTTTACAAGCTTAGCTGTCTATAATCAAATCTTGCAAGTTAAATTGGACGTACTTCTTATCGTTCGATTGATTTGAAATTTGGCAGGTGTACATAATTCCGATGACAATTTTTTTTAAGGAAAAACAAACAAAATGGCGGCTCCAATATGGTGGACAATTTTTGTGATTATTGTGCGATTCTATTCAAAATTGGTATCTAGGGGTTTTTGGGGTCGGAGATTATAATTTTTTTTGACAAAATCCAAAAATTCAACATGGCGGCTCCAAAATGGCGGACGAGTTTTGTGATTATGGTTCGATTTATTCAAAATTGGTTGTGGGGGTTTTTGGGGTTTTTTTAAAATTTTATTATTAGCCTGTCCCGGTGTCTGTCTGTAATCAAATCATGCAAGTTAAATTTGACCCACTTCTAATCGTCCGATTGATTTGAAATTTGGCAGGTGTACATAATTCCGATGACAATGCATTATGAAATTTTTATTAGGAAAAAAACAAAATGGCGGCTTTAATATGGCGGACAATTTTTGTGATTATGGTTCGATTCTATTTAAAATTGGTATCAAGGAGTTTTTGGGGTCGGAGATTATGATTTTTTGTCAAAATTCAAAAATAAATTAGATAGAAATTACTAAACTAATTATTTAACATCATAAATACTAAAAAATCAAAAATAAATAAACGAAAAAAAAAAAACAAGTTTTATTAGTTGTTAATAAAAACAGAACTAAAAAAATTATAATAAAAACATTTTTTAACATTATTTCTTTCATTGTTTGATCTAGGTTATTCTGTGAGTAACAGATTCAAAAGCTTGCCGCGGATACAAAATAGGTAATCTTGTGCGGCAAGATTTTGAATGTTACTCATTTGTTAATAAAATGAAGTTTACTCTAAAGCACTTACTTTAGAAAACTAATTTCTCGGGATGAAAATGATGTCAATATTGATAATTTATCTCGAATTTCACGACCTACAAGCTTCCATGAAAACTAAGTCACCGTTAGCAAAAGTATGTTATCTAAAAATAAGGGCACAGTTTGAGTAGAAATCAAATCTCACTTATCGCTTTTCAATATTGCTAAGTAATCTAAATGAAAAAAAAAGAAGTATATCAGAACTGGTTTCTTTTTGGATCAATTTAACTATGGAATTCCATATCAAAAAGTTGAAAATTCATTTAAAAAACACTCCTGAAAATACAAAAGTTCGCTCAGACATTGAACAAAAGCACACAAGCATATAGAGAGTATTTACTTGTTTCAATATCAATATTACTTAAAAAATAATAACTTGTAATGTAAAACTTCAATGACATTCTTACCTGACCGATTTTCTGTCAGAAACTCATAAAGCATAAAACGACCTATAGTTTGTTGACCAGTTAGGGATAAAAAATGGTGAATGGGGTTTGCAGCAATGAAAAAGAAAACTCCTTAAAGTTAATCCAATATTTCGGAAATCTTTATTTCCAACATCAGGGAGACTATAATAGAAAAGATGTCCCAGTGAAATTATTCTCATTGGTAAATGAAATTAAATTGTACTTACATCTTTGCCGAGGTTGGTTTCAATGATATAAAATAATTCATAAGTTATATTGAAAAAATGTGTGAAAGTAAAGTTAATATATAGTAGTGAAAACATACGTTCTAATTCATGAGTTTACATTAATAAATATAATATAAATACAATATTCTCACAATTTTGTGATGATAATTGACACATGTCTATATGTCACTGAGTTTAGTGGTTATTTCTGGATCTGAGTTAAATCAAATTTGTGATATTGTAGTTTAATTGAAATTGTTACTGAATGCCGAGTTTATTTTTAATGACAGTAAGTAGTCACTCAAATGGATTAATGTCAGTTTTATTATTTAATGCAATTATATTCTTGAGAAATCAAATCCATTTCTAAAGAGGTTCTTTTAGCAGCGTGGGACTACATCTCTAACACCTTCACTTCATCATAGTTCATCTGGTGATCATATTTATTGACATGTGCTACTTAAACGCTCGTTCTGGGTGTGGTTTTCTGCAATCACTTTTGTGTCGGAAGTTATTCTACATGATAAAGATCTTAAGGTTTGTCCAATGTATTGTTGGTTGACTTAAATTAATCAATTACATCAATTTATTCATCGTGCATTGGTCCGACACAAGTTTTTTTTTCGTGTTATCTGTTACTCCAGAATATAATATTAATTTTGTTATTTTATGTTTATTTAAATGTTTTTTTTCAACGAATTTATTTCGAACTGACTTGATGGCTTGATTAATGCTGCTTGATTATTCAAACTTTTTGAAATAAAAAGCTGAAATCAAGTTGAGCTCAAGTCAAGCCAAAAGATCAAATCAAGCTCATGTATCCGTTTTCCTAAGATGCTAAATCACAAATTGTATTCACCAGAAAATCCTAAGGAACGTTACCACCTAGTAAACACACCATGTTAACATATGATAACATCATTTGTTTTATTCAGTGTACCTGCAAGTTTGGGTGTTCGGATTCTATTGAAAATTTGAATATAATCATGATGTATTTTTTAAATCGTTTGAGAATGAAGAATTACACTATATGTTTTTTTGATTTGTGAAAATATTTTTAGGACGTTCATAAAATCAGATGTGGAATCATCTGCGACTCAAAGATTAACTTTAGTCACTATCCTCTATCGTTCAATATAACCTCTTGTGGGGTATTCATGTTGAAAAGGGAAACATTCTCAATTGAATATAGAATAGAAAGATTCTTCTGTGAATTAAAAAATCCACGATAAAAATTAAGCTATTCTTGTGAATATCTAACAGAAAACAACTACTTCCCCGTATAAAGCCACGCTGGACATTGGACTACATCTGATAGATATTTTGACCCTAATGACTCTAACTCAAAAAAAATATCTGAAAGTAAAAATTTTACTTTCTAATCCAGTCTTAATTAAGAACTTATATGAGTTCTTAATTAAGACTGGAATAGAAAGTAAAATTTTTACTTTGAGTTTGGGTCATTTCAAAATATCTATCAGATCCAATGTCCAGCGTGGCTTTAGCCGGGAAGTAGTTGTTTTCTGTTAGTTCATTTTTATCGTGGATTCACAGAAAAATATTTCTATTCAATATTCAATTGAGAATGTTTCCCTTTTCAATAAGTTTTTTTAATTTTTTAAACTATGTCCAATCCGAACTGGCTAATTTTCGATTGTTATTGATTCAGAAAATAAAAATTGAATTAACAATTCATTCAAACAATAGCTTTATCGCACCCGAAATATTCCTGAATTGAACTGGACGTCATACAACTGACGTCATAAACAGTAATCTGTCTCGTTCAATAACGTTTTAATGTTATATTTGTCGTACTGGATTTGTCGGAAAACAAGATTTGGAAAGGAATTCATTAATTTTTAATTGGGGTACGATAATGATAATCGCTAATCATATACACATAAATCTTATTCTTTATATATAAAATGTCTGTGATTTTTCTGTACAACACAGTTACCAGTTTCTAAAATATTTAAGTCCGAATAACTTCATGATTCAAAGGATCAACAACCCTTTCTCGTCAAAAGAATCAATGACATTACAGAATAATACATACAAGTGTCGCCTCACCGCAAAAATATAAGCCGTTTGAAAACACTCTCAATTTGAAACAGTTTTGAAATGCATTGTAAATGGTCTAAAATTAAACAAACATTAAGAAGCGATATTAGATAAGAGTGAGCTATGGCGAGGACAGTTTCTTTTATACCCATATAAAACTCCGCGGGGAAATATCTGGAAAATGAAAGAGGATATCCATAGTTCGTGAAAGCAGATGATTTCGATGTCAAAGGGTCCTCTTATCTAGGCGTCATCAGTTAGGGCGTCGCGACACTTACCCCATATTTTTCAATGCTTTTTGGATTCTGCTTCAAATTCTGAATTCACCGATATAGCACACACATAGTTTCCCATGACTACTGTGAAAAACTGCGATTTTATTGCATATTATGAATGTGACAAAATAAACATTTTGGTTTTTCGTAAAATTGAAAAATGGTTCAATTTACGAATGCAGAAAAGTTAGATATATGTATTTATGGCGAAGCAAGATGGATTGCAAGACAGTGAGAATATACACTATTCGGTATCCCGACAGAAGAATACCGTCAGACAAAACATTCACTAGATTAGCCAAATATCTGTCACAAAATGGATATTTTAATTAACGGAAGCAAACAAAACAAAAAAACTTCTACAGATGAGAATCATACTGTTGCAGGTCTAGGTCAAATGGTATATTGGAACCACATGGTTCTATCAGAGAAGTAGCAATGGATTGTGATATTTTGAAATCGTCAATACAACGTATTTTGTCATAAAACAAATTCCATCCCTACAAAATACATCTGGTTCAAGAACTACGGCCAGGTAATAATCTTCGGTTTTTTTTCATAACCATAATCTATTTCCATATTTAGGAGATTTTCTAAACAAAATATGGAATGATTGAAGCCGTTTCGATAACAGCGGTATAATAAACAAACATACACTGGTCTAACGTGAACACTCATTGGATTCAAGAAAAGTGATATCTATCTGTGTGTGTGTGGGGGGGGGGGGGGGGAATGTTTGGTGCGGAATCATTGATAGTTATTTGATAGGACCTCATTTTTTCGAAGGAATTCTCAATGGAGTACTTGCTTTTCCTCCAACATGTATTGCCAAATCTCTTAGAGAATTTATCAATACAAACTCAACTCAATATGAATGAAACTTTTCTTTATGAGAATTGTATTGAAAATAAGGGTCCATGGCCAGCTCTAAATTCAGATACGACTCCAATCACTGGCGGATCTAGGGAGTTTTTCAGGGGGGGCATGAGTTAATGGAAATTTGTAACCAAAGTTATAAAATCCATAGGAATGAAATGAAATATATATTTTTTTTATTTGAAATAACTGAAACCAGTAACCAGTGAACAATAATATAAATAAGATGGCAAAATATTGCGAAACAAACAAAAACACAATTCGGCAATGATTTTAAATAATAAACTCTCAAAAATAAAACATGCGGAAAAAAAAACTTTATAAAATTATTGTTCATAAAACAAAATATTTTTGCCTTTGGCCACTGTTTGCAAATATACTGAAAACAACTGAAACCAGTGAACAATAATACAAATAAATTAAACAGCTCAGTTTAATTCTCCAGATAGAATGGAAAGTTTCAATATGCTTTTTTTTACCATGACCAAAAAAACAAGCATAAAAATAACTTTTTTAGTTGGAACTTGTTCAATTTGGGAATATAGAAATTAAATGATTCTCGAGAATGTATTGAAGAATTTTCTTGGCCCCCCCCCTCAGATCCGCCAGTGCCACTGGATTTTTTTTGTGCTGATATATCATAGACCTAGTTTATATGCGACATCCAGAAAATTTAGATGATTAAAAAAATAGTATCACAAATGTTTGATAATATGTGTATTCTACGTGAGGGGAGGAAATTTGAACACTTACTAAAATAATTCATGTTATCAGTTGAATTTTTTCGACATTATCATGTTGGTCGAGTTTAGTTCAAAGTAAAATATTTTTTGTTTTATTTAAACATTTGTTTTAGTTTTTTTTTTAAATCAGTATTTAAGGGAAGCTATGAGTGTGCTATATCGCTCAATTCAGAATTTGATGCAGAATCCTAATTAGCATGGAAAAATCTAAGATGCCATTCAAAAAAATTTTGTTGGGAACAGTAATCGATGATTTGTCCATCCAATCAACAAATTAATATGTAGCTTCATAAATCACTTGCCTAGTTTTTTCGGAATTATAGTAATTAGTAATTTCTTTGTAGGAGTTGATTGACGATGAGTGATGAATACATTCTTCAAGAAAAAAGTCAAACGGGATGCAGTAAATGGATGCAAATGGTGATCAATAATCATTATTTCCAGAGTGCATTATCTAATCATGAAGAAAACTGCACTGTTCTATAGGGTTGCGGGTCATGGTAACACATAATATCCAGGATCGCCATTAGTGTTAAAAAAGGAAACATTCTCAATTGAATTTTGAATAGAAATATTTTTCAGTGAATTGAAAAGTTATTTTTGTGAATATCTAACAAAACAAATACTTTCCTGGCTAAAGTCACGCTGGACATTGAACTACATCTAGATATTTTGAAAGTACCCTAACTCAAAAGAAAAAATCTGAAAGTACACATATGCATTTTCATATTCATTCATTTGATTTTCTATTCCAGTCTTAATTAAGAACTCATATAGATGAATGAGGCAAATAAGAATCTTTTTTAAAAGGAGTACTCAGCAGAAATCATTTGTAACATTGATGCAAGAGTAGCATCGCATTCAATAGGTCTTCAATAAATTTTTGTCGACGAAAACTATTTAACGCTTTCACGATCATTAGGAAGACCGGAAGAATTAGAAAACACATTTTCTAGAGCCAATCTCACTTTGCAAGATGGGAAAATGTTAGAAACATTCATTTTGGGGTGACACTTTAAAATCAGTGGTTTTTTGACATTTTTAACGTGTGATGTGGTATGATAGATTTGTTTGATAATATGAACTTTAGTCACTATCTTTCAACATTCAAGAAAACCACTTGGGGATGGGGGTGTTCATGTTCAAAAGATGTGGTTCAATATCCAGCGTGGCTTTAGCTGTTTTTAACTTCAAAATTTAAAAAAAATAACT
This sequence comes from Gonioctena quinquepunctata, assembly GCA_018342105.1. NCBI lineage: Eukaryota > Metazoa > Arthropoda > Insecta > Coleoptera > Chrysomelidae > Gonioctena > Gonioctena quinquepunctata. The sequence goes on from JAFIRS010000608.1 coordinate 486,139, forward strand.
TAATGTTCATCGTGGATTTTTCTATCCACAGAGAAATATTTGTATTCAATATTGAATTGAGAATGTTTCACTTTTCAATATGAATACTCCACCACAGGTTATTTTGAACGATGGAAGATAGTGACTAAGGTTTATCTTTGAGTCGCAAATGATTCTACATCTGATTTTATGAAAGCCCTGTTCATATTTTCAAACAAGTCAATCACCATTAGTCGTTATGTATGATCGATGCCATTATTATATATATTTTTTCGATAAGCTGATGATGCTTCAATTGAAGTTGATTTCAAGATTTTATTAGTTCCTCCACAAAATCACGATAATAGGGGTCCAATATCATAAAATTTGAGATAAACTATACATTTTCAGGCGATAATGCCTAAGTGGATAGTTTTTTATTAAATAAGAGAAAAACTTAGAATCATGCATTAATGAGGATCGTATGCATATTGAACGATTATGCTCAATAATTGACGGTTGCAATCAAAAACAAAAACATTTCAATGGCGTCGGTGTCGCGACGCCCTAACGGATAATGCCTAATAATGGAACTCTACGTAAATAAGAGTAGGTACCCTTTGACATCGAAATCATCTGCCATCTGTATACTGCCATACTGCCTGATTTCACGCAACATCTACTTCCAAGCAACGATTTCACGCAAAAGCCAAGTACTCTGGGAAAACGCTAGGAAAATACATTTTAAATCGAACTGTCGATTATCAGACAGGCCCGAGCTTGCGTCCGGCAGATATCGGGCATCATGATTCTCCTACAATTCCATACAGCCAAATTTCCGCCGAACAACTTCAAGGTTATCTGAAATAATCGGCCCGTCGCCTCCCTCGAACCCCGCCACTGCTGTTTGCCTAGACAAAGACCCGTGGATAACTCAACCTGTTCTGAAGCCGTGCACCTCGCGCGTCCTTGTCTAACGGCGGAGAGAGCGAGACGGACGATACAGCTGTAAGAGGACGTTTCACGAATAGAAAAAAGAACACGAACAAGTTTTGGTTCATGCAACTCCGGCGATGCACTGACCGCATAATGCAAGTTGGTCCACGCGAACATTGTTGCCGGATTGTCGGATCGACATATTTGGATGACCGAATGGTTTCGGCATAACGTCATGCTTACCCAAATAGCACGAGAACGACCACTGGACTTACGTACACGAGCCAAAAGGTCATCCATTGGATATTCATTAAATAAGTTATCCCTCTAGATATCCTGGGACTAGAGGTGTAGGTAGGTGGTTGTCTTCATTTCAAGATCTTGTCTTGAAATCATATGACAAGATCAAGACATAAAACGCTTTTGGAAAATAAAGACAAGACAAGAAGCTCTGTATAAAGAATTAAGAAAATTTACGATCCGTTAAGAAATCTTTATATTTTGTATTTGTATTACATGAGAAACAAGTTTTATTCAAATGCGTTGGAAGAAACAGATATTTGGAAATAGTGACATTAAAATATATGAAGGCGTAGAAACCCAAGCAGCATCATAGTGACGGAAACTGATACTGCAACTTGGACTCGGTGGTTATCACGTAATCGCCACTAAATCTACCACTATACAGTAAGAATAACTGAAATTTTATATTTGCATTGTTGTAGTCACGTAATTTCCATCTGTGGTAGCCACTCCACAGTTCTATAACTTTTTAGTGTCAATTGAGGTGTCTGAAACATTATGGCCACCAAGCAAATCACCTTGAAGGTGGGAAATAAACGTCACAGTAACCATCCTATACCACTTGAATATAACTTGGAAGTCACAATCACTTTCAAGAGAGTATGATAGTTTCTGTGACATTTTGGTAACTTCCATCAAACCTTCAATGTGGCAGGCACTTGATTGTGATATGTGGTGATAGTTGCCAAGTGTTTGCTATTTCCATAAATGATTGCCACAATTCGCAATTAATAAAAGTTGGTACAAATCACTACATTTAAAATTCAACATCAAGTGACCGTGGATTGGTCCGCGCGATGACGAAAGCTTATCTAACTTTTCTCCAATTATTTTACTGTGGCTTACAAAAAGTTCGTTTCACCTACCTGTGAATGACATTTGTTCAAAATGAAATGGATTATGAGTTTTTAATGGACAATTCCTCTTTATTTTGTATAAAAAGGTTAATTTAAATAGATCGGATCTCTGACTTGTGCGCCTGCTTAATATTCATACCTCAATTGTTAATTCAGTTTGCATAAATGCCATCATTTTCATTACTTGTTAATTGATCATTGTTACTTGACACTTGATAATTGTTAATTGGAGCTGCATAAATCCACTATACTTGCTGTCCATTTTTTTTAATTAATGGAAATGTACCCGCAATTTCAAGGTTATAACTTTGAAGGGGCAGGTTATACTAGCCGCGACGTGTTCGCCCCTTTCAAGGGTATAAGACCTATTGTAATTTTTAGGTTAAAACTTTGAAGTGGTAAGTCATGAGTCTGCGACGTGGGTGCCACTTCATAGTAGTAGAAAGGTTGATAAATCAGTTCCACTGGCCACTTTATGATGGGAGGAGCTTTAGAGTATTATATTTTCAGTTTCTGCCACTTCAAAGTTATATTCTCCAAAAGCCGCCATATTTACAGCTGGGTCGCTAGCATGAGATAAATGAACGAAACATTCAATAACAGGTTTATTTGTCGTCAGCACTGCCTCGAACGTAGTGACGTATTATGTAAGTATTGGTTCCAAGTAACCAAGATTAATTAAAAAAATGTTTGAGGGATTTGAGTACATAATTTCAGAGGAGAGTTATTTCCAAAATTATTATGTTTTCCTAACATAACGAGTATTCAGATGCCGCGTGCTCACAATCGAGCTACAACACCCATATTTCATAGTAAACTTCCAATCGTTTTAATTTTATTCCCATCAGAAGTATCCAAATTTAATATACCTACTTACGCGTTTTTATGTTATATATTCTTATACTTATAGTCGATCAACTGTTAGAAATGAATCAGGCAAAATGAAAGAATGAGAAACATTGTTCATAAAAATATGTTGCAGGACAGAGATCGAGCTATATATCATTCACACAAGCGCAGTCTGTTGTTTAACGTGTCTAGTGTCGGCCACTGCATATCCACGTTTTTGCTAGATGACCACAACGTGGTTGGAATGTGGCTATCTGAGATCCAGGAACGTAGCGATCATCAAAAAAGTGTTCCCCATTTTGGTATCCGCCGCGTTATAGAACCGTTTATATTATAGGAGAGCGGTTGTGTTTAAATACCTCAAAGTTTTCCAGAATTGTGGCCGCTACGTTCCGTCCACTGAAAATGCTACTTGGGAAGGCCACAAGTAGTTTTGAAATTCCGGAATGTTCATGAGTTTCGGTCTTGGGCTAAGATGCGTTTAACAAAATCTGTTTCACCCCTGTGTCCCTAAAGTGCCGTCTAGTTTTTTTTTTGTTACTAAAAACAAGCGAAAAAAAATGGGCGGACTGTCGCCCAGAAAAAATACAGGGGACACCGGCGACCGCAGGGGCCTGACAACCAGCGTGGCCACATTTTTTAAAGAAATTTCTTGGCCAAATTCTACCAAAATCTACTGAAACAAAAAATAATATACTAAAATTCTACCAACACTTTGTATAATGAATTAACGTTTGAATAGACTTTTATTATTATTAATTCGTGCAAAACGCTAAAATACATTCTTAATTTCAACAACCTTAACCTCTGACTGGCCGTCACCAAGTCAGTAGTCAGCAGTCAGCAAGGTCCACCAGTGCCCACACTGCCCACTGCGTTGGGTGAGTGCGTTGCGGATTGCGGACGTTGAGGTTGCGCGTTGTTGTATTTTACCGCTGTTCCGGTTTCATTTCCGAATGTCGAAAAATGCCACGTGATAAACGTGATAACTGGGAAGGGTCAAAGTCAAATGGAATAAATAATAGTTTAAAAAAACAAAAAAACACGCTTTTATACTAAAAAAATAGAAAATGAGAAAACAATTTATTTTATTTAAAAAAAAGCGCAGGGTGCATGGTATCGCCTAGGCCAACAATTACCTGTGATCTGAGACATTTCTTACTTTACTGCCCTAGGTGTGTAATGTACTATACACCCACGCTTTTTTTTAAATAAAATAATTCTTTTTCTTATTTTCTATTTTTTTATTCTGGTTTACTATAAAAGCGTGTTTTTTGTTTTTTTAAACTATTATTTATTTCCTACTTTCTAGTGTGGTTTATTTATAGAAACGTGTTTTTTTTTGGATTTTTTTTAATTATAATTTTTATTATTTTTTGGCAAATTAAAAAATGGAATAATCTTATCAAACCATAATCACAAAACTCGGCCGCCATTTTAGAGCCGCCATCTTGAATTTTTCAATTTTTACAAAAGAATCATAATATTCGACCCCAAAAACCCCCCACATACCAATTTTGAATAGAATCAGACCATAATCACAAAACTCGGCCACCATTTCAAAGCCGCCATCTTGAATTTTCCAATTTTTACAGGAGAATCCTAATATTCGACCCCAAAAACCCCCACATACCAATTTTGAATTGAATTTCAATTTCAATTTCAATTTTATTTCAATTTCAATTTTATTGCCATTCTAGTTACAAAATTTACAAGTTATACAAAAATTCATGTTACAAAATTTACAAAATACATGAATTTCGATTGCTGGTTTATAGCAGCATCTGGTTCAGGGTCGGAAATTGCCTAGGCAAATATGCCTGTATTGCTTTTCCAACCCTTTACATATGCTTACGAATTTGCAATTACATGTGTAGTAAGGGCGAGCGTATGATACAAATATTAAATAAAATGAAGGTTCATTGTAGCAATGAGGAAGAACCGACGGAACCACAGTGGTTTGGCAATCAGTTTATGCGTCTTAGATACATCATGGAGTCAATAGATTAACTATTCCTTTCTCTAGTTTTGAATCTAACAAAATTTTTCATGGTTTTCTATTATGAATTTTTTTACTAACTTTTTGAAGATCTTGTGGTTTTATATCTCTAAGGTCAGCTGGGATAAGATTGAAGAATTTTGGACCAAAATACATAAATGATCTTTGGGTTACAGATTTTTTGAATGAGTGAACTTGAATGTTTTTGTTTAGAGTCGATCTGGTCATCCTGTTTTTTTTCACCGTATATTTATTTTGCGTACTGTGCATTCGTTGTAATGATTGGTAAATAAATAGTGTTTTTATATTAAGCAGGTCAGTATCTTTATAGAGTAGGTGGGTAGAGAATAGTCTGTCTTTTTTTAGTATAATCTTAATTAATATATTTTGAGCTGTCTGTAATACATGTAGTGTGGTAATGAAAGCGCCTCCCATGCGACTATGCAGTATCTGACAATTGATTCAGCAAGACTATTGTACAAGATAATCAAATTTTTTCTCGAAAGGATGTCTCGTAGAATGTAAAATTTATGAGATAATGCTCTTATTCTTCTTGTCACATGAGATATGTGTTCAGACCAGCGTATATGTTGGTCTATTATTACCCTAAATATTTAATTGAAGTTGTTTTTCTAATCTCGGGCAGCGACATGTCTCAACATCACAGGTTGGCGAGTGTACTTTAAGAATAAATCGGGTGGGTTGATCAATTATTGTTGGGAGAAGGTTATATACTTGGTTTTTTGATATTCAAGCTTAGTGAGTTGTGGTTCAACCATAGTAATATTTTTTTCAGACCCGACTCAGCTTTGCAATTAACATCTTCCCAATCCCTACCTGTGAAGACTAGAGCTGTGTCATCTGCATAACATATCAGATGTCCCATAAATTCACTTATATGAGAGATACTATTTATGTATACAAGGAACAGTATCGGACCTAACACTGTTCCTTGTGGTACTCCTATTTCAACCTTCGATTCTGAGCTAAGTTCCTTTCCGATTTTCACTACTTGGTATCTCTCAGATAAGTAATTCTTTAAGAGATTAAGGGCTGTGCCACGTATGCCATATTTTATAAGTTTATCAAGCAGTTTGTTGTGAGAGACCGTATCGAATGCCTTAGCGAGATCAAGGAAAATCGCAAGGCATTTCGTTGAGTCATCCATGGCTTTTACTGTATGTTCAAGAAATCAATAACTGCGTTTTCTGTGTTCGATTTTTATGAAACCATACTGTCTCTCATTTATGATATTGTGGATATTAAAAAATCCAAGCATTCTACTTTTCAGAGCCTGTTCGAACAATTTAGCAAAGTTATTTATAACTGATATCGGTCTATAATTCGTTAACTGACTGGAATCGCCAGCTTTGAAAATTGGAGTGACAATAGATTGTTTCCACTGATTTGGGATTTCCCCAAATGCAAAACATAAGTTGATAATATGAACTAGAGGTTGAATTATATGTACATGAATATTTTTTATTGTCACTGAACTAATTTTGTCAGGTCCAGGAGAGCAATGGTTTTTTAGATTAGATATGAGGATTGTAATCTCATTAGATGGGGTTGGATTTAAAAAAAATTGATGAATTGTTTGGAGTTTTATTCAAAAAGTGTTCAGGTATGTTAGTTTCCTCTATATTTTCTGCCATTTTCAATCCTAAATTAATAAAGAATTCATTGAAAGTATCTGCTTTTTTCTTATTGTCAGTTATTGGCTCAGTTTTTCATTTCTAATTCTGATGTCTTCTATATTTTTAGTAGATTTTTTCCTGATATGTCGTTAATTATTTTCCAAATTTTTTATAATTTCCCTTGCATCCTTTATTTTACTTTGATAGTAGTCGATTTTTGTTTTTGATTAGACAATTTAGTTTATTTCTGTACTCTCTATACTGATTTTCTAGTTGAATATTGTGATTTTTAGCAGCTTCTTTTTAAGTTTGTCTCTTTCATTAATAGAGGTAATCAGACCCGATGTAATCCATGGTTTTATTTTATTATATTTTTTTGGTTGAAAAATGTTTGTGGTAGTCGTGTTACTTATGTAGTTATTCAGTTTATCTATAAAGAGATTGTATGATTCTTGCACTTGTTCACTTGATAATACCTCCCTCCAATTTTCTTTACTAAAAAATTCATTCAATTTTGTATAATTAATTTTTTTCATTATTTGGTCTCTTTCAGCATTGGACGAATGACTTTCATGGTCGGAAAGTGAGATTGAAATGATTGGCGTGAAATGATCTGTTATGTCAGTATTAATGATGTAAGGGTCGATTTGGATTTTATTTTCTAAGCATTTTTCTTTTCTTATAAAGATATGATCAATAGCAGATTCAGAATTCTATGTGACTCTAGTTGGTTTGTTAATATATGATATGAAACCCTTCAAGTTCAAAACATTAAAATATCTGTTTGTATCAGGTTGTTCCGTTTGAAGTAAGTTTATATTTATATCTCCCGCGTATATTTCTAAATTTTGCTTTTTCAAGTTTTCCAAATATATTTCTAGTTCAGTTATGTAACTTTGAACATTTGTTGCCGGTGACCTGTAAAAAGCTGTTATACCTATTGTATTGTGTGAATGTAAGAGTTTATTTGTGAAAGTTATCCTGAGAAATTTGGTTTCGTTTATTGGTGATATTTCGACAATAGCAGAAAGGCTACTTTTTGTATATACAACTACTCCATCACATGTATTGACTGTTGATTCATTATAATGTATATTATAGTTTGGAATAGAAAAATCACTTACATTTTCAATCTTTCTTGTTTCCGATAGAATGATTACGTCTAGATCTTCTGCCATTTGGATATGTATTAGTAATTCATTGTAATGTTTCTGTAGACTTCGTATATTGAAGTGGGCGATACCGATACCTCTTTTGCTTCCGCCGGTTCTACCTTGTACATATTGTTGAAAATTATCTAGTATTTTTGTGTCAATTTGTATGTTTTCATCTAGTACATCCAAAAGATCTAACATATAAGAATCAGACCATAATCACAAAACTCGGCCGCCATTTTAAAGCCGGCATCTTGAATTTTTCAATTTTTACAGAAGAATCATAATATTCGACCCCAAAAACCCCCACATACCAATTTTGAAAGGAATCAGACCATAATCACAAAACTCGTGTACCATTTTGGAGCCGCCATCTTGAATTTTTCAATTTTGGACAAAATAATCATAATCTCCGACCACGAAAACCCTCATATACCAATTTTGAAGCGAATCGGACCATAATCACAAAACTCGTACGCCATATTGGAGCCGCCATTTTGTTTTTTTTCACACAAAAATTTCTTAATGCATTGTCACCGGAATTATGTACACCTGCTAAATTTCAAATCATTCGGACGTCTGGAAGTGGGTCAAAATCGCGCCCAAAGGAGTCGGTTACAAACAAACAAACAAACATACAAGTGAAGCTAATATAAAGCGTGTAAAAAGAGGCACAAATACACTCGGTGGAAAAATTTATTAACAAAAAAGAAAATCACGAAAATAAAAAACAATAATTAAACATATTTTCTTTCAACTAGGTAAGGGTATAATGAAGTATACAGAGAGGTGAAAAAAAGGTATAACCGTCTTCTAGTAGATGTGCGTAAAGGACACTATAAGAAACGCATTGATGAAAGCGACAATAAAACAAAATGTGTATGGCAAATAGTCAGCGAAATAAAAGGAAATCCCAACAGAAAAAAGGAACTAAAAATACCGGGAGACCCAAACGCCGTGAGTAATAATTTCAATAACTTTATATTAAATGCAGCTCCAAATCTCTTGAAAGACTTGCCTACTTTAGAATTTTCTTGCAAAATACCATTCAATGAAAAATCTTTCTTCTTAATTCCTTTGACCCTTGATGAAACTATAAATATAATTACCAAACTTAAAAACAAGACGAGTGCAGGATTTGACGAAATATCAAATAAAGTCATAAAACGTTGTGCTAACGAGCTAGCCATTCCACTTTTTCACATAATCAATAACTCATTTCAATATGGCATATTTCCTGAAGATCTCAAACTTGCAATGGTCAAACCACTTTTTAAGAAAGGGGACCCATCCTTGATAAAAACAATGTCCTATTAGCATTTTACCATCTTTTTAAAGGTTTTGAAATACAATTTTTTTTTTTAAAATTTAACAACATGGTTATTTGAAAGGAAAATCAATAGAAACTGCGGTATACAGTTTCATTGAAAAAATAATTACAGGATGTGAGGACAAGGATTTATCATTGGGCATATTCTTGGACTTATCCAAAGCTTTTGACAGCCTAAACCATACAATATTGTTGGAAAAATTAGAGAGATATGGGATAAGAAGACCAGCACTTGCTTGGATACACTCTTACTTGACGAATAGAAAACAAATTACAGTAATAGAGAAAAATGAAGAATAGCACCTCTCTGAAATGGGAACTCTTTCAGTGGGCATTCCGCAGGGGAGTGTGTTTTATGTTAATGATCTTGCATCTGAAATTATTGATCTTATTAACTACGCAGATGATACAAACATATTAATACTGGGTTCTTCCATTAACGAACTACTAGATATTGCGAACAACACACTGAGCAAGGCACAGGAATGGTTCACAAAAAATCAATTAATTTTGAACACGGAAAAAACAAATCACATTTGCTTTAGAACAAGAATAAAAAATTCTAGTATTGCTGAAGATATTACTCTACAGTCCAAAAAGGTAACTTTAGCTGAGAACACTAAATTCTTAGGGGTCCACATCGATCAAAACTTAGATTGGGGAACACATATTTTAGAAACGTGTAAAAAACTCAACTCAGCCTGCTACTCATTCAGAATCACTGCCAAATATTTAGATAATGGTAGCTTAAGAGCTATTTACTACGCAAGCATATACTCAGTGATGCGTTTTGGGATTGCTTTCTGGGGCGGAAGCAGTGATGCTGAAAAAGTTTTTATTATTCAGAAAAGAGCCATTAGAATATTACTTGGCGTTAAACATAATGAATGTATTAACACTACCTGGGGTATATGTGTATGAGTGCTTGGTGTTTCTGTTTAAAAATAGAGGACAATTCGACCAATTCGACCAATTCGGAATAAAACATGACAAGGAGTCTAAATTTAAACTTTCCAGCACATCGATTGGCACAGACAGAAAGAGCTCCTACATACTCATGTATTAAATTCTTCAACTCATTACCAAAAGAGATACAGCAAGAATCCTGTTTTAAAAATTTAAAAAACTTGTTTTTAATAACATTTTAAAGATAGATAGATAGATTACGGAGTATCGATAGTTTTATATAAATATGCCTTTTTTACTTTCACTTGTAATTTGTCATTATTGATGTTATTGAATTATATTATATTGTAGTTGTTTCAACTCTTTTAACCTGTTGACGTCACATTCATTTAATTGTTAATGTACATGTAACTGTAATTTACAATTCTTTGAAATTAAAAATTATCTTATCTTATCTTATTACTTTTTGATACCATCATCATTCATCATAATCATAACATTTTTTGTTTTTATACAAACTTAAAAAAACAATATATATATATATATATTGTTATGTAATGATAATTTCTCAAATGTGAATTGTTTTTATAAAAAGAAGATTGCTAATAGTTTTTGCTATTCTTTGTGAGCCAAATTGGTATGATATAGATAGATATTTTCGCCCTGTATATGTATTGTATGCTGTAATAATAATTGCTAGCGAACGTCACTGTTCTCTCGTCACGCTGCTGCCAATTGTTATCACTTTTATCACCACGGCTAAGCAACAGTTGGTACGCCTCTTACCTCAGATAGCCGGTTCAGGCAATAGAGCCACTAACCACTGCTGTCTAATTTCAGTTTATTCAATGGTCATTGTTATGATTTTATGAAGAAGAAAAACACGAAGTCGTCTCCACAATATAATATTAAAATCGATTAGGTCAATACCATCGATTATTGAACATGTTTCGAACCTCTATAGGTTCATCTTCAGCATATATAAAAGTATTCTACAATGAAAGAAGAACAAAGACTTAGTTACATGGGTAATATGATACGATAAGTGCTACTTACATGGAGATGAAAAAATTCAAAAAATTAGTTTTGTAGGTTAATGTTACTAAAATTTTTTATATAATTCCCATGTTTATAACGTAGACCAATTGGGAAAATGGGAATACCCTTTCCAGGATGCGTCCCATACTTAAACTTGGAGGGCCGAAACTTCCGCCGATACAAAATAATTCGAAGCCATGAGGAAAACAACAAATGCAATGGCGGTGATTGACAGCACATAAAGAGCCAACCATCTGTCAGACTGAATTGTCGAACCTAGCCATGGAACGACGACAAGAGAACTCCATGCACGGAACAAAATTGCATGGAGTTCTCTTGTCGTCGTTCCATGGCTAGGTTCGACAATTCAGTCTGACAGATGGTTGGCTCTTTATGTGCTGTCAATCACCGCCATTGCATTTGTTGTTTTCCTCATGGCTTCGAATTATTTTGTATCGGCGGAAGTTTTCGGCCCTCCCAAGTTTAAGTATGGGACGCACCCCGAAAGGTATTCATTTCCCAATTGTCTACGTTATAACATGGGAATTATATAAAAATTTTAGTAACATTAACCTACAAAACAATTTTGAATTTCATCTCCAGTAATAGCACTATCGTATCATATTACCCATGTAACTAAGTCTTTGTTCTTCTTTCATTGAAATACTTATATGCTGAAGATGAACCTATAGAGGTTCGAAACATGTTCAATAATCGATGGTATTGACCTAATCGATTTTAATATTATATTGTGGAGACGACTTCGTGTTTTTCTTCTTCATAAAATTATACCACTCCACTTCGAGATACAATGGACTTCTACCACAGGTTGATTGTTATGATTGTTGATCATTGTAAGAAAACAAACAACAAAGTATCAAAAAGCAATTATTTCCTTTATTCAGGAAGACTTAATTTTACCTGGCCTACGAGAAATAACTTATACTAATGTGAATCTACAAATATTCACGGATAATCATTAAAATCAGATCATGGAGAGTGAAGTTTTCTGTTATAGTTCAAAATAAAGTGAAATAAAGTTCTTCAGATGTGAGATACGTTATTTGTGAAATTGTTCAGGACCGGATGTGCACTATTGAAGTTTTTATACCTGGCTGGAACTGTCGGTGTTCAAGATATGCCCTGAAACTGGATCCCTTCTCACTCCAAGCTCTATCAGGAACTCCAATACCATAAATCAGGAACCATTCATATGCAGAAATCAGCTTTGGACACTTGGATATGTTGTATAATTAAGGTAATATTGGTTTTTCTCTTCTAATGTTGGAATTATTTCATTTTTCTTTCTCCCAAAATGTTGCGTGGCATTCCCTTGTAAATTTATTTTCGATCTCATCCTGGCTTTGTTTGTTGCTCCTTTGGATACCAATTTTCCTTCTTCTTTTTTATTTGAATTTTTGAATTTTCGCACCAAATTGTCACATTTCACTGTTTGGGTTCATCTTATATAATTTATATATACAACTATTTTTCCATTCTTATTACTATGTACAAATTTCAATAATAATTGCTTTTATGACATCACCCCGTTGTTATTCTCTCACAATTTCCAATTTTTTATATGACCATCTATTCCCTGATTGACTATTCTCATCAAGAAGTTTGCTGTTCTACCATTGGCTAGTTTTAGTTAGCTACAATTTCATATACTGTATGTTTCAAATTTATAAATGTGTTGATGATCACTTTTTATTCATGAAAATTTTGTAAATCTAGACTTTTTGTTGTCTTTTTACCAATTATGGGTTATAATCATTAGAAATGATTGTGTTATAGTATTTTGACATTTTTATCTATCCATATTATACATAGGCTTATAAATGAATAGAACTTCCAAAATTATGTCAAAACAATCTCTTGAAACTAATAACTATTTAGTAATTATTCTTTTTGTGGGTTTTTTCCTTTTAAAACTTATAACTGGCATAACATAACATAACATAACAATGACAACAAAATGAAAATCTACTAAGAAAAAATTACCTATTGAAATTTCATGAAAAAAGCCATTAATCTACTAAAAAAGTAGAGAAATCTACCAAAAGTGGCCACGCTGCTGACAACAACTGAGCAGACACATGGACTTGGAACATGGGGAAGGAGTTTAACGTGCAGCGCCGCAGTGGTTGATTCGGACAAACTGGTTCAGAAATTATCTCTTATCCCCATTTACAGCTGTGATAAAATGGGTGTCTACGAAAGGCGACAGTTTAAATTTTTCGGTCGCAAACGTCAAAACGGCATTTGTATTGTGATTCGTCGAGAAAAAGCTTCGTATCTAAGGAAGGGCCAGTGTTAAAAGTGGGCGTATAATAAAAACAATTAAAAATTGTTTTTTTGAAGACAAGCTTTTATTATACAAATGCACTTAGAAGAACAACAAATTATTTCATTGTTTGATTTAGGTTATTCTGTGAGTAACAGATTCAAAATCTTGCCGCGCAAGCTTACATATTTTGTATCCGCGGCAAGCTTTTGAATCTGTTACTCACATAATAACCTAGATCAATGAAAGACATTATTTTTTCCTTTTTAGTGCATTTGTATAATAAAATCCTCTTATTTTTTTTTATAATTTTTATTTTCAACTTTTTAGATCTGTTTTTATTAACAACTAATAAAAGCTTGTTTTTAATTTTTTTTCCTTAATTTATTTTTAATTTTTTAGTATATATGCTGTTTAATAACTAGTTTAGTAATTTCTATAATTTATTTTTAAATTTTGACAAAACAAAAACTTTTTAACAAAAAATTAAACCGACGAAAAACGGAACTGAAAAGCAAAAAATAAAATAAACCTTTTAAGTCTTAATAACTGAGCTCCTAAACTAATGTAAGTAACTAATTTTGAGTCGGCGCCAAACAAACAAGCAAATGAGTTAGGTAAAGCGTAAAATGATGGCATCGACATGCGCGGTGACATTTTGATAATTTTTTTGAAGTAATTTAATGAATGTTTGTTTGGCGACAACTCAAAATTAGTTACCAGTTTAGGAGCTTAGTTATTAAGACTAAAATCGGACAACCCAGTACAAAGTTATGCCTGATAGAATCGGTTAACGAACCAAAATTCAGAGGGTGAACGATCAATATCCTCCATTTTACTACCCTTAAGGGAGGATTTTTCTTTTCAAATTCAAATGGGACCAACTTCGAAGTACATCCTATCCAATGGAAAAAGAATCATTGAAATCGAACTACTCTGTAAAAAGTTATGCGTGGTCATACATAAAAAAATATATACGCGACTAGAGAACCTCCTCTTTTTTGATTTCGTCTATTGAAAATCATAATATCCGACCCCAAAAATCCCTATATACCAATTTTGAATAGAATCGGACCATAATCACAAAAATTATCTGCCATATTGGAGCCGCCATTTTGTATTTTTTCTAACAAAAATTGCATATTGCATTGTCACCGGAATTATGTACACCTGCCAAATTTCAAATCAATCGGATGATTAGAAGTGGGTGAAATTTAACTTGCAAGATTTTATTACGGACAGACATCGGGACAGGTGAAACTAAATAAAAGCTTGTAATGAATGACAATAAACGAGTCGATCGCAAATAACCTCGAATTAAATGTAAATGACGTGAAGGACGTAAAAAAAGAAGTTTTTGGGTGGCCACTGCTGGGTTGTAGGGTGCACAAACACGCGTTTAAGTGCACCCCCGAATAAGAAATTTTATGGTTTTTCTACCGTGAACTACAAACTTGACCAGTACGATGTGTAAAGTGAGTGGAAAGTCTGTTACTATTGTACACTAATTAACAACTATTATTACTTTTTTGTGGAAAATTATTGACAAATTGCAATAAATGCAGTATTGATATTAACTTTGTACGGTATATACTTTCATGTCGATTTTCTGTCGATGTATTCTTCGAATGACACAAGCGATCTAGAAACACAATGAAATTCAATAATCATAAGCAAAAGAAAATAATATTTCAATTTATGAATATGATTGCATCAAATTATTTATAAGAGCCCTGTGCGCATTCCATAATAGAACAAAAGTTCAAATTCTGTTGACTATTTTTCTGCCGATTCTAAAAACACTTTGCCCGTCTATACCTGTTTTTCCTATTTATTGGCGTTGACAAGTGTCCGCTGAGTGGCGCACTTGTAACAGAGAAATTCCCGAAATCTGAAAGTGTGAGTCTAAGAGAAAGATGAAATTCCGCAACAAATGTAAATCCTTCTGAAAAGGACTATCTATCTAAGATGTTCTACTATCAAATTCTTGAAAACCAAAATTTCAGAGCTACATTCTCAAACATTGAAATTACAGTGATTATTTTGACATTGCTAGAAACCAATGGAAACGTTCAATTCAAATAATTCATATACGTTTTGGCCAATCAATAGTGGGAATATTCTACCTAGAAAATTGTCGCGGGAATAATTTGAGGTATTTTGTTTTTATTGTCTGACAACCTATATTTTTAATTTGACGTCTGTCATCAATTCGCATGAAAAGTGTGAAATGAATCAAATCCGGTTTAGTACATTATATAATTTTACAAGGAAATGTGTTTATGATCGTAACATCAAAAAATAATCTAAAGAATACCACACGAGAGTTCGATATAGTAGAAAATAATAATCAAGATTTCTATCTCAAACTTGTTGGCAATAGCCACTCGAGCCAGTTGGCCTCTCTTGTCTATTGCCTGGCAACAAGTTTTCGAAAATCTGTCGAATTATTTCCACTCTCTTGTGATATTACAACTGAGAATGTGATGATATCAAATTGCACTGGAAAGCGCTCATTTTCCAAAATGAAAAAAATAGGCGAATTACGATGAGACAAAGCCGCCTATCAAAGTTATCACTTCTTAGCATTGAGAATGATTTTCTCCGGATGCTGGATTTTACCGAAATCATCAATGATTTTTCGTCGAAAAAAGCTCGCAAGAATCCCTTTGTTTACGCTGTAATTTAATTTATTTCTTGTATTTTATTATACCTACATATGCTCGTGTCGAAATAATTTGATTTGTTCCTCAATAAATAAAAAAAAACTTGTTTGAAAAATAATTAGGGGCCTCCACTCCTTTGTTGCCCCAGGGCCTCCAACACCTTTTAATCCGGCCCTGTGTAAAATTTGTGTAACGCGTTTTACTAGTCCACATGCACGTTATTTTTAAACAAGAAAGATATCATCTTTGGACGTGAAAATGGAATAAATACATTGCCATCATTATAAAGCACTGAAAAGTTTCTAAGTCTCAAACCATGTAAAGTAAGGAAATAATACAAAACAAATTTCAGTACAAAACTTTCCGGTTGAACTGACGTGCATATGTAATAAAACCCAATCTCTGGTACAATTTGAGGTTTTAGTTCATCTACTGAGAGGTCAGGAGGATTTTAATGGGAATTCTGACTTCAACATTTACTTCACTGTCATTAAAAAACGCCACACAGAATGGAAGGAAACCGTTTTGATAGAAGCCATTGTTAGTTGGGCAGAAATATAATATTAACTTTCTCTGATGCTTCTAAGGTCATTCCTTTTTTCTTTTCAAGGTTATCATCTCATTTGAACTACTGTTTCACGTTGTTTTACCATACCAATATATTTCATAGCCGGTTTACCATTTAAATAAGCTATAGAACTTTCTCATTTTGGTATAGTCTAATTCAAAGAAAATTCCAAGTATCGTGGTTGGTTCTTTCACGGATTTTGTAATTATATCTAGGTTAATTGCAATTGTTACGTTGTTCCTAACGCGAGCAATGCAGTTCTCTTCGATTCTACTTTCAGTTGTTTAGTTCAAGGTGCATTGCGTTGCATTCTGTTCTCAATGCGAAAGAAATCGAACGTTGTATTGGGTTATTTCTCTGACGATTTACCGCTAATGTAATGATTACTACCGATGGAATGATATACGTAATAGAATTGTAAATAAATCAAGTGGACATTTATTCGATTTAGTTAGTATATATTTCCGGAAAGTTGCTTTTGCATTACCATACCCCATAAAATTAATTTTGCAGCATATAGCAGTCTGCAACAGTAGTTTTGCCAAGATCAACTTGTGCTAATATATATAAACGTCTCTAATGCATTTCATTCAGGTCTGCTAACCAGGGTTTGACTTCCTCTGAAGTTGGATTTCAGTAATTCATAAGGATATATGTGATACATTTGATTCTTCCAAGAAATTAAAAGATATTTAATAGCAAGGTTATGAAAAAATATGCAACTCAAATGAATGTTGCAAATTTTCTTCAACGAACAACCCTCTGCCTTCCTCTATACTAACAAACACACAAAATGGACAGTTTTGACTTGCATCTGTCTTCAATCTTGCATTGAAACTGATGTTATTTTAAAAAGACTCGTAAAATGGTTAAAACTGCATGAAAACTATTGAGGTATATAGCAATATCTTGTGGTTTGACATATTGCTCTATTGCAAACTATTAACTTTCTCAGATTCTCTTAGGTAATAGTCAACCCACGATATTTTTCTTTCGGTATAATCTCACAAAAATACGGCCAAAACCATTCAAATTTGTTCAGGCTGGTAGAATCAGAAAAAATATTTTCAAGCATTCAGGTTTTTCCTGAATATATGAAGTAAGGTTTGCTTTAATTAATTTTCTATAGTTACATAAACAGAATCCTTCATATTTTCAGAACTCACCCATAAAACAACAATCGAGTAATGAAATGAAGCTATAAAAATTGAGAAACTAAAAACATTTATGAAAAGTTATGTGTTCATTTAGGTTTAGAAGAAACTGACATATGACAGAAGATTGTTATGTCAAAGCCACATTTTCACGATATAAAAACACTCAGTATCACTGAACTGCGCAAAAAATTGTTCTTTCATTTCACTGGCCATATGTGATGATCATACCACAGTATCCCTGCAACGTGATCAATTGAATTGTATAAATCCACGAAATTAATTCACAAACTATATAATCCACACCGAATACGCGATCGCAATGTAGGTTATTGACACTTTTGCGTATGAAATGAATCTCAAACTTCATTATGTTGAGCCAATAACAAAACTTATTGTGAAAAAGTACATGTCTTTTCAATCTGCATTGTAATGAGGCAGAATTACTTTCTATTCTTTACGAACTATGTATAAACCCTCTATAATGCAATTAGCCACCAAACATTTTTATACATCAACTCATTCTTATAATTTCAGAAATAACTTGAAAATGTTTGTTAGGCTTCTACATTGGCAATTAGTCATGTCTAGGTATATATTAATTAGTGGATCATTGTTTCATTTTTATTGTTCTCTATCGTTTTCAATCATCTAATTTATGAATTTGTCCTATAATTGTATCAATTCCTATGTTCACTTGTTGAATGACTCTACATAAATTAATTTAAAAAAAAATCTGTTGAAATAATTCCCAACACACACAAATATATTCAATTTCTCGTTATAAAGGTCTGATTCAGTCAATTCATATAATTTCTTTTAACGACGTTTCGGCATGATATTTGTCAACATCAGGTTGAAACACTAAAATTACAAATATGGAGATTGAGACATATTTAACTCAACACAATATTATGCACTAAAATCATTCTTTAAAAACATATGGTTTGAAATATAACACGTTATTTAACACAATATAAAAATATCTCTTATATATAGGAGTATTCACTTACAAATTATTTCATTTGAATTTCTGCGTTCGCATTGTACGAACGTTATTGTAGGTGTGTGACTTCGAAGTCGAAGTTATCGGGAATGATTTGTTTATCTTTCATGCATTTTTACCCTCTTCATAAGTACACCGGATTGTTTATATTGAGTTCTAGTATATGAGCCAGGCTGTATTTTTTTTGCAGCATGTAAAGATCAGTCAGGAATTGCAATGGGATCTCCAATTGCTGCAACAGTAGCAAATCTGGTTTTATTCAAAATTAAAACCAGAAATACAAAAAACAAACAAACTCATACAGTATATAGAATACCGTGTAAAGACTGTATAGGTCAAACAAAACAATATTTGCAGAAACGACTACAAGCCCACAAGTACTCAAAAACCGACATTACAGCCTTATCCAAACACGAAAAAGAAAATCAACATAAGTTTGACACTAACAACATTGAAATTTTGACCAAAGAAAGGAATCCAAGAGAAAGAACATTCCTTGAAATGATACATATTAAAAAAGACCCCAATAGTATTAACAATAGAAATGATATCAAAAACTTAAGCCAGATTTATAACAACCTTATTTAACTTTGTTTATAGTAATAATAATGAAAACTGATCTGTATATGCTGCCAAAAAAATACAGTCCGGCTCATATACTAGAACTCAATATAAACAATCTGGTGTACTGATGAAGAGGGTAAAAATGCATGAAAAATAAACAAACCATTCCCGATAACTTCGACGTCACACACCTGCAATAACGTTCGTACAATGCGAACGCAGAAATTCAAATAAAATAATGTGTAAGTGAATACTCCTACATATTACAGATATTTTTATATTGTGATAAATAACGTGTAATATTTCGAACCATATGTTTTTAATGAATTATTTTAGTTCATACATTTCAATATTGTTTTAAGTTAAATATGTCTCAAACTCCATATTTTTTTATTTTAGTGTTTTAACCTGATGATGACAAATACCATGTCGAAACGTCGTTAAAAGAAATTATATGAATTGACTGAATCAGACCTTTATTCCGAAAAATTTAAGGAAATACAGGGTGTAACTGAATAAGTGTAAAACATTTAAGGAGGTGATTCCTCATCGAAAAAAACATAGGATCTTTCATATAAAGAAACTTCATTGGAGCATCCCTTGTTAAGATACAGCCCCTTAAAGGGGGTACATAAAATTTGTATAACAATTTTTTTCACAAGCACTGAAAAAGTTACAATATTGAAATTAACCTGACGTTTTGTACTACCAAAAAGACACTTAGCCAGTAATTTATTTGGTTTACCCCATGGTTGTAAGGGGTGAAAAACGCAACCCCTAAAATTTATTTCCAATGTAACTTTTTGTCTTATTATTTGTTTACCATTTATTTCCGATAGCCTGTTTCATTCTAAACAAAAAATGTCTCTTGGGTTTTTTGCCCAAAATAAACCAGTAAGCAGCAAAACATTATTTTACGAACAACTACAGAGATACATCGTCATAAATGCGAAAATACGAAACTAATCTATCTAGTAGGTCGCTATTAGCGATAGTGACAATTAAATTGGTATGACGCTGTCAGTTTGGGAATTTTCGAAATTGAATTAATACTAATTGTGTGTTGTTGTTCTGTTCTTAATTTGTTACTTTAATAATTCACTTGTTAATAAAATGGCATACACAAATGAGGAAATGGCTGATATGCATTACGTTTACGGTCTGTCGCAGGGGAATGGGTTAGAAGCTTCTAGAAGATATGCTGAAATGTATCCTCAACGGCAGCATCCTTCACATAGAATATTTGCTCGACTTCATCAACGATTACGAGAATATGGTTCATTCGACAAAGAACGCAGGATTGTGGTCGCCATCGAGAAATACGAACACCACAGCTTGAGGAAGCAGTACTTAATTTGATTGAAGAACAACCTACTACCAGTACTAGAAAGATTGCTTTCCAGCTAAATGTTGATCATATGACGGTATTTCGAATTTTAAAGGAACAACTCTTATACCCTTACCATCTGCAACGAGTACAGGCACTGTTACCGCGAGACTTTCCGAACCGTCTTGAATTTTGCAATTGGATGCTGGAAATGATTAGAAGAAATTGTGACTTTCTGAAGACGATAGAATTCACAGACGAATGTAGTTTTTCTCGGGACAAGATTATTAATTTTCATAATTACCACATATGGGCTGATGAAAACCCTCACGCTATTGTCGAAACTAGCCATCAAGAACAGTTTTCTCTTAACGGTGGCTGAGTTATTGGGGATGATTTAATTGGGCCTCATTTTCTACCTCCTCGATTAAATGGTGAGGCATACGTTCAATTTTTAAGAGAAGTGCATCCAGTACTGCTGGAGGAAGTTCCTTTGGGCGTCAGAAGGGATATGTTTTTTATGCATGATGGGGCTCCCGCCCATTTTAGTCAAGTAGCACGTCAGCATTTAACTGAAACATATGCAAATCAGTGGATAGGTCGAGGAGGACCACATAAATGGCCCGCTCGATCCTCGGTCTAATCCTCTCGATTTCTCTATTTGGGGCCATTCACGCTTTGGTATTCGTCTCCTGTTCATGAGGGCTTAAGAAACCGCATCGATGCGTGCAGGGTAATCAGAGAGACTCCAGGAATATTTGAGCGAATACGTGGCTCAATGCGCCGACGTCTAGACGCATGCGTAATGTTTGAAGGTAGACATATTGAACATTCACTATGATTTCTACATGTTGTGTGTTTTGTTATTAATAACTTAGTTTTGTTTATTACCCTTTAATCGTTTAATGCAGGTACTAACTACAAAATAACAATAAATCCAGTTCGCATTTATGACGATGTATCTCTGTAGTTGTTCGTAAAATAATGTTTTGCTGCTTACTGGTTTATTTTGGGCAAAAAACCCAAGAGACATTTTTTGTTTAGAATGAAACAGGATATCGGAAATAAATTTTTAAATGGTAAACAAATAATAAGACAAAAGTTACATTGGAAATAAATTTTAGGGTTGCGTTTTCACCCTTACAACCATGGGGTAAACCAAATAAATTACTGGCTAAGTGTCTTTTGGTAGTACAAAACGTCAGGTTAATTTCAATATTGTAACTTTTTCAGTGCTTGTGAAAAAAATTGTTATACAAATTTTATGTACCCCCTTTAAGGGGCTGTATCTTAACAAGGGATGCTCCAATGAAGTTTCTTTATATGAAAGATCCTATCTTTTTTTCGATGAGGAATCACCTCCTTAAATGTTTTACACTTATTCAGTTACACCCTGTATATATGTGGTCAAGAAACTAAAGAAAATATACATATATATATTTATATATATATATATATATATATATATATGTTTTTCTTTCGAAATACTTGCCTAAGTATATTCGATCAAAAGTCAAAAATCAAGAAACAAGCATCCCAATTATTGGCATAAAAACGTATTCTCAAAATTATTTCTTTGCTTGTCTGTAATCGAGAAAAAAAACGTATTCTGACATACATTGAAAGAAATCTCAAAGTGTCGAAGGGAAATCAATTTCCAATCTAATGAATAATTATCGAGGCAACCGAAGACAAAAAAAAATGTTCCGGTACCGGGAATCGAACCCGAGCCTCCTGGGTGAGAGCCAGGTATCCTAGCCACTAGACCATACCGGATGACGAAGATTGAACAGCGAATTCATCATAGTGTATTCAGTATATAGGAGATTTTACTTATGGTGGAGATTTATGCAGCACCAATTAACAATTATCAAGTAACAATGATCAATTAGCAATTATAAGTTCAACCATCATCCTACAATGGCCGTGTTTATGCAGACAAGTAACAATTATCAATTAACAAGTAGAAAGTTGGCCAACTTTTAACTTCTTACTTTAATTGAACCAAATTTTCTACTAGTGCGCAACTAGTACGCAGATGACCGTGGATTGGTCCGTGCGATGACGAAAGCTAACCCAACTTTCACTAAATAAAATATTTTGGTTTGTTTTTGTTGTGGGTTGTGGCGTCTTTTGAAATTTTATTTGTTTGTGAAAATATACTGTAAAAATGGAAATTAATGATGCCATTTTGATCGACCTCGTTCGGCAATTTCCCGTGTTGTGCGCATGCTTACTTTTCTTCCTTAATTGAATGTGCATAAATACCATCATTTTCGTTACTTGTTAATTGCTAATTGTTAATTGATAATTGTTACTTGATAATTGTTAATTGGTGTTGCATAAATCCACCATTAGAAATCCAATTTCAGTCCTTTGAATGTGTTTTAGACAAATGAAAGATTTACCAAATTTTTTGTTCATTATATTTTTTGTAAATGCATTTTTACATTTGTAGAGGCAAGGAGCAGGTA
This sequence comes from Gonioctena quinquepunctata, assembly GCA_018342105.1. Taxonomy (NCBI): domain Eukaryota; kingdom Metazoa; phylum Arthropoda; class Insecta; order Coleoptera; family Chrysomelidae; genus Gonioctena; species Gonioctena quinquepunctata. Next base: position 509,152 of record JAFIRS010000608.1, read on the forward strand.
CCAGAAAGTGGAGGGGGGTAACAACAGATGTACTCGCAAATTTTCAACTGCATTTAATTATCCTTGAAAATTACAACGCGTATCGTTAAGTATACTATTATTGTCATATTTAATCCTATATATATATATATACAATATATATATATATATATATATATATATATATATATATACAGGGTGTAATCTAACCTCTTGCGCACGAGTGTATAATGCCATTTTATAACGAATTACAGAAATTAAAAATCTAAAAAAAAAATATTGAAAATTTTGGGTAGCCAGGTGACCTTCTCAGAGGAAAACTTATACAATACAATAAACATTTAACTCGACATTTGAATAAGGTAGAATGTGTGGTAAATGTACACATTGCGGGCTGCCTGAGATATATATTCAATTTCAAAGTGAAGAAAACAACTAACCCGGTTAGTTATATCCAAACTGGTGATAAAGTCAGAACTAGTTGACATATTACATACGTTAATAGTTCGACCTTTTAAGACAAATTGCTAAGTTTTGTAACCCTACAAAAAGATGAGTTCTGTAGAGAAATTCATGAAAGAATTTACGAGATAATGGATCTGCTGAGAGTTGAGGCAAAATATCACACAGATTGTTGCTGACGCTGAAGCTGGTGTAGTATGTATTCTCGCTTTAAACGATGCCCCTAGAAAGATTTAAATACATTCTGATTCAATTTCTTTGTTAAAAGCACAGCCAAACATAGCTACATTCAATGCCATCTTTGAGTAAGTTCAAATATGTTTAGCCAACAATATTTCTATTGAAAATTGGGGGTGAAGAAAGTATCTAATAAGTTTGATGAATGATTCCCCAGCTCCAAACAATTTACTGAAAATTGTGTATGCACTGTAAAACAGGATGTGGATCTGCCTGCGGATGTCGAAAAAATGCGGATGCCTAAAATAAAATTATAAATTAAAAAAACTAAAAAAAACACGCTTATACACCAACAAGGACTAAAAAGTTGAAAAAAAGTAGAATAAAGTCATTGACCAAACAATTTCCTGTTATGTAAAAAAAGCTTACTTACTTTTCATAATGATATTAAGATAACTGGTATCAAGCACCTCACGCTTTTTTATATAAGTAAATTTTTTTAACTTTTTAGTCATTGCTATATAAGCGTGTTTTTTTAGTTTTTTAAACTATAATTTCATTATTATTATAATAAATGTTTTTTACTCCTAATTTTCAATATGATCCCGAATTAAGAAGGGAAATTTTTGTGTCTGTGATATATAATGTGAAAGAGAGTTGGCGGCTGCAGACAAGAATTTTTTAATTCTAGAAAAAGACATCCTCGGGCGGGGATCGAACCCACGACCTCATGATTACCAGTCACGTGCTCTCCCAACTGAGCTACCGAAGACGTAAGTTCGCAACCGCGATCAAGATATCGCTTTCTAGAATTTTAATGTTATTGTGTTTTTAGGAAATTTATGAGGTGGAAGGGAACTCATTCGCTATCAAATGATCATCAAGATCCAATTTACCTTTCACTTAGCGTCGTTGACAATTTGCGATGTTCAGCAGGGATCAGATGTGGATCTCCGACCAAACGTATTATCAGACTTATATTTGGTATCAAACGAACAGACTCATGTAAACCATATTTTAGAGATAATAACATCTTAACGGTTCCCAGTATATATATTTACAAATGTATTTTGCTTGTCAGTAAAAATATAGATTCACTAACACATAATCATGATAGTCATAATTATAAAACTAGGCATGGCAATTTGAAACAAATTCCTCACCACAGAACTTCCTTTTATGAAAAAAGTCCCCAATACAGTGGTATAAAGTTTTTCAATATACTCCCGGAATCAATAAAAAGTGAAAGAAATGAAAAACGTTTCAAAAACAACTAAACAGTTGAAAAGGGAAACATTCTCAATTGAATATTGATAGAAAGATTTTTCTGTGAATTGAAAAATCCACGATTAAAAATCTTTCTATCAATATTCAATTGAGAATGTTTCCCTTTTCAACATGAATACCCCACAAGAGGTTATCTTGACAATGGAAGATAGTGACTAAAGTTTATCTTTCAGTCGCAGATGATTCCACATCTGATTTTATGAACATCCTGTTTATATTTTCAACAAATCAAACTAAAAAGTTATTTGATTGAGAAATGCATATATAGCCCAGCAAGTTTCTGACTTCTTAACTGTAATAAAATTGTATTGACTGTTAAATTATACTGAACATTGGGTGTCTAAATGTCTATATGTAAACAATAACTGAAATTGTATAATATCTGTTATTTATGTGCCTGTAAGTCTTCGAGTCTTCTTTACGGTCTCGTAGAATGAAATTTTATGTATATATGATTATAGGTGTATAGATTTTTATATTTATATTTTTGACATGTCCAATACCATGTAATATTATTATTATTATTATTGAACAATTAAGCCGAATTCAAAAATAAAGAAGGGACATTTTTGTGTCTGTGATATATAATGTGAAAGAAAGTTGGCGGCGTGCAGACAAGAATTTTTAAATTCTAGAAAAAGATATCTTCGGGCGGGGATCGAACCCACGACCTCATAATTACCAGTCACGTGGATCTTGATGATCATTTGATAGCGAATGAGTTCCCTTCCACCTCATAAATTTCCTAAAAACACACTAACATTGAAATTCTAGAAAGTGATATCCCGATCGCGGTTGCGAACGTACGTCTTCGGTAGCTCAGTTGGGAGAGCACTTGACTGGTAATCATGAGGTCGTGGGTTCGATTCCCGCCCGAGGAAATATTTTCCTAGAATTTAAAAATTATTGTCTGCACGCTGCCAACTCTCTTTCACATCAACCCGAATGTTTACTTCTTTTCATAAATTATGGGCCATCGTATTATGTAGTAACATTTTCTGCTCCGACCACATAATTGAATCCGAAACTGGAAGGATTCAATTGCACTTGCCAACTTTCTTAAGTGTGGGTCTATTATGCCTTTATTTTTGTCCAAATGTCAAAATGGTAAGCGAAAGCTACAACATCCGGTGATTAACCCCATTTTTCACTCGTGCGGCAGGTGCATAACAGCAAACTTTATTCTGGAAGCGACGAATAACATTCATTTGGACTTTTCTGGCGCCGCGCCGAATCAATATTGGAGTATTTATTGTAAATAACCTACTGTTCATTAGTTTGGTAGGACTCCCAGAATCTACGTGGAATTAGTCAATGGAACTATTATTTCTTCCAAGATATTGTTTTGTTAGCAGAAATCGTAACAATATTTCATAATATTCAACTATTTGGTGGAATGTCTGCGTTCTGTTCATGTTCAATGAAAAACGATGTCCATTGAAAGTGGAACAGGCAAGAATTTGTTTACTCACCCATGAAAGGAAATCCAGTATCCCATTATTGGATATGTAAGCAGCCTTACCTGAAACAAATGAAAATTATATTTGGGTATGTATATCAATTTATTGGAACGATTTAATTTTCGAATAATGGGATATTTTTCTCAAATTAGAAATTAACATAATATTTAGCTGTCGAAACAGACAAAGCTGTTCTTTAGGTTTGCATATATATATATATATATATATATATATAAATAAAGACATTTAACAGGCCAATTAGGCCTATTGCTCAAAAACTTTCCATTCTTTCCTATTTGTTGATATTTGCTACCAGTTGATTATCTCTTATTCACGTGAATCTCCTCCCACTGCCTGCATTCATATGTTTATTGGTCTTCCTTGCCTCCTGCTTACTGCCTGTCTTACTACCCGTATTTTTTTTTACTGTTCTATTTGTCCTCTTCTTTGCACGTGACCTGCCTTCTTATTCAACGTATTTGTAACAACAAAGGCGTTACAACTGAAACGGCAACAAGTTCTGTTGACATCAACAACGATGCAAATTGCACTTCTACTAGTTTCATATATGAAACTCCCTGGTTCATATATTAATAATTCTTCTTATTGTATATTTAATTCCAATATTACTAACAGGGAGTATAGTTTAACCATTTTCAATTGCAGAAGCTGTTTCTATAGGGAGCAAATCAAAAACTCACTTCGCTAACATGCGAAGAAACGGAACGAAAAGTAATGTGTGTACTACTCGTAAACATTCTCCGTCGGCGAACAGTTGATCAAAAGAAGATCAAGAGCAGATATTCAACGTGGGTTTGAGTGACAGCTGTTTCGAGTGACAGCAAGCCAATGATAATGCTTGTAGGTGTGTCTATACGTTGAGACTGATGAATCACCAGTTTCAGGAGGTCTGAGTAAATGAAAGCCAGAAGCGTCTCTGGTCGAATATCGAAATAGGTTTTAAAATATTCTATAATTGTGATGTGTTTTGTTGGAAAATATGGCTTTTTTTCGACCATGGGCAAATAAAATACATACTTCCTGGTTTATATCATATTTTTTTTAATTTTAACGTATTTTTAAAATATTAAAATATCTAAATAAAAATAGTTATCTCCGCCTCTCAGCTGCTCAAAGGATTGCGCCTCAAGACTGGAAAACTTGTTTTTTATGCTTCTGCAATTGATAATGGATGAACTATACTACTCGTAAACATTTTCCGTCGGCGAACGGTAGATCAAAAGAGCCGATAGTCAACATGGGTTTGAGTGACAGCTGTTTGAGTGATCGCAAGTCAAATGATAATGCTTGAGGGTGTCTCTATACATTGATACTAATGAATCACCAGTTTCAGGAGGTCTGAGTAAATAAAAGTCAGTAGCGTCTCTGGTCTGGGATCGAAATAGGTTTTAAAATATTCTATAGTTGTGATGTGTTTTGTTGGAAAATATGGCTGTTTTTCGACCATGGGAAAATGAAATTATGATGATCTGATTGCTTATTAATACATACTTCCTTGTTTGGCATTTTTTTTTTATTTTAACGTATTTTTTTAATATTTAAATATCTAAATAAAATACTGGAAAACTTGTTTTTTATGCTTCTGCAGTTAATAATGGATAAAGTTTACTATAGGCAATAATATATCTTCATTTTAAATTAAAGAAGATGCCTAGTTAGTTAACCTCTTGAAACATAATTTTCTGACAATATTTTCTGGCCATTTTGTTTCCATCTTTTTTAAAGTTAATTTTTTACGCAGTCGGGTTTTTTATTTTTAAATTAACTTTTTTATGGTTATCTTTAGCAGAAACTATTTAAACAATGTAAAGTATATTTCATGTTGGACCTACGGGCCATACTGGATGAAAAATGCTAATTCACTAGTTTGCTGATACTCTTTTGTCTCTATAATATACTTTGAGTAATTTTCTTAACCAGTCCTTGATTTCATTTGATCTTTTATCAAAAACTACACAATTTCCACCTGATTTTCACGCACATCTGGTATCGGATTAAACTGTTTTTCCCATTCCAAAGAAGAATTTTCTGAATGAGGCCTCCTACCATTCTGATATACAACGAGATAAACCCCTACTGCTGCAGAGAGGAAGGGAGACATGTGTTACTTGATCCGTTTATCGGGAGATGATTCATTTGTTATTGTCCAGGACAATTCACCGTATAACACACACGCTGCTTACTTGATGCATGTCGTGCATGTATTTGCTAAATTGGGGTAGTACGTTGTAGGCGAGAGGCACGATCCCTATGTCCACTCTTGAGTGACAAGAATCTGAAATGTGTGAAAAACTGAAGGTTTTTGCAGCATAAAATCTGCAATGGTCATGCGAAAATGCAACACCGATAATACCTTTCAACCAATCCACTAATTTATAATAATCTTTATTTCCGTTTGAAAGTTACATTGTATGGAAATTGTCAATAACTGAACCTAATAGTAAAATACAGGAAAACACATTAAAATAGAAAAACTATCAAACTAAATATTCAGTAGACTTATAGTTAGTTAAAGTTACATTAAAAATTCCGACAGTTTTGCAATAAAAATAATATCAAATCTTTCTTCAATAGTGAGATATTTTTGAAAATTTTAATATCTGTAGGCAAGCTATCGAATATAATTGAGGGCATACTATATCAACTTTTGCAGATGGAATATACACGAAGAGATATACATTTTTCCAGGGAAATAAAAGCTTAACAAAAAAGAAACGGCATCCAATGGATAAACTATGTGAAAAGCCGAGAGATGCATGGAAATATTAACTGACTTGAGTTCAGTGAAGAACTTGTCCGTGAGTATACCTCCATCTTTCATTTCTTTGTATGGTTTGAATATTTTTCAAAGGATACAGGTATAATTAGTTTAATTGGCTCTTCATCCACTTCTTCACTCTTGGTAATATTTGGAAATATATTTTTAGGTAAGAGTATTGCCTGAAGATATACAGTGCTTCTCAAAAGTCCCCTCCCCCCCCTCTTATTTTTGGAACGATTATACATAAACAAGTGATATTTGGAAACTGAATATTAAAGCTTGTAAACTTCCCTACTAGTGATGATAGATGACGAAATCGTCAAAGATGACGTCACAAGGCCATTGTGACCAATAATTTTAAATGGAACCAAGCAAGCAAGCGACACCTCCTTTGAAAGGTATCGAAAAAACCTATTCAATGATACTAATTTTGTTTGTGTTTATGGCAGTTTTGGCAACTGGCTTTTAAAAAACGCAAAGCTGTGATGAATTAAATCAGTTTATACTAAAATTCCAAATTCAAGCTCCGCCTCTGGATAGTTGTCAAATAAGCTGACGTTTTTGTTAGTCTCCCTAATTCGACGTTTTTTTAATTGTCCAAGTTTTTGTCATTTAATAATTTGTGTATTGTTGATCGAACGTTTAACTGTTTTAGCAGCTTTTGGTACTTTTAATATTTTTGTACATTTTAATAATTTGTTAAACACTTGTGAGCCGAACGTTTAAGTGCTCCAAGAAGCGAAATGATACGTGCTTTAGGTGATAAAGTAGCAGCGATCCTAATTCTTGGTGACACTGGACAAAATATTCATGCAGCAGAACGCATTTTTAATGAGAGGTTTCCCGATCGCCCCGTTTCGAGGACTTATTCAAGGGAGCTTCTTCGTAAGTTTGAAACAACGGGTAGTATTAATGATGCGAAACGATCTGGCAGACCACAAATTTCTGATGAGAAAAAAATTGATATATTGGCAGAAGTAATAGTTAATCCTACTTCTTCAACAACTCACGTTGCATCTACCTGTGAAGTCAGTCGAAGTACAATACACAGGGAGTTAAAAAAAAATTCATCCATACAAATTAAAAATGGTTCATCAACTCTCAAACGACGACCCAGACCGAAGACTAGAATTTTGTGAAAATATGGAAACTAAAATTAACCAACAGCCAGACTATGTCAAAACAATTTGTTTTAGTGACGAAAGTACTTTCTATCTAAATGGAAATGTAAATACACAGAATGTGAGGTATTGGAGTGACGCAATAGAACCGTTAATCCTTGAAATTTTGGAAGATAATCCAGATGAATTTGGCAATTTGGAAATAACATTTCAACAGGATGGTGCTCCTCCACACAGTAAGACGGTATTTGGATGAGGAGTATCGTGGTAGATGGATTAGACGACGAGGTTCAACGGAATGGCCAGCTCGATCACCGGACCTCACACCTTTGGATTTTTTTCTGTGGGGGTACCTTGAATCGAAGGTTTACGCCACTGAACCTGACAATATTGACGTTTTAAAACAACGTATTGTTGCAGAATGTGAGTGTGTTTCCGCAGACACATTTGCAAAAGTACGAGAAGAGTTTAAAAATAGGATATTTCACTTTCAGGAAGTAAATGGAGGTCACTTCGAGCAATTTCTTTAAGTAGATACTGATTCTTAAATCTGTAATTAATATCATACTGAATGGAATTTAAATTTTAATGTTTACTAATGAGCCATTAAAATTGCCATAAACACAAACAAAATTAGTATCATTGAATAGGTTTTTTCGATACCTTTTAAAAGAGGCGTCGCTTGCCGTAGGGTTCCATTTGAAATTATTGGTCACAATGGCCTTGTGACGTCATCTTTGACGATTTCGTCATCTATCATCACTAGTAGGGAAGTTTACAACCTTTAATATTCAGTTTCCAAATTTCACTTGTTTATGTATAATCGTTCCAAAAATAAGAGGGGGGCAGCACTGTATATTTCGAGAAGCACTGTATATTTGTATGTTATTCCACTGCGCTTGTGACTTCCTTAGGCCGTGTTCTAATTGGACAACCATCGCGCGAGCGGGCGACGGCGATGGTCGCTGGAACGGACGATGAAAAATCAAACTTAAATGTGCTCGCGCGAAGGAAGAGGACTCTCGCATTGGTTAATTTTGAAATCGCGTTGCATATATCGCTCCGTCACTTTAAGAACAAACCTATACTTAAAGGGTATGTGCCCTGATTGGTTACCCACGTCGAGCAGACAACGCGACATAGCAAGGCCAGATCGCTTAAAATCAAACTGGTTTGTTTTTGATCGCGCTATCCGACAGTTCTTAATATGGATTTTGAAGAATTAACACAATTTTATGGAATGAACGTAGTGCTAGTTATAGTTCCTCCATTATCAATTGCGGAAGCATAAAAAACAAGTTTCCCAGTCTTGAGGAAGTATGTATTAATAAGCAATCGGATCATCATAATTTCATTTTCCCATGGTCGAAAAAAATTCAAATTTTCCAACAAAACACATCACAACTATATAATATTTTAAAACCTATTTCGATCCCGACCAGAGACGCTACTGGCTTTCATTTACTCAGACCTCCTGAAACTGGTGATTTATTAGTCTCAACGTATAGACACACCTACAAGCATTATCATTGGCTTGCGGTCACTCAAACAGCTGTCACTCAAACCCACGTTGACTATCGGCTCTTTTGATCTTCGTTTGATGTTCCGTTCGCCGACGGAGAATGTTTACGAGTAGTATAGTTCATCCATTATCAATTTCAGAAGCATAAAAAACAAGTTTCCCAGTCTTGAGGCGGAATCCTTTGAGCAGCCAAGGCGGAGACAACTCATATTATTTATCTGATGGCATGTCATAATGACAACGTTATGTCACTCAATTTTGATGACATAAGGAAGATCATTATGGTACTTAGTCCCATAATGAATTCATTATGGTACTACGTACCGTAATGAAATTCTATATGAAAAACATAATACGACCAGAGAGAAGATGGTTTTCTTTCTTTAGATTAGCATTCAAAGTAAGCCAACAATACTTTTTCATGAGTGATATTCTTGATTTTCTTAGTAGAACACCATTTTTCGTACCGATTAAACGCTATTTCATATACACTCCGTGATTTTTCCGGAAAAGGGAGTCCACGATATTTCGCGTCATTTCTTTCAAATCAGAAGGTAAACTACCAGTTTCAGAATCACTCATTATTATTTAAATTATATTCAATTCTACGTGACAATTGTGTTTGACAGCAGATAAATAAATATTGCCGTTACAACCTGACGTTGTCAAGGAAATGGCAAAGCACAGCTCACTAACCTACTAATATTTGAAACTACACATATACTTACTCCTTTGAAAATAGTTGTCAAAAATGCAGTTTTTAATTTTTCGAAAATGTATTAATATAAATGCCATCAGATAAAATTCTGTATGTAATACGAATCATAAACAATCATTATGGCACACGTCGTGTTATCGGACTCGACTACGCCTCGCCCAATATCATTCACGACTTGTACCATAATGATCGTCTTTATGATCCTTATTACATAAATAACTATTAGATATTTAAATATTTTAAAAATACGTTAAAATAAAAAAATATGCCATAAACGAGGAAGTATGTATTAATAGGCAATAGGAACATCATAATTTCATTTTCCCATGGTCGAAAAAAAGCCATATTTTCCAACAAAACACATCACAACTATATAATATTTCAAAACCTATTTCGATCCCAGACCAGAGACGCTACTGACTTTCATGTATACAGACCTCCAGAAACACTAAGGTAGAGGTCCATTCTGCTCAAAGTGGAGTGGATGTATGAAGAAATGAAGTACTCGAAATCATCTCCACGAAATTTAGAAATTTATTTAACAAAGGACATGTTTCGGAGCTTTAAAGCTCCATCTTCAGCTGATACTTACAAAATCTAAAAAGAGAGGAGGGATAAGCTTAACTATAGATTCAACAATTTACATCAGAGGATAGAAGTTTGGTTGTGAATACTTACATCATGCAGGAATAACAACATAAAAATGGTAATTTGTTAAGGTCAGCAAAGCATTATAGCTTTGAACCATCTTGACCCGTAATTGGGATAAAACAATACCACTCCATATAGAAGGGGCATGGTAATCGTTTGCATAACATAGTTGGCATTTCGAATAAGCTCGACATTTTTATATTTTATATCTAAATGATGACTGACCATTTAGAGAAGAGAACAGAGGAGAAAAGTAAGCGTTCTAAGGTATAGTACGGCCATCTAGTGTAAAATTGTTGAACCTCTAGTGAGTGAATGACATGAGAGGGTGACATCTATTATTCTGGGGATAAAACTAAGATGTAGGGTGGAACAAAAGGTGAAGGAGAAATACCAATCTGTGGATTTTAACTTCGACTAGAAGTTTAAAGAATCAAAGAATTTAATGCAGTCAAATTTGATCTGTTCATTCAAAGAAGTTGTAGAGGGGTTTTTCGAGGAAGAATTTATTTCGAAAATGTCTAGACAATTCATTAGGGAACCCTTATTGGCAATGTTAAGAATTCTAATATCTTTACCGGGATCAAAGTAGTGGTTGGCGTTCCACATGGTTGGCAAATGAACTGCAAGAATTGATTGATTCGAATGGGTGGGTTGTGAATTTTTCTTTATATTTGTCTATGATTTTTGTGTGTTCTCTAACTCTGGTACTAATTTTTCTTCCGCTTTGGCCGATATATTTGGCATTGCACGATGGTTCACAGCAAATAGTTTCGTATATACCAGAATTGTCTAAAGGATTGGCTTTGTCTTTGATGTTGACTAGTTTTTTTCCTTGTCCTTGTCTAGTTTATAATAGACTTGGCAGTGCAGTTTTTCGCTATTTTTAAAAGCTTTTATTTAGTTTCACCTGTTTCGGTGTCTGTCTATAATCAAATCTTGCAAGTTAAATTTGGCTTACTTCTAGTAGCCCGATTAACGTGAAATTTGGCAGGTGTTCGTAGTTCCCGTGAAAATGCATTATGGAATTTTTGTTAGAGGAAAAAATTAAATGGTGGCTCTAAGATGTCGGACGAGATTTGTGTTAATGGTCCAATTCGACTCAAAATTGATATGTGGGGGTTTTCGGGGTCGAAAATTATGAATTTTTCAAAATTCACAAATTCAAGATGGCGGACGAGTTTTCTAATTATGGACCGATTCTAGTCAAAATTGGTATGTGAGGGTTTTCGGGGTTGAAGAAGATTATTATTTTTTTTGTCAAAATTCATTAAATCAAAATGGCGGCTTTAAGAGGGCGGACGATTTCTGTGATTATGGTCCGATTCTATTCAAAATTGGTATGTGGAGGTTCTCAAGGTCGGAGATTATGAATTTATTGTCAAAATTCATAAATTCAAGATGGCGGATAAGTTTTGTGATAATGGACCGCTTCTATTCAAAATTGGTATGTCGTGGTTTTTTGGGTCGGATTTTATGAAAATTATTTTTTTGTCAGAATTCATAAATTGAAGATGGCAGCTCCAGGATGGCGGACAAGTTAATATTTAGATGGTCTCCTCATTGAAAAACTAGATAGCTCAGAAATTACAGGAAAAAGGCCCCATAATAACGATGCATTAACAAAAATGCATTGATTAAGACGTACTTACTAAAAAGCACAAAATAAAATAATTAATAAAAAAACCTTTTTGAAAACAAGCTTTTATTCAAATGCGCAAAAAAGTTAAGAACAATTGCTTTGGATGTGCGACGTAGGTTAGGTTCCGTGAGTTATAGGTTCAAAAGCTTGTCGCTTTTGTATTCGAACTGAAAACTTTGCGCGACAAGCTCTAGAGTCTAAAACTCACGGAATAACCTATGTCGCACATCCAAAGCAATTATATTTCACTTTTTAGCGCATTTGAATAAAAGCTTGTCTTTAAAAACGTTTTTTTGTTAATAACGTTTTCATTTTCGTCAGTTAACCGTATACGAATCACTCTGAAACTGGTGAAGCGATTCTAAGCACCGTCACTCTTGGGGATAGTCCTCGCGCCTATTAAACTATGCGAGAGTGAACCTTGTTGTTCAGGGCTTCCTCGTCGCCAAGCTAACTTGATTTAAATGTAAATTACAACCATCGGACGCGTGCGTCGTCGTCAAAGGGTTCCCTTTCGCATCTTTTGTCGCGTTTTTTGCGTTGGATGCTGAATAATCAGGTTGTATTGAAATAAATGGAAGCAGTAGATGAGGGTCTGCAGGAAACTATTGTTTCGATTCGTGTGAATATGCGAAGAATTGTGATGAAAAAAAGATCGATATAACTTTCATTATCTATATAGTTGATCAACGAACTCGTGCTTATCAAACACTCATGTGAGCATTCTTACAAAACTGTAATACTTGTAACTGAGTTGATGACCATGATCGATTGTTTTAACCGATAATTTTCTCTTTCATTAATTATTTCCGTCAGCTGAGCATTTATATTTCGTTCGTTTTGTGCTAAGTATTTAGGACAAAAGGAGTCTTATGGGGCACGAAAAAATATAAAACGAAGTCTCATTGACTCAACTAGTATAAAGCTTTCCTAGATTTTTTGTGACCAATTTTCCAATATAAGATGGAAATTAGAACTATGACTTTTGTAATACCAGATACCAGCTCAGTTCGAGCAAATTTATAAAGTTTGTAGAAAATAAACATAGCAGCTATCAAATGAAATCGTCAAGTAAATGAATCTTTCCTTAATACACTATGTAGATTAAAGTGAAAGCGATCTATATGGCTCATTATAATTATTATAAAATGTAGGTCAATTAACAGGTTTGACAAAGCTATTAACGAGACCCGACAAGTGATCCTTGAGGAACACCAATGTTAATTTCTACGAATTATTCAATGTATTTATTTTTGCTCTGTTCTCTGTTGGGAATAATTTGTTTTAGTTGGTGTAACTCACGATACTTATCTGTCGGTTTCGACTATTAACCCAATTCTAAGGAATTCACGTATATTACAGTAGGTTGTACTGTCTATGTTTACGCTAAACATTTGCGTAATGTTTACACTAGTAAAACGAACAGCTTCCACTCACAATGGTTGTTTTAAAAATGTGAAGAGTGTTGAGAATGTTTTTCATCGCACCTTCATTCACAATGGTGCGTAGGCTTTATTTTTATTTTTATAATATAACATTACTCAACATTGAGTTGATATATTATTATCTCGTCGTCTATTATCTCCGATGGTTAAAATAATATGAGATTATGTATGGAACTACAGATATATATATATATATATATATATATATATATATACTAGCGGTCCAAATTTCCATGTTCCCTAAAATGTTTTTCCTGAAAATTTTCCCGTTATCCCATTTTCCTGTTACCCCTTTTTGTCTTTACCCCGTTATCCCCTTATCCCGTTTTTTCGTTATCCCGTTTTCCTGTTATCCCATTTTTTCTTTATCCCGTTATCCCGTTTTCTCCTTATCTTGTCATCCCGTTATCCCGTTTTTTCGTTATCCCGTTATTCCCGTTCTCCCGTTTTTTATTTATCCCGTTATTCCGTTTTCCCGTTATTCCCTTAACCTGTCATCCCGTTTTTTCGTCATCCCGTTATTCCCGTTATCCTGTTATAAAAAAAAATAAAAAATAGGGGTTGATCGTAGAAGGGTGAAAACTAAGAGTAATATGCATTTTTTTATTCTAAGTCATGACAACATAAAAATAAAAATCTTGCCAAAAAAATAGGGGTTGATCGTAGAAGGGTTAAAAATTAGGGTTGTATGTATTTTTGAATGCTGTATCATAAAAAAAACAAAAAATTTTGTCTACAAAATAAAATAAAATATCAAGGGGTGGACCACCCTTAACATTTAGGGGGATGATTTGTGAATCTAAATCATCCAGGGCGCCATCCAAACGCATTCACAAAAATTCATTCAAATCGGTCCAGCCGTTTAGGAGTGCAGTGACAACACACGTACAGTAGAATTATATATATATATATATATATATATATATATATATAAAGATATATATGTATATATATAAACATGTTCTTTTAAGGGTGAATCTTCGTAGTAAAATCTTGTGGAAATGCCACTGCCAATTTTCAACCAATGTATCTTCCTTTGTGTAAGTAATTCAGTTTCGACTCGTTTATATTTTCAATTCACTGGCTGTAGCATTAATTTTCACTTACCGTAATTAGAACATAAAATTGGCAAATATACCATGTCATTTCCAATCACTCAATTTACAAATGAATGCGTTCAATATCCCTTTACACCCGAGTCACATTTAGAGAGATGCCAATTACGCATTATACAAGCTAACGCAATGTTGAGTTTTGTTAAAATGGTTTACTTTTTATAATTAGCGTTATTTGATTTCGATTAATAATTTAAAATCTCCCCCATTTTTAACTCGAATTAATGAAAGGCATAGCTTGTACAGGAAAAGGATAGGAATTGCAAAAACTATGAATCTGTACCATGGCTGCATTGACTAATTAATTACGAATTCCCAGTACCATGTAGTCTGCATCCATCATCGCGTTTCAAGTGCTTCTTGGTGACAAAGGGTTTGGTGTTTTCAGAGTCTATTATGTGGCCTGCCTCTTCATAATGTTTGGGAAGTGCCGAGAAAGGGTCTAGATGTCAGACAATAACTTGATGTTCGTAAATTATGTTTGTTACTCGCCTGTTGGTTTGACCTATGCATGTCCTAGGGCATTGGGAGCATGTATATGCCTGGCATCTGTTATCTCAAGAGTATTTGAATTGACAATCTAGTTACTGGCCGTGAAGATTCTTTGTTATAGGAAAAAAAGTCTATTGGGTTTTGGAGAACGGGTTTGATGGTGGTTATGCACTGATCTGACAAATTTACTATGTGAGGAATTTTTTCGTGAAAAAAATCCAGTACTGAAAAATACAAAATTGTCCCATTTGTCATGGTAGCACCCCCATTTCTCCAGTAATTGTTGACCTAGAATTATTAAATTTGCAGGATCGAGAGATATACCAAAAAAGGCGCTCATTGTTTAGGTGGGGGTCATCTTAAGTGACCTATAACTGCAAGTCAGAGGCGATGGATAACCGAGATTACCGAAAAACGATAATAGGACGCAATATAGACTGGAAATCTCTTCGAATTCGTAATCAAAACAACAAAATTACTTGATATGAATTTATTTCCTTAAAAAAACATTTAATAGAAGTACCCATGTACCTCCTGTTATCATTTGAGATGAATTCTACATCGATTATTGTGCATGGGTTTATCTGATATCCACTATTATACGCTGGTAGCTCATATTCGTTGTGCAGATAGATTTAGTATCACTTAACATAATTTTCGGGATTGAACTTGGATAGTTTTTGGAAAACGAAGAATTCAAGTTTATCGTAGTTTTTGAAGTATTTCAAACTTCTACCCTCAGCTTATTATTGGGCGTATTCGCATTTTTGGTGCATCTATCGATCGATTACGTCAACAATATGTATATACAGAGTGGCCACTTTTTTAATGGGATTGTATTGGTAACTTTTAAACCATAAGAGTTAGAAGGTCGGTCAAATGGAGAAAAAGTTCCATTCATAGAAGCATTGTCAAGCAGTTCAAACAAATCGAGATTATCAGGGCCGGTTATTGAGATATCATAAGAAAAGTAAATTCTGTCATTTTGATTTTTCTTTTTTTCCCACTTTATTTCGAATATTATCAAAAAATGTCACAGGAGTTTTTTATTCGACAGTAAATTATCCTCATTTTGACATAATTAGATTTTGTATCCGACGTTTCGTACGCTCTGGGCCACCCTCAACCTCATTTTTTTCAATACGGACCTGCATATTTTATGACACTTTTCGAAATAACTTTTAACGCTAAATTCAACGATATGTCATACAATGTCATTAAAAGTTGATTTTCAGGTGATTTTGACCCTTATCCAAATTTCTTTGGGTCGGATCTGTATTACATTTAGGTACCTTTAGTTTAATTAACAACATGCAAACTTTAAAAAAAATTAAAAGGAACGTAACAGAATCAAACAAGAAACAGTAATAATTAATTACAAATTTCAAGAGGTGAAAAACCTAATTCATAATAATTAAACGAAACTATCATTTAATGAAAGAAAAATCAAATGATTATTCGAAAGTAAATGATGAACATTAATGAAGTAAGTGTTCGAAATGTCCACCATTTTGTAAAATGCACTTTGCGGTTCTGGAACCCATACTTCTTATACATTTGCTTATTTCGTCTCCTTGAATACCTTCCAATACATTCTCAATCTTCTCGCGAGGAATCATTATTGTTGGATTTGTCATTTGTTCCGTTGAAACAAATTACAGAATCGAACTTTATTTTGAGATCATTACGATATAATTTTTGCAAGGCTTGGTATTCAAATTTAAAATCATTGTATTCGCGTCTCTTGACTATTTTATTAACAGCAGTTTTTGATAAATTGCATTCACTGGCCACAGTTCTCGATTTTTTTCCTGGGTTCAATTGAATTTGGGTCAGAACATTGATATCGTTGATAGACTTGTTTTTTCTTACATACACACAACTCTAGGTTTATTGAATGTATTATTTTCAAGTAGTAGGCCGTGGATAAAAAAGAACATAACAAGAAATGTCATATTATTTGTCACTTCGTTTATTATTGTATCACAAGAACTTGTCATTAAATACTTTTCTGAGTTATTTCAATTTAACTTATTCGATATGGTAAGATACACAAATGAAGAGAAGAGAGATATGTACGAAGTGTACATAAAACTAGATAGAAATTCGTTCAAAGAACAAAGTATGGGAATTAGATTTAACGAGCCTATCAATGACATCAATGTTCTGGCCCAAATTCGAATGAATCCAGGAATAGGATCGAGAACTATGGCCAGTGAATGCAATTTATCAAAAAGTGCTGTTAATAAAATACTCAAGAGACACGGATACCATGACTATAAATACCAAGCCGTGCAAAAACTATATCGCAATGATCCTGAGAGAAGGTTGCAATTCTGTAATTGGTTTCAACGGAAGGTGCGGAATAACAACAATTTTGCGCACAATATCATTTGGGGAGACGAAACGACATTCACAAATTCTGGCATGTTCAATCGAAGGAACAAACATTTTTATGCCACAGAAAATCCTCACTTAATTCATGAAGTTAGACATCAATATCGTTTTTCTTTGAACATATGGTGCGGTTTGTTGAATAATAAATTACTGGGACCCTATTTTATTGACGGCAACCTAACCGGAGCAAAATATGTAGAAATTATAGAAGAAATGTTGAATGATCTTCCTATACGGTATCGGCGTAATAGTCCATGGTTCCAACAAGATGGATGTGGTCCACACAACTCAAGAATAGTCACAGACTATCTAAATTGAACTTTTCCCGATTCATGGATTGGAACAAGAGGTCCAGTAGCATGGCCTGCCAGATCTCCGGATCTGAATCCGCTGGATTTTTATTTGTGGGGATATCTCAAAAATAAAATGTATGATACTACGAACCCGACAATAGAGATTCTTCGCGAGAAGATTGAGAATGTATTGGAAGGTAGTCAAGGAGACGAAATAAGCAAATGTATAAAAAGTATGGGTTCCAGAACCGCAAAGTGCATTTTACAAAATGGTGGACATTTCGAACACTTACTTCATTAATGTTCATCATTTTCTTTCGAATAATCATTTGATTTTTCTTTCATTAAATGATAGTTTCGTTTAATTATTATGAATTAGGTTTTTCACCTCTTGAAATATGTAAATAATTATTACTTGTTTCTTGCTTTGATTCTGTTACGTTCCATTCAGTTGAAGATGAGTAAGTTGATTTTCTTATCGAAATGTATTGCATGTTGTTAATTAAACTAAAGGTACCTAAATGTAATACAGATCCGACCCAAAGAAATTTGGATAAGGGTCAAAATCACCTGAGAATCAACTTTGAATGACATTGTATGATATATCGTTGAATTTAGCGTTGAAAGTTATTTCGAAAAGTGTCATAAAATATGCAGGTCCGTATTGAAAAAAATGAGGTTGAGGGTGGCCCAGAGCGTACGAAACGTTGGATACAAAATCTGATTATGTCAAATTGAGGATAATTTACTGTCGAATGAAAAACTCCCGTGACATTTTTTGATAATATTCGAAATAAAGTGGGAAAAAAAGAAAAATCAAAATGACAGAATTTACTTTTCTTATGATATCTCAATAACCGGCCCTGATAACCTCGATTTGTTTGAACTGCTTGACAATGCTTCTATAAATGCAACTTTTCCTCCATTTGACCGACCTTCTAACTCTTATGGTTTAAAAGTTACCAATACAATCCCATTAAAAAAGTGGCCACTCTGTATATGTATATATATATATATATATATATATATATATATATATATATATATATATATGTGTATTTAATTTCTCGGATTGAAGGTATGAGTCAGTCAATTTGTATATTCATATTTACAGCGTTTCGACATAGTTCTTATCATCTTCAGGTAAAAACACTCAAATAATTAAAAACATTCAGTTTGAAACAAAACACGTAATGTAACAATATTATTCAAATATCATTATATTAATAATCTAACACTTGAAAACTATTCTTCTGCTTTTGAATTGTACGAATGAAATTGCAGGTGTGTGATTTCGTTGGTACCGAGTTTGATTATTATTTCATGAATTTTTCTTTTCAAAAAGTTATGGTATTAATACGAGAGCCTTGTATTTTGATTTTGAATTTTCACGGAAAGCCAGTTTTTATTATTTATGTTATTATTAGAGATATAATTATAGTTTGAATGAATATTATGTTATTTTTAGTAGAGTGGAAACCCTCAATACTAGATTGAATTTTCTCAGCTACTTTCCAATTTTAACCTACGTGAACGCAACAAAGACATCAAAAGCCGAAATGGAACTCTTATAACTGTATTATTCCCACTTCAAGGGTAGCCATGTCAATCATCCCGCGATAAGTACGTATTTGGGTTAGGGGGTATACAATGGGAACGGGAATGATTTGCCAACCCCAATTTGCTTTGATATTTTATCAGATCCATAGCCTGCAGGCATGTCTCTGTAAACGACAAGGTTGCAGCGTTGGCTTCCATATTCGCAATATTCGATTGGGATCTACTAATTTGAATGCTTGCGCTCTAAAACGGTAATGGTAGTACATTTCAAAATTAATTAAGAACAAACTTCAAAATCTGAAGAAAAAATAGACAAAAATGGTTGATAAAAAATAACACGTATCCGGAATTGAGTCATTAACGTCACACACAAAAAAATTGTTATTATTGCGTGAAAGGAAAACAGGGAGCAAATTTTATTCACATCAACTAAGTAGTTTCATTAGATCTTAGATCCCTTTCAAGTTGCAAGCTATCATCTTTGTATATTGCTTACAGTCATCAGCAAATAGAAGCAGCTTGCAATTGAAGTCCTTGCCTATGTTATTTACAGAGATTAGGAACAACAGACCTTAAACTGTTCCTTGTAGGACACCAACTATTTCGGTTGGTCTGTAACCATGGTATTCCACTCTTGAAAGTTTTTTAGGGGAATACCATGATCAAGACTATCAAACACTTTAGAGAAATCAATGTAAATGACATACATCAACTTGATCAGAACTGACTAATTTATAAGATACAAATGTCTGTGTTGAGGCCAAGATAATAATCCACCATTTGTGACTTAAAATGAGCAGATTACTCGGATATAATCATCACCAACACTTTTCCGAAATTGCAGAGAAAAACAATGGGCCTATAATTGTCATCAATATGACTTTTATAATTTTTTTGCTTGTTTCTAAATGTTAGGGAAAGAGCACATTGTTAAAGCAAGATTAAACATTCTGGTACGGTGTTTTGCAAATATTTATGGCACAGTGTTTCAGAAAGAACGATTGAATACAATCTGACCCGGATGTCATTTCAGATTCAAATGGTTTCAAGGATTTTAATACAAGGTATTCAGGAATATAAGGAAATAATAATTTGTATATTATTTTCTGAGGATCAGATATATCGTGGCCTCGGCCCTGCATTGAATTATGGATGCGAGATTCAGTACGTATTATTAAGACTGAAATTTGGTAGGATTATTTTCCAAATGTATTTCTACATTTTTTTTAATAATAATTTCGTGTCAATCCGTTCTTTATTTTTTGGATTCGAAAATACAGTGTCAAAAGAGTGAGGTATCAGATGTACAGAATTATGCCACGAGTTATCATTGTTACGATCAAACTATCTTGCAGGGTATATAATTAACACCTGCTCGCTTTCTTATCCAACTCAAGGATTAAACTTTCTGTAGATTGGCCTTCTGCTTGTCTATATGAGATGAATTCGCTCATAAGCCGTATTTTCCTTGCCTTTGAAGCAAAATATACATTTTTTTTTCTCCGTCTAAGAATTTGAAAGTTGTATAGATTTTGAAGCCATCATTACCCAAGGTGTAGTGAAGCACTTGAGCACATTGGGTCTTCTCATATTTTTTTTATTACGTACTTCTGAAGCAATTAGGTAGTTCTCGAATTAGGCTCTCCATTACTTTCTCGGCTATGATCTATTTTGCTGCGAGTCGTTGGCCAAAACAAATTTTTCTAAAGAGGTTCTAAAGTGTTAGCGGTACGATTGAGCATAATAAAATTTGTACTTTCATAAATTATAAACTCAGCCAGCTCCTTAACAAACAGACATAAAATGTATATATATATATATATACAAGGTGATAGTAATTGTAATATAAAACATAACATCACATCTCACATCATTCTGATGACATCTCTTTCTTAACATCCTCGCGACTATCTTTCAAATAGTAGTCCCAAGCAGCATCATAGTGACGAAAACTGATATTGCAACTTCGACGTTTTCAATAGGCAATTTTTCTTGACCTAACCTAACTTTTCTCAAATTATTTTATCGTTGCTTACAAAATGTTTGTTTTACCGTGAAACGTGAATGATATTTATTCAAAATGAAATGGGTTATGCGTTTTCAATAGACAATTTTTATTGATATTGTATAAAAAGGTTTATTTAAATAGATCGGATCTCTGACTTGTGCGCCTGATTAATATTCATACCTTGATTGTTAATTTAGTTTGTATAAATGCCATCATTTGCATTACTTGTTGATTGATAATTGTTACTTGATACTTGATAACTGTTAATTGGAGCTGCATAAATCCACCATACTTGCTACATGTCCTTCTTTAAGAATTAATGGATATGTACCCGCAATTTCGAGGTTATAACTTTGAAGTGGCAGGTTATAATAGCCGCAACGTGTTTGTCACTTCCAAGGGTATAAGACCTATTTTAATTTTGAAGTGGTGAGTCTGGTGGTGGAAAAGTTTATAATTCAGTTCCACGGACAACTTTATGATCAGAGGAACTTTAGAGTGGTATATTTTCAGTTTCTGTTACTTAGAAGTTATATTCTCCAAAAGCAGCCATATTTATAGGAATATGCTGGGTTGCCATTATTGGAGAAATGAACGAAACATTCAATAAAGATTTATTTGTCGTCAGTACTGCATCAAACGTAGTAATTTATTACGTAAGTATTGGTTTCAAGTAACAAGATTGATAAAAAAATGTTAGAAGTACATAAAATTATAATATTTTCCTTAAATAAAAGGTATTCAGATGGCGCGTGCTCACAATTGAGCTACAACACCCATATTTCACAGTAAACTTTTAATTTTATCCTGATCAGAAGTATTCAAATTCAATATACTTACGTGTTTGTATGTTATATATTATTATACTTGTAGTCGATCGAGGCAAAATGGAAGTATGAGGAACATTTATTATAAAAATATGCTGCAAGATATATAAATTACACAAGCGCAGTCAGTTGTTTAACGTTTCTAGTATCGGCCACTACATATCAACGTTTTTGCCAGTTGACCACAACATGGGTGGAATGTGGCTGAGATCCAGGAACGTAGCGGTCACAAAAAAAGAGTTCCCCATTTTGGTAGCCGCCGCGTGATAGAAACGTGGCAGTGGTTGTGGTCAAACACATCAAAGTTTTCCAGAATCTTTGCTGCTACGTTTCGTCCACTGAAAAAGCTACTTGGGGTAGTAAACTTTCATGAAATGTAATATCTCTGCTTTAAATTTTTGCATGATTTTTTCTTGTTGTTCAATAATCTAATTATACTGCCAATAAAACAAGAGTGATAAGAGTTATGTGTGGTGAGTTACGTAGGAACTTCTGAGAAAATCTCATCCAACAGAAGGTAAAATTTATCACAAGCAAGATTTGCATTATCTGAACTATCAAGGCCAACATACTTCTAATAACTCATTATATAGCCAGGAAATTATGGGTTATAACGACTATTTCTAGGATTTTCTAGACAGCATTTTTAAATTTCAAAATCTCAAGTAGTGAATGATGCAGTTCAACAGGTCGAGGTTCGATTGGTTGTTAATCGACGAAAACAGGCGGAGGTTGTCGACGCATAACTTTTACAGAGTATTCCGATTTTGATGATAGGGTTGGTCCCATTTGAATTTGAAAAAACAAATCACCCCTAAGGGTAGTAAAATAGGGGATGATTGATGTTCACCCACTGAATTTTTACCTGGTAACAGATTCTACCATGCATAACTTTGTACTGGTTTATTCGATTTAGATTATTCTTTTTTTTATTGAATAGGGTATACCTCAAAATTGGACTTGAAAAAAAACGCCCCTAAGGGTAGAAAAATAGGAGATGATTGATTTTTATATTCTTCTAAATATCGTTTTCTCGTTCGAGAAGCACTTTTTGCCTTCCCATGTTGGCATAAAAAGACTATTGTTTTATAAGTATTTATATTATATAACACTCAATAGTTAAAGTAGGTAATTATATTATATTGTCATAACTATATTGTTTAAGTGGCCTTAAAGGGGGTTGGTAGCTCAGGATAACTTTTGTGATAACCAGATTGTGAACAACAGAACAAACACAACATTTAATAACTATAATAAAATATAAATAACAATCACTACCTAGAACTATACAACGCTGCCAGAATGGCAGCTCACAAGTTGAGACTTCATTCTTGTAAAATTTCAACTCCTAACTTGTGATCTCTAATTTCTAATTTGTTATCGTAATCGTAATCCCCGTGGTAGTGCCAGCAACACTATTTTATATCTAACACACATTGTTCGATGTGATCTACTCCCAAAACAATTCGAGGTTGAATCACATTCAAACAAAATGAGTATGATAAACATATGAGCGTGCTAACCCTGATCAGGAGAATATGGGTCGATCAGCTTAGGAGGGCATATTCCTGACAATATAACAGTTAATAATTGAAGTAAGGTAGGTAAGTATTTCAAAAGTAATCAAAAATTATGTAAGTAGTAATTAGTAGATTTTACCTACAAAAAATAAAAATAAAAAACTTTTTAACGAAAAATTAAACCGACGAAAAAGGAACCTAAAAAGCGAAAAATAAAATAAATCTGTTTAGTCTCAATAACTAAGCTCCTAAACGAATGTGAGTAACTAATTTTGAGTCGGCGCCAAAAAAACAATCAACGAAGATCACTGACTTACTTTAAAGAAAACGGGCACACGCGTGAGGGCACACCATAGACCTTATAACTGATGGACTGGCCGTCACGTGACTTCAACACACAGTTCCTGGCGGACTATATATGAGAGAGAGAGATGTTGTGAAGGATAGAAATACGACAAGGCAGAAGATACAAATTGGCTATGGCATTACATTGAAAAAACCTATTTCTTGTTATTTTTTCAAGGGAAATATTGACTACTTTGAATGAGATGAGTTTTGAAAATGTTCAAGGAATCACAGTGAGGAACTTTATGCGACATATTTTCATGATATATTTCAGAAACAAAAGAATTCCATTGAGCCCCATAATGAAAATGATTTTTATATCTCTTCCAATTTTCAGAAAGTTCAGGAATGATAAAAATTATTGATAATTAAATTTATATTCGATATCATGAAGTAAGAAGTGCAATTGAACTAAATTGGGAACTCCGGCGATTTCAAAAATTGTTATCAATAATGCCTACATAAAAAACGTTTATGTAATATATAAAATTTCGTGTCTGTAGAAAAAATGGCCCAATTAATTTTGGAAAATACTGAGGAAAATAGTACGTGTTATTGGGAATGAAAGTGATATTTTTTCTATCGAGCGTGACGGAGGTCGACGGACAATCCGTAGGAAAGTCTATTCCAGCCTGGCGCTGTAAAAGAATATCTTTACTCCGGCGGAGTAAAAGTATGCCGTTAGTCCAACGGAGTAAAAATTCCATGTATATTTAAAACGTTTGAAGAAAACATTCTTCGATTTAAAAACATATACCTGCGTTTGTTCTCGGAAATAAAGGAAAATGTTGGGAAACAAATCACATTATACTTTTATAAATATTATTAACCAACATTAGTTTAAGCAATTGCTCGGGAAAAACATCAAATTCTACCCCGAATCAAACAAAATCCTACCAGCCCACCTATGATACTGATAATAAATCTATTAACTTCAGCTACAATATAGAGGCACAAAAATAAAACTAAGTTATATAAACAAGAGAAAATGTTACCAGTTTGTGCGTGACTGAAAAATTAAAGCAACATTTTCTCATAAGTTCGGAAACCTGTGAAAATGTGTTAAAAAATCCACAAATCACTATATACACTCCATGCTTACTCACCTATGAAATTTCACATCCAGCCCTTTTTTGTATCTAACTACACAATTGTAGGCTGCACACGAAGAAGGCATATATATTTAAGAATGTTTATTACTTGTCAAACAGTTCAGAAACACTGGATAAACTTATAAAAAAAATTCAAAACACCACACGAAAACACATATAAACAATATACGAAACCAATGTTATGCCTGAACTCATTCTGTCCTTTTTCACAGGTTCTGATATCAATGGTCTCTTTCTCACAACCCGTCCATATTATTAAAATGTCTATAAGGCACACACGTTGCGAATGGTCGTGCGGATAGCGCATTTTTGGAGTATTATTGTTTATCGCTGGAGATTTCACGTTGCATTTTTATGTTAATTTGTTTTGATAATTTTTTTAAAGTAATTTGATGATTTTTTATTAAGACAAAGGGTTAATTTTATTTTCGTTTTTCAGTTTCGGTTTTTATGATGTTATATACTCGAGTATGTTGAAATTCCCAATTATTATTAAATGGTCAGAGTTACCTAAATGTGCAATATCACATATGGTATCAACTATTGTTTCTTGTAGAACATGTTAGGTGGAATGTTTATTTCTATTACGGTAAGAATAATTCCTTCCGTAATTGTACAACGAGTTGTACAAAACCGAAGAATTTCTCATGCAGTCGCAGTATTGATATTTGTCGTCACGTTCGTGGAAGCATTAGCGTATTTCGAAACGAGCCACGTGGGCAGAACAGTTGCAAAAATTGAAATGTTTCGAACAAAGACCGATCGATACAACGTAATGATATTGAAAATGAATGACCGACAGCATAAACATTTCTCGTTGAGTAGGTCATGAAACAATAACGAGTTTCGCCAATCGCTTAATTCTATAATTGTTTTGATTTTTTGACGGATTAGGGTGAGCGTTCCCAAGGCCGATTTAAATGGATTCGACAGCGAATGTTGAAATCGTGAATCATTTTGGATCGAGAAATGCACATCAACACCACATTGCAGAAAGATACGCTCTTATTTATAAAAAATACTATTGGTTTTTGACGGAAAATGTTTCATATTAATTTATTTTTCTAGGAGGCAATGTGAGATATAGTTTGATCGAATTTAAATAAATAAAATTAATTAGGTCAGCTGTGGCGGTTACAACTAATGCCAAGAGAACACTTATTTATTTTAGGGAAGGAATATTATGACAGTTTGAAATGCGCGTTAGTATAGAGGGTGTAAATTAACTTGCACTGTAGAGTAGTTTTTTTTTTTGTCAAATTAAAACATATTTTTGGAACCGCTACCCGCCTTTTATGGAGCTCGTTGGGCAGGTTGTGAATCATTAATAATATAAATGATCTCAATGTTATACTTGAATATGATGTTCAAAAACCGTAATTATACATAATTAAAATCGATACATAAATAACAATTATTGAAATATCCTAGTACCAATGTCAAAATTGTCAAATATCAGTTTGCTGAAGTTTGTTCTTTCTACCAAACCCCAAACTGTTCCGTGCGTATTCTGAACATCCATTTTTTCAATTTCTTAATTGGAAAAACCAAATAAATAAGGAGATATTTTTTCATTGCTTTTCTCAAATAGTGAAATGAACAGTTAACTGTTTTTATCGAAAAGGTATTTTTTCCAATAAATTTTTTAGGTCACCACTTTTCTCAAAATCGATCAATAACTCTAAAACTTTTCCAAATACAACAAAGAATATTATTAGAATATATTTTTTAGGAAAAAACGGCAATGCATGGAGCTCTTAGCTCTTTCATTTTAATTTTTTGATTTACGTATATCCACAATTTGCTGGAACTATTCGAAATGTCACTCAAGGACCCCAGAACTCTATCGAATCTACTCAGAACTCCAAAAAAAAAACGTTTTTGGGAAAAGTTGGAGCCAACTTCACATGAGTTCTGCAAAACATGCATACAGTTTTTTTTCTTAACAGAAAAAAGGTTTCTTTGTGTTACCAGATAAGGTCGTACCACCCCTGGATGCAACTGAAATCGAAGACGTTTCTGCAGTTCACTCTATCTGCAGAATATAAACCAGTATTTTTTTGCTTTACAGAAAAAACATTTTTATTACCAGAATGGATGGAACCTCTTGGACGCGTTTCAATTTTTTTCGAGTTACCAAGAGGGGTAGAACCACCTCTTTACGGCTCCCTAATCGAAGTAAGGTATAGTATGATCATCTGATTTTTAAAATAATATCTGCAAAATATTAACGCGATATTTTATTGTTCATTTGCAAAAAAAATACTTTTTTTTAATATTCTAGGATTTTAAAAAATTAAAGGTTTAACAATATATATATATATATATATATATATATATATGTATATATATTTTTATTATATCAAATTTATGTTAACTATTAAAAGAATATTTTTTTTATAATATGATAGTTATACATCACATGAATACCTGCTATGATGGTTTTACAATTTTTCTGTGCACTTTGCATTTCTGAAACCTTTTATCTTTTCGACGAAGATCATCAGAGTTTAGCAGTGGAGCTTTTCTATTAATAGGTTTCCAACTATCCATTTATATTGCACAACCTATAAAAAGAATAGACATCAAAATCTACACACAAAATCAAACAGATAAAAATTATATATAAGCAAGAACATCATGTATGCTAACTTAGAAACTCAAGGGAACATGACAGGGACATGTCAAATAATTTCTCATGAAAAAATGATAAAATATCAAATCTGAGAACAGAAAATGGTTGAATAAGAATTTATAACCACTTTGTATAAATAATATCAAGTATAGAAATATAAGGTGTATATAAAAGAAGTTTCATAATGTAGAATAAGAAAGGCTGCTTTTAAAAGTGTGTGGAAACTAAAATTTCGTGCCCAAAAACAAAAATTGATGGTTGCTACGGGAGGAAGGAAACAGGGGTCGAAAAAAAAAAAATTTTCGAGAAAGCGTAAGGAAAATTTTCATCAGATAAATCAAATATAAATGAGCAGAAAACACAATTGTGAGAGCAATTCCAATCAATAATCCAAACCAAGAAACAGCCTACAACTATTTGAGCAAGAAACCACTTACCTGCTATCCAGATCACATTCCACACAGGACATAACCAACAATAAAAGGGGGCCAACGTCGGACAGGTTCACTTTCCAAAGCACTGGACACAGCAAGGAGTCTTCGTGAGTGCACAAACGCAACGAACTACAGGTACTTTTTAAAAATACAAATAAATGAAGTGATAGATATCATTGGTATTTAACACTTTTTTGGGGTCTTTGATAATATTTATCAACAGTGGTGAACTTTATTTCATACTCATAACCACTTTGTAAATGTAACCTGTAAATATTTATTTGCTCATTCATTATATTGCGCATGAGCAAGTCATGTGATAATGTTTTCAAGTTCATAGATTCAAATATATTTAATATAAGCTAGATATCGCAGGAGTTGATTTTTGAAACCTTTGGAAATTCATTTCAATAAAACGAAAAACAAATTTAACCATTTTCTGTTTTGTTATTCATCATTTGATCATATCACGAGCTATATATTCATGGAACAATAACTTGACTTCAAACAAAGCAACTAGATGGCGCAACTGAACTCTGCTGAGCTGTAGGATGATCATGTCTCCATAGGCGTACCGACTGAGCTGGAATAAGGTAACAAAGGAAAGGTAAAATGGTGTTTGAAAAAGAGTAAGAACAACATAGCCGGATTTTCTATTGTTATGATAAGTATTTTTTTTTAAGAATCAAGTAAAATTGATAATAAATCAAATCATTCAAGCTTATCATAACAAATTGCAAAATTATTGTGATGACTAGTGGTTAATAAAATAGTAATAAAAATATATTAAAAAAAAAAAAAACCCACATATCATAAAATATATATATATATATATATATTTTCACTTTGCAAATTATAGATGTCGCATCTATAATTTGGGCATTTCACACACACATATATATATATATATATATATATATAGGGAGCCGTAAAGAGGTGGTTCTACCCCTCTTGGTAACTCGAAAAAAATTGAAACGCGTCCAAGAGGTTCCATCCATTCTGGTAATAAAAATGTTTTTTCTGTAAAGCAAAAAAATACTGGTTTATATTCTGCAGATAGAGTGAACTGCAGAAACGTCTTCGATTTCAGTTGCATCCAGGGGTGGTACGACCTTATCTGGTAACACAAAGATACATTTTTTCTGTTAAGAAAAAAAACTGTATACATGTTTTGCAGAACTCATGTGAAGTTGGCTCCAACTTTTCCCAAAAACGTTTTTTTTTGAGTTCTGAGTAGATTCGATAGAGTTCTGGGGTCCTTGAGTGACATTTCGAATAGTTCCAGCAAATTGTGGATATACGTAAATCAAAAAATTAAAATGAAAGAGCTAAGAGCTCCATGCATTGCCGTTTTTTCCTAAAAAATATATTCTAATAATATTCTTTGTTGTATTTGGAAAAGTTTTAGAGTTATTGATCGATTTTGAGAAAAGTGGTGACCTAAAAAATTTATTGGAAAAAATACCTTTTCGATAAAAACAGTTAACTGTTCATTTCACTATTTGAGAAAAGCAATGAAAAAATATCTCCTTATTTATTTGGTTTTTCCAATTAAGAAATTGAAAAAATGGATGTTCAGAATACGCACGGAACAGTTTGGTGTTTGGTAGAAAGAACAAACTTCAGCAAACTGACATTTGACAATTTTGACATTGGTACTAGGATATTTCAATAATTGTTATTTATGTATCGATTTTAATTATGTATAATTACGGTTTTTGAACATCATATTCAAGTATAACATTGAGATCATTTATATTATTAATGATTCACAACCTGCCCAACGAGCTCCATAAAAGGCGGGTAGCGGTTCCAAAAATATGTTTTAATTTGACAAAAAAAAATAACTACTCTACAGTGCAAGTTAATTTACACCCTCTATACTAACGCGCATTTCAAACTGTCATAATATTCCTTCCCTAAAATAAATAAGTGTTCTCTTGGCATTAGTTGTAACCGCCACAGCTGACCTAATTAATTTTATTTATTTAAATTCGATCAAACTATATCTCACATTGCCTCCTAGAAAAATAAATTAATATGAAACATTTTCCGTCAAAAACCAATAGTATTTTTTATAAATAAGAGCGTATCTTTCTGCAATTTGGTGTTGATGTGCATTTCTCGATCCAAAATGATTCACGATTTCAACATTCGCTGTCGAATCCATTTAAATCGGCCTTGGGAACGCTCACCGTAATCCGTCAAAAAATCAAAACAATTATAGAATTAAGCGATTGGCGAAACTCGTTATTGTTTCATGACCTACTCAACGAGAAATGTTTATGCTGTCGGTCATTCATTTTCAATATCATTACGTTGTATCGATCGGTCTTTGTTCGAAACATTTCAATTTTTGCAACTGTTCTGCCCACGTGGCTCGTTTCGAAATACGCTAATGCTTCCACGAACGTGACGACAAATATC
This sequence comes from Gonioctena quinquepunctata, assembly GCA_018342105.1. NCBI lineage: Eukaryota > Metazoa > Arthropoda > Insecta > Coleoptera > Chrysomelidae > Gonioctena > Gonioctena quinquepunctata. The sequence goes on from JAFIRS010000608.1 coordinate 539,563, forward strand.
AATACTGCGACTGCATGAGAAATTCTTCGGTTTTGTACAACTCGTTGTACAATTACGGAAGGAATTATTCTTACCGTGATAGAAATAAACATTCCACCTAACATGTTCTACAAGAAACAATAGTTGATACCATATGTGATATTGCACATTTAGGTAACTCTGACCATTTAATAATAATTGGGAATTTCAACATAATCGAGTATATAACATCATAAAAACAGAAACTGAAAAACGAAAATAAAATTAACCCTTTGTCTTAATAAAAAATCATCAAATTACTTTTAAAAAATTATCAAAACAAATTAACATAAAAATGCAACGTGAAATCTCCAGCGATAAACAATAATACTCCAAAAATGCGCTATCCGCACGGCCATTCGCAACGTGTGTGCCCCATAGACATTATAATAATATGGACGGGTTGTGAGAAAGAGACCATTGATATCAGAACCTGTGAAAAAGGACAGAATGAGTTCAGGCATAACATTGGTTTCGTATATTGTTTATATGTGTTTTCGTGTGGTGTTTTGAATTTTTTTATAAGTTTATCCAGTGTTTCTGAACTGTTTGACAAGTAATAAACATTCTTAAATATATATGCCTTCTTCGTGTGCAGCCTACAATTGTGTAGTTAGATACAAAAAAGGGCTGGATGTGAAATTTCATAGGTGAGTAAGCATGGAGAGTGAATGTAGTGATTTGTGGATTTTTTAACACATTTTCACAGGTTCCCGAACTTATGAGAAAATTTTAATTTATTTTTTCAGTCATGCACAAACTGGTAACATTTTTCTTGTTCATATAACTTAGTTTTATTTTTGTGCCTCTATTTATTATATTGTAGCTAAGTTAATAGATTTATTATTAGTATCATATGTGGGTTGATAGGATTTTGTTTGATTCAGGGGTAGAATTTGATGTTTTTCCCGAGCTATTGCTTAAACTAATGTTGGTTAATAATATTTATAAAAGTATAATGTGATTTATTTGATTCCCAACATTTTCCTTTATTTCCGAGAACAAACGCAGATATATGTTTTTAAATCGAAGAATGTTTTCTTCAAACGTTTTAAATATACATGGAATTTTTACTCCGTTGGACTAACGGCATACTTTTACTCCGCCGGAGTAAAGATATTCTTTTACAGCGCCAGGCTGGAATAGACTTTCCTACGGATTGTCCGTCGACCTCCGTCACTTTCATTCCCAATAACACGTACTATTTTCCTCAGTATTTTCCAAAATTAGTTGGGCCATTTTTTCTACAGACACGAAATTTTATATATTACATAAACGTTTTTCATGTAGGCATTATTGATAACAAATTTTGAAATCGCCGGAGTTCCCAATTTAGTTCAATTGCACTTCTTACTTCATGAAATCGAATATAAATTTAATTATCAATAATTTTTATCATTCCTGAACTTTCTGAAAACGTTGGAAGAGATATAAAAATCATTTTCATTCAGATGGAGGCTCAATGGAATTCTTTTGTTTCTGAAATATATCATGAAAATATGTCGCATAAAGTTCCTCACTGTGATTCCTTAAACTTTTTCAAAACTCATCTCATTCAAAGTAGTCAATATTTCCCTTGAAAAAATAACAAGAAATAGGTTTTTTCAATGTAATGCCATAGCCAATTTGTATCTTCTGCCTTGTCGTATTTCTATCCTTCACAACATCTCTCTCTCATATATAGTCCGCCAGGAACTGTGTGTTGAAGTCACGTGACGGCCAGTCCATCAGTTATAAGGTCTATGGTGTGCCCTCACGCGTGTGCCCGTTTTCTTTAAAGTAAGTGAGTGATCTTCGTTGATTGTTTTTTTGGCGCCGACTCAAAATTAGTTACTCACATTCGTTTAGGAGCTTAGTTATTGAGACTAAAAATATTATATTTTATTTTTCGCTTTTTAGGTTCCTTTTTCGTCGGTTTAATTTTTCGTTAAAAAGTTTTTTATTTTTATTTTTTGTAGGTGAAATCTACTAATTACTACTTACATAATTTTTGATTACTTTTAAAATACTTACCTACCTTACTTCAATTATTAACTGTTATATTGTCAGGAATATACCCTCCTAAGCTGATCGACCCATATTCTCCTGATCAGGGTTAGCACGCTCATATGTTTATCATACTCATTTTGTTTGAATGTGATTCAACCTCGAATTGTTTGGGATTAGATCACATCGAACAATGTGTGTTAGATATAAAATAGTGTTGCTGGCACTACCACGGGGATTACGATAACAAATTAGAAATTAGAGATCACAAGTTAGGAGTTGAAATTTTACAAGAATGAGGTCTCAACTTGTGAGCTGCCATTCTGGCAGCGTTGTATAGTTCTAGGTAGTGATTGTTATTTATATTTATAGTTATTAAATGTTGTGTTTGTTCTGTTGCTTCTGAGTTCACAATCTGGTTATCACAAAAGTTATCCTGAGCTACCAACCCCCTTTAAGGCCACTTAAACAATATAGTTATGACAATATAATATAATTACCTACTTTAACTATTGAGTGTTATATAATATAAATACTTATAAAACAACAGTCTTTTTATACCAACATGGGAAGGCAAAAAGTGCTTCTCGAACGAGAAAACGATATTTAGAAGAATATAAAAATCGATCATCTCTTGATTTTCTACCCGTAGGGGCGTTTTTTTTCAAGTCCAATTTTGAGGTATTCCCTATTCAATAAAAAAAAGAATAATCTAAATCGAATAAACCAGTACAAAGTTATGCATGGTAGAATCTGTTACCAGCCGGTTACATAGCCGGATTTTCTATTGTTATGATAAGTATTTTTTTTTAAGAATCAAGTGAAATTGATAATAAATCAAATCATTCAAGCTTATCATAACAAATTGCAAAATTATTGTGATGACTAGTGGTTAATAAAATAGTAATAATAATAATCAATCAATGAAAAACAAAATAAAATAAACAACCCACATCATCATAATAATATATATATATATATATATATATATTCACTTTGCAAATTATAGATGTCGCATCTATAATTTGGGCATTTCACACACACATATATATATAATTCATATCCAAAAACGTTACTTAATAACATTCTATATAATTCTTCATCTCACTTAGAAGTACTAGCCTCAGTAATAACTGAAACATTGTTTCAAACAACAATGAAACTGACACTACCCGTAATCACCCTTTTTTCTCTTCATTACCATATATAACAGAGATCACTCTTAAACTCTCCAGATTATTTCACAACCCGGAAAAATTTCAAATATCATATAAAACAGTTCTTACAATCAGATCAATTTATTCTAAAGTTAAAGATAAAACTCTATTACTTTCAATGTCAAATGTAATTTATAGAATTTCTTGTCTTGGTTGTAATAAACAATATATTGGTCAAACGCAAAGATCATTATCGAACAGAATCATTTCTCATAAGTGACTGCAGATTGCATCCGGCAGATTGCTCTGGATGTGAATAAATTTGACCGCCAGATGAAAGTGCTAGCGACAGAGTCACATACATCAAACAGAACATTCTTGGAAATGGCTTTCATTTCCCAAGAAAACAATTGCATCAATAAACAATAAACAGATATTAACCATTCGAGTGAGATCTACTCTTATTTATTGTTTTTAGATATCAATCAAAATTGACAACAATGCAATATCTAATAATAGTTTTTTTTAACATTACTGCCACCTAGTAAAATCAATTGGTACTAATCTAACAGTTGGCACCACTGTAATAATTTCCAAGTGTCGTTGGCTTGAATATAATTGCGGGAATTATTCTCAACCTGTCGGTTTCACTTGTCACACCACATAGAAGACCCAAATATATTTATATAATTTAAACAATGTTAATGTGGTTTTAACTTTGAACTTCGTTTTATTCCTTGATCTACATTTTTTTCTTTTGTATCACTATGTTAGATGAATATGTTTAACATCATTGAAACCAACCTCAACAAAGTTGTAAGTAGCATAATGTTTCGCACTTGAATATGTATTACTATTGGTTTTTTCGTCTATTGTAGTTTCTCTGATGATGGAAATAATCATTTCCGAAACCTTGGATTAATCTTAAAGAGTTTACTTTTTAATTGCTGGTTACCCTTATATCGCTAGTTTTATATATATATATATATATATATATATATATATATATATATATATATATATAGATGAACCTAAAACATCGTGGATAGTACCCAGGAACTTATCAATTATTCGTTACAATATTCAATGCAATTTTTTTCATAACGGCTGCCAGTGGTCGTTTGGTGCAGGTCTGCTTACATCACAAGGGTATTTTCCCTAGAATTTGAAAAATATTTTCTTTTACACATTCAGAAATAGAACCTTTTAATTCCGGGTATGAAAGGTTACAAACTCCAGAAAAGTATATCAAACGATTCCTGATTCCAAGTCAGCCTGAGAAAAAAAATTGATCGAACCGAATAAATATTTTAACAAGGCAAGATAATATAGTGTTTCACTGATGATCAGAATATAAATCTGTGAAATAATTTAAGAAGAATGAAAAATTTCTTGATTTCTAAGACTGTTCACTACTACGAACCTTGCACAGGTGTAGGTGGTTACGAATATCTAGCAGAAAATAATTTTATGTTATCAAATATTTTTCGAGCTATGAGCCAACAAAGTAGTTGTTTTTCGATGGATACTCAACATTCCACAACAATTTCATATGTTAATAGTATTGAGCATATCTGTTGAGTTATGGTGCTTTCAAAATATGTATCAGATGTAGTTCAATGTCCAGCGTGGCTTTAGCCGGGGAAGTAGTTGTTTTCTGTTAGATATTCACAAAAAATAGCATCATTTTTATAGTGGATTTTTCAATTTACAGAAAAATATTTCTATTCAATATTCAATTGATTCAATGAACCATTTGATATTGAAATGACAATATCAAATATTGATCATCAAGTCAACCACTCAATCGAAGCACTTCTTTGTTATGGGAATAAAAACTATTTTGTTGAATCGAACAAGTTGATTTATTTCAGGTAAATGAATATTTTCTATTTGACAAATGATTTGATAGACGCCTAACACGGATCTCTCTTCAACAAACAGTGTGATAAACATATACCCACACTTGATTTATTCGAAGACTTGCCATTTCGAATAATGAATACGCTTACAATTAATTATGCAAACGGTTATCATGTTCAATAATTTATAGAGACTGGGCGAGCAGGAAACGTGTAATTTTTGTTGTCAGGATGCTGAAAAAAATTGATATGCGTGTATACATTATTCTTTATGTACGTGGCCTAGGTTACCTGGCGCTAGGAAAGCTTAAAAATGCGGTGCAACGGTAATTTATTTTCATGTATCAGGATAACAGCCGTCATATGATCTTGAGAAATCGATGCTTTTTTCACTACAGTGCAATTTTTTTTTCAAGCGAAAAGAAAGCAAATTGAATTATTGAACTTTATTCGTCACTCAAGTTGTTGGGTTTAGCACACATCCCTGAATGAACTGTTGATGTGCAGAATTTCATAATTATTGAAAGTTGTCAACTTATATTGATACTTACAAAAGTCGCTTTTGACACCCATGTAAAAAAGTACCTACTTTCCAATTGAAAACATATATCCAACTAATATGTATTAAGTTTTACACCCTTCTGTACCTTGGTTCTTTTATAGCAAGTTTTTTATTTATATGGTTTTAAAGAATATTGTCTGTTTTCTACATGGGTTTTTGTGTATTTTTATAAATATCGCTGTTTGTTCACTGCATTCCCTTCGAATGTATGTGAGAAATGAAAGTGGAAATGATAATAATCATAATACTAAAAAAGTATATTAAAAGAAATATGATGATAATGATGATCATAAAGGTATATTGATAAATAAAATAAAGGTATATTAATGAATTATAAATGAATATAATATGTTATGAATATGTTATGAATAAAGAAAAAGCGAAAGAGTATGTACACAAAATAAAAGTAAATAATATGAGAGATTCAGATAAATAAAATATCCAATTCAATATGAATATAAAGAACAACTGAAGGAAAAGATAGGAAAAATAATAAAACAGTATAATTGAAAGGTGTACCAGTAATTGCAAATCAAATGAATGTTAAAAAAATTATATATCAGTATAAAATATAAAATGAAAGTAAGATAATCATAAAATATAAAATGTCATATATGAAGATATCTTGAGAAGTTTTCTCTCTTGATACGAAGAGATGTCTGAAGTCAAGTTTTTCTGGAACAAAAGAACGTAGTACTATAGTAGTTGTAAATAATAGTTATCGTTGGAAAACTTGTTTTTTCTTGAACTGGTGGGAAATCCAGCACAGGTAGTTTCCTGAAAATAGGAAAATAGTATTAGTTAATGTAGAGTTAATAAATGAAAATAAAGAAATTGATATTCAAGATTTTCTAACTAGTATAAAATATTGAATATAAATTTAGGAATGTTGTTATGTTATGAAGTACCAGTAATTTATTTTAAAAGGAAAAAAGAAATAATTTCATAAAAAAACCACAAAAATAATCATTACTTAATAGTTAATAGTTCATGAGATATGGTTTTTACATATTTTTGAGATTCTATTTCCTTTATGAAGCCTCTGTATAATATTGATAGGTAAAAATAGGCAAATACTGTAATGCAATCATTTTCATACATTGTCAAAATGATTACAACTTATAATTGTTCAAAATACAACAAAAAAGTCTAGATTCACAAAATCATTCTGAATAAAATGTGATCAACAAAATTATAAGCTTGAAACATACAGTATATGGAATTGTATCTAACTAAAAATAGCCAATGGGAGAACAACAAACTTCTTGATGACAATAGCCAATCAGGGAACAGTATGGTCAGATGTAAGATTTGAAATTGTGGAAAAATAAGAACTGTGAAGGTCAAGAAAAAATTTTTTTAAGAAATGTAGAATATAAAAGTTCATAAGTTTTTTCAAATAACCCCAAATGAGTGATAATGTGACAAGAAAGTGCGTGAGTTTGAAAATTCAAATAATATGGACAAAACAGAAATGGTATCCAGGGAATGAAAAAACAAAGCCAGAAGGAGATTGAAAAAAATTTGAGAAAGAACGCCACGTACATAATTTTAGGAGAGATTCCTTTCAAGATTTTCATGAATACAAGGTATTTTGTCTATAGAAACTAACCAATTCAACCTCAAGAGAATTTCGACAAAAATAATAAGAGAAACAAGATTACCTTTTATGTACTCCACATAAAACCGTTTCCAAGCTGATTTATGGTATTTGTATGGTTCCGTTTGTAATGAAGAGCCCCTGAGAGCAGTAGATTGGAAAAGGACTTCATATTATTGGCTTATTTTGTAGCAGCGACAGTTCCAACTCCAGGTATAAACTTTATAGTGCACATCACAAACTGAATAACATTACAACGTAACTCATATCGTATTTGAAGAACTCTATTTTAATTTGGGTATTGAACTATAAAAGAATTCTTCCAACCTCAACAAAAAGGGAGGTTATGTCTACTGAATACATCACTGTTTCTCAATATTGTCTATAAAAATCTGTCTGATCATAGTATAAGTTATCTATCGTAGGCAACGTTAATATAAGTTTTTCCTGAATAAAGGAAATAATTGTTTTTCGATACTTTTTGGTTTATTTTCCACAATGATATGATCTGCAATCGTACTTATAAACACAGAAATTGACATCAAGACCAGGGCAGTGGCTCTATTGCCAGGACCGGCTATCTGAGACGAAAGGCGTACCAACTGAGTTTAGTCGTGGTAAGAAAGAGTAATAACAATTGGCAGCAACGTGACGAGTAAACAGTGACGTTAGCTAGCAATTATTATTACATCACAATATATTATACAGGGCGAAACTAACAACAGTCATAATTACTACATTACAAATGTCGTCCAACGCTGAATAAATTAACAACTTTTTTTTACAATTATTATTACACAACAATTGTCTCCCAACACAGGGTAAAATTAACAACAGTAATCATTATAACATATGTGTGTGTACGATTTACTACAACATGCAAAAAATTATTCAGTACGTCGCGTCCCCACCAAAAAGAGCAAAAAAAATATATCAAAATAAAATAATTAATAAAAAAAAACTTTTTAAAGACAAGATGCACTAAAAAGTAAAAAATAATTGCTTTGGATGTGCGACGTAGGTTATTCCTTGAGACAATTAATTCATAATCTCTGACCCCGAAAACCTCCATATACCAATTTTGTATAGAATCGGACCAAAATCACAGAGATCGTCCGCCATTTTGGTTATATGAATTTGGTCAAAAAAATTTATAATCTTCGACCCCGAAAACCCCCACATACCTATTTTGAATCGAATCGGACCATAATTACAAAACTCGTCCGCCATTTTGATTATATTAATTTTGTCACAAAAAATGCATAATCTCCAACCCCCTTATACCAATTTTGAGTCAAATCGGACCATAAACACAAATCTCGTCCGCCATCTTAGAGCTGCCATTTTGTTTTTTCTCTAACGAAAATTCCATAATTAATTGTCACGGGAACTATGAACACCTGCCAAATTTCACGTTAATCGGGCAAGTAGAAGTGGGTCAAATTTAACTTGCAAGATGTTATTACAGACAGACACCGGGATAGGTGAAAGTAAATAAAAGTTTGAAATAAATACCTTTTTTTTTAAATTCGCCTCCTATTGCTTCAAATCTAGTGTAACGCGAAGGGCTCGGTCAAACCAGTTTCCCTTCACAGAGTAGGCATTGACACCAAAGCTGGTATTTTTATACGTAACTTCTTAGTTCAAGTCGCATTACAACATTGCAAAAATAACAAAGAAATCCACTAGATATTTTAATTCACTGCCCCATAATATATATACGATAATCATCATCATGCGATGTGGACAATCTATGATAATCATCATCATGCCATGTGGACAATCTATGAAATTAATGGGTGTGTGTTCTCTAAGTCTGTTTTCTAAGTGCCGAGAAAGGTCCTAAATGTCAGACAGCTAGTTGAAGTTCATAAATTCTTCTGGCTACTCGCCTGTTAGTTTATCCTATGTAAGTCCTGGGATTGGTCCTGGGGCATTCAGATCATGGTATTTCGTGTAACTTTTGCCACTTGACTATGGTATCTTCAGATCTGAGGAGTTTGGTCAGTGGTTGAAATATTGATCTGATATAGATTCGAGAGAAAAACATGACCTTCACTTGGCTTGCGTGCAAAAATGAGAACAACCAGTTTTGATGATACCTATAGATTTTTTAAACTAAATATCTTAGTTTCCCCTTATATAAGAACACATTACTATATTAGGAGCTTTCCAAATTGGAACAGGAAATATCACTAAATTTTGTCAAATATGTTTGCATAACGAAAATTTAAATGGGATGTATAAATGAACTGTGTAAAAATCGCTGCAAAAATATATTAACTAACCCACATATTGACATCAACGAAACAAAAATAAACTACTTTAAAATATCATATACCTAAACAATTCCTCCAAAAGTACATACACCTATATCATATCTCAATAGAATGAATGAGCAAATAAATATTTACAGGTTACATTTACAAAGTGGTTATAAGTATGAAATAAAGTTCACCACTGTTGATAAATATTATCAAAGACCCCAAAAAAGGGTCTAAAAAGTCCTCATTTATTTAATTCATAACCAAATGACACAAAAAGCTTCGCAGATTTTTCATAAAAAGCGGAAGCATCAATTCAAAAGGACAGAGTTCCCACGATATTCATTCAATTATTAATAACCACATAATTTTTTTACCTTCGACAGTAATCTTCAGATCATTTTTAAAATTAATAGGTTGCATATATTCATTGAGTTTACAAATATTTCCAACTGTAACTTGGTTCCTTTCACTTTATTTATGAAAAAAACCGTTGTATAATAGTGGCATTGGAATTATGTTCGTGAATTTCTTTGTCATCAATGTTTTGGAGTTATTTTCGTATGAAATTTCAGAAAAGTCGACGGACCAAAACAACAATACCCTCGACATGAATACGTGTTTCAATAAATCATCCCAACACGTCATACCTATGCACAAGAAATCCATCAACTTCGATCTGTAACGAATCCATTAGACACACATCGAAATGTGTTCGTTGATCAATCTTAATATACTTTTCAATCATCACGCCTCCTTTGATTCCTAAAAAGGTCTTTGGAACAGCTGTACACCAGAGGCGTGTCACACACGTAGGCGTACACCTTTTTAGTTTTACAACGTATAATGAACAAATGCTTTCGAATAGTTCGAAGGCTGTCGAATTGTGGAAAGGTGTTTTTAAGCTGATTTACTGAAAAAGTGTAAAAAATAAAATACATAAAAATGCATATTTATAATATCTCCTTTTAAAGCTGATGTTTCCAATATACATATCTCAAGCGATCCTTGACAAAATATTCAGGAAAAACTTTTTACTGAAGAAAATTAACACGGATAACATTCCACTAAAACAAGTTACAAGTTACCAGTATTATATCATAAATGATACAGATTCCCTCTGCGGAAAAAGGGACTATAATTTCTGCGAAAAAAAAAGTATATGAGTTTTTGACAACATATGTGAAAAAGTTGAACTGTCTTCCGTCTAAAGTTCGATCTGCTAAAACCGCATAAGGTCCGGTGAGATTACATACAATGAAACTCATAAAGTAAGCAAAGCCACTTGCTCAAAAATCGATAAAACCTAATATTTGTCGAATAATTGTCGGAAATTTATCATGAATAAAAAAAATTGTCGCACATTTAGTTTTTTATAAGGGGTGTGGCTGTGCTAACTTGATATAAAGTAATAACACTGAAGAGGGCATTGCTCTGGTGGCTCATTGTTTCTTATCCGGTTACCGTGTATTTAAAAAATGTGTCAGTTTGACAGTAATTCATTTTTGAATTTATATTTTCTTTGATATTGCTAATAATAAATATTTTATGTAGTTGAGAATAGATAAAGTTTTCAACTGTCATTTGATATAAACGGGTATGACACCAGCAACGATTTTCCAGCAACGGTTCTTTTATCGTCATTTATAGAATTTGTTGGTTTTTGAACTGAAAATGGTCATTGTTGGGAATGTTTTGATGAATAACTATATTGTTGCACCTTCTGGACACGTTCCAAAACACGAATTGATGATTTGGGACCCCCTAGTTACCCCAATAACTCACCCCTAATTCAAGGGTTGAAATAGAAATGGGATGAACAGATACTGGTATTTTTTTCATGCTAATACAGTATTTTGAACTTGCTCCACACGCTATACAATGGAATAATTTGTGACCTCAACCACCCCTGTAGCATCCTTAAAAAATCAAAAATAGATCAGTTGTTGCTGGAGGTTTTGCGAAAAAAGAGAATGTTTTGAGGCAATTTTGACACGTCAGATAGCATGAAATAATTTGTGATCCCCACCTATACCCCAATGTTCCACCCCAAATAGAAATTCGCAAATTCAACAAATTTATTGTTGCTGGGGATTTTTTTCATGCAAGTGCATTATTAGGAACTTGATAGATACGCTTCATGCGATGAAATAATTTGTGATCCAAATTCTACCCCAATATATCACCCCTAAATTGAAATGTTCGCAAATAGAACAAATTAATCGTTGCTAGTGATTTTTTCAAGCCAATACATTATGAGGAACTTGCTAAACTCGCTCAATATAATAAAATAATTTGTGACCCAAAAAATATCCCATTATATCCCACCGAAAATTTAAATAAAACTATTCCATTTGCGAATATTTCAATTTGGGGGTGAGACATTGGGGTAGTTTTTGGGTCACAATGTATCACATGTATTTTCTTGAAAAAATTACTAGCAACGATTACTTTGTTCTATTAGAGAATATTTCAATTTGGGTGGTGAAATATTGGGGTAGTTTTTGGATCACAAATTATTCCACTATATGGAGCGTGTAGAGCAAGTTCCTATTGATGTATTTGCATTAAAATTTTGTTGTATTTGCGAATATTCCGATTTGGGGTGGAATATTGGGGTAGCTAGGTGGGGTATCTGGGGGTAACAAATTATTTCATGCCATCTCATACTCCTTTTACGAAAAACCTCCAGCAACTAACTATTTTTGATTTTTTAAGGGTGCTAGAGGGGTGGTTCGGTGGCAGTTCCTAGGTCAAAATTTCACTGTATGTATCATGTGGAGCAAGTTCAAAATAATGTACTAGCATGAAAATAGTACCAATATCTGTTTATCCCATTTCTAATTCAACCCCCGAATTAGGGGTGACTTAATGGGGTAACTAGGAAGTCCCAAATCAATTAGTGTCATCGAACGTGTCCAGAAGGTGCCAAAATATAGTTATTAATCAAAACATTCCCAACAATAGGCATTTTCAGTTCAAAAACCAACAAATTCTATAAATGACGATAAAAAAACCGTTGCTGCTGTCACACCCATACACTCTAAAATTGTGAAAATCTTCAGTATAGGGTTCTCCAGAATAGGCGACATCACAAATGAAGTTAGAATTATTGAAAGTTGTCAACTTATATTGATAATTACAGAAGTTGCTTTTGACATCCATGTAAAAAAGTAACTACTTTCCAATAGGCGAGATCACAAACTCACAAATTTGCTTCATATGTGCTTGAAGTTGAAATATAGTGATAAACTATTATATATGCATAGTTTTTCCTAGAAGATATTGTGTAATATTCGAATAAACGCTGCTCTAAAACCCTCAAATTCAGTGAGACATTTAAACACAGCGTTATTGCCGCTTCTTTTGACGTCAGAAGTCCATTGATTTGGCATTTTCCTGAATTGCCAGTGTCACTATTTTGCGGAACTTCTGAGGAAACGTTATTCTCTTTCATCAGAACTTATGTCAACATGTGTTATATTGAAACTTCGTATTTGATAGATGTCCTTGATTTAGTTATTCTTGAATAATATGTATGTATACCGAGTGCTATATCATTATTTTTTCGGCCTACTCTTATTGTAAAGAAATATTATGAATAACTCATGGTAACGATGTCATTCCGGCACTCTCCGCGATCGGCGAGTTGCCAGTGTCACTATTTTGCGGAACTTCTGAGGAAATGTTATTCTGTTTCATCCTTTGAATGAAAGAGAACTTGTGTCAGCATGTGTTATATTGAAATTAAGATTCCTCATTTGATAGCTGCTCTTGATTTAGTGATTCTTGAATGATATGTATGTATAACGAGTGCTATGCCGTTATTTTTTCGGCCTGCTCACATTGTAAAGAAATATTATGAATAACGCTTTGCAACTCTGTAATTATCTTGCGCTCTCGGCAGATCTGAACTTGTTACGTCACATCCTGGCGCCGTTTTCGCAGTGTTCAAACAGGAGCATTTCTATGGGTTTTTTTTTAAACTACTTCGAAAAAAAAAAGAAAAAAAAATCCCACCACTTTTCTCATCGTTTCGGACATTTTGGTATTTTTCCAGAAATTAGTGTTCTCGCCTATCACAATGAAATAACGTATTTCAATATTGCCGAAGAAACTGTCGTGGCTACAGTAGAAAACGGAACATTTGAAAATCGAAAGCGAATATTCACGAACTATAAATGTCGGAATAAGAACAATTTACTGTTTCCGTCGATGCCATTGCCCGCCGAATATTCTTGAACATCACCTTTAAAAGTCGGACTCACCGGAATTTCATCGCATTGTCAGTTCAAGCCGCAGACGAAAAAACTAGTCTCACTATTTTCGAGGAAATCTGGCTTTTTAATTTAATTAAATCGTAAAACCGATTACACTACCAGGCGTAAAATGTAAAAATTCGATATAATAAAAAAGCTATTTCAATTAACATTCAAATGACACAGAGGCTGACAGTGGTTTGTCCATTCTCACAGGTTTTTTATGGTGGCAATAATTAATCAACCAATCAAAAAAATATACTTTATTGTCGAAGAAATACGTCTAATTGACAAACATCATCAATCCATATCTACCAAATGTGCAAATATATTCAAACTGATAAATAGTCATTAACCCTAGAACACTAAACGTATATTCAAGTCACATAAATACTAAACACTCGTAAATTTAACAAAATTTTTATTAGCCCTAAAAAAAAAATATTTATTTTTATTTTTAGAATCACAAAAATAAAATGAACTCTTTATTGAACAGGAAATCCATCTGAAATCATCAAACTCAGAATTTGTGTGCACAATTTAGACAACAAGGAGCCCGATGTTCTCCACAGACAACTTGGTTGCAGCGGCTGCAATAGTTTGTAGAGTCGTCTTACAAAGACGCGACGGACAAAGTGTACGCATCTTTTCCATTTGCATGGGCTATTCAGGTAACATATCAATGTTTAGAATATTGCATATATCTTGGCGAATTTGACGATGCAAAGTAGGGGTGTTAATTCGTAGCTGTAACCATGGCTTCACCAACTCATCCTTCAAGTCGAGCATAAATTTTATTCTTGATATAGGTTTTCCTCCATTTCTAGTTCTATTTGAGTTATAAATGATATAAGAATCAATTGCAGACATGTTTATCATGCCGTAAAATATACACATTGGCCATCTCCTATATAATAAAAACAAAGTTAAAAGTAACATAAATAATAAACATTCGTAAAATTGACGACGAACGCGCAGTAACTTCGATAGAAACAATCTCACTACGAATTCCCCACAGATACAACTGTCTTATGATAACAGACGCAGCTACTGAGAATTACGCATAGATCATACTAGCGTTGATAACAGTAAGCGAATCGCGCAAGAGCCGTCTTAAATGTTACGAATGTTTAGTGTTCTAGGGTTATACACTACATAAAAACTTTTTAACAATAAATTAAACCGACGAAAAAATCAACTGAAAAGCAAAAAATAAAATAAACCTTTTTAGTCTAAATGATAATTGAGCTCCTAAACTAATGTAAGTAACTGATTTTGAGTCGGCGCCAAACAAACAATTATCGAATATCATTATCTATGAAAGAAGTCATCAAAACGCCGCCGTGCATCTCGCTGCCATCATTTTACGCTTCACCTAATTCAATTGCTAGTTTGTTTGGCGCCGACTCAAAATCAGTTACTTACATTAGTTTAGGAGCTCAATTATCATTTAGACTAAGAAGGTTTATTTGATTTTTTGCTTTTCAGTTGATTTTTTCGTCGGTTTAATTTTTGTTAAAAGTTTTATTTTTACTTTTCAATTTTTTGTGGCTAAAATCTACCAATTACTACCTACTTGTTTTTTTATTACTTCCAAAATACTTACTTGCCCACCTTACTTCAACTATTACCAGTTAAATAATATGATTATCTACTTTTACTATTTGTTGTAATATAAATTATTTTCGTTGTTCTGGTTAGTTTATTTCATTACTTTGTATATAATTCCATCCTCTCATAAAATATACTGATTTTGACGGATGTGAAACAAGAATAATGTCAGTAGCGATCTGTCATTGTCAACTACATATGTGTGTGCCAATGTTCACTAGTAAAAAATCAATTATCCCCTATTTTTCTACCCGTAAGGGTGGCTAATTCCTTTCGAAATCCAAATATAAGGTATACCCTATCTATTAAAAAAAGAATCATCCAAATCGAAGAACCCAGTACAAAGTTATGCCGGATAGAATCGGTTAACGGACCAGAATTCAGAGGGTGAGTGATCAATATCCTTCATTTCGCTACCCTTAGGGTGGATTTCATCTTTTAAATTCAAATGGGACCAAATTCGAAGTACACCCTATCCACTGAAAAAAGAATTATCGGAATCGGACGCCTCAGTAAAAAGTTATGCGTGATCATACATAAAAAAATATGATGGAAAAAAAAAATATACGGGTCGAATAGAGAATCTCCTCCTTTTTGGTTTCGTCGGTTAAAAAACAGTATTATCAAAAAAGTGTACGAAATACCACACATTAACAAGCCATCAATACAAAAATTGAATGTCTAGGAATCTTTATAGACAAAACACGTAGATATTGTTACGAAGCATTTTTCCAAGCTGCGTTACTAAGAACGGCAAACCAAAAGTTCGAAGAACTTTGGTACGTCCTAGCCTATTTGGGGTTTAATATCAATTATGGTCCGGCGACAAAATAATGCCCGTTTAGAAAATAAGTGTAAATATACAAAGCTACTGAAACGACCACAAAACCAAGCAAAAAGAAAATTATGATGCCTTTTTGCACCGTACAAAAAGACCAAAAGGCTCTTATGACTGTTTTTTACCATGGTGGTAGAAAAAGGTAAATTCATATCAGTAAAAACGTAGTATGCTTTTTCATAAGGGGACAAAAAGATAAGCTACTTTTTGGTCCAGTGCTCATGTCAATAATCAGACAAAAAGAGGATCTTTCTTTATACGGTTTTTGTTCGATATTTCTTTTATATCCGGTGTATATAAAAGCCGAGATTCAATTAGGATCGCTCTCTTTTACATCCGTTCTGAGCAAGGGCTATTTTCTTCCAGTCCGAGAACAAGTGACTTGAAAAGCAAAGTTTTATTTGAGTAGTGAAACATTATGTATAAACCTTTGATAAACTGTTGATTTGATTGTGTCATCAAGACACCTTTATAACCATATTGCCCTGTGTGTATGTTTTCACCTGCTGTATTTGATAGCCGTATGAGTTTATCAGGTTGGCGAAACGCCTAATTGATTTCATTTCGTTCGTGGTAAATATTTTCTACGATATGTACATTTGTAAAATATTCCAGTCCCGTAACTTTGACGATAAATCAAGTTATGTATTAAGTTGTTATTTCGCATTAATTTATGTCGTGGGGTATTTTTGTTTAACAAAGACTATATATTAAAATTCCCATCACTATGATAGCAGGCTGTCTCACCAATTGACCGTCGTAACTTCATTTATTTTATATTAATTGACAATCCTACCGTACTCGGGAGGATTGCCACCGGCATTTGTTTCATTTCCGACTCTGATAGGTATTTAGAGTTCAATAGAATTCATAGCGTCCTGGTACTCGATTGAACGAAATAGAGAATTTGACATTTTGTATCTATTTTGCTGCTGTGGAATTTCAATATGCTGTAGCACGACATCGATGAACCATTCGGTCTCACAGTACCTCGAGTTACGATCTTAGGTGCTGTCGAGGGTCACAATATGTCAGTTTTTCTAGCTGCTCAAGTTGTGAAGCATGGCCGAACGAGAGCAATTAGAGCGCTAATAAATTAGATCTCAAGTTCAAATTTTTTTGGTTTTCCTCGAGATACTTTCAGAGTACAGTTTTTCATATTAGAAGGACAATAAGACTAATATACAGATATTGGGGCTTTTTAATCCAGAATAAAGTTCCTGGAGGTGGTTTTATAAAGGTAGGTATCCATTTGTTGCATATGTACGTATCGTATCAACGTATCGAATCACCGTATGGTTTCATTTTGATACGGTACGCTGCAACGTAGTGTCAGCTTTAATAATTTAGTTCTTCCCGCATCGCAATGGGTACATCTCGGCAAGCAGTAGACTGGTGTGAAGACCGCTGCCATTTTCTAGCTGCCGTTTTTAAAATAGCTGCCAAATGACCAGTGGCGTCGTAAATTTTGTATTTAATTCGGAAAAATAGGAAAAAATTCCATAACGAATTCTATCGATTCATTACGTATTCAACAATATTTGTATATGTGGACGACGCGAATATACAACGGCTTTATAAACATCCCGTCCATATGCGACCGTCTTCGTATTTTATCATTTCTTTGATGTATCGGAGAAAAACCGACAACTGAGCGATCACGTCCGTTGCGTTTCTTTGTATCATATCTTGATACATCACTTTGCAACGGCTTCCGTAACTGATACGCAACGATGATACGATACGCGAATTTGCAACAAATGGATACCGGCCTTAAGATATTTGACTTTGAATAAGTTGAAGTAATTGTGAATAAAATAAGTAACAAGTTGATGTCTCGTACGCAGAACCCTAGCCATATATAGTGATCGTCCAAAGTCCGTTCCCCCCCTACTAATTTTTGAACCACCTGGTATATCGCAACGAAATTTGGAGGGCTTGAATAGGAAATAAAAACCTACTTTTTCATGAAAAAATCACAGCTAAAAGTTTTAAAATGGCGGCTGAGCGCCACCTTCAATAAAAAAATGTAATAGAACACCTCGTCTATTATTCCATTTTCGAAATCTGCTCTAATACACTTTACTCCTAAATTCAATTGTTTTCGAAATATTAACGTTTGAAAAGTGACATTTTGGTCATTTCAAACCCAACCAAAAACACTAATGTTGCTTCAATCAAGTTTGCATTGGAAAAAATGGTTGTCGCGGTAACATCTTGTTTACTATCAAACTAAACTGCTAACTGTCAAATAGTCCGTTGAGCGCCTAAATCCTTTTATGAAAAGTGTGATCATGGCTCGTAGTTTAGACGATAAATTTGAAGCAGTTTTGATATTTGGAGAAGCTGGAAGAAATTATCATCTAGCAGTCCGTATGTTTAATGATAGATTTCCCAAGAATCCTATTTCGAGGTCATATTTGCGAAAACTTTTAAATAAGATCCAAGCAACTGGTACGCTGAAAGATGCTCCAAGATCAGGAAGACCGCCTCTTTCAGAAAAAAAAAAGGTAGAAATTGTTGCTGAAATTGTAATCAATCCGACTCAGTCGACGTCTGCAGTTGCTGAATCCTGTGGAGTAAGTTCAAAACGTGTCCAAAGAGTCCTAAAAAAAGAAAAGTTTTATCGCTATAAAATGAAAATCCTGCTTGCTCTCACGGAGGATGATCCAGACCGGAGGGTTGAATTTTGTGAGGGGTTAACAAGAGCAATTGAAGGAGAACGGGGCTTCCTAAAACGTGTATGTTTCGCAGACGAATACACGTTTTTTCTTAATGGAAAAGTCAACAAACAGAATGTACGATACTGGAGCGATAGTAATCCGCATATTTTTAGAGAGGGACATACCCAGTTTCGTAAAAGGGTGAATGTTTGGGCGGGGATTTTGAACAATCGCGTTGTTGGACCGATTTTCATCAGAGGCAATCTTACAGGAGTTCTTTACAGAAATCTTTTAGAAACTGAAATTGAACCTCGAATAAGACAAATTGTATTAAACAATCTGGAAGAGTTTGAAAATCGTGAAATCATATTTCAGCAGGATGGGCACCTCCCCATTTCGATCTCATGGCTAGAGAGTTCCCCGATACAAACTTTCCTGGGCGATGGATAGGTTGCAGGGGAAGTACAGAATGGCCACCAAGATCTCCGGATCTTACACCTCTAGATTTTTTCCTTTGGGGGTATCTGAAGTCAAAAATCTACGCCCCTGAATGCCAAACAATAGAAGAGTTGGAACGCAGAATAATAGATACATGTGAAGAAATAGATGAACAGACTTTCATCAACGTGAGAGAAGCTATTTATAATAGGGCACTTTATTGTCAAGATTTAGGAGGGGACCACATTGAACACTTGATGAAATAATTGTTGGGGTTAAATAGCAGTGTTATTCAAAAATAAATTATAATTTTTTAGCTAACTAATTTGTTTTGATAGAACACATTCGTAGGCTTCGAGATTTTCCGGTAAGCGGTACTGTTTATCCTTAATAAACTCTCTTTACGCCTCTTATTAGTCGAATTCATTAAGAGATTTAACTATAAATTAATAACAACGTTTAGTTAGCAAAATGTTTTACCGGTAGTGAAGAAAATCCATACTTCATTTTAAACCGGAATGTCACTATTCAAACGTTAATATTTCGAAAACAATTGAATTTAGGAGTAAAGTGTTTTAGAGAAAACTGTTGAGAATGATCTCGAAAATGGCATAATATACGGGGTGTTCTATTTTAAAAAAATTATTGAAGATGGCGCTCAGCCGCCATTTTAAAACTTTTAGCTGTGATTTTTTTCATGAAGAAGTAGGTTTATATCTCCTATTTAACCCCTCCAAATTTCGTTGCGATAAAACAGGTGGTTCAAAAATTAGTAGGGGAGGAACGGACTTTAGACTAGCACTGTATAACGCTTACTACTAAGTTGGTACTTAGCTAGGGGTAGATAAGGAGTGTGATAACATCGTAGGTTGGGCTTTGACAGAGGGCGGGTCGAGATATCAAAGTGGTTCTGTTTTCTTTCCTCGAAGCTCAAAGTAAATATTACGAGTAGCCCGTGAAGTTATTTTTGAGACGAGTTTATAATAAAGTTAAAGTGGACGGATTTAATTCCCACGCACACCAGGAAAATCACTTTCTGAACTTTGATTGTAAAAAATAGGAAAGTCGATCTCTGGGGTGACAAAGCAAGATATAGCGAGCACCTCGCAAAGAGATTGTGTAATTATATTTTATTATAGGTGTCCTAGTTCATGTTCATTGTAGGAACTTATAAACTGATAAATTTACGTTCATCTGTTCAATTTAGTGAATACAATATATTGTTGAAGGTCTCATAAACTTGTGTAATAAATTCAAAATTGTGAAAACTGATAAGTTGAAGTATAAATAAAATTGTTATATTGTGGTTACATTTGGAAACTTGTTTAAACTAAGATAAAGACAGGTCTGTCGGACTGTCTGTGCAACCGGATTATAGTCCCAAGTGCTGTAATTAAAGCCTACAGACCTTTGGAGATTTCAGTTAAGTCAAAAAAAAACAGACCCTTGGACATCCGTATCTCCAACTGTTGCTACCCCTGGTAAGTGGAGTAAACCACTATAAAATCTGGCGCCCGACGGTAAAAGTTGAGTTTCAAAAATAGTTTGAATAAGTGTCTTGGCGTCATAAATAAAGTAACGATTCTAGGGATAATAGTTATTATTCCCGACCCTAGAAAAGCGCTTTATAATATATCAGTTTCATGTCAGAAATCATTACACTAACGTATCGTACAAAATACAAAATAGACTTAGACGATTTGAAATGAGAACTCACAGTTTATGTAACAATGTAATGAGGTACTCAAAGACTATCGTTTAAATATTCTTCCAAACTATAAACTGTTTTCGGTGGCAACAGATCTTTGACTGATTTGCGGAATAATTTTTAATTTGTCATAATTGTTCATTTCGCTTGGTGAATGGTTGAATATCTTCTTACTGTCGAAAAATATAGAAGTTTTACTTGATGTCAATGTTGGTTTTGGGTTGCGTTTGTTGAAGGTTCTTTCAGAGGCATAGTGTATTTTTTTTACGGTTTCTGAAATAAAGAAGCAATGTAAATGTAAATGTAATGTAAAACTTTAGTGATCCTTTAAAGATATTTTTTCAAGAATGAATATAGATTTAACAACTGCTTGCTACAGGAAAGTTATTATTCTGAGCAATAATTTCGATTGATGGAGTGTTTTTATCATATTTTGAATCATCAAGATAGAACTTGACCCCAATATTCGATATATTTTCCATCCTTTTCTTAGTTCTCATTTCAGTGATTTTGATAAATGTCTCCATGAACTGACCTATTCTAGAAAATCTGCTCATTATCCTAAGAAATAAAGAAAATAACGACTAAAGCACGTTATAATGATCAGAATAAAAATCCTTGACATTAAACTTTATAAAAAGCTAGTCATTAAAAATTCACTCCCGATTTCAACGAAATGTTTGCAATAAAAATTAATATTCATTATTCCACTTCTACCTTCTAAAGGAAGCGGACGAGTGTGTACTGACCTCAATGACCTTGTGAAAGTGTTAGAATATACCTATTCGTGTGTACGAGAACTTACAGGGCGATTCACGATTGACTCGTATCACGTGTTTTCCAAACAGGCTGTTTTTTATTTATTAAAAAAAGCAACAGGCCTTATTACAATTACAACTCCATACCAAATCGACACATCATACAAAAAACAGTAAATAATGGTATAGTGGAGTAATACTAGATTTTAGCTTCAGAAAGTTAGGAGACTGCGGTAAATGTTTACTGTACATTAGTGATGATGTTAGGAATAACATATAAAAAGTTACCAACCGTAAAGTGTGTGCTTAATTAATTATTTAACGAATAAATTGCCAAATTACATTGTATATTGAATATTTGAAAAAAAATAGCTGGCTTATTGCGTACCGTAGCATGCTCTTTGTTCCGGAAGGGATTGCCTGAACAGCCAAGTTTTTTTTTTGGAGAGGAACAAAACATCGACCAGTTGTGAGTCAAGTTAGAGTTAGTCTAAAATTGTATTTTTCAATTTCAAAGTTAATTTTTTATGCAAAGATTTAGCACTACTGAATAAATCCGTTTTATGCAAATAGAGTACATTATTTCCCAGACACCTTCGCAATGCCCTATGTATCAATATAAGATAGTCATATTACTTTCAAATTCATCGAGATAGATTTAATTTTTGGCATAGTATTTTCTTACAACAAGACGGCCATGTCATGTCAGTTATTTAAATTTCGTTTTTAGGTAGATTTCAATAGAAATACTACCTATTAAAAACGTCACCATAACATGACTTTCAAAAAAAGTTGGTATATCTTCGTCCATCATGGCCCCAGAACCCAAAAAAATCATAGTGGAGGCCACATCTTTCAACCGAATGAAACAAAATTTGGCTTAAAACACTTGAGCTAATTTCGAAAATCAAAATGGCGGCTATTAAAAGATTTAAAAAAAATCCCAATCTTTCATTTCCATACCAAGTCGTTTGATAGAGTTTTTCATGAAATCTACCTTTACGACTGGACACGACATCGTTTTTTTTAATATCATATTCTTGTTCAGCGATCTCAAAAACCCATATAGCATCAATTTGGGTAAAATTGCTTCGAAATTCGTTAAGTTATTTAAAATTTGCCTAAAAAAATGTTTTCATTGTTTAAACAAGTAATAAACAATCAGCGCACAAATATAAGTTTATAACTGTTTTCTGCAAGTCATTCCTAAGTAATATCAGAAGGTTTCAGGAAAATCCATGGCGTCCTCCAGGATTCCAAAATAATGCATAATTTTAACCTATTTTTACTCCACTAGTAATGGTAATAGTAGTTGGTGACAGATGCACTACGAACTGAATAATAAGATATATTGTGGACAGCCTTTGGCACTGATTTGAATGTTTTTGGCTCATCCAGCTTGATGTAGTTTTGTAATAGTGAATAAGGTAGGAATGTTTTTAGGAGTGCTTCACCAACTGCAGGCTATCAAAATCCTAAATGTTAATAATGAGCACTCAACGAGAAATAATGTACATCAAAGCATACATAGAAATATGGATAAATAATGTGAAAGCGGAACATGAGCTGACCGTTTTAACAGTGATGATAATTCTCTGTTTTTCTCCTTGAGTGGGAAACACCATCAATATAGACATAGATTCAAAAGTTTTGCATCACCGTTTCTCTGATAATAAATTATGCCGTTTTGAAAATGCACTTATATTAATTCACATGTGCGCTGTTCTTCTGCAATTCATTCATCGTTTTCAACATTTTTTTGGCTTCAGGAAATTCAAAATTTGCACGACAATTATGTTTTGGCAATTCAACAATTGCTAAATGAATTTTTGGTTGTGAGAAAAATTGTTCAAGTGATATACATTGAGAATTGTTAAAAAAATTGGAATTTCAGAATTAATAATCGTTTTCAAAAAAAATACCACAATATCCAGAACGATGAGAAAAGTGGTTGGTTGGATGAAAATAATGACAGCACTCGGTATACATACATATTATTCAAGAATATCTAAATCAAGAACAGCTATCAAATGAGAAGTCTCTATTTCAATATAACACATGCTGACACGAGTGCTGACATAAGTTTCATTCAAAGGATGAAATAGAATAACATTGCCCCAGAAGTTCCTCAAAATAGTGACACTGGCAACTCGCCGGTGGCTAAGAGTGCCAGGAATTACAGCGTTGCCAAGCGTTATTCATAATATTTCTTTACAATGTGAGCAGGCCGAAAAAATAATGACATAACACTCGGTATACGTACATATTATTCAAGAATAACTAAATTAAGAACAGGGATCAAATACGAAGTCTTCATTTCAATATAACACATGCTGACACAAGTTTTGTTTTATTTATAGGATGAAGCAGAAAAACATTTCCTCAGAAGTTCCGCAAAATAGTGACACTGGTAACTCGGGAAAATGCCAAATCAATGGACTCATGATGTCAAAAGGAGCGGCAATAACGCTGTGTTTGAATGTATCACTGAATTTGAGGTTATTAGAAGCAGCGTTTATTCAAATATTACATAATATCTTCTAGGAAAAATACACATGATATTTTAACTCTATAGTTCAACTTCAAGCACATATGAAGCAAATTGTGAGTTTGTGATCTCGCCTATTGCAAGACACTTATATTTTGCCTTTCTATGTAAAATGCATAAATCCCAATATCCTAATATGAATGCAATGTTGCCAAGAACTCGAAATGTTCACGGACACCAGGTATTATCCACAAAAAGGCGTATATTTTCTTTAAAATATGTTTTAGTTATTTTTTTTATATTCAATGGATTACGACAATTATATGACAAACGTTAATAACAATATTTCTGAAATTCGACTTTTACCCATAAAATTACTGTAGTGGCAGTGCTAACTTTATATCAAGTTAGCTCAGCCATCTCCTATAAAAAAACTAAAAGCGCCAAAAAAAACGTTTATTCATGACAATTAGGCGATAAATATTGGCCTAGGTTTTATCGATATTTGAAAAAACGCTAAAGAATGCAAAAACGCATTTTTGTTGTAAGTAAATGAAGGCTATTCATTTTATATTTAGAAAGTTAGATGAAAATATGAAATTTTATTATTCTCATCTCTTTCCTAATTTGACAATTATCAGTTTCATATTTTGTTGTAAATGCAATTCATGAAATTGTTGAACTGATTCAGTTTGATGATTATTATTTGGTTTATATTGTGTGCACCAACTTTATTTTATATATATATATATATATATATATATATATATATAAAACTCTATTATAAAATATTACATTTATAGGGTCCGCGTAAATAGTTATTCTCTTTAACTTTTTGTTTTTGTACACAATGATTTTGAAGTGTCAAGTATTAGATGAGAATACGAATTAATAACAATAAAAAAAAGAATATTTTTGTTTGTTATAATTTCTTCCGAATTTTAAACCTGTTTTACAATGGTTGGAGAAAGTGGATATATATTTTCAACTATATGCCACTTCACCACACAAGTAATTTGTTTTTTTTTTCATGTGGCCATCTTAGACCAGGGTCGATAATTTTTTAAACCAAAAAAAATTATAGTAGAATGAAACTCATTGGAAAAGGAAGAGAATATAACAAAAATGAAAGGAAAAATAATTTACGGGCGATCTAAGGTTGGGTTTTTAAAGGTTGGGTTTATCTCGATTTCCGGTAAAACTACAAGTCCTATGGAAAAAAATTAAATGGTAAAGTTGTAGGTAATAAAAAGATCTACAACTTTGGTATTCACACTTTTTTCACATAATCTTAAAATTTATGTGAAAAATTCAAATAACCAAGTTTTTGGTTTTTTATTTTTACCTTTTACAAAAAAAATTTTTTTTTCACGAAATTTGGTGAAAACTTTTTTTTTTATGTCCCAAACACACTGTAATTTTTTTTTAATTAAAAAATTTATTTTTCCACCTTATTTTGACTTAATATCGAAAAAGCACCCTAATTTCCAATCAGAAATTATCCCGTCAAAATATCAGGTTATTTAAAAAAGTCGGTGGACTTTTTGCCCGTTGAAATCTCTACTTTCTGATAGTGTAAAAAAAAAGTACATTACTATGGTAAATGTTCTCAGAAAATGCAAAGAAATAACAGGTATTAAGGCCCATACCCTCCTAGCCCCTTCCCCACTTCTCTATGAAATACCTTTTGATGGGCTAAAATTTTTCGTAGGTCACTCAGGTATATAAGTTATCTTAAAATAGCAATAAATAGGCATCTACGCATATAATTTAAAGAAGATTCTACAACTTTCTCAAAATATTGTAGATGTCTTATCAAATTCGGATTCGAGTTTTTTTCGTTTCTTTGCATTTTCTGTCATATTAATGTACTTTTTTTTATACCATCAGAAAGTAGAGATTTCAACGAACAAAAAGCCCACCGACTTTTTTAAAAAAAGCTGATATTTTGACGAGAGAATTTTCGATTGAAAATTAGGGTGCTTTTTCGATATTAAGTCAAAATAAGGTGAAAAAATTAATATTTTAAATCAAAAAAATTACAGTGTGTTTGAAACATAAAAAAGAAAGTTTTCACCAAATTTCGTGAAAAAAAATATTGTTGTAGAAGATAAAAATAAAAAACCAAAAACTTGGTTATTTGAATTTTTCACATACATTTTGAGGTTATTTGAAAAAAGTGTAAATACAAAAGTTGTAGATCTTTTTATTACCTATAGAACTTGTAGTTTTGCCGGAAATCGAGATAAACCGTTTTTTACCCTTAAAAACTCACCCCCTTCCACTTCCCGACCTTAGATCACCCGTAAATTATTTTTCCTTTCATTTTTGTCATATCTTCCTTTTCCAATGGGTTTCATCCTACTATTATTTTTTTTCACTTTTTACCATTTTCAAAGGCTTCAGCACTGGTCTATCTGTTAGATAATCGCTCGCTTTTTGTAGTTTACATGATTCTCTAACATGGTTTTTGTCTGTTCTAAATCGAACCGTTTAAAAATTGAAAGTTTATGTATGTTTTATTAATAAAATAGTCGTATTCTTGGTCGTCCTCCAAAAAAAAAACAATGATTGCTTTCATGGCGGCAGGGTAGTGGTATTCCCATTCGAATTGATCAAAGTAAAATGGAATTTATATTTCTTATTCACAGTATATATTGCCTATTCAGCCAGCTTATTTTTCTTCAACTGAACTAGTACAATTTAGGTATGCGAAGAACCGGCCATTTACTTCACTCCGAATGAATTGCAGGAACCTGCCACCTACCACAGTCCAATTTACTACTGTACTTTTCCGACAACCAGACATTCTTCTTCCATTTCGTTCCTGAACAAAGGACGTAACCGATCCAAACTTTTATTTGATTTGACCAGCGGAGTCACTCGCCCATTTTTTATCACTTTTTTTCCGTACCGTGGTGTTAGTTCTTTGTAAATATGCTCGTGTTAACAAGATAGCCAAACCAAATATTACCATTCAACCTTGGCATGTTTTAGAGTATTCTAAAAGGAAAATACAAGCTATGGTTGATTGATGAATTAGGAAGGACGCACAAATTTATCCATGTATTAATAAATCCCAGGAAAAAATGTTGAACGTAAACTAGGTATTTAGAGTGTGAAAAAATAAAAAATCATATTTGGAAATATAGGGAATTCCATTTCCCAAACTTAATTTTAATGAAAACCGATTTATTGCAATCATTATTGTATATCTGGTTCCTTTCGGTATAAAACTACCCACCATAATATTCGCAGAACTATTGGGTATTTAGTCACCTTTGGACCAATTGTGTGCTTCTATTTCGTTAAATGGAAATTTTGTTCATTCAATGGAAACAGAGTTCGTTAGAAAAGTGGTTATTTTACTATGCCATGAATAATTTCAATTAATTTTGTTAAATCTATATAATAAAAATGAATCTCGATTCTTTGTAAGCGCAAAACGTGAGAACGGCTGGACCGATTTGGCTATTTTTTTAAATGTTCATAATAGCCCGAGGGTGGTTTGTTTATACGGAAAAAATTGGGAAAGTTGCCCGGAAAAATTAAAATTCGGGAATATAAGATGCAAAAGGTCTGTCGGCTCAGCTATTACTAAAAGTGAGTTTATACAGCACGTAAAATAAAAACTTTTTAACAAAAAATTAAACCGACGAAAAAATCAACTGAAAAGCAAAAATAAAATAAACCTTCTTAGTCTAAATGATAATTGAGCTCCTAAACTAATGTGAGTAACTGATTTTGAGTCGGCGCCAAACAAACAATTATCGAAGATCATAATATTACTTTGAAAGTAATCAAAACGCAGCCGTGCATCTCGTTGCCATCATTTTACGCTTTACCTAATTCAATTGCTAGTTTGTTCGGCGCCGAGCTCAATTATCATTTAGACTAAGGTTTTTTTTATTTTTTGCTTTTCAGTTGATTTTTTCGTCGGTTTAATTTTTTGTTAAAAAGTTTTTATTTTTAAATTTTTTGTTGCTGAAATCTACTAATTACTACCTACTTAATTTTTGATTACTTCCAAAATACTTACTTACCTAGCTTACTTCAACTATTAACTATTAAATAATATGATTTTCCATTTTAACTATTTATTGTTATATAATGTAACGATATATCTGTTACATTTCTTATTTATATGCTCTATGCTCGAGATCATTCTTAGCGACATCTAACCGTCGGTAATGGAACAATCATTACGGCTAAAAGAAAAAGAGCTGTCGCAAATGATCTGACAGGACGTGGATATTTAACACGATGCATGTGACATTCTCGGTCCTTTTCTGATCTTTCGGCAATTAAGATACATGTTTTCCTGAAGCTCGTCGGCCATTAAAGAGTAGAATATGCCATGTTGAAATAATTTATTGAATGAGAGCATTTTCCTTTCTCCGCGAATACGAATTCAAATCAGTGAATAGTGATATCAAGAAGGGTACGTACTGAGAACTTATGTTTGGACCAATGATATTTTAAAAATGTCATACTCAAATAATTTTTAAGAGAACGTTAGATAATTCTTCACAAGGGAAGAATCTGAAGTTATCTATGCATTTTGCTTATGAAAACAGTAATCAGGTTTATTTAGGTCAATCTGACGAAAAATAGCAGTGTCGTTCACTATATATTTTTGAAGAATTCTGTCAGGATTACGAATCCCACATGTATAGATTTTTATGAGTTTTTATATATATCTTTGGTATGGTTCCATATTTGGTAACGATAATCACCAAGCTGTGGTTTTGATGTGGTTGAAGTGATTTAATATGTATATTTCATGTATAAATTTGGTACTTGGAATTTTCTTTGAATTTTCAGAAACCTTTTTGAAGAAGTATTTGACGGCAGGTCAAACATTTATTCTCATATACGTTTCTTGAATATCGCTGAAATTGAAGTCATTTTCGTGAATCAAATTCAACAAACTTGATTGTCTCAAATTCTGAATTTTTATTGTTGATAACGAAATATCTTGGCTGCTTAAGATCAGAGAAAAAATCATCTCTTCCATACATAAAGCAAAGATCAATTTTTGTTAATTCATAAGAATTATTAAAAATAGTTCTTCAATTTCAGTATTGGATATTATTCATTTGTACACTCAACTGTAACAACAATGAGTTGAGGAGTGCATTGAAAAAATTCCAAGTTTTAAGAAATATAATTTTTTTGTATATCAAACTCTGACACAAATAATATTGTTTTCATGTTAAATTGCTGAGAACACACTTGATAGACCAGAAGCTGATGTTCGTGTTAACCTGATCGGTAGCCCAGCCGCTATAAGTACCCCCTGATTGCGAGCCAATTCACTTCGTGGAGTTTAGCTAAGTGCTAGACAAGGAGAAATACAATCAAGGTACATCGTCATCGAAAAAACCGACAGTTCAGCAAAACAATATTAGTTTTTTTTTACATTGAAATAAGGAAATAAATGGATTCAAATGTTCTGAATTTAGAGATGTAAATAGTTTATTATAAGTTGGTATTTGTTTTATTGTTGTAGTTATTTACAGAAGGAAAGTTAATTGATGTGCAATCATTATTGAATAAGGTTTTGAATTTTTTGTCCTAGTTTAAATAAAAATTCTGGCGTCCATTCAAATTTACAATTTCTAAAACCTTGCTTGAAACAAAAAATTTGAAACTAGCAAAGCGGTCCAAAGAACTCCACACCGCTCTTCACTGAATAGTCTGGGCATTATATTTCAACAAATAACTAGAACTATCATTACAATAATATAAATTAATTTTGAAAGTTCTGGTTAGTTGATTTCATCACTTTGTATATAATTCCATCCTTTCATAGAATGTAATCATTTTGACGGATGTAGGAGGGTCTGTCATTGTCAACTACATATGTGTGCCGAAGTTCACAAGTGAAAAATCAATCATCCCCTATTTTTCTACCCATAGGGGTGGATCATTTCATTCCAAATTGGAATATGATCAGTATAATATGCGCTTTCTACTAAAAAAAGAATCATCCAAATCGGAAAACCCACTACAAAGTTATGCCCGATAGAATCGGTTAACGGACCAAAATTCAGAGGGTGAACGATCAATATCCTTCATTTTGCTACCCTTAGGGATGGATTTTGTTGTTCAAATTGAAAAGGGACCAACTTCGAAGTACACCCTATCTAATTAAAAAAGAATCATCGAACAGCTCTGTGAAAAGTTGTGCGTGATCATACATAAAAAAAATATACACGCGTCGAATAGAGAACCTCCTCCTTTTTGGTTTCGTCGGTTAATAAAATAAAAAATAAAATAAAGTAAAATGAGAAATAATAATTTTCAGAGTGATTATAGAGCTGAGTAAATTAATTTAAGACGTAAGAAGCTGTCAATCGAAATTTGGGATTTTATGTGGAGGTTACCTCAATTTCAATGATGTATACTTGAAAAATTGGTTATATAAAATAAGCCACTGTTGACAACACTAACAATATTATAAAATCTTCGTCATCTAAAGATATTATTGGCAAAAAACGAAATGTTTAAAAATGGCACTGAACACACCATTTTCCAGTTATGGAAACAAAAATATATACTAGGACTGAATAGCTATTATATCATGTCATCTATCATCAACTTTCGTCAATTTGTCTAAATTAATCAGTAACATGTGCCCAACAACAAGTCAAAGTAAAATAAAATAAAAGATAAAAGGTAGGTAAGCATCTTTTATTTTACTTCTTATTTTATGTTACTATTTATTTTATTTTATTTCTGTATAAACTTGTTATGGATGTTGTGTAGTTTTAACTTTTTAAATTACTTTATTTTATTTTACTTGCTGTATAAACTCACTATAAGATCGAATTAGCACAGTGGTTTCGTAAGCCTACCAAACGGGAGGTCGCGGGTACAAATCTCGGCCAGGTAAGTTTTTTTTATTTTATAAAAACAACGGCTGGACCGATTTGGTTATATTTTTTATGTTCGTAATAGTTTTATTGTTTGGTTTGAAGAAACATGACGACAGAAGTCTGCAATTAAATTGTGAAACGGTGCAAAATGACTTTCATCAACACAGAAAGGCAGATTTCGGCAACCTTTACCGTGACTTCAAAGAATTTAAACTACTGAGCTGTTTTTAAAAAAGTGAGGTAGTTATAGTTTTCCCAATATCAATTGCAAAAGCATAAAGTCTTGCGGCGAAATCCTGTGAGCAGCAGTGGCGGAGATAACTAATTTTATTTAGATATTTTAAGATTTTAAAAATACTTCATAAATAATGAAAAATGAAAAAAAATTAAAGACAAGCTTTTATTTATACAAATACATTAAGAAAAAAAAACTTGAATATCCTAAAACGTATTTCGATCGGCACACACCAAGACCATAGACGCTACTGGTTTTTAATCTTTGAGAGCTATTAAAACACAAATATAACGCGTGATTTATGACCTCCCATCGTATAGACACACCTGCAAGCATTGATGTCCGACTTGATTGGCCCAGACGAATCGGTTGTAGAACAGACAGCAGTCACTCAAGTCCACGTTGACTATCGGCTCTTTTGATCCACCGTTTGCCGACGGAGAATGTTTACGAGTAGTACAGATTATTTTTCGTTCCGTTTCTTCGCATATACGCTCGTGTTAGCGAAGTGAGTTTTTATTTGCTCCCTATAGAAACAGCTTCTGCAATTGATATTGGATGGACTATTGGATGCAATTGATATTGGATGGACTAGAAATGTGAAACATATCGGGACTGTCAAATTTGTTTTAATAATTCCACGTTAAATTCGTTGTGTTGTGAACTACAAATAAGGAAGAAAATAGTTTGTGTAAATTTTATTCTTTTCCAAAATCTGCCTGGAAATTAGAGCAAAGAAAGAAATTGATAGCTGCTGTAAAAACGATAAAGTAAGTGTGACATCCTCATTTAACGATTTCACTGAATCAATTATATTTGCGCGATATTATGAGTTCACACGTTTGTACAAACGTTTTATGGCAAGGAGGACCCTAATAGTCTCACCAATAACTGGAAAAGTAATGAAATGAATCCAGCTCAACTCAGCAACAACAACAACAACGCAGAGTACTTACATTCAAAGATGTTCTGTAGGATGTTAATTTCACTGAGATTTGCCTAATAAGATGGGCGTATTAAATAAATTGGCCGTTAATTCTCAGTTCTTCAACATTTATCAAATGTGCCGAAGCAAATTCATTACCTTTCATCATCACAGTTTGAGGTTGGAAAGATATGTTTTATGCTTTTAAATCCTGTTCTCATAATAAAATCCATTTGTTTAACTTACAAATATTATAAATTGTTCCCAGATATCGGCAATGTTTCATATTTCTTCAAGTTTTTCACTTGATTTTAATAGAAATTAATTAAAAAAACATGGCTTGTCATCTAACTGTCGAATAATTCCAGAGTCCCGAAATGTTGCGTTAGCCACTGTCGTGCACATGCCAATTGCTTCGTAAACCTTTTTTTAATATCGAAAAAACTCGATATATAAAAAGTTGGAAAATCCATAATGAAAGGGTCGAATTGGAGAGTTTATTCGAAATATTCGAGCAACATGTCTGGAGAATTCGTTATTCAAACTAGGTGTCTCTTAAAAAAAAATCACACATGTTGTACATCTGTCATTCGACCTCAGCATTGATACCAACCAGTACTGACAATATAAACATGTTATTTCAAATGTAAACTGTCGGTCCAACAAACCATTCAATTTGCGATTCCGCATTTCCGCCGTATTGCAAATACGGATTATTTTACATACAAAAGGTAATGATACCCTTCTTTCGCTACATTTCACATCTGACACCGATTACCTACCTACCTGTTATTGTTGCCTGAAGAAGACAGGGCGGAACTGAAAAGATTCCGGTCCATGAACACAAAAGCTACGCGATGAGACTCCATAGCTCCATGAATATCCCTAAAAACAGTTGACATCATTTTCCCAGCCGGGAAAACAGTTTATCCTTTCTTGGAGCCGATTCCCACTTCGCAGTCCAATGTTTTGACTGTATTTTTGTTTCTGGGGTATAATCAAAGAGTAGAGGGGACAAGAGAACTCACTAACCCTATTCATGAATGAAATAGTAAAATCGTTTCAAAATCCTCCAAATGCTGTCACTTTTGATTTCATTCATAAAATCTGAGTTTGGTTTAGGATGGGTTTAGCCAATTAGGAGTCAGGAAAGCCTGTCATGTGACATCAAGTGTCAGGGATCGTACACGAGTAAACGCTTCGGACCTTCGGGTGTTTTCGTATAAAAAAATGTAGGAAATATCAAGGTTTTCGAATGGGATGAAATTATATCGATGAATTGACACAATTGAAATTTCAACATTTCATGATTTATAAATGATTGTTTTAGTCTTCAGAATGCGTCGAAGAGTTTCACTTATTGACGATGGATATATAATATGGACCCCAGGTTAGGTTAGGTCAATTTATTTATATTGAATTATGAAATTCTTAAAAAGGACTGCATCACTGAATCTGCAATTGACGATCGAACCAAAAAGGTCTACATTAGATTGTAACTATTCAAAGGTTTCAGATACATACATTATTACATTTTTTATGGTTCTTGCTAAGTTCTTCATGACAAGCTACCTATTCCATGGATACTTCGCTAGGATTGACGAAAATGTGATGAAAACAGGTTATTGTTGAGTGTAGTGATTTATATACTAGACAAGTTAATGCATACCCAAAAAATCCCATAAGTGACTATGTTTTTGTCACTATATGACGGCGGCAAAACTTTGCCCTAAGTTTTCCAGGGACAAAATGGAACCTAACTTTTAAAACGATCTAATTCTAGTACGTCTAGCAGAGTTGCTGAAGACCGATGACGGTTCTAAATGACCTAATATGTAAATTAAATATGTATTCATTAAATTGTACTGAATTGTACTGAATTACCCTCTAGCTTTTGTTTTATCGAAGTAAACTTAACATTTATAATTCAAGTTTCACTATAGTTCTCGGACTGTGTGTACCGAGTAGTGTGAATATTTTTTTATTAAAGGATCTGCAATTGTAGCTGTATGAATTATGTGAAAGTGCTTGATTGGAAATCATTAAAATTCATTTGATGATTGTAATAAAGTCCATACTGTGTTTTCAAGCTTATTTATTATCACAAAACATAGTTTAAAATTGTTCATCATAGAACATGCACCTCATATGCGAAAATTAAAAGAGAGGCCTTACAAAATATCCTGAAGTGTTTTTCTTTCTAATAATTGGGAATTCCCCTGGCCATCAACAACAAACTTCTGCACTCTTCACATGAAAAATTAATTTTTATTTGAAAAAAAATTGAGAATACAACAGACATCACAAGAATAAGAAAATAAAAGTTGAGGTATTATGTAAATAAATCTAAATTTCAAACTATAAGTAGTCATAGATATCGGTAACCTAATTTCATTGTTTTTTGGATCGTACTACATTCCACGGAAACCTCATCAGACCAGTTTTCTATAATTGAAATAGTTGGAAATCTTAGTACCCCAAAAATGAGAAAGAAGCTTGTCATTTGCTCTTTCCAAAACATTTTTTAGAAATATATGCATTATTTTTTCAATTGTACTTCCGCATTCGATCCAGACTGAAAATTATAAGATATGATAAGAACATCAAACAATATAATCAATATCTATGTTACCTTCAAAAATCATCATACCTCAATTTCCCTCTTATTTATGGCGACCTTTGAAATATCGGGGAAATCAATTTGTACATTGATACTTCTGTCTTGTGGGCCAATTTCAAAACTGTTCAGTTTCCTTAAGAGATTTAATGAAAGGACTGTGCAGGAATACATTCTTGTGAGCAATACATGAAACAGAAAAAATGGGGTGGAACAAAATCATATGCTTTTGTAAAAAAAGTACTCAATGGGATTCAATATCCCCAGACATATCCTGACAGTAATCCTAAATTTGAAGTTTCTGAAAAGTTGAAACATGTTTTTACTTCACCTTCATATTTGCGCTATAAACTTTGAATATTAAATGATGTAATGACTCATTTTGGTATCATTGAAAAGATATGTTTCTAATATAACAAACTTTCATTTGAATTATTTGTGCTTCAGTATTTGTAACCTTTTCAATTTCTTCTATTACTAGTTTCTTCACTTTTGAAATTTCGGTTGGCATACTTACACAATATAAAATATTCTGAAAAAGGAAACATTCTCAATTGAATATTGATAGAAAGATTTTTCTGTGATTTTTCAATTCACAGATAAATCTTTCTATCAATATTCAATTGAGAATGTTTCCCTTTTCAACATGAATACCCCACAAGAGGTTATCTTGACGATGGAAGATAGTGACTAAAGTTTATCTTTCAGTCGCAGATGATTTCACATCTGATTTTATGAACATCCTGTTCATATTTTCAACAAATCAATAAAATATTCTCATTTGAATTTCAATAAATAAATTCGCTTTCTAAAAAATCTATATTCTAGTCTAAAGGAAGTGAGCGATGCAGGGTTTTGTGATATATCTAAAACTTTTGACTGTTACGTAAGCTTCATCTCTACCGCTTCAGACGACGAAGCTTCAATTGGTTCGAGTCATATCTAAGTGAAATAACCCAAATTGTGAAAACTGATAGGGTCTCAGCTTTTGGGCAAATTAAGAGATGTTCACTATTTTGGCAGAACACACGACTATCTTCTTGCAAGAACTCAAATTATCTTCGTAGTAAAATGACTCGTATATGTATGAATTAATTTGTATCTTCTCTGAACTACCTTTCATTTGCCCATGAGATGACAATCTTCTGACTATAAGTATATTTTATTTGGAGATGGAAAATTCTAAATATAGTGGATATTTTTTTCTAAAGAGCCATGGAACCCTCTGAAATGGTGCGGAATTCACTAGCCAAAATCAAGATATCTTCATAGAATGAAAAGTCCACGCTTACTTGTGAATTTCATGTGTTTATTAAAAAGTGATATGTATACTAATAATAGTCATTAATCTTATCGATCTTGACAGTGGGCCTTGTTCTTCGACCAACTGCTTGGTTTAGATTCCACTCCTCCGATTATCTCATGCGGGGTGTTACTGAAAAATAAAAAGAAAACTGATTTAGATTGTTTTCTCTACTCGCCTTTGTTAGTAGGGCTCACCTTTTCCGGATAAGTCATTCTAAGATAGCTGGAAGCAGCCTAGACTGTCGCAGACCAGGATTCATCGATTTCTCAACTTCATCAACATATTTTATGATATCTACAATGAACTCTTTGATTTTGTTCAAGTCAGAAGGTTGTTAGAGAGGTAATAGTCCGGCAGAGAATGGCTTGGTAATAGTTTGTATCGGAAATTTTAATGAAACAATGTCATCGGGGACATTTTCCAACGCCCTCAATGTTCAAGTCAATTCATCGACTAGAGACATCAGTCCCCTTTCCTACCCTTCTTTTGTGGAAGTTGCCATGATCCCAAAAAGGCCGTTTACGAAGAAATCACTTTGGAAAAATCACCTTGGAAAAATCACCAGATCTTCAAGAAAAATCGGGCAGTCATCTGATTTTTGACAGACAGATGTAAACATTGTAGTAAATTTCAAGGATTTCATCTCATTTTCGAGCCAACTGTTCTGTGAGGGATCTTGTTCGTAGAACAATAATCTTTGGTATAATGGTGTATCCAAGTTTCAACTACATTAATTAAATTCATTCGGGTTCGAACAATTACTGTTCTAGAACTGTCAGGAGTTTGCGCAGTAGAATTGGTCGCGTTTGGGTTCTGTTGAACTGTCCTAGGACTAACTTGTTAGGCGTTCGGGTTTTTTCAAAATCGTCCTGCGAAATCAGTACATGGCCTCCAGCGAGAACCGTTCTGGGATATCGATCATTTGTTGATGACCTTGAACCTAATTTAATTTTTTCATTCATTTTAGGAATTATGGAGTTCGTACATTCATTTGATAGTAGTGGTGAAAAGTTCCTTGCTTATACAGGGTGATTCAAAAGTACTTTGACAAACTCCAGGAGGTGATTCTAATATGAATTGTCCAAATAAATATATGTCCGGAAACGCTTCGTTTCCAAGATACAGGGTGTTGAAGTTTTATTTTTATTTTCGTTTTTTTTTAAATAACTTTCGAAATACTGACCTTAATTAGACAAAAATTGGTAGGTTTTTTGAGGTGTCGAAATTTCAAGTCGATTATTTGATAATCGATGCGTGTTGAAGTTATTACCATTATTTTGCATTTTTCACAAGAATGCTTAGGAAATGAATTTGACGTTTAAGTAAGTAGTTTTGGTTTTGTAGGGGCGCCACCTATTCTATTTATTTTAACTCGTTTGAAATAGTTATTTTTGTATCAAGGGTGCAAAATCTGTATTTGTTTTAATACAATTTGCAAGAAATATCAACATTTTATTTCAAGAAATTTTGAATATGTAGAATAAAATAAAATAAACTAAATTGTATTCAAATAAATTGTTCAAAGTGTCCACCTTCAGCGGAGATACAGGCATTCAGTCTTCTAGTCATTGAATCTCGTACCCGCTCTGGAATTTTATAAGGTAGTGACTTCAAATGTCCCCAAAAATAAAAATCTAGCGGGTTTCGATCTGGGGACCTTGGTCTACACCCCTACCGATCCATCGATTTGGATAGACAGTGTTAAGGAATTCCCATAAACCACATGCGGATACGAATTTCTAATGGTACATTCTGAAGTAGTACCGGAAATTAATTTTCTAAAAAGTATCTGTAAGTTGTGCCATTCAGTCGGAACGGAAGAAAGAAAGGACCTAGTAATTATCAATTATTGCCGCCCATACATTTACAGAAAATTGATACTGATAATGTATTTCACTAACTGCGTGCGGATTTTTCAGAGCCCAAACATGGTTGTTATGAAAGTTTGTGATAGCATTTCGGGAAAAGTTTGCCTCGTCGCCTCGTCCGTGAAGAGTACCTATATATCTTAGAAACTGACGATTTCCAGCCAATTTTCTCAAAAACCACTGACAC
Organism: Gonioctena quinquepunctata; assembly: GCA_018342105.1. Taxonomy (NCBI): domain Eukaryota; kingdom Metazoa; phylum Arthropoda; class Insecta; order Coleoptera; family Chrysomelidae; genus Gonioctena; species Gonioctena quinquepunctata. The sequence goes on from JAFIRS010000608.1 coordinate 577,794, forward strand.
ATAGGAATACGTTGGGGAAAGTCTCGTGGAAAAAGAGCTTGTACCCTTTGAATATGGTATGGATAAAATTGTTGATCGTGGATAATTCTCCAAACTGTGGACTGAGTAGAATTGAGAGCTTCAGCAATTATTCTTGTACTTGTTTCTGGATTCTCCTCGAGAGCGTTCAAAACAGCTTCTTCCAATTCTGGGGTTAGAGCTGCTCGTGGTCTTCCAATAATATCAGCTGCCCTCTTAAAGCTACCTGTTTCTGCCAAACGACGGTAGAGACTGGTAAATGTTGGAGCTGAAAGAAGTACTCGATTGGGAAATCCGCAAGGCCATAAACGAAATACATATCGGCTAAATGAGCATTATTGTTTAAATAATCCATTTTTTCAAAATTAGTGTTTTAAAACTTACAGAAACTTCTACAAAACGTTCAACTGTCACATAATATGTAATTACCAAAACTACTTACTTAAACGTCTAATTCTTCTCCTAAGCATTCTTATGAAAAATGCAAAATAATGGTAATAACCTCAACACGCATCGATTATCAAATAATCGACTTGAAATTTTCAAGTCCAAATATCTAGAAAACGGTTGCTTATAGCGACTTGTAACAAGGGTAGCTTTTTTACGTAGATATGATAGAGGGATTGATTTTTTTACTGAAAAATGTGCTAGAAGTACGCTCAAAAAAGTTATGAATTTTCAAAAAAGAGAAAGACGTGTAGGTGGCGCCCCCTACGAGCAATAATAACATCAGATTCGAATTCTACACCTCAAAAAACTTCTCAATACCAATTTTCATTAAATTAAGGTCAGTATTTCGAAAGTTATTTGAAAAAAACTAACAAAAAAATAAAACTTTAACACCCTGTATCTTGGAAACGAAGCGTTTCCGGACATATATATTTATTTGAACATTTCATATTAGAATATTGTGAGGAATCACCTCCTGAAGTTTGTCAAAGTAGAAAAGGGAAACATTCTCAATTAGATATTGACAAAAAGATGTAGTTCAATGTCCAGCGTGGCTTTAGTCGGGGAAACAGTTGTTTTCTGTTAAACATTCACAAAAAATAACTTCATTTTTATCGTGGATTTTTCAATTCACAGAAAAATCTTTTTATCAATATCTAATTGAGAATGTTTCCTTTTTCAACATAAATAGCCCACAAGAGGTTATCTTGACGATGGAAGATAGTGACTAGGGTTTATCTTTCAGTCGCAGAGGATTCCACATCTGAATTTATGAACATCCTGTTCATATTTTCAACAAATCAATTTGTCAAAGTACTTTTGAATCACCCTGTATATTACAGTATTTTTTCCTTTTCAGGGTTTCTAGAGTTATTGTGAATAGACTCAAAGGACAGTGTGAAGCTTCGGAATATTATTCCAAAAAAGATGGAGGCTTTAAACGAATAGGCAATTAGAAATGTATTTTGGCTTTTTAAGGTTTGCCAGCAATGAGTCAACTTCATTTAGAGATATGCAGAGTGTTCATTGAACATACTATAGGGCTTCTCAAGCAAATATTTCGTCAACTGTGCCATCTAAAGAGCAGAAATATTGAATTTATTTGCCCCTTTGCAAGAGCGTGCTGCGTCTTACATAATATGTCCATTGGCGATCTGATTTTCAACGAATTACACCAGAACCTAAAAGAAGAAAAAAATTGGAAATTAAACCGATGATAATGATGAAAATGAGAGGAATGAAGTTGGTTTGAATTATAGAAATTATGTAGCTGCAATATTTGATATTTGACCATTGTTCAATTTTGATATAACATTGAATGTGTTTGTTAATCTTTATTTTCTTTTATTGCATAAATCCTATTTAAAATATTATTTTTTCATATATAAGTACTTTAATAAAACGCTATATATTTTTATTTTATTATAATTCCTAAAACCAAAAGGTCTTTTTAACAAAACCTCAAAATAACATTTACATAAATTTGTTTCATGTTTGAGATAGAATAAATAAATACAAAATACATTTATTCCTAATAACACAATAATTCAGTCAGGTACCAAAAGTGTACACGGTTGCGCAAATTGTGTCTTGTGAAACTGGATATATCATAAAACTTTTCCATTATTCTGATTATGAAGACAGAACCCTGTTTCCAAAACAAAAAGTTGTGAAAACTAATCTGAAGCTTTCAAATAAATGGAACATTAAAAGTTGTTACCATTGATATAAAAAGTAGAAAATATACAATGAAACAACAAAAAAGTAATTATGAAAAAACTCATTTAAAGAGCCCCATAAACCTAGCAGAACCATTTGCGAATTTTGAATTTCCAATTATGCCATAATTTGTCGCTAATTTATCGCTAATTTATTACCATAATTATAAATTTGTCGCTCATTGTTTAAAAAAAAATGCATGGTTCTGCTAGGTTTATATGAAGCTGGCAGAACCACTTCGTACATATCTACTTTTGGAAAAGACTAATACTACCATAATTTGTCGCTAATTTATCGCTTATTAATTACCACTTCGAAAATTTGTCGCTCATCTTTTTTTTTAATCCATGGTTTGCTAGGTTTATATGAAGCTAGCAGAACCACTTCCTATCTATCTAATTAAGAAAAAAACGAATAATCCATAATTTGTCGCCAATTTGTCGATAATGTATTACCACAATAAGAAAATATGTCGTTCATCTTTTTTTTTGAAAAAAATAGATGCATATTGTTGAGTACTCACTTAATAATCTTCACTTTCATATAGCGGGTTTTGCCAATTGTCTTGTTACTGGTTCTAAGATGAAACTATAGCAGATGAATCTATTTCAAATATACAAATATTCGCCTTACATACAGGGTGAACCAATACATTTGAAATAAGTTTTCTTTTCAAATCGCCGATTACTCTTTGGTACAGTAACACACCTACTTAGGTAATAAATACCTATATATAGATAATTCAACTGTTTCGATATATAGTCAGCATTCACCACCTTCTTTGTGCCCAACCTATTTTCACAATTTTGTTAAAATGCACAATAATTCAATGATGAATGCGTCCATCTTTTCAATTAAACGCCGATACAAGTTTCAATCAAATGCCAAATGTATTAGTTAACATTGGAAGTGGCAATGGCGCTCGGCGTTTTGAAAATTACATGTATTCGGCCAGCGAGCAAAAAATCGTGGACGACAGAGCGACAAAAAATGAATTGAAACAAGTTAAAACAAATTGGAGCGGCCATACTAACACAAAACATGAGATATATCGCTTAGCGAGTAAACGCGCGCTCTTAATTCAACGTTGTTTGATTTGTGAGCGATATTTAATTAATATTGCTTCACCACGCCAACATGGCATCATGTGCTAAGAAAATTGTGATATATCAGAAGTTCAATCAATCAAAAATACTACCAGGAAACCGACTGTGCCATCATACGTAATACGATCCGTAGTTATACCCTGTTATGTTTTCTACTCGCAACTATCATTGCTTAATTTGTTATAAACATTCAAGTACAAAAGAGTTTTTTTGTTTTTCGCTTGTAACATGAAAATTAATCTCGATGCTCTCAATGGACGAATTGTAGAAAATCAAATTGCAAAAAAATTAACCCTAGCATGACTCGATTGGATCAATAGTAACGGAGAAAAAACCGAAAAATAGGCGTTTTTTTTTAAATTTATAACACAGTGACTTTTCAAGTTGTAGGGCAGGTTCTCAGCGACATAGTAGTGATTGATATGTATTTTATGCGTGAGAGTCTCAGGCGCTGTCGGTTCATTAGTTTTTGCATAATTGCAATTGGAATTTTTCAATGTACTTTACTGGAGCAAGCCTGAATGCGTCATAGGTGATCTGATTCCAGTTTTTCAAAAAATCTTTGAAAGTAGAATTATAGTACTACAAAACGTCTATTCTCGTTTTGCGTTAAAATGCTGCAAAATGGGCGAGCGCATGAAAGCGGCTGAGTAGTGGGGGTAGAGCAGCAGACGCGGGGAAGCGTATATTATGTAATACAAGCGCACTGCACCAAGTTATGAATCTACTGCGCCTACCCACACTACTCAACTGCTTTCATGCGTTCGCCCGTTTTCAGTCATGTTTGCAAGTATTTCTCACCTATTTCGCAGCATTTTAACGCAAAACGAGATTAGACGTTATGTAGTACTATACTTCTACTTTCGAAAACTTTCTGGAAAATTGACCCATCCAGGCTTGCTCCAGTAAAGTGCGTTAAAAAATACAAATTGCAAATAATCAGGAACTAATGAAGCGATAGCGTCTTAGTTTCTTGCGCATGAAGTACATATCAATCACTACTATATCGCGGATAGCCTGCGCTACAACTTAAAAGATGGCGGTGTTATGAATTTTTTGAAAAAAACGCAGATTTTTTCGTTTTTTCCGGTTTTTCTCCATCAATAATGATTCAATGGAGTCGTGCTAGGGTTAATTTTTTTCGCATTTTGATTCTCTACAATTGTCCACTGAGAGCATCGAGATCACTTCATCGATGGAAGAAAGTGAAAAGGATTAAGTTAATACTCAACAATATGCATCCATATACCAAATGGTTAACATACATTATTTATTATCGCATATTATCAATAACTTTTTATAACGCTTCATTATAAAATGAAATGGCCCCATTTCAATTCAGTGTCTATCTAACTATTTAACTAGTATTTATGAAATGAAAATAAACTGGCAACACTGCGGGAATACCATATGTTAACACAATGCAAAGTAAAATATTTATGAACATTTTAGATTGCTCCAATAAAAATGTTCTTTACATTTTTTGTGTCGTTAAGTTTTATACAACAATTTCATTTATCGTTCCAATTTCGGAAAGATACATTAGCAACAAATTAGGGAAATTTACTGTATCATGCCTATTTGCTTGTCATGGAACTAATAGGTATAAACTATACGTTTGATAGCCTTCAGTAAATATTGAATTTTTTTGATAAAATACTGTTTTTTCACAAAAAATATGAGCAACAAATTTCTTATTGTAGTAATAAATTAGTAATAAATTAGCGACAAACTGGCGACAAATTATGGACTATTCTTTTTTTTCCATAATTAGATAGATAGGAAGTGGTTCTGCCAGCTTCATATAAACCTAGCAAAACCATGGATTTAAAAAAAACGATGAGCGACAAATTTGTAATTGTGGTAATAAATTAGCGATTAATTAGCGACAAATTATGGCATAATTGGAAATTCAAAATGCGCAAATGGTTCTGCTAGGTTTATTTAAAGATATAAAATACCATATGACTAGCAAATAAAAATATGGATACAAATTAAAAAAACCTCAATTACACAACAAAAAATTAATCATGAAGGAAACCTCATATGTAAATACTCTGACTAGCATAACAAGTAGAAAAATATGGAAACAAAACGAACAATAAAACTCAATGAAACAACAAAAAAAGGAACCCTGGAACAAAATCTAGCTTACAAGCAATAATTATTCATTCTGAACATCTCTATTTTGGCTTGATTTCAAAAATTGAATATACTCCCCGAGTAATTCATTGTGCTTTTGTTTTTCTTCTAGCCTTTTTTTTTAAATATATAGCTTTTACTTCTCCCTGTTGTCTCTTCTGTCATAAAAAGACCTCATATCATTTTTAAGCTCTACCAAAATGTCATTACGTTTCTGGTATGTGCAGCCAGGAACACGCTTACGTTTCACTTGCGATCTTGTTGGTTTTCCGACAGCACCTACCTATGGGGGATTTCGCAACAATCAGGAACTGGAAGGCTCATCAATGAGTATTTGTTCCTCATTTTCGGGAATTGAAATCCAGGGGACCACAGTAGAACTTGAAAGTTCAGGGGGTGTTTCCCTAAAAAATGCATCACTTGATAGGAGTACTGCTGGTCGGATATTTTTCTTTCTTTCAAAAATGTCGTCCATTTCGCTTTCAAATGCATAGCTTTTCATTTTCCCTCTGCCTGTTTTGCTGTTATTGTCAACAACATTTTGGTCTGATCTGTTCGTCGACCGACTGCTTGGTTTCTGTTGTAGTGTTATTTTTTGTTTTTTTTTTGTTTGCAATGTTTTTATTTAGTTGGAATTTATTTGTTCTCTATTATCATACAGGTTCAGAATATTGTTATAGAAAGGGCTAAGTCCTTGCACATCCGTCATATTATTCACTGTGTTGTTGAGGGTGATATAAATCATTTCACTAATGCAACGTTTTGTGTAATAAGGTTCGGTATCTAGAATTTTCGGATTCTCAAAATCAAAATAATGACGTCCCGAACGTTCATCGTCGTTCCCAAGTTGGTACGGCCACGTTTAAATTCAGCTGGCCAAAATTTCAAGGTGGTAAATGATGGTATAGAGTCCCCGTACACAGCGTCCAACTCGTCTTTGATTTGCGAACGCATATTGCCAAAAACAAAAATTTAATGACAGCTCAATACTCTTTTTTTTTCATATTTACAAAAACACTGCGATTTTGGTGAGTACCTTTCAAAAGATGCGCAAACATATTCCCTAGCTGTTGTTGATGAGTGCTGCCATCTTCATGTTCAGTTCGGAAACTTTTCAGACTACACTGTATCTATGAATATCCACTTGCGTTCTACAAGTACAACTTTTGCAACATTCGCCTTGATAGAGCATGTCAATGAAATCTTGGAATCGAACAATTCGTATATTCGTGAATCATGGAATATTATGGAATCAGAGGTGTGATTGGTTCAAGTCATACTTGACTAAACGAAAGATTTTCAGGAGCAAAAATATCCACACAGACTAATAATGGTACCAAGTATACAATTTGAAAATTCAACATTTGCCACAAGCTTTGGTGTGTTATTCACCAAAGAAATGCTCTATATCCAGAACAAAATGGAAAAACCGAATACATGGAAAAAAGCATGGTTTTGTATGCACCATAACATTTGTTTTGATTGATTTGATAATTTGGTCGGATTCTATTTTGAGCCCATTCATAAGACCCTTAATCTCCAGTACAACTCTGCAAGCAACTTGAGCAAGTTGCACTATAAAAGGCCTTCGAATTCAACGATCTGATGAAAGAAAACATTTTTTTCTCCTTATTGTGAAATGTTAGATACCTGACCGGCCGTAAGTGGAATGAGGTTCTTTTTTTTACGCCGTCGAATCGTGTTTTCTCGAGCTTTTATGGCCCAACTTCTGGACTACAAATTCAAATCAGGTATTAGAACTATTAGACACGATGCAGATTGGTAGGTAGTTTTATTGACCACATTACATATAGTCGTACATTTGCAGCAAGTCATTACAGTGTCAAAATATTTAAAATATGGGTAAAATATAAATAAAATACAGAAAACAAAGGGGAGAATTTTTTTACAAGTATCAAGTAAGAATGAGCACCAAATATGTTTTTTTTTAAGACAGGTTGTATATAGTGACAATAGTAAAATAATAGGATAAAATATATATATACACATTACATGTGAGTATAAAAAGGAAATAAAGCCTCATTTGAAACCACAATCAGATGTGATCTCAGTACATTAAATTGAGATATTCCTCCACACTGTAGAAGCAGTGGTTTAGCAGAAAATGCTTTATTTTGATTTTGAACTCGTGAGCATTCATATGTCTAATTTCTTCTGGTAGTTTATTGTAGCTATCGATATTTAATGTGTTTTTATCAGATTTTGTCAGTCTATGTTTGAGTTTTTTTAGCAAATTTCCTGTCCTGGTTAGATACCGGTGATTTGCAGAAACAGTTTTAAAACATTCATTGTTGAGATTAATTTCTAATAAAGTAGAATAAATGAAGATTGTTGGAACGGGCATGATTTTTAATTTAACGAAAAGTGGACGACAGTGATTCCTAAAGTTTGCTCCACTCATGAGCCTTATTACTTTTTTCTACAAAACAAATAACTTACCAACCTGAACAGAATTTCCCCATAATAGTAGGTATCCCATACATTATATTACTATGGAACAGAAAAGTAGCATGTCCTTAGTATATAAAAACTGACTAGATTTTTCAGTCTGCGTATTAAGAATATAACATTGGAGAGTTTACGCCCTAATAGCTGGTCGACATTCGGTCTACAGTAATATTCATTTATCCTGGCGAAAGTTGGTGACGTACATGGACATGAGTACAGGTGGCCCACGTATCATACAGAGTGGTCCATATACATTTAAGAGCCTGTAACTCTCAGATAGCAGAGTGCGCCTAGTCCGCCACTGTACAGAGATAATGGTGGCCATGACATGTCCATATACGTCACTAAGACTCACACGAGGACTCACAATTGATATTTCATCTCTTTCTATTAGTGTCACCATTGTCTTATGGGGAATAGACTCTCCTACTCAGATAACGTTTACTCTATTTGAGGGTTAACCATATGAAGTCGGTGTTGTGCGCATCCAACCTCCTCGCCTGATTAAAAGGCGACTACTGTATCATTTATAAAACAATTCCAAGAAACGTCACACTATTTCCTGTGCAGACTTTTGGGTTTGAGGATATCAAGAGTTGTTGGTTTTTATTAATATTGAGGCTGAGTTTATTTGTAGTAAACCAGTCATTTGCTTTTTTCAGCGTTACTTCACTTAGTTTCAGTAGAGATTTTATGTCCTCATTAGAATTGATCAGGGTGGTATCATCAGTAAAGAGCAAACTTTTTGTTGGAATCATATAGTGACAGAGGTCGTTGATGTAAATTAACAACAAAACGGAGCCAAGAACTGAGCATTGGGGGACACCGTGTGAAACTTTCCCCAGGGATGAGATTTCACCATTTGTCATCACGTACTACCATGTAAATATGTTCCAAAGAATTTGAGGGGCAAGCCTCGTATTCCGTAATACCTTAGTTTTTCAATATGGATGTTATGAGAGACACAGTCAAAGGCTTTGGTTAGGTCACATACGGTAATGAGGGAGTGCTATCCATCTGAAGGCCTTCGACTATGTCTGACAAGACACGCAGAATGGCTTTGGTTGTAGAGCTGCTTTTTCTGAAGCCAAATTGGCCAGCACTCCATAGAGCGTTTGAATCAAAGTAATTTGTTAGACTGCGTTTAACCAGTATCTCGAGTACTTTGGCAAGAACAGGTATGATTAAGATTGGCCTGTAGTTTTCGGGACATGGTGGGTCACCTTTTTTGAACTGGGGTAAAACTACTGATATTTTAAAGGAATCTGGGAAAATTCCCTGCGAAAAACAAGCATTTATCAGTGCGGAGAAGGGAGAAAATATTATGTCTGCCACCTCTTTGAGGCTATAGGAATTTAAGTCATAAATGTCCAATCAGAAAGAATTATTTAGCGTTTTATTGTTTTAGCCAATTCTTGTGGAGTAACTGGAGCTAGAAAAATGAATGTGTAGGTATGTTTATGTGTTTTGAGCAGTAGAGTGGTACTGATGCGTTCAAGTAATTACCCCTATAAAGTTAGCAAAGCCACTTGCTCAAAAATCAATAAAACCAAGTCCAATATTTGTCAAATAATTGTTGTAAATTTGTCGTGGATACATAAAATTTGTCGCGCTTTTTTTTTATTGTGCTAACACTGCCACTACAGTAAATTCACGAGTGAAAGTTAAATTTCAGAAATATTGTTATTACAATTTGTCGTAGGTATAATCGTCGAAATCCATCGAACATAACAAAAATGCACTAAAATATATTTTAAAGAAAATATACGCCTTTTTATGGATATTTCCTGGTGTCCGTGAAAATTTCGATTTCTTGGCAACATCGCATTCATATTCCTATGAAATACCTATTATGTGTTATATTCATATCAAATAGATGTTATATGTGATTCCATTCCAGGACAACAACAAAAAAGAAATACCAAAAGATGTTTTTCCAATGGGTCATCGACTGAGAGGTCATCCACGTATCAACCGCAAATGATATTTGGAGACGAACCGAATTTTAATCACTGTCAATGACTCGTCATCTTCTTTTGTAGCTGACAACTCTTCAAATTTAATGAACACCCAATGAATTATTGATGGAAATGTTGTTTTTATTATTGTCATAATTGATTGAATGCAACAAAGTCGCTTAACAGTTGGATGTTGGACAATGTCTTGGTGCGCTATAGCCACCCTTTTTTAGGACCGCCAGGATCTATACAAGGCCCGATAAAATATCGGTTCCTTTTGTATGCAGACGCTCATATGAAACGTATATAGTTGCTCCAAAATCGAAAAAACCTAGGCCAATAGTTGTCGAATATATGACGTAAATTAGTCGTGGAAAAAAATGCGATTTTAGTTTTGGAACGAAGTTCCTTTGCGCGTCTTGCGGTAGGTGTTGACTGTTAGAAATCGTAACGTAAGAAAAAAGCGTTATGCCCCCTCGATACGACTTTCTCTCCCTATGTGTCTCTTTCTATTATATGCGAGTCTGTGTGACAAGCATCTAGCCCTTGCTCATACGATTCTGAAGGTGCACGAAACCATCCGAACTGCTGTTCTGCTTGCTGGAAATTTAAAATGATACATGAGAGGTAGGATATCTATGCGAATACAACTAGGATAATATCGTTGAGAGGTAATACGTAGAATATCCTTTTGGACATAATTTCTTATGTTTTTTGTATTGGATTGGATTAATGGTTTACATTGAATATGTGGAACGTCAATTTGATATAATATAACGAATAGTATTATCAGTTGTAATACCAGAAGAGAGTGAGAATAAAGTGAAATAAGTCGACAGAGAAATCTGGAGAATTATTTTCTACTTTATCGAACTCTGGTGTGGTATTCTGTAGATTATTTTTTGAATTTACGATCACAAACAGCCTTCCTCGCAAAATGATAATGAACTGAACCAAATTCAAAATTAACAATTCAACTTTTTCTATTTACAACTAAAAACTATATACAGGTTCTTCCTATGTTGCATAGGGGTTGAAGACATCCAGCTTGCCCTACCGGGGTGTTGAGCGAAGGGGGTATCTCTGTTGGGCAGGTGTTTGGTAAATATCAGGTTAGGTTTTTCTGGGGGGGGGCATTTTTTACCTCGTCTCCTATTGAATTATACGTGTATTTTGCTAGGTATGTATTTTACGAGATTGTGTTAGTTTTAGACGTTCTAGTCGCAAATATTTTAGATTTATTCACCGGAAAAGGATCTTAATGAACTGAACCGGTTTTCATTAATTTCTCACTTTTCATGCGAATTGATGACAGACGTCAAATTAAAAATATAGGTTGTCAAAGAATAAAAACAAAATACCTTAAATTATTCCCGCGGCAATTTTCTAGGTATATCTGGATCTCCTATCACTGTTAATAAGCCGAGTGTAGCCCTAAGGCTCTTACTCTTTAGACATCAAATAAGTGGGCCACGGCCGTTCACGAATTTAGAATTTGGTTGGTCAAGAATTAGAGAATGGTCTCTAGTCCTTGCCATGATGGTATATCTCGAACAATGACCGAGAGAGAATTCTGATCGTAAAAGTTTGGAAAAATAGTAATTTCTATCGAGGATGCAGCTTCGCTACCCTGTATGGATTGGTAGGTAACCCATCACTCCAGAGAGTGCCTGGGACGTTTAAAACGCGAGGGGTCGTCTATGTTATAATCAGTGGCTTCCCTCACGAGCGGATTCTCGTGAACTATTGCACAATCAAATACTTTCTGATTGCGTTCTCTAATGATACTTCTGATAGAAGGCAGATTTAGGTCTTCAAGGATCCGATCGTTCCGCACGTACCACGGAGCGTTCGTTATCATCCGCAGGACTCTCATTTGCGCCCGTTCCAGGATGCCAATGCTAGACCTGCAGATTTGGCCCCAGGCGGCTGAGGCATACAAAATGACAGGCCTGAACATCATTTTGTAAATCGTGACTTTGTTTTTGAGAGAGAGTTTGCTCTTTCTGTTAATCAGGGGATATAGTGTGCAGATCTTTTGACGATTTTGTCTCTGACAATATTGACGTGTGGTCTCCAGGTGAGCCGGCGATCCAGAGTAACTCCCAGGTACTTGACCTGCTCTGACCATTCTATCTCCCTTCCAGAGATAGTCACTCCCCTCTCCGGGTTGCTTCTCTTGCGACCCATCGAAATCGCTTGTGTTTTTTCAGGATTTAGCTTTATCTTCCACTCCAGATACCACTGCTGGAGCTCGTTTAATGCATTTTGCAAGTAAACGACACCCATCAGGTGGTCAGCTGCAGAGGAAAGCAAAGCTGTATCATCGGCGAACAGAGAGACCTTCACATGTTCGCTTCTTGGAATATCTGACGTGTAGAGGGCGTATAATATAGGAGACAGTACTGCCCCCTGAGGAACGCCGGCCTCAATTTCTCTCGAATCCGAGAGAGAATTGTCGACCCTGACTTGAAATGTCCTACCCAAGAGGAACGACTTGATCCACTTGATCAAACTCAGAGGCAGGTGGAAATCTATTAGCTTAGCAAGAAGGCCTTCATGCCAAACCCTGTCAAAGGCTTTGCTTATATCAAGTAAAACAATGTGAGCGCTGTTATTTGAGTTTAAGGATGAAATAGTGTCCTCCAATAGCCTCATCACCTGTAGCCCAGTGGAGTGAGCACGTCTAAAACCAAATTGTTCGTTGGGTAGGACATTTCTATCCTCCACTTCTTCGTCAAGCCTTTCTAGAACGATTTTTTCAGCCAGCTTAGCCGAACTGCAAAGCAGACTGATTGGTCGATAATTTTGTGGGAAGGTCGGGTTTTGTCCCTGTTTCGGAATCATAACCACAACGGCATGCTTCCACCTCCGAGGGAATCTCTTAAGACGCAGTGAATTATTAATAATATTCAATAATGACTGCACCTGGTTATCCGGGAAATACTTAATCATTCGATTGGTAATTCCGTCGTAACCAGGCGCTTTTGGTATTGAGTCCTTTATATGGGCCTTAAGTTCATCCAACGTAGCTGGACGAATGTCGTCATGATTGGGTTCCCTGAGGGTACGGTGAACCCGATTTTCCAACAAAATTTCACGATCCAGATCATCGTCCGGATACTCATTCAGTCTAAACTGCCTTTCCATCGAGTCTGCAAAAGCTTGAGCTTTGGACACTGGATCATAGCACAGTCCGGCCTCACCATGAATAGGGGGGTGATCGGTCTTTTTTGGTTTTAAATTTTGATTAATTTTCCAAAGTTGGTCACAGTTTTCTAAATTTTGAAGGGTTATGCCAAATCTTTCGTTCCGAAATTCCGATATATTTTCTCTAACCTCCCTCCTCAATTCATTAGCTCGGATTCTGTCCGCAGGGAACAGACTCCTTTGATGCGCTCTTCTAGCGCGATTTCTCTCGCGGATGAGATTTTTTATCCTCAAAGGGAATTCGTCATGGAATCTAGGAGCCGGTTCCTTGTGGGAGGAATCCTCTAAAGCATTTTTGATGGTGAGTTCGTAGCGCGCTACGGCCTCATCCAACTCGAGTGGAGAATCTATTCTCTCAGGAGCGCAGTAACCTGTCTCCAGAAGCGAACGGAATCTCTCCCAGTTCACCTTGGTACACATGCGATCCGTCTGAGGCGGTGGATCACCTCCCAGTGATAAAATCACCGGATTGTGATCAGAGCCCAACTCGGCGAGGACGTGTATATCCCAGTTCCAGGTGATGTTCCTGGCCAGGGCAATGTCAAGTACATCGGGCCTGTATGGACCAAAGTGTGTCGGCTCATCTGGAGCCAACACTTGGTATTCATACCTGTCACTGTGTTCCCTCAAACGTCTGCCATTGACGTTGGTTACACGACTCCATTGCACGTGCTTAGCGTTCAGATCACCCATGACCAAAACAGGTTGGTCTGTTTCCATCAGGAGCACATCAAGTGCCTCAGGAAGTATTCGATTCCGCGGAGGGTTGTAAGCACTGATTAAACGCAAAGGACCACTTCTCGTTTTGAAAATTATACCTACAGCTTCAATACCATGGGTATCATCATTGGAAATGCCAAACTGAACATGCGAGTGACAACGTTTGACCAAAATGGCAACACCGCCACCCGGACGTCCAATCCGGTCATTTCTAAGCACTTTGTAGTTAGGAAATCTAACAGGTTCCCCATTAAGATGAGTCTCCTGCAGAAAAGCAACATCGATGTTGTTCTCTACAAGAAACTCTTGAAACTCAAGTCTATTCTGGAGAAGTCCATTACAATTCCAACTCACCGCTTTGATGAAATTCGGAAGCTGCTGTTCACCCATTAATTGGGATTAAAACCTGTTGAGAACTTTGCAGCAGCTTCAGCGAACTGCGCAAACAACATCCTCATTTGGTCTAAAGTGCTAAGGATGTCTTTAGGCGTTGAAATTTGAGCTAGCTGAGGAGGGGAAGCGTCCCGGGCCGCCGCTGCATATGACACCCCGCCCGTGTCTTGTTTTCAGGAAAATATCGTCGATTTTGCGATGCTGAAGCGGGTCCACCCTGCGCCTTATGCGTGGACATTTGGGACATCCGCGATAGTTCGCAGTGTGATCCCCACTGCAATTTGCACACCTAGCTTTTTCTTCCCTAGGCTTTGGACATTCACGAGTGATATGGGCATCCCCGCACTTGACGCAGGCGGGGGTGGCGCAGCAGTTCAGCTGGCAGTGGCCAAACCGCTGACATCTGTGACATTGGCCCACAGAGGCTCTGGGCCTCTGTGGTTCAGCCGTAATTTGGACATTCAGTAAATCTGTAATTTTGAAAATCTCTTTCTGGTCTTTATTCAGGAGAACTAAAACTAGTGGAAGTGGAGTCTTTTTGGCATCATTTTTGTGCATGCGCGCCACTGATTCCGGGGCGAACCCCCTCTCAGTTAGCTCGTTTTTAATGTCATCACAGGAAATAAATTCTGGGACACCTCTGAGAACAACTCGCAATTTTTTCTCCTCGGGGAGACTATATGTGTGGAAGGGAATTTTCTGATCCTTAAAAACGCTACTTATTTTCCTGAAGTCATCAGGGGAGTCGGGAAAAATTTTTATGCCTTCATAGACATTCTTAGCAGGTTTGGTTGGTTTAATGTTGTTTGATTTGAACAATGAAACCACCGTGGTCCACATATTTTTATCCCTAACAGTGATAGGGGGTACGTTCTAGCGTTTTATTGTCTGTGGAGTCTGTTCCGTGGGTAGTACAGGAGTCTCGTTAGTTTGGTCCATGTTTATGTCGTCATTAGTGGAATTTTGAATAATATCATTATTATTATTAGTGTTTACGGCGGATTTTGAAATTTTCGTGAAGGATTCGGTTGAACTCATATTGGCTGATTCCGACCCTGGATTTGTAGAAATATCAAACGTGGAAACGTGCATGTCACCGTCCGTCAGATTTGACAAGTGATCAAACTTATTGGAAGTTACAACATAATTAGCATTTTTTCTAACAGGGCTATTATATATGACATTTCTATTGCTTCTACGGAAAGCATGAGTAGGTAATGAGGGAT
Organism: Gonioctena quinquepunctata; assembly: GCA_018342105.1. Lineage (NCBI taxonomy): Eukaryota > Metazoa > Arthropoda > Insecta > Coleoptera > Chrysomelidae > Gonioctena > Gonioctena quinquepunctata. The sequence goes on from JAFIRS010000608.1 coordinate 593,205, forward strand.
TTGAATTATCTTTAGGCACTGGAAGTTCCGGAAATGTCTCCTTTTTATGTCTCTTTGCAGGGGCACGTCCATTCTGGGCATCGGAATCAGTCGATTTAGAACTTATCAATGCACTTACGGCAGGAATTTTCGAAAGATCATCTCCCAACGAGGCGAGTAGGGTGCTCAGCACTTCCAGGAGATCGGCCCTCGGGAGAGAACCGATCCCTGCCAGCACAGCTTCCTTGCTTGCCAGGATACCTTTTCCAGGGGACTCGTCCAGTTCTACTGAGAGTTTGGTTTCATATGGGATCTTCGGTGGGGTGGGTTCTAACGGTTGCTTCTCCACTCTTCGGGGCACAAGGCGACTTCAGAGTTTGAAAACACTTGGAAATTCGCAATTATTTGCGGAGCGATATGAAGCGCAGCTTCTCCGGTTCTATGCAGGACCGGACTTTTATTTTCTAGGTAGATTATTCTCACCATAATAATGCTTTGATTGGCCAAAACGTCAATGAATTATTTGAATTAAAAGTTTTCATTGGTTTCTAGAAATGTCAAAAAATAATAAATTGTTTGGAACCATGGAGGGAGCATAACGATTTTTCCTTGCGTGACGAAAATATACAAATATAAACAATCTAAATCTCTAAAAGGGAAACATTCTCAATTGAGAATGTTTCCCTTTTCAACATGAATACCCCACAAGAGGTTATCTTGACGATGGAAGATAGTGACTAAAGTTTATCTTTCAGTCGCAGATGATTCCACATCTGATTTTATGAACATCCTGTTTATATTTTCAACAAATCAATCTAAATCTCCATATCGAATTACATTCAGAGTTGAATACCTGGCCAATCGAGTAACTGAATGAAATGTGTTTGAAATGTTATAACTCACATCAAACATAAGAAAAATCATTTACTGCCTGGGCAAAAGTTGTGCAGAAGTTTTGTTTGATTTTATAGGGGTTGGCTGTGCTAACTTGATATAAAGTAAGCATTGCTACTACAGTAAATTTACAAGTAGAAATCGACAATACCCAGTAGTTGACAGGTATTCCATCTATCCATCAACATCAAGTTTTTTGTTAAACTCATATTTCAAACGATCTCCAGCGCAAGACATGTTGGAAAAATCCAGTTTTTCTATGAACTGGGTCAACTTTATAGATCTAATATAATTTGTATTCAGTTTATATATTTATAACTACATAGTTCTTGAATAACACTAACATTTTTTTTGCCTGGAAATGAGACGAGAATGTAGTCACCTTCTTCATATAAAGTTATTGTTTATTTTTGTAGGTTTGTTTTCCGCAATCAACACTGAATCTTCTTCGCTTTCACTAAGAGTTGGATCTTCACTCATGATTTCTTTGGCCATATTGTCATCCTGATTAATGTTTTCTTTAGCATTCCACAGGGAACGTTGTCGACACTATAACCAGATTCTTGCATTCCTCATAAATCTTTGAATCTGAAAAACTGTCTAATTTTTTCGCTTTGCATCTTGCAGTTTTTTCGAGCTCTCTTTTTTCTCTTTATCTTCTCTCTTTCTTCCTTACTCCGTTTTCTTTTCTCCATTCTGCTTTCATGATATTTTTGCCCCTTTTTTGCAGTGACGACTGAAGGCAAACTATAATACCATTTCCGTCCAGGTCGATCTTCTTTGAAGGGAATCTTCCGGTGTCGAACGCTGGTGAGTAATGCCTCTTTTCCAATTGGAAATCCGGCTTTAGCCATTGCAAATATCCAGAGGATAATATTTTTCTCTCCATCCTTAGTCAGTATCGACTCTGGTCCCATTTGAATAAATCTTGACACATCTTGAATTATGCTAATAGGGGCGCTTCTATGTATTCCATTATTTTTTTATGCTGATGCAATAGATTCGCCCCTCGTAACAACATCGAATGCAGCTTTCATCTGGTCCTCCGGATATTTGTTTGAACATATTTCCTTCTGTTGGTGGCAAAATTCCCCTTCTGAACTGGAATAAAACACATCTTTGAACTTAAAAAACCATGATCACCAATTCACCAGTAGTTGACGTTGATGTCAACTACTGGTACAAATACAGTTAGAAGTACCAGTAGAAGACATTCGATGAAAAAATTGACAATGATGAGATACAAGCTTTTTGAATGTCTTATAACATTCATTATAAGCTGCAAAAATAGTAGGTATCATCCGAAGTATCATCTGATATCCCAATGCAAATAATAATTATAGCCATATTGAATCTGTGAGGCAGGAAGAAATATTACTTGCAGCGTTTGAACGTAGATTGTGCCTGCTATCCTGAAATGTGAACAATTAAATTCCAGCAAAAAAATAATTCTTATTTTGTTGATTTGGGATTTAGACGGTCAACAACTGGCTCACTGTCAGCTACTGGTTCCTTTACCTCAAGGGGCCAAATTTTTAAAACTAAAAGATCCTGAAAAATACACTGGACACTCATTTCGCTACGATATTAGTGGATGCAGGAGGAGATCTAACCTCTCTGAAAAGACATGGGGGTTGGAAATCGTCCAGTTGCAGAAGAATATATTGATAATTCTGAAAGCCGTCACTCCAGCTCTTCCAGAAACTGACATCGAGTCTGCTACTGTACAAATAACAGAGAGAAATATCTCTAACTCTTTATTGCAAACTCCATTACAATTTACGAATTGTAATAATAATAATAATATTACTTTCAATTTATACAATTCTAATAATTAGTTGTTATTTGTGCATTAATTTGTGGTGGTAGGAGAAATAGTGTACATTACTTGTGTGGAAATTGCTAATTCACACTCCTGGGTGTCAATTCTTGAAATCGCAGGAAATTTTTCTCCAGAGAATTATTTCACACCCTCAAATTCTCTTGGGAAATATGAAACATAGGAATGGTTATTCTTGGGCGAGTTAGGAATGTGTTTCCAAACGGAACTTTAAAGTGACGTATGTCTAGTATGATTTCGGTAGAATTTATATTTGAACCAATCGGATTCTTAGAAAGCGACAGGTTTTATTGTTACCCCTGTAAATTATGAATTTAAATGTGGGGGGTTTATTCGTTTGAATTCTTGTACTGATGCGAATTTTGAAATAGCAAAGCGAACTTTCGTGAATGAGAAACAAAAAACTCTTTTGATGGATATTATTGAAAATGATGAACTAAAGAAGGCAAATTTACCAATACATTCACCCACAAGGCAGCAAAAGATCGCTGGGACAGCATTGCTGTACAATTGAATTCAATACCCGGTGTAAATAAAACTGGAATTATGTGGAGAAAGGTATGTTATCGAATATTTTTCCACTTGAATATGGCAGGATTTGAAAAAAAAATATCGAGAAGAAAAGTTTAGAGAAGAGACAACACATTGTAGGCACATGTGGTGACCCACCCCTACCCAATGTAATATTGTCAAGTTCGGAAAAGAAATTGATGAACATTCTTGGTGAAACAGCTTTGCAGGGTCTCCCAAATATCTCAGAATCGATTGTGAGTGAAGTAAGTAAGTAAATGATGTAGGTTCTATATACCTAGTTAATTTTATAGTGGAATTATATGATTAATTATTCATAGGTAGAACCTGAATTATATCCATGACTGGAAGTGGAGGATGTGGGGAGCGACGAGAAAACAAAAGAATGTGATCATAATTACGTTAGGAAAAAACACCTAGGAAGTCAAAAAAAAGATTTATCAAAACTCAAATTTATGATAACTCTTTGGAAGCATCGAGGAAAATAGCTGAAGCAGCAGAAAGGGATCAACAAATAAAATAGTATTATGAAAGAAAATTAGTAATGATGGACTCATATTATACAAAGAAACTTCAAATGAGGAGACATAAATTAGATTTACTGAAAAAAGACATAGAAGTAAAACAGTCAATTGCAAATAATTTGACTTAAATATTGAATCAACAGTAGTAGCGAGTGACCAGTTAGATGTCAGCATGGATAAGGGATATTTTCATTTAAATTTTCTCAAAGGGTTCATTGTTTGTGGTTGTTGAGTGTAACGTGGATTTTTATTTAATTTTTTATTTATTTATTTTATTCATACACCATCCAACAGCCGAAGCCAATTACAGGATGGGAAAAATCAACAGTACAAAAAATACATTACTTAGATATAGTATAAATTAATCTATAGAATAAAAATCAAAACAATTCACACTATAAATTGGAGAGAGATATGCAAATCAGTACATACACTGAAAAAAACTTCTTGTGATTGAAGAAAAAAGTTTATATACTGATTTGCCTACTACCAGTCAGTATAACAGTAAGAAATTCTATAGCAATGCTCTTTTTATATCATCAACTTTACAATGGAGAATATCAAAGGAATCTTGAGAAGACATATAATCTGAACAAATTCTACCTATACATGGGTGAGAATCGAAGTAAGTTAGAATGAGGTGTGTGAAGATAAATGAAAGATTTGTCTCTCACTGGCAATCGGGGAACATGTATATCAATGAGAGATAGTAAATGAGGACAATCAAGTTTGTTATTGAGTAATTTGTATAGAAAAACTACACCACTAAAAGTACGGCGAGAAACCAATAAGGAGATTTCAAATCTGCTTGATAGTGTTAATTGAGGTAATCCTCTATCTGGATAAATACCATCGGTCCTATACCAAAGGTGTTTGATAAATTTTCGCTGAATATTTTCAATGTTATTTGCATGAATATCACATCCAGGACTCCAGACAACCGATGCATACTCCAGTTTGAACCTAACGAAAGCATTGAAAATTAACTTCAGGAACTCATTTTGTTCCATTAATTTTGAATTTCTTATGATGAAACTCAGTGTTTTATAAGTTTTAGCGACCGTTTCAGTTATATGATCAACAAAGGTTAGCTTAGCATCGAAGATCACACCCAAGTCCTTGAACTGATAACATCTATCTAGTGAATTATTATCTATATGGTAGGCATACTCAATTATATGTTTTTTTCTCGTGAAGGACATATATTTACACTTTTTTATGTTAAGGGGCAATAAGTAATGTACAATTCTGGAGGTAATTGATTATCGTGTATAGTTTACAATCGTCAGCATATGCAGGGTCAGGCAGATGTCATTTATGAAGATGGTAAACAAAAGAGGTCCCGGAATTGATCCCTGTGGAACACCAGATGAAGCTGATATTTCAGTAGACTTGAACCCATGGTACTGAACATGCAGTTCTCTGTTCGTCAAATATACTTAGTAAGTAAGTCTTTTTGTCATTTTTTGTTTAGATGAAATATCAGTTGTGTTTGTGGCCTTAGAATTTCAAAATACAATTTGTACATTTGTTTACAGGTCATATTATATTTGTATTATTTATTTATACATGTCGACGAAAATATCTGTTTTGTAGCTAAGAAGCTCAGTGATATTAAAATTAGAACCTGAAAGATTATTTAAGAGACATACAAATTTTTATCGAATTTTGTAACATTACCTTCATTTCTTTGGTAACCGCGGATCTCCTACTTGGTGGAATCAAGAAATAGTCCAACATACCTATTAAATACCTTGCCAATTGTTTATTCAAACGAAAATATTTTGTGAATGTCTCATCCAGCGATTCGAATGGATTCTGATAAACAAACCGTCTAAGCTCTTGAAACTGCTCTTCCGCGTAGGCCATATTATCGATAACAAACATCCTTCTCGCATTTTGCATTTTCCCAGCGTATTTCCCGATTTTATCAAAAATAAGAAATAAAAACAATCCAATATAAAATTGCAAAAAACAACAACAAGAATTGTGAAATGTGTCATGAATAGCAGATCCAGTATTGAGAGAAAATGACGTCATTTTCTCGCAAATTCAAGAATTGGGTCCCTGGGATTCATTCTCCCATTCGTGTGAAATGGGTCACTTTCCACACTAGTAATGTAATATACTTATTCCATATAGTATTTCTAACAGTTATTTTCCGTTGCCTGGCAACGACTAAATGCAAGGAATTATTGACTTTTTCTTTAAAAAATGTCAATATTTCCGATCGATTTTCGGAAAAATACCTACCTACCAACATTTTCCTATGGAAATGTCAGCTGCCGAAATAACATTAGTAATCGCGTGTAGAATATTTCCCGTCCAAGAATATTCCAGAAATATCAACGTAAGAAGCAATATTCCAAAAGAAAATATTGTGTCTGTCATTCCAACTCACTGAAGGAAAGGAACTAATTAAAATACTATCCTCGCATACCTAATGCTCCATCAGATAAATTTTCATTTCATAAACATTAGAACTTCCCAACAAAACAACTAAAAGCGAATGGAATAGGTATCCAAGTCGCGATGGTAAACAAGGTGCAGCAAACTAGTCCCAGGTATCCGTACAAAGGATGCAACTAAAAAGCCAGAGCCTCCGCGACAACACCTTATAACAATCAAATAAAAGTGTCATTGACTCCCAACAAGTACGTAATCGTATTCGCGAAAGTAAAAACCAGTTAAAAAACGAGTGCACTCTCAATTTCAATTTGCGCTATTCGGTTAAGGTAAAGGCCACGACTGGCAACGGTAATGACCGTGCAGAGATTGCAAAACTCCCGAATTCGCAATTACTGAATGGAACCGCGTAAACAAAGAGTACGATTACAATAACAAACAATTCACCTACCTGTCTGAAGATTCGGAGCTGTCGTATCTATCGACGCATCTCTTTTTCCTGCAATCTTCTTCACAAGACAGGAATCCCTCATGTTTGGCCGTTTCTCCATCATTCGCACACAACTCGGCAAATAACTTTGCACTCTCACTTGCTATATAAAAGTTTTTCACTGGAACGTCCATACTGTCATTTGTCTCACAAACAATGGTATTGTCGATAACATTCACTGCAGTTTTTTCGATTACATCTCCGATCGGGCCACCCGTGCACAGCCCGTCTGCCATTTTGAGAACACACTGTCGCGCTGCGTTCGACGCGCCTGCTCTTCGAGGGGATCGCGGGGGGTGTGCACTGTGACGTCACAGCCCCTCTCGATACTCTCATAGTCGGTGCACTAGGCGACGTTGCCATGCCATGAGCAATTTCCTAAGTATTACGAAACTATCAGAATTGTAATCGCGTAAAGTGGGTGGACTTGATCATTGTTTTTAACAATGCTAAGCTAAAAAAATATTTCGCTGGAAAAAAAATATTTTCACCCCACTAGGAGTATAACCCACTATGGGGCGACTAGAAAGCTACATTTTGGAATATATTTCAAGTATGCTCTGAACGAAGGCGACTTGAAACAAAATATACATTTTGTAACTGAGAAGGAGTTCGCTAATCGACTAATTTTTAATAAAACAACATAATTTGATCAAAACATAATTCTAATTAAACAAAACAAACATAAACTTATCAGCTTTACAAAAAAAGAACTTAAACTTCGCTTTGAATGAATAATACCTACGGCTTAAGGTAGTTCCGCCACGAGACAGTTGAATTAGGAAATTATTTTCGTCGGAATCGAAAAATTTCCGAAGACTTTTCGATTTGAAACGCGAAAAAAAATCGACTCTAGAAAATTTCTTCGTTATAGAAAGTCGGCGACTCAAAAAATTGGTGTCCCCGAAAAGCGCAGCAAAAAAAAATTCCCCCTCCCCTTTTTGAACTTTTTTTTTTGGGAGAAGGGGGAGTATCGTCTAAATCGATGGGATCAACTAGGAGGAGTTTTTTTTTTCGCGTTCAGACCCTCAAATGGTTCCCCGTCCTCCTTTAAAAAGTCCCCTGGCACAATCCGCATTTCTCTACGACCCCCTCTTTAGGCTGTGCGCTTCCCCGTGGACTATTTTGAATAACGAGAGTAGTTTTGATTATATCTGTCAAACTAGATGGTCAATCACTTTGATATCCTGCTCTAGCTCCTCCTCGTTTTTCATAAACTTCTTAATTTTAGTACTAACGGTAGAATTAATAATGTGCTGTTTGCCTATGCATGGCCAATATGTTACGTGTTAATTGAGTCAACTTCAATTATATATATATATCTCGGGTTCGGGATGGTAAAACTTGTTAAAATTTTATAGAGGTGTTGTTCACATGTTGAACAATACGTATGCCAAATTTTAATAATTTCCTAATTCAACTGTCTCGTGGCGGAACTACCTTAATCTATATGGAAGTTATTGCTTAAGAATATCACACATATTAATATATCCCTTGTTTCACTAACGATATCCTCTACCTGTGGATATTACATTGTTAAGAATCAACTACGCTACTGCCACACGATGCCGCCGAGATATGGGAGTGTCTTATGTAAACAAACCCCGAGCAGGTAGCGACCAACCACACAACTATGATTTCAAGAAGGCAGCGTGACTGGTTGACGTCCTGTAGAACAATCGACAATTCTCCATTGAGCACTCGACGTGAATATTACATAAGAGCCTTTATAAACGACGGCAGATGCGGTGAGTCAGTTAGTTATTTGTTTGATCAGTTGGAGTGCAAATAATGATGATCAAACAGCAGTTTGCCGAGCAAGAGAGATACGACTTATGGAAGAAAAACGAATTAAAGAGGAACGACGGCAGACAGAAAAACAAGAGAAGGCGGTCCGTCGACAAAAGGATGAGGGACGGTCGCAAGATAATCGAAGAAAGCTGTAACTGCGATACGAGAAGAAGCAAGAAAATCACTGTAGTACGAGAAGCAAAGAAAGCAGTATGGGTGACGCATGAGAGAACAATCCAGCATATTAAAGAACTAGAAATGAAAATTGCATCATTGAAGATCCAAGACCACCGCGACAGGGTTGCCACATCGAACAATTCCGTGATACCTCCGACTTTTGTCTCTATGGTCTCTATATTCCAAATTCAACAAACAAACAATTTTTTTTTTGAAATGGCATTTATTTTTCAATCTAACAATTGTATAAACAAAAGAACAGAACTCAATCATTTGAGAGATCTATTCTTATTTATTAATTTTAGACAACAACCCGAATGCTCTCAATAATATTTCTTCTTCTTCTTTTTAATATCAACCAACATGAAAGTCACTACAAATAGAATAAAAACAAAATAAAATTTATTTGTCTATACATTTTTTTTACCATAAATAAAATCTCATCTTTTGTAGTAATTGCAAATGGTGTTCCTATATCATTTGGGCAGCTAAGACCAATGTCTCTACTTCTTCCCAATAATTTTTACAAATTGACTTTGTTAATTCCAACCTTTATGTCTTGGTTTTCCCACACTTTCACATTCATAACCAAAAAATGTTGCCACAATTGTTCTCGGCTTTGTAGTAAATGTACCATTAATTTTTGTCACAAATACTGTTCCATATAACTATATTTATTGCTCCATGTTTTTACATGTTTTTTTAATGTTGTCTTGTACATCTTTCTGTATATCACCGAAAAACGACCATTCTCACTAACATTGTAAGTAAGGTTACATTGGTATATTTATCAATTATACTATAGTATTTTCACCTTTGTAGCTCCCTGATGATGACAATATTCATTGCCGAATTATTGGAAATATAATGTTATAAGAGTACACTTGCGTTTGCTGCTGTCCCAAATAATTTCTCAGACTTTTATATATATATATATATATATAAAAATTATCCAGTAGCTTGTTGCTATCAAATAGAGTAAGAAAACAAAGAAATAAATAACATATAACAAAAAATAATACCTAACTTTTTGGAAAAAACTCGCCGTCTATGGCCGCAACCTGGGACAACGTACGTTACTTATTATAACTCAAGTATCTTCATTCAGAAGGTTTAGGACGTTCATTTGCTGCAATAGGACGATTTATTGCATGTTTCACTGTGGCCTGGAAAAAAACATTAATTGTCACTGAACTGCACACAACATTTTTCTTTAATTTCGCTGTATATGTGATAATCATATCATAGTATCCCTGCAATGTAAACAATGACTGAATTGTATGAATGTACGAGATTAGTTCACAAACGATACAATTCTACTCAGCGGCGCGGCGTTTCGTTGGATGGAGGTTTTGATGCAAAAAAATATTGTGTCAATGTTTAAACAGCCGCCATTTAAAAACAACACGACTGATTTGCCCCATATTTAAACTTAGCCGAGGAATTGATAAAGTATTTTGTGACAAATGATTTTAAAAAAATTAACCACTATAATAAAGTTAAAATATTCCCTGTATATACAGATTTAAGGTAGTATATATGTTACAAATCGTTGAGTAACATTCTAATGGAATAATTTTAAGGAATTAGGAAATATAATAAAAACCCAATTAAGCATTCCTGGTATTACTTAGAGTGAGACAACCCCTGTTACGTAAGAAATTACGTAACAAGCAAGGACCATTAAACTTTGAGAGAGAGAGAGAACTCTGAATACACCGAAAAAACGGTCCAAATGCACATTTTTCACTACGAGCACTAAAGTGCAGTATTTGCTGTAAATGAAAAAAAAAGTCTGACAGCAAAGTAATTACCATTATCAAAGTTTTCAAACTTCAATCAACGGCTGCACTAAGTGCAATTAACTTGATCCTTGTCATAATAAAAGATATGTAATTGGAGTGTCATTGTTAGTTACTATCAGTCTTCATTTTATAATTAGCCTTCTTCGATCTTTTCATAAATATCAGTATCATTAGGAAGATCGCGGGCATGCGCAAATGTATCACCAATCACCAATGGTCAATAGCCGGTTGCATTTTTATTTTGTTCACGCAGTGATGCATGTGATTGCGTCGTAGATAGAATATCGAACCAACGCTCCGTCGTATTCTCGAAAATTGCTTGTTTGTTATTTTATAGTTCATACTTATATACAACAGTTATTTATGTATCAAGGGCGTAAAATAGGCTTTTATGGACCGCAGCGTGTAAGTAATAGCCCGAGCGATAGCGAGGGCTATTAACACGCCTAGGTCCATTAAAGCAAATTACGCCCGAAATACATACAAAATTTTATGCACGACCGGTATATTTGATGTCATGTAGATAGATACCTCTTTATATCTAGAACATGATAAAAATACATCAAGGCTGCCGTGAGAATGTATATTCATATCATATCGGAAACAGAATAAATCAAGAAGTGATGGAATGAATGTTACCATGGCAAATCAGTCAATTTGTCGAAATAAGATTATATAGGCTAGTAGCCATACTTGCTGTCAATTTTTGTGATCACAGATAATTTATTACTGATTTTGAAATGGATTCAAGCGACGAAGAAAGTGTGAATTGTACTCCATCAGAAATAAGTAAAGCAGCTGAGGATGCGAAATTGAGTTTATTGCCAAGTAATTCCAAGAAAATATACGACAAGGTGTATGAAGAATTCGTGAGGTGGTGTAACGGGAAAAATGTAAAAAATAAGAAATACACAGAGACTGCCTTGCCTTGCCTATTTTCTGTAAAAATCTAAATATTGTAAGCCCTCTACCATGTGAATTGGCAAATATCACAGTGGACGACATTCAAGATTTCGAGACATTCTTACTCATAACTATACGAGAAACCAAAACGAAGATAGATCGTGTATTTACTGTAATCGATAAAGAATAGAAATCGCCAAGTTATTTGGATATTTACAGAAAATATTCTTCCTTGCGAGATCAGAATGATCAAAAGCGGTTTTTTTATATTATAAAAATGGCAAGTGTACGAGACAGGTTATCGGAAAAAATACATTCGGTCAAATACCATTCAGAATAGCCATTTACCTAGGTATTTCTAATGCGAAAGAATATACTGGTCACTGCTTCAGACGTTCCTCAGCAACTATGTTAGCAGATGCAGGCGAGGATATAATCAACATTAAAAGACATGCTGGGTGGAAGTCGACGACTGTTGCGGAAGGTTATATTGAAAATTCAGTTGCAAATAAGCTGAAGATTGCTAAGAAAATTGTAGAAAATGATGAGCCTTCTACTAGCCATTGCAGACAATCTGAAAATATTGCTCACTACTCTGAAACACCAGATAATAACATGCATTCTCTTCAGACTTCTAGTAATGAGGAATCAGTTGAAATCAGTAACTAGCTGCAACAACAGAAAACAACAAATCCAAATATTTCCATAAATAACTGTTCTAATTGTATTGTCAATGTTAAGTTATAATTCATTTTTTAAATTAACTTATGTTCATTGTTTTCGTTATATTATTGTTAATAATGTTTTGGGTTTGATTATATGATCCATCGGAATATAGATTTCTATCGATATGATATTTAAATTCACTTTAGCGCCTGTTCAACGATTTTATCGCCCGCTGGGCGATAAAGTAGTCCGCGGGCGCTAAAGTGCTAATTTACGCCCGCAAATCCGGGCGCTAAAGTGCTACTTTACGCCCGGTAGTATTTTTGACTGAAGTTTCTGATACAAAGTGTGACATATTGGCATATCTCATTGGTACACATCACTCCTTATATCAAAATCTGTTTTCACTAACTCTAAAACCTAAACATAATTTTTTATTACATTATCCTAATATTACTAAAACCTTAGCTATCAAGCATCAACTGAAATTATGCTAGATATGTATATCAAATAGAGGATTTGAAAAAAATGATGTGACTTTTGAAAAACATGCTAGTACCCAACGTGTATGTGATGTTATACCAGAGATAAATTAAATATGCTCATCTACTGTTCTGCAAAAGTTTGAAACTGCCATTTTCCAAAAATGTTTGCATTGAGAATGTTTCTTATGAATTGAATAAAATAATCATAATCGAGAACTTGGGTGTACCAATTTTTGGTATCGTTCGTTTCATCTTAGTCAATACGATTAATGAGGTATGTATTGTTTTTGAAGAAATGAAAATAATATATTTGAACACACATTTATTTGCTTATGAAGTGGAATTCACTCACACAAAGAGATGTGTTTTGCAAACACAAATTGAGTAACTAGACACAGTGAGATTATTCTCCATTCAAATGGTAAAAAGTACATTACATGTTTTTGATTCGAAGCTCCCATGATCATTTCAAAGAGTTATTAACAAGTAGCATATTCAACAGAAAATTCATACTCATCTGGCATTTTAGTTTTTTGAATTAAGTACTTGGTTGAACACTTCTTAGCTTATTTTTTCCAATAACTTGATATTATTTATATCACCGTGTTCCATGTATATTTCTATTAAAAATATAAATAGAGTGACAACAATAAAGTGACTGACAAATATTGTTTTATTTTTTAAATATTTTAATAACACATCTTGTTAAAAAGTTTGTAAATTTATTGGTGCAACCAAAAGAAAAGAAGAAATGAAAATTTGTATTATTTCATAATTTTTCATCTGGGGTCGTCCTTAACTTTCAATTAAATTGTCTGAACTCTAGTCTCTGCATCTTGAAAGTTTCAGGGATATTTTTTCATTGGAAATAGTTGAAGCAAAGTGAATGCATTTGAGCAATAAATCCTATCAAAATTATCCACGAGGATAGTGAAAGTGATCGGAAATAATTGTTTCATCATCAAATATTTGTTACAATTTATTACTTATTCCATCATTGGTTCCTGCTTTTTTTTGGCACTATATAAGTCAAAAATGATATCCCTGCTGACTGGATGCATTATGAAAATCTGCTATTTTATCTCAATGGTTTTGCAGATATTCCCAACACGTTGGAGTTAAAACAAAAACTCCATTAAGATCACTTAATTCAATACTCTTGCTCAGCATGCATCTTAGTACCTTTGGGAAAAAATAACGAGTCCTACTCATTGTTTCAAAGGGATTCTCCAGTTTCAATTTGATACCATAGTTTTGGAAATCCCAGTATTTGGAATTTTCCAAGCAAAATAATTAATTGAGGTAAGTAAGTAATCAATTTCATTGCAAGTGGTAAAGTTCGTTTTTTTTATTGTAACGAAGAAATCATGTGTTTGTCATAAATGTATGGTTGAATAATAGCAAATAGCTAATTTCATTACTACAATGAATAACAATAAGTGAAATCAATCGATAGGACCAAATATTCACTTTAATAATGACAAATACATTTTTCCTTAAACCAAATAAAAGCGACAATAACAGCAATCAAAATATATATTTAAGGCATTACTGTAAGTACCTGATTTGCTAGTAGGTAGCACTACTTTATATTTGAATTTCAGTTTGATAAAGGCAATTAAACACTGTCAGAGTCTTTTTTTCCTAGTGACAATCAAAGTGGGACCCCGTCCCCAATACGGGTGCTTCCTTTGTTACTCAATAAAATATATGCAGTACATTATTGTGCAACTTTTATTGTGATATATATTGGATCTTATTCTTTTTCAGGACTATTTCAATAATTCGTGATTTAATTCTTCAATTCGTTTTCTACTCTCGACTTGTTGATAGCTACAATTGTTATATGTGAATATAATTCACTACTATTTCGTTTGAAACTAGAAAACATTCTAATTTGTTTTTTATTGATTTTTTCAAAATATAAAAAATATAAATTACCCTACGTCATGTAAAACGTTAGCAGTGAACCACGAAAAAAAGTGAATTGTTCTTGTATTTGATCGACATTACAGTGAACTCAAATCTTGATGAATGCGGCTTGTTGTTAATCCAACTCCAAAACAAAAGGAATTTGTATAAGAGCTCCTATGGAATAGCCTGGAACTTTTCCCTGTAACAACGGCAACAGCGCCTCCGATGATCATTGGCTGCCCACCAATTACATAATTTACTTGACCAGTTGCGGATAATGACTTTTGCTTGCATTGTCGATGCATCGGCTCGTTTTGTTTTTTCCTTTATTTTTTTCCGTGCAATTCCGAAATGACAAGGAAAGAAATCGTTACCAACTCTGATGTCTACGATTCATCCATCATGCGTTGAAGTAAGGCCATTCCGTGTCCGCATTTCCGTATATGCTTCATGGTTCGATAAATACCTACCTTACGCAGACCTTCGCAGTGTGAATTTTAAATGAAAAATAATAACAAGAAACCTAATTTTTTTATTTAAGTATTTATTTGAACATTTAAACGTATTTAGTGAACGAGTTTTAACGAAAAAATGCGTAGGATAAACAAATGTATCTTGTTATTGTGGAAATGGGATGTTTAACCAAAATTTTTGTCAAGGAATGTCTCAATTTGGCACCATTGTAAAATATGGGAGTAGAAACAATAGCTAGGGATGATGTATCATTTTACCAATTCTCTTCGGTTTTGCACAATCGCGGTTGAAATTAGTGCTTTGCACCCTGGCCATTTTTTATCACCGGAGATTTTTTAGCCAATTCGGTAGAAAAAGGAGAAAAACCGGTTTTATTAATTTGCAGAACCGCCAGAAGATGGAGGTATCCATTTTCGAACTTTTTACCGAAAAGTCTCCAATTTCATCCAATAATATGTTTTATGCACAAGCGGGCGGTAAAGTGCACTTTATCGCCCGGGTTTTCTAGTATAAAGGAGTACTTTACCGCCCGCCGGACCATTTCATCGCCCGTGGGCGGTAAAGTAATTTTTTATAGATTTTCGATTTATGTACATACTTAAGTGAATTTTGAATAGTAAACTCAAAAACAAACACATCGAAATCATTTTAACACTAAAGTAATACTACAAACAGTGTTCATTTATTAAAATTTACAATTGAAAATGCAATTATTGCAATTAGCAATATTCAAAGCCGACAAATGTTTTGTTGAATTACTTTTCTCTAGTAATTGTACTAGGTTGTTCCTGAGCATTTACCTTTGATGTTGAGGGTGTATCACTGTCCCTTGACACAATTTTGTTAGCAATATTTTTTCTTGCAAGTTTTGTTTTTTCCGCTACACTACTTGATATCCAGCCAGCGTGTGAATTAATGTTGGTTAGGTTTTAATTTGCTTCAGCTAAAAGAGTGGCGGAACACACCGAAAACAATGTCCCGTGTATTTACTAGCATTGAGCAGCCCCAAAAAACTGCAATATTTCGAGGCATTTGACCAAACGTGTTTTTTTTCAACCACTTGAGTAGAACATTTCATATTTTAAAAAAACACAAAAAATCTTGTTCAGTCTGTGTTGATCGTAACAAACGATATTTCCTGTAGAGACCAAGAAAGATGGGCATCGGTTTGTTAATCGTGGCTTTCAACATTGAGTAACAGCTCCATAGTGAAGAAGGTTTATAGTTCTTCGATTTTTCATTAAAATATGCTAACAAAGTATCTTCATTAATTTGATTCAATGTAAGTACTTTTCCTGTTGGTTGGTTGAAAACTGACGAGCCAGAGGCAGGGTTGGCACTTAGCTTCCCTTGACACTGCGACCAGCTAGGGTCTATTGTATCACTCTGTCGTCAGTGGTTACTCATTCAAACAGGTTTGGGCCTTTAATTACGTTTAGTAGCCTGTTGATAAGGTTCTTCGGATTCATACCTGTTTCCGGGTTGATCTCTCCAATTGTTCTGTGACGCCTTCTACTTAGGGCGTCACAGTCGAAGATAATGTGAGAGGCTGTTTCCTCCTCTTCATCACATAGCCTACACTCTACGGTTTCCCTGCGGATTCCCATGGTATTTAGGTGTTTTCTTAGGCCGCAGTGTCCAGTCAGCAGACCTACTATTATACGTGCCTTCGTTCTGTTCAGGTTCAGAAGGTCAGCCGTCAGGGTCCGGTTGGGTGCCCTACCATGACTTTGCTGTATTTGCCCGACAGTTTGATCCCAGTGTATTGTCTTCTTTTTATCCACTCATCGATCAGGGTCCTGCATCGGTTTTTGATGATCCCATGCACAGGTTCTGGTCCTGTGAAAAGCATTTCAGATGCTTGTCTAGCTAGCCTCTATGATCTGGCACCAACATCAAGGTGACCTTGTTGTGTTTTGCCACCTCGATGAGGTTCTGGAGGCAGTCCCAGACCAGTTTAGACTTCATCTGTGTAGAGTTGAGGGCTTTGATAGCACTCTGACTGTCAGATAGAATGTAGATGTGTTTTTTCCTATAGCCATTTTCTACATTCTTCTGAATGCATAGCATACCATGTGTTTCAGCTTAGAATATCGTGGAGCATTTGCAAGTGGTATTACCCCATGTATTCCTGCTCCCGTTCCTTCAACTGCCTTTGAGCCGTCTGTATACCAGACTATGTCCGCAGTTGATTGTGATTCTATACTCGGGGGCCCATCCGGATCCGCCAATTCGTGTTTCGAATGGTTTTTCGAATGAGTATAGGGGTTGCATGTAGTCTGAAATAATTTCGAGTTCTTCGATATTGATTACATGAGTGATTCTGGTGTGTCCAATTGTTCGGATTCTCCAGTTTTTTGTTTGTTTCAGTCTGTATCCTGGCCTCTCCAATAACATGTAAGTCAAGGGGTTCGAGGTTTAGGATGATTTCCATTGCAGCTGTTGGAGTGCTATTCATTGCACCCGTGATGCAGAGACAGGCAAGCCTCTGGATTTTCCCAAGGTTGGTTTTTGATTTGATTTGTTTTTGGCCACCATAAGAGTGAGCCATAAGTTACTCTGGGTCTTATTACCGCTGTGTAGAGCCCAATGCATGGCTTTCAGTTTGAGCCCCCAGGTTTTTCCAAAAGCTATCCTGCGCATCATGAAGGTTATCTTGCTTTTGTTGGTTACATGTTGAAGATGCGGGTTCAAGGTTAGTTTCTTGTCAAGAATCAGCCCTAGATATTTCACCTGCTCTACTTCTTGTAATGTTTTGCCGAATAGTCTGGGAGGTATGAGATCTCCCATGTTTCTTCTCCGGGTGAAGGGAATCAGTGTTGTTTTGTTCGGATTTGCCCTTAGGCTCTCTCTCTGTTGCACCATTCCTCTACTGTCCTCAGTGCATTTTGCATTAGCTCTGAGGTTGTTCGAGTATTCTTTCCTTTGATGAGAATGACCAAGTCATCTGCATACCCTTGAGAGTAATACCCTTGGTTATTCAGAGATTTTAGCAGTTCATCTACAACCATGTCCCCCTGTGGGGTACTTTTCCTGTACTCCACACTAAATATTCCTGATACATCTTCTCATACAACCTCCTTGATTTCGATGGTAGAAGATCAAGTTGAGCTTCCTCTGCGGACTCAATAATATCCTCTGGAAGATCATTTTAAGCAAAAACCATCGATTCCATTGTGAAATAATGCGGACACATCAATGGCGCCGACTCAAAAGTAAATTGTTGATTTGGTTGTTAAGGCCGTAAACAATATTATTTTTCCACTCCCGTATTATAATAAGCGAATTAAATATCTGCTACCGATATATTAATATTCTCCATTTTCATTTCGAAACTGATTTTGGCCAATAAAAACACGTACTTTTCATTATGAAGCGAATTTTTGGCCTATAGAAACACGTACCTACTTGGGAATAATCAAGTGGTATGTTTCTACATACCTGTTTGAAATTTAATTTTATTTGACATTCAATCACAACGCGTCAAAAGTACATACCTATAAGTATGTAGAATTATCTTGTACACCACCATAAATTCTTGTTTTTATTTTATTATTTATTGGTCGTAGAAAAAATAGTGTATGCAACGATCATGTTATGGCTATTAATACACTTGCAGACAGTTTACGACTTACCTCGTGCTCATGTATTAATAGCTATCTTACGATACGATTTGGATAAAATTTAAATATCGCTATTGTCAGTGTCAATTGCAGTCAATCAGAACATATATACTGAGTGAGTCAAAAATATTTTGATTGCAAACAAAATATAATTAAATGAAATAAATACTGGCTTGTGCATAAAATTACTATGTATATCGGTCGTAAATAGCGTTTAGCAACCTTGGCGTGTACTAGCCCTCGGCTGCACCTCGGGCTATTATATTCACGCCATCGGACGCTAAACGCCTATATTACGACCTAGATACATAAATAACTATTAAGATCACCGAATATGAAGGTGTAATATTGTTTTTGCGTAATTTAAACTAAATTACACTTCAGAATTTTTGCTGCAACTTCAGTGCTAATTGCTAGCCTTTTTCAAATAACAACTGCGCATGTCTGTCGGCCTGTTTTTCTCAAGCAAAACAGGCCAACATGCATGCGCAATATTATCAAAAAAATACCATACTATATATTGACACTTTTCTAAATATTGAATTGCTCGTGATGAGTTTTTTTGAATGTTGTGCAGTAGTTCATTCATATCTACGAAATACGTTATCTCCTAATGAAGCAACATTTGGAAATGATTAGACATCTACTATTGGAAATCTAATTTCATCCAGACAAGAATATCTTCACTATCTCAGATATTTTTGATTTCTTGAAATAATGAAATTGAGATCTTCAAAGAATCTCATGGGATATCCTGAAATGAGACACGTTTCCTCAAAAAGATACGAATAATAAGTCTGTTTCAAGATATTATTGTTAATTCAGAACGAAAATATAATTTTTCAACTGGAGCGATATTCTCTCATTTCAAGGTTTCTAAGTTTCTTGGTCCGAACGAGTTGAGAACTTCCAAAAAATATAAAGCATTAAGTTGAAACAAGATATATATATATACTTGGATCAAGTTGGTCATATTCTCAATAAAAAATTCATTATTTCTCACTTCGAAGAGGTAGACAGTTTCAAAATGAATATCACTCATCTTGTTTCAACGTATTTTGGTTTCAGACAAGTTATTCGAGTGTTCTGTTTTAATAAATGATCAAGAAATTCCTATTCACTATGTAAGAGATTGGGTCTCTTCAGTTGAATCAGAGATTTTTTATCTGAAAAAGTTAACTCTCCACCAGAGATAATATTTTCAAAGAAGTATGCTGTCTTCTTTCAAAAATTAACTTTTTACTGTGCAGTTGTTGTTTGAAAAAGGCCAGCAATAAAGTTGCAGAAAAATGCTGAAGTGTAACAGTAGTATAAGAAAAAATATGTCTAGACAAACTATATAGGAACAAGCAATTGAAGTAAATAAAAAACATTCATTAAAAAAGTCAGGTACCTACATTGGACAATGAGAAATATAAAGAAATGAAAGTAATTTCGGAATCACTTATAGGATAATGAGAAAATGGCGATGGATTCAGTCTTCTTCAAAAAAAATAAACTCATTTTGCATTACAATTGAGCAAATTTAGTAAATAAGTACATCAAAATCAAATAGAATTTTGTAGGTCACAAAGGAAGCAACCATTGATTTTGGTTAAGGCCCCAGATAACAGACATCCACTTGCATGCATAAGGGAATGGCATAGCATAACGGAGTTCAGCCAATTAAAATGTGAGTGGTGTCGGATACTCGCATTTTGATGCGATATCGCTATGCAAGTCTGTAGTCTGTCTGTGATAGGCTTTAGTCACCACAGCTAAAGCCTCCAATCTCCAATATTATTAATTGGGCTAGACTTCCTGCTGTCGTGGGAGACAGACGTCGACCTCGAGGCAGGAAGTCAGGTTAATGTGAGTTATTGTACAGCCGTTCCACGTGCATCGCAAAGTTATTTTATTGTTTTGAAAGTTTTGGGTATTCGTGGTAGCATTTCGAGTGAGACAATCCTGTGTGCCCCCCGAAGGGAAATCGAAGCCCCAGAATACGTTCTGGGGTGAAGTGGATTTCCGATACTGGCGAATTATCCGTAATGGATTCGCTTTAAAAAACTAGCAAGCAAGCAATTGTATTAATTGAAATTAGAGATCTGTTATTTCAGTTGAGTCATTGCTCAACTCAGAGTAAAGTAACACTTGATATGCTTTTTTACGTTCATTTGTTTGAAATTCGAAACATATTGATCTCTTTGTTACAAATCGGTTCACGTCTGAAAAAACCGGAGATATCCGGTTATTGTGTTTTTAGTGCACCGGAGCAAAGCAAGGGTGAAGCGTTGGTTAGAGTTTTTTTTTTTTATTTTAACTGAGAAAAACTGGAAAGTGATGAGTGTTTGAAGTGTGAACATTAATAATCATATAATATACATTTTTGATATGACTGAATAATTAAATAAAGTAAGTATTACATGAATTAAATGTATTAGCATAGTCCAGAAACATAATATAACCTCAAAAGCATACATTGTATATTTTTGATAGGGTGTTCGAATATGTAATGACATGTTCAAACTGTATCATTGAAGATTCTTGAAAAAAAAACGACCTGTTTTCTTTACACATTTTTCCATTAGGAACTTTGTTAGTTTTCAGATTATAAAAATAAAACACAACTCCTCATGTTTTCCAACAGACTTATGCGAACTGAAATCTATTGACTCTTCAAATGGAAGAATTCGGTTTGTGATAAAACTGAAGAATCACTGTGAAAATTATTATTTTTCCAAATATAATTTCATCTAAATCTTCCTTCCTAGATATACAATTGAAATTATATATAAGAAAAAAAAATAATCATATTGCAATTTTCTTCAAAATTGGTGGTTCATGAGATAAAATCCTGATTTCAGTACCCTAAGAGGTATAAAAAAAATATTTTTATTTTTCAACATCACCACTATCATCCTAACAGAATGAATTAATGGATAAGTTCAACTCAGAATATGTCAAGTTCGTTTCTTCAAGAAGAATCTCCATTTAGATTACATGATAAATATCCTAAAAGAGGGATGGATTCCTGGTGGTATGAAAATTGAAAAAAAAAAACAATTTCAAATGTGCCACCTTCAAATGTCCAAATAAATAACAAAAAGCTTCAGAAAGTGATCTCTAAACATGTTTTATTTACAGCGATTTAATGTGCGCAAAACATTTTGGGAATGTTCTGTTATGTCTATGAAAATGCTATCAAAAAAACTTTGGACCAGTTCTTTTTGTGACATCCCAGGCACATCCTGAAAATCTCCACCTGCGGCGGACATAGACTGTTCTATAAAAGTTCTATTCATGTATAAACAGAACATCGTAGTGGATGTTCAATGTCTCAAAATCTCGTACTTTCAACATCTCCAGAGACCGCAAAAATCTCTGTGCTGTTTTCACACGCGTCTCCATGGCAGCATGTGCAGATAACAGGACACATCAAGCCTGTTTTCCTACACCCACATGCTTTACCGCACCCCTTCTTGCACTTGCACGAAATAAATTTCAGGATTGCTTCGGGTGCCGGATCTGCTGTTGTTTTCACTGGAGTACGTCCAATATTTTGCTTCTTTCCCAACCCCATTGCTCTGGACTCTCGTGTGTGTCATACCCAGGTACCCAGCGAGAACAAAAACATCTCAATGTTAAAAGTACAAAATTTTGAGTCATTGAACATCAAGTGCAATGTTCTGTTTGTACACGAATAGAACTTTTATAGAACAGCCAATGTTCGCCGCAGTTGGCGATTTCCAGGATGTCCCTGGGGTTGTCACTAAAAATAACTTGTCTTAAGTTTTTTTGATGGCCTTTTCATAGACACAACAGATCATTCCCAAAACGTTTCGCGCACATTAAATCGCTGTAAATAAAACATTTTTAGAGATCACTTTCTGATGCCTGATGTTATCTATTCGGACATTTGAAGGTGTCACATTCTATTTGGAATGGAGTTTTTTTAAAATTTTTATACCACCAGGAATGCAGCCCTATTAGTACATACAGCAGTTGAAGCACACAATTGTATCCAACTACGACAATGGTTGAAATGCCATGGCCGCTCAAAAGGTGGAAAAAAATCAGAACATGTAGAAAGGTTAGCATAACAATGACATTCATGTTAGATTTAAATTAATTAATGTATCAATAATTAGAAAAATAAAGATAAATAATCAGAAAATACAAATCATCATTAGTAAAGCTGAACAGGTCTTTGCACTTTCTCCTAGGAAGTCAGGGGCGCGCCAACTATGTGGCGAATGTAGGCAAAAGCCACAGGCGGCAAAAGCTAAGGGCGGCAATTCGGCTAAATAAACCGTACTAACGACCTCTAATGCCGCGCGTCGGCTCCAATTCATGTTTAATGCGCGATTCTCTTCCGGTACTCTTTTGCTATTAGCGATAGCGGCTAGCTTAAAAAGTCCGAGTATCACAGGTGGCTTAGCGGTAACGGTAAGTATCAAAAACGAAGAGAGTAAATATAGAGAAATGTTTTTATTGCTTTTTTTATTCGAGAAAGGCTTAAAAGTCGTCTGTCGGAAGCCGCAAAAAATGAAAATTAATATAAATTTGTCTGGATTTTGTAAAATGGGTCATTCTAGTTTGTTCTGCAATCTGCAAATCAGATTAGTTGATTATAATAGATAGTTAGTTAGTGAGGTGAATATTTCAGTGCAAAAAATGGTATAGTTATTCTATTCCCAATTGGAACGGCAATAAAAATAAGTACACTACGAGGAGTGTTCATATGCACTGCCCGGCAAATGGGAAATTCATATACTACCAGTGTTTTTACTTTCAAAGCGTTCCTGGTACAATCATAAAAAAGTTCAGTCGTGTGGTAGAGAATTCCTTCTCGCAACTTTTTATGACGGTCCAATTGGGATTAGAAATACTATAAGTAGTGTAACTAAAACTAAATACGCTTAATTCTAATTGAAATTTCTGAAAAATGTTCTATATCAAAACTTAGTAGTTTTCGAGATATTTTACATTAAAAAAAAATCCCATAAAAGGCAATTAACAATATGGCTAATAATTTTACCTAGCAACTACCAACTACTAATTGTAAAATATTCTTAGGTATTTTTAAAGGTCCTGTAATACATACTAATACATATTTATTTTCAACAAATGTTGTACAGTGTGTTCAAAAAATATAATCCAATTTGATGGTAAACACAGATGTAAAACAATTTTTTTTCGAATAGAACACCATTTGTTTTTGAGATATTTAACGTCTAATTTCTTTTCCAAAAACACAAATAAGATTGCTAACAATATGACATTTCCTATTTTAAGGAAAAGGGCAAAAAAAGAAAACGAGAAGGAAAAATTACCTGATTCTTTGAAGAAATATTTAAAACCGTCAGAAATAACTATTTTCTAACTCCACCGTAATATCTGATGACCCTGGAGAGTGGCCCGAAATAATTACAACCGCAGGTGCAAGATTTTTAACGGAAAAAGGATCCCATCAAATTGCGAATTGGACCTATCCAGTAAACTCATAGGCCGAAAGTTTTCTGCCAGATGTTTTTATCGTAACCTCACCAATAGAGAGAAAGTTGAAAGGGAGTGGCTGATTTACTCAACAACAAGAGATGCGGTTTACTGTTTCTGTTGCAAACTTTTTGGTAAGTCTTTGACCAACTTTTCTAATAAGGAAGGGTGTTGTGATTGGAAACATTTGTCACTAGTGCTAAACAGACACGAAAAGAGTGACTCCCATAAAAAAAATATCTGATCTTGGTTAAACTTATAAATTTTTCAATTTAGAAAAGTAATTACGTTCATTGTGTAGAAAAAAAATACTGGTATCGTGTCATTGAAAGAATAATTTCAGCAATGCAGTTTTTATGTCGTCAATGTTTACTTTACGTGGTAGATCTAACAAATTATATGAAAATAATAACGGAAACTTCTTAAAATTAATAGAAACGTCCACCAAATTTGATTCTGTAATGGAGCAACATGTTCGACGCACATATAAAAATCAAAGTAGCGGCAGCGGTATGACAAACTATTTAGGCGATAAAATTCAAAATGAATTGATAAATTCAATCGGATCAAAAGTAAGAACTACTATTTTAGATCTAGTAAGAAAACATAAATATTACTCTATAATCATCGACTGTACACTGGATGTGAGTCATACGGAACAATTAAGTGTAGTTTTGAGGTTTGTTTTATTAAACGAGTTGACGAAAAAAATTGAAATACAAGGGGAGCAATTTAATAACATTTTTGGATTTATTTATCAAATGTTCAGCTTGAATGTAGAAGAATTAAGAAACTTTATTATTTTATTTGAAAGATGAAGGACGTAAAGAATCAGATATTGATGCAAATGACTTATTTGATGAAATTATTTGTTTAAAATGCCACTTACAACAGCAAAATGAGTTAATTCTTCAACATATTCTAGAGAACAATTTAATTTCAACATTTCCAAATACTGCAGTGGCAATAGAATTTTTTTAACGCTACCAGTAACTGTAGCATCGGGAAAAAGGTCTTTTTCAAAATTAAAATTAATAAAAACTTTTTTACGATCAACTATGGCACAAGAGAGACTCAGTAATTTGGCAATTATGTCCATAGAAAGTGACCTTATGGATTGTATTCCTTTAGACGAGTTGATTAAAGATTTTGCCGAAAAAAAGGCAAGAAAAGAGTGCTTCTAATAAGTTATTTCGTTCTTTTTTTTTCTGTTATGTAACATTTTTATTGTTTTGTCAGTTTTGTTATTGCTTTACTTTTTTACATTCTTCGTTAATCCTTATGTCTTCGTTAATCCTTATGTCAAGATCTTCTAAATGTTATGGGGATGAGTAGACAGGTATCATGCTGATTAAAATCAGTACTTTTTTATATTTGAGCTTTCGGAAATACTCATTTCCTTTATTTACAAACATCAAATGATAATGATCATTTAAAATTATAGATTATACATTATATGGTATATAAATTAACAAATATTTTATTTTAAAATTAGAAAAGTAATAGCGATTATTTCAATTATGTGTGTACCCACTTATCTGATGTATCAGTATTAAAATGAAATATAGGTATTAGCACATATTTTAATTTTATTTATGTGTACCCACCCATGTATACATTTTTACTAAAAAAGGGGTAAAGGGTATAAAATTATATTTTGCCAACAGGCGGCCGCATGGCTTGGCGCGCCCCTGAACGAAGTGTAGTGAACAAATATATGTATCTTTATTAACATGATACATGATCAATCAGTTGGAATCGACCATCACCTCGTCCACATCTTTTAACCCACAAATCACATTTAGCACACTTAGAACAAATTTGTAAATTGTTTTGTTTCGTTGATTTAATTAGTTTTCGATGATATTCGAGACAAGGCTGTGGAAAACTATTAATATAATATATTGAAACTTTCATATTGATGGGTTATACACATATAAAGTGTCCGAAAAACATGGCGGAAGATGAAAATTATCTAGAATGAAAAAGTCTAATTACTCTTCGTCACGGCTCTTGCGAAATTTTGATAAGGTAGGGAGCGAAAAGTAATGGTGTTTCCTTTGGAAACGCCGTAAAGAGAGATAAAAAAGTTTACCCACGCAGCAGTAATGACTTCGGGATCGGTTTCGCTCTTCGAAAGCTTGTATAGTTCGACACGTAATTCTGAAATATTTAATATATCCTTTTACCATACAAATTATAGACAAAATGTGTCGATTGTTAAAATTTTAAACGAAGCCAATAATCACATTTCTAAAATAGATTTCTTCAATATGTCAAACACCTCTTTCAAAAGAGTTGTAAAAACATCATAAAAACATTTTAATTATGTCATATTGTGTAAAAATATGATAAAAAACGACAAACAAGAACTCATCCTATATATAAATTCAAATGACAAATAAACAAAACAGACTAGGTGAATCAGTTGAAAATTGTACACATATTAGGGTGTTGCATTTATTGCAAGCATTGCATTATCTTTTTCTCTGTAGCTTCTCTCCTTGGTCTTCGCAAAGTCTCCTCAATCTGTTTTTTATTGCCAATGGCTTCAGAAGATCCTGTAACAAAGATATTGCAGATTGAATTGACAATGACAAAAATTACTAATACAGATATCATGTTATAGCTCTTTTGGGATATACAATAGATACAAGTACTCACCAAGAATTATTGCTGCATGTGTTATGTTGTGTTTCAAAGGCCCATTCAGTTAACTTTGAATTTATGTTATCATTTGAATTTTCAACATTTTCATGGAAGTTCCCAACATGATAATTTTGAACTAGGTCTTCTCTTGATGTAGGGCTCAATTCTCCAAGGAAAGAACCATCAGACAAATTTTCAGAACTTGATTCACATTGATCAACTTCAGGAATATTTTATCTGAACTTGTAGAAGGTAATATTATATGAATATCATCATTTACAGCATTTAATCGACTAGTAGAAGGCCCACTACAAGCCTCTCAAGATTCTTCATTTTGTCTTCCAAGTTTTCTTGTTCTTTTTCCTTTTATAATATTTAATCAGTGCATTTTTTCTCTCAAGCCTTGAGGATACCTTCCTCCTACGATCCATTATATCAATATGTACCTACCTATAATAGATTAATAAATATACTATAAAGATAATATTCAGAATCGAATAACCATGTTATTGGAATAACCATGTTATTGATCCAAAAGATTACATTCAATATTTTGATAATTATTGTTTCACCAACCTTTAAACTCAACTTATTATTTCAATTTCTCAACTATGATATACACAACAATATAACTGATAAAATGCTTCAAATGCTCACAAAAATTGTCAAACACAATAAGGATGCCGCTAATCTTCTTACATCGAACAAAGAAAAGTTAGAAACTTGAACATTATGCAAAGTGAGGTTAACTTGTTGACAGATCACCAAATAATTCAAACAATGTTGCCAAAGTCAAACAGGACAAAACCACAGATACCGAAATGCAATTGTGTTTGGGATTTGTGTATAATTTGAGAATTTAGATTAAGGGTATATTATGCATAAATAATTTTCTGCCTGCGAAATGGTCACTTCCCAGAAATTTCTGAGATATATTTCCATTTTCTTAATAATTATTTTTCAGAAGAAAAACAAACATTTTGAAAACAAAATATCAACTCTGAATTTTTAATGAACATTTTGATGAGTTTCGAAGAGTCTTATATATGATAATGGACATCAGAAATACCAGGGACATGAATGGGACAATCTATGGATATACCAGATGGGATATCCTCTGGACAACCTCTGAGGGACATCTCCTGGATGTCCCAATCATATCCTTGTACCGCGGTACATAAAAAGGACATACCTAGGACATCCCGGTGTTGTTAGGGACGTCAGATTTCGAGTCCCGACGTCGGCCCCCCGATATCGGGTCCGTCTTAGGGCCCTTAAATAATTGCGTTCCCGATATCGGGTTGTCGGGAGGCCCGGTAATATTGTTCATCACATAAATAACTCCTTTATTAGAGATTTTCAAGGAATGCTGAGAGACATTTTAGAAAATAAAGTTTTTTGTGTTTTTTTCATCCAATTTTTCATGGAAAATTGAGTTATGGCGCTTTTTTCTGAATATTATTTGAGAAAAATATTTGCAGAAGTTTAAAAAATATGTTCATCAATTTTTTTCAAATGTATTATTCTCAATTTTGAACACAAAAAACTGGAAGAGAGGGTCTGGAAAATTCGTCGAAAAAAACAGTTTACCAAATTTTCAATGGTCGGACAGACAGTTGCACGCATAAATATTTTTTTTATTTTCTTAATAAGTACTACTTCAGAATTGCTGGTAATTAAAAAAAACTTTTGCATTATGATATAGATTCTCAATTGCCTTTCATACGGCAATGTAAGGAAGCTATGAAAAAATTTAGCCAGCGGTTGTTTATCAATGACACGTTGGTCAAATACTTGAACTATTAGTGTTTATTATTCCTGAAATGAGTATTCCACAAAAATATTTTGAGAAAAACGTGTGCTGTGACTATAAAATTTCAAATAATCTATAGTTTATTGCGTCACCAAAAATGTTTTAAGGATTTCAATTATAAGTTTTTTGGGTGAACAAAAAGAGTCCACTAAAGCGTTGCCATGACGACTTTAAGCACAATCCGTTAAAGTGGCATTTTGCGTCCGTCGAGGCATTATCAGGAAAGTAGTTGTTTTTTTACGGATATTCGACCAACATACACCTATTCTATAGATATTTGTAGTCAGCTGTCTTGAGAAATGAGAAGTTTTTCATTTTTAATGAAATAATAGCTGGAGCTACTGATTTGTTACGACTTCTCTCTTGTATTATAAATATCTCCTTTCTTCAACGGTCCCTGCTTTTATCATATATGTGTCCGTTTTTTCAATGTATGATCTGAGATCTGATCATGCCGAGGAGCTCATTAAATAATTGGGGTGTCGCCCTAAAAAAAAAATCGAATTTGATCATATTCCAGAACAGCTACTAGCTGCGTTTGGGGAACTTAGGCCGCTCTAAGTACAATTATCTTGCCCAAACTTCCCTTTTTCTTCTTTCTTTTTGCACATCACAATCGTTGTTAGATCAATCCTAATTTTTCCCTTTTTGGACAGAGCAGGAGCCATCCTTGCCAGTTCACGTAGGCTGATTGCACTTGATTGGGAAGTTTGAAATCGGAACGTGTGTACAGTCGAGCCAATCATGCCCAACGTCGGCCTCCCGATATCGGGTCCAATAATAATAATAATAATATTTATTGTCGTCATAGGATCCAATTGGACATTGACATGGTCACAGTATTCAATATAAAATTAAATTAAAATAAAATATATTAAGTACAAATGCTCAATAGCAAGTCATGAGAATTTCAACATAATATAAACATTCTTGTTTGTAGTAAAATTAAATAAGGTAAATTAAAAAACCTCTATAACACGTCATTAGAGGGACCCTTAACACATACATTATTGAGATTAACATTCTTGTATGTATACAGAATAATAAAGTAGGTTAAGAAATTCAATATCAAAGAAAACCCTTTTTAAACATACATTCAAACATAAAAAAAAAAAATCGGTGAGGCTGAGATATTTTTAAAAGAATAGAAGCAAGTAGGAGATTTAAAGGGGTTTTGGGGCTCCCCCCCACTAGACGTCACGTGTGACCTTTAATAGTTTAGGTGTGCATTTTGTGTGTTTGACCAGATTTACTTTTGGTTTGTCATTGGTTTGATTTGGGTTTGGTCGACTTTGAGATTTACTTCAGTTTTGACCTTGAATATGACCCAATTTCATAACATTAAGTTTTGACTTTGAGATTTGACCTTGAGTTTTGATGTTGGTTTGTTTGGCAACCAAAAAATTTGATCTCGATGTTTGTTTGACCTTGACCCAATGTTGTGGTGTAGGCATTATTCTGTGTAGTTGACCCTTCAGAATTTTCATAAGCGGGGGGGGA